>OX454416.1:97328603-98537217 GCA_949715475.1 Microchrysa polita
TAAAAAGTAACAAGCCACTGGCTAAATGCCATATGGCCACCATGACGTCTCTACTTGAGATGATGACGACAATGTAAACTGAGAATTTGACGTCTATGATTCTACATTGCGGCCTTAATATATAGACGGCGTTGGTAGAACTTCATATAAAAAAAATGACACTTACCCAGGTAAAGTTAACCCGTGCAACTACCCTACACGGGATAGAGCTCAAATGTAGATGGCGGACGCATAGGGGAAATATGAGGGAACTTGTTTTTTCAAATCAAATGTGAGAGTTTTTCTAATCACGAGAAAAGATTTTGCAAAGAAATAATCATCTTTTGTGATAAAATCCACCACATCTAAAAAATAAGCCGACGAAAGCGAGTCAAAGATGCACAAAAACTGTCAAATGTCAGCTGTTTGGTCTTAACCGGGATGTTACCCGCGATCGTTTTTTTCGAGTCAGACTTACACGCGATACGAAAAAAACGTCGCTATAGTTTTATATGTTGAAATTTAAAAAAGGCGTTGAGCGAAAGAATTGAAAGAAATTATTATTCAATAGTAGGTACGTTTTATTGAGTTTATCCCGTGCAGGTTTGGGTAGAACTTCATATAAAAAAATGACACTTACCCAGGTAAAGTTAACCTGTGCAACTACCCTACACGGGATAGAGCTCAAATGTAGATGGCGGACGCATAGGGGAAATATGAGGGAATTTGTTTTTTCAAACCAAATGTGAGAGTTTTTCTAATCACGAGAAAAGATTTTGCAAAGAAATAATCATCTTTTGTGACAAAATCCACCACATCTAGAAAATAAGCCGACGAAAGCGAGTAAAAGATGCACAAAAACTGTCAAATGTCAGCTGTTTGGTCTTAACCGGGATGTTACCCGCGATCGTTTTTTTCGAGTCAGATTTACCCTCGATGCGAAAAAACGTCGCTAATAGGTACGTTTTATTGAGTTTATCCCGTGCAGGTTTGGGTAGAACTTCATATAAAAAAAATGACACTTACCCAGGTAAAGTTCATCCGTGCAACTACCCTACACGGGATAGAGCTCAAATGTAGATGGCGGACGCATAGGGGAAATATGAGGGAATTTGTTTTTTCAAAACAAATGTGAGAGTTTTTCTCATCACGAGAAAAGATTTTGCAAAGAAATAATCATCTTTTGTGATAAAATCCACCACATCTAAAAAATAAGACGACGAAGGTGAGTCAAAGATGCGCAAAAACTGTCAAATGTCAGCTGTTTGGTCTTAACCGGGATGTTACCCGCGATCGTTTTTTTCGAGTCAGATTTACACGCGATACGAAAAAAACGTCGCTATTTATACCAATTGGAACGTAATATCACGTTGCGTCTTCAAAAAATTGAGAATTTTATATCTTGGTTTGCGTCTTCTCTTAGTTGTTTCTTATTGACTCCGCTGGCGCTGTATTTGCTTCCAGCCGTCATACTTCCAATATGATCGAATTTGACGTTTCCACATTCGTATCGATCCCCCCTGCAGTCGTACTTTCCGCATCCATAACCCCATGCTTGACCCGTGGAGAGAGTTGGCGAGAGCCCGCACAAGTCCTCGTGTACTTTCTGCGAGTGTCGGTTCAGCTGTGTGTGAATTGGTCCCGTGAAGTGTTTCAGTCTGGTGATTGATAAAATCGCGTTCTACCCCGCAGAGTTTCCGTTTCGCTTGAGATAAAACAACCGGCCAAGGATGTATACAGTGTCTAAGGGACCCAGCAAAATAGTGGCAAAAACGCGTCGAGGTACTTTCACCCAGGCGCCTTTCGGGGCCACCCCATTTGGCAATATTTCCTAATGACATCTTGTCATTGCAGGACTTTCGCAAAACTACGAGAAATTGGAGACGATCCGTACGATGGGAAAGAAATCCACCGAGCCGGGCAGCAGGGAGGACTACCAGTAAGTATCAGTCTGGTTTGAGGTTATTCCTGTTTCGTAATCACCCGCGGCTTCGCGGGGGTAGTATGAAATTGTGTTCACGACACCGGCAGGCACGCTCACTGGGTGGTGCAAGACCTGCGTCTCGAACGACCTTGCAGCTGATTGTTAAATCATCGGCCACCGCAACAGGGTGGTCGGCAGGGAACGAGGCAATTAATGAATGAGCGAACTAAGGCCGTAAACGACTAGCACTAGGTAAAACGTGAATTTCGTCATAATTGTGCTGCTTGCAATCATCATACGGTCGTGCACATGCTGTAATTGATGTAATTGCCACAATTGCCATGATTGCGCAACTTTCCCATGAATACAATGTATCGAAAGTGTGTCAACTATCTTTGCCTACTGCCACCAACAGCCATCCTTATAACACCCTTTTTTTCTCATTTTAGCGTCCCTCGGCCGGTGTTCCAAACAACCAAACGTGCCACCGTCCACTACAAGAACAACCAAGCGGAGGAAGAAGTACTCTCACCCCAACATGAAGAAATCGTCGAGTACATCAACGAATGTAAGTTGCCAACCGAATTGCAATTATAGCCTCGCACTGTGTGCTTTCTTGAGTCGAACTTGAACCCGCCCAGCCCTCAAATGCCAAGCGACATCGCACTCTGCCTGTTTCATAATTCGCAGTGTTTTTCCGCTTCTATTTTGGCTACCGGGGTGGCTGTCGATGTTTGCACTTTCACTCCTGCGCTGTCGCGCGCGCTCTATCTAAAAATAAACTGCGAAAACATTCAAAAAGTCACGCGGTGATGCGACAATCGCGCGCTTGTTTGCCCATCCTGCGACGCGGTCATCGAGTGAGATTTCAGATTGATTTATTTTTCATTTTTGTTTTACCCCCGCCAATCTCAATGGCATTCAAATGCAGCTTCGCACGTCAGAGGAGAACTTTCGTTTTCGCCAACAATTCTGTTTTTATTGTTCTTATATCACATCTGATTTGTCCTGACACGACGTTGATCATGTTCGTGTCTTTGATTTACTTAGAATCGACTCGGAAAATATTCCACAATTTAAATAAATGTCATTCAATTGGCCAACGCAACGGTCGCTTATTGTGCGTAACACTGCCAGCTGTCGATGGCAATTCCAGACGACGAGCAACAATGTTTCAGCGGAGTGGCTGCAAAAAGGGGGCTCGTCAGCATATCGCGACGATATGCTCCAATCATGGGGTGATAAACAAATCAATTAAACGGACTTTATGATGCTTCTGATGTCGTCATGGATGGAAGCCATTTAGTTGTGTGTACATTTGATTTGACCTCTAATTAATTGATGTTAGGCGATTGATTACTTCTGAATAAAATTGGAAAAAGATAAAGGGCAAAACATACTAGTCGGTTTGCATTGGGAATCAGGTTTGTAAGATTGGGAGATGTACTTTGGATCATTCTTAATTGCGAGAAGATAGAAAGAAGCATATCAGCAGAAGTTGATTATCTGATAACAATCCGCATATATTTGAAACTATGAAATATTACATGCAAATTTGAAGATGTTGAAGATTTGTTTTATCTGACAAAGAATATTAATAAAAAACCGCTGAATACAATACCAATTTATTTAAACTGTAACCATTGGCTGCGCGGCTAGAATAGGCTAGCTGATTTACTTTTTCAAATAAACAGCACTGATATCCTTGTTATGAGAGACACCAACGCTAGAATAGCAAGCGAACAACCGTTAGCTAACAATGGAGACAAATCAATGAAATGAAAATGTTACGCATGTCAGTTGGTGTAACGAAAAGGGACCACATCAAGAGTAGCTACATCCGAGGCAGCTTGTCCATAGACCAACCAATCACCGAAAAGCTCGAAGACCGACAAATGGATTGGTATTGCCATGTTCAACGGCGTCCGCCTGAGAACCCAGCAAAGAAAGCGATATCAATGGAAGTTCCACTTGATGGACCCAAGGCCAGAGACAGACCGAAGAACACCTGGATGTGTCAAATGAAAAAGCAACAACAACGCATTGGTCTCGGCGATGACACGATCCAAGATAGAGCTGCCTGTAGAAATATGCTGAGATATTATCGCCAAAACGGGCGATGTGCCTACACTGCGGGTCGAGCAGCGCGAAGCCGTGGAGCGGTATGAGGAACGAGGCAAGGAAGAAGAAGGAGAAAAATCAATGCGAAAATCCAAAGACAGTGCGATCAATGCGTGCGGAAGAAAAATGCTCGAGCTTATGTACTCTTTTTTTTAGTAGTCTGGCTGGTCTAGCGTTTAGTGCGCACACCTTCGGTGCACAGGGTCATGAGTTCGAATCTCACCGTGGTTCATGGTGTTTTTGGAACTCACGAGCTTGTGACGGACTATGATTTCACTCAGATGTTAAATGAGTATCCATTTATGGGGATAAATAACACTGATGAGCGTGAGGCTGATCTCATTACCTCAACAAAAAGCAGATAAGATCTTGGAAATAGGATGTCATTAACACATCCTGCGGCCTTAGTCCAATGTTGGATTGTCGCGCCTGTTATTTATTATTTTATGTACTCTATTGGTATGAAGATTTTGAATAGATGCTCAACGCATGATCTTTTAGGGGAGTTCAGATATATCGGAAGACAAGAGAATTCTGTAATTGACTTATGCCTGGCCGGAGGGGACTGGATTCCCCTTCACACGGATTTCACGGTAGAATGCAAGCAGTACTCCGATCATCTCCCAATCATAGCTACGATTGGGTTAGATAGCCAGTACTGCCACTGATACGGAGACTATGAAGCTATTACCTAAGTTTATCTGGAAAAAAGAATTAACAGACGAATACGAGGCGAAAATGAATGAAAAATTAGCAGTAGCGTCACATGTAGACATTGAAACTTTGTCTATGATAATCACAGAGAGCAACCCCGACCATGAATCAGAAAAAAATTTCCAAGCAACAATGGTTTGACAGTGAATGCGAGAAATGCACTCGTTCGCCTGGTTGAAACAGTTGAGGAAATATAATAGTGATGTTGCAAGAAAGCGTATATCCAAGCAAATAGGACATACAAAAAAAAAAAACGTTTATTCCTCCCACGACAGGCGAAATTACTGACAAATTGTATCAACTCGAAGGACTTTTGGAAAGTTGCCAAATCCGTAATTAATATTGACTTTTCGTTATAACCTATGCCCATAAGTTGGTATAGGGTATATTGTTTTTGTTACAACGATTTATGTAACACCTTAAAGGAGCCACCGGAGGTATGGCAAAGTATATATATAAATGATCAGGGTCGGTCCCTGATTCGAATAAGCCATGCCCGTCTGTCTGTCCGTCCGTGTGTCTGTCAGTTCGCACGATAACTCCCGAAATAATGGGCAGATGATTGTTTTGATAAAAGCTTGGATGGTATTGAAAATGGACCAAATCGGACCAAGGGTTCCACTACCTCCCATACAAATTACCACTCCGTGATAGTTTAATACCCATATTTTTCGACAGAATATCGCTAGCGACTTGAAATTTTCATCAATGCCTAATTGTGACATATGCTTAAAAATGGTGGAAAGTGGAGAAGGTCTGGCTACCCCTACATCCCCAACAAAGCAATATTCCGCCATATATTTTGATAGAATGTCGCGAAAAACTTAAAATTTATAGCAAATGATAGCTGCTGGATGCCGCTATAAGATCTACCCCTTCCCCCTTTAAAAAATGAAATTGAATATTTTCAGTTTTACGCGCATTCTAGGTTTGTACATGGGTAAGGGTAAGGTGACCAGACTCCCGAAGGCCCAATGCTGTACACATTGCGGAATTCAGATTTCAGACAAACTCTCAATCATACTATTTCGGCGTCGACTGTATGTCACGATGCCATAATGGATGTGGTCTTATCGGCGACCATTCCCGATGACAGCTTGCTGCCACACGGGTTTTTCAAGCCTCTACGGGGCGGACCACACCCGTTTCATCACCAACGAAACGGCCAAGAGTTGCCAAAAGACCCCTCCATGGCAAGAACCACGAAGGTTCGATGCAAGAGGGATGTGTATATCTGTGTATGTGTGTGGATGTGTTCTATGTGTTTTTTCGTCAAATTCGGAGCATTTCATCTCAGCGCGGTTGCTATCAATACTTCTAATCCGCGCCGGCATCGAGACCAATCCAGGTCCCGAAATCTACATCTGCTCTGTTTGCAACCGACGTATCTTCGGGAATGCCAGGTCCGTGAGGTGTACCTGCTGCAGAGAATGGTGTCATTTCTACTGCTCAGGCCTAAGGAAAATGAAAGATTATGACAAGTTGTCCTTTGTTGCTCCAGGTTGTCTGCACGCGGGTCGGCCCCCAGCCACCCCAGGCCCTAGCTCACAAGCTAATGGCCCACCACCGTCTCCGGCCATTCCTGGCCCAAGCTCTCCACCACCGCCACCCGCAGTAAACAATACAACAAGACATAATCGCTCTAGTTTAACACCTGCACCCCCTGCAGCAGTGTACACCCCACTCACCATATTGCAGTTTAACTGCAATGGTATCCGTCAGAAGATCGGTGAGATAGTCCGTTTCATGAGTATGCGCAGAATTCTGATAGCGGCATTTCAGGAGACAAAGCTCCAACCTTCAACTCCCGAATTCAATATCCGCGGCGATTACATACTTTTGAGGCGCGATAGAGTAAGCAGGCAGGGTCCTAATCCAGGAGGAGGGCTTGAATTTCTAATACACAGAACCGTGCAATACAGTGTATTAGATCTTCGTTTGAACGACGGCACGGCGGAAATGCAAGCTATTGCCGTTAAATCCGGCAATACCAATATCGAACTTATAAACATCTATGTTCCACCTGCATCCAGCTGTGGCTCTGGTTATAAGTTCGATATTGGTCCACTCCTCACAGGACAGCATAGGATCCTACTTGGCGACTTTAACGCCCATCACGAACTCTGGCACTCTCTTCTCGCAAATGATGCCAGAGGTATAGATATCGCGTCCAAATTAGACCCATCAGACTTCTGCGCACTCAATGGAATTTCGTCTACACGCGTCGCTGGTGCCTGCCATAGTTCTCCTCCTGACATAACTATGGTGAGCGCCAGTCTGATAAGTGAAACCCGTTGGGAGACAACCAGATCTCTTCAATCCGATCACCTCCCCATATTAATAACTATTGATAAACCAGCTGAACTGACGACATCAGAACGGCGTACGTTTATCAACCACAAAAAGGCAAATTGGGAGGGTTTCACTGCGTTCACTTCGACGAAGTTCGCCGCGCTACCTACTCCAACAAATGCTAGGGAAGCTGAAAAGAATATTAGGAACGTCATTGTCAAAGCGGCAGCTCGCTTCATTCCGGCAGGGCGTATCCCAAAAGTTCGGCCATATTTTCCAACTGCTGCCGCAAGGTTAGCCGACGAACGGGACGATTTAAGACGCGCAAATCCGGAATTCAGGAGCTAAACTCCGAAATAAATCGACTAGTTAACACCTACAAAAAAGAGAAATGGAACGAGCATCTAGATAGCTGCAACCTCTCACAAGGTGTCAGCAAACTATGGGCTACGGTCCGCGCCCTGTCTCACCCAACGAAAGACAAACGCAGTGTAGCCATCAGATTCGGCAAGAAAACCACCGCAAATCCAAAACTCTGAGTGAGCTTGTTCAATAAGCAATTTATTGAACACCCCAAGACCAAGTCGCTCAACTGCGAAATAAAAAGAAGGATACGCAACCGAACAGTTGACATTATTCCCACCTATACTGCGGACCAAGTTTCAGCAGCGATCAAGAACGGTAAAAACTCTAAGGCCATTGGACCGGATGGCATTTCAATGGCCATGCTGAAACATCTAGATCTTCCGGCCATCGAATACCTAACGATGGCTTTCAACTTGTGGATATCCACGCTTGTCATCCCTGAATGTTGAAAAAAGGGTCGAATTACCCCCTTCTAAAACCCGGTAAAAGCGCAAATCACGATTTTATCACCCGTTGTAAAGACGCTCGAAGCACTCATCCACCCCACCCTTGTATCGCATGCTGAGCTAGCTTCTCACCAGCATGGCTTCAGGAAGATGCATAGCACCACAACAGCTCTGGATATGATCACTCATCACATCCAAAATGGCCTCAACCAGAAACCGCCCTGTGACAGAACCGTCCTTGTAGCCCTCAACCTGTCGAAAGCCTTCGACACAGTCATTCATTCTGCGTTGTTGGCCGATCTCCTAAATATGCATATTCCTGCACAAGTGGTTAGGTGGATTGCCAACTATCTAGCTGGGAGGCAATCCTTCACAGAGTTTCGAGGCAGTTGTTCAAAGCATAGAAAAATTAAGCAGGGAGTTCCACAGGGTAGCGTACTCTCTCCTACATTGTTCAACATCTACCTGTCCAGCCTTCCAACACCACCGGAAGGTATCGAACTAATTTCCTATGCAGACGATTGCACCGTACTCACCTCGGGGAATGATTTAAACGGCATGTGTGCTCGACTAAATGACTATATTGAAAAACTGGTTGAGTTTTTCAGTATCCGCAACCTAGTCATTTCGCCGTCTAAATGTACTGCAACTCTTCTTACCACCTGGACGCAGGAATTTTCGGAGGTGCTTGCGATCCGTACTGGTAAGCTGAAGACGTTGTTCCTACCAACCCCAAGTTCCTAGGTGTCTATCTAGATACCATGATGAAGTCGAAAGATCACGTCGAGAACGTAGTCGACAGAAATCACAGTAGAAACAACGTCCTAAAGGCACTAGCCGGGAGTTCCTGGGGCAAGGACAAAGAAAATATGTTGGTCACCTACAAAGCGATAGGTAGGGCAATACCCAGCTATGCAGCACCGGTGTGATCGCAAACCGTTTGTGACACAAATTGGAATAAGATCCAGGCATGCCAGAACGCTGCTCTACGTATCGCTACAGGTTGCCATCTCATGTCGTCCCAGGATCATCTTCATCAAGAAACCAACATGTTATCAGTGCGCGATCATAATCACCTCTTGTCTTTACAATATCTGGTCGGTTGCTATCGAGAGGATCACCCAAACCATCATCTCATGGACAACACTCCCCCTCCACGACATGTCAGGAGTGGAATCAGAGACCTCGAGAGAGACGTCCAGGGATACAAACGGGTACCTCCCGATATATTTGATGACACAGCATACCATGCGGCCATCGCAGATATTCACACAACCGTTGTGAATCGGTCAATAGGGAGATTAAGTATGAATAGAGTCCTTTCAGCGCCCCACCACCTATATCACCTGAGGAGACTAGGCTCCCGAGAGCGACACTAGCCCAGCTTAGGTCGGGTTTTTGCTCGCGCCTCAATTCATACTTATCTCGAATAGACCCGGACATTCAGAACATTTGTCCGAGCTGCGGTGGTGCGCCCCATGATGTGGACCACATGTTCCGATACCCCGCTGCACCCACTAACCTCACTCCGAGGTCGCTATGGGGCAACCCTATTGCAGCTGCTACGTTCTTGTCGCTTGAGACAATAGGCGAGAACGACGACGAAACATAGAGTACTTCCACAGACATGCACAGCGGTTCACGCCTTTCTGCACCGCTACTACAACAACATGGGAGCACATATATCGGAACACAAGAAAATTCTGTCGGAGGGGCCGGAGGGGACTGGATTCATCTTCTCACAGATTTCACGGTAGAATGCGAGCAGTACTCCGATCATCTGCCAATCATAGCTACGATTGGGTTAGATAGCATCGTCAGTACTGCCACTAATACGGAGACTATGAAGCTATTACCTAAGTTTATCTGGAAAAACGAATTAAAAGACGAATACGAGGCGAAGATGAATGAAAAATTAGCAATAGCGCCACATGTAGACATTGAAACCTTGTCTAAGATAATCACAGATTGCAACCCCAACCATGAATCAGAAAAAAATTTCCAAGCAACAATGGTTTGACAGTGAATGCGAGAAATGCAGACGTCACTCGTTCGCCTGGTTGAAACAGTTGAGGAAACATAATAGTGAAATGCGTATATCCAAGCAAATAGGACGTACAAAAAAAAAAAAACGTTTATTCCTCCCACGACAGGCGAAATTACTGACAAATTGTACCAACTCGAAGGACTTTTGGAAAGTTGCCAAATCCGTTAATAATATTGAAATAAGCTGAATATATGAGAACTGAAAAGCCATTTTTGGAACATTCTACAAAGTGGGGTCGAAACCAACGCAGTTCACTTTCCTCGACCCAACTGGAGCCACCGGATACTGGACGCTACTATAACAATAGATGAGGTGCTATACGCCTTAAAACAGTGCAAAGACAACAAAGCCGCAGGAAGTAATGGAATACCGGTCGAATATTATAAATATGGAGGTGAAAATATGCACGACATTCTATGTATGGAGTTCAGTAGAATTTTCGACAGTGATGTGGATGCCGAATTCCGCGCTGCAGTAATTTTTCCAATCTTCAAGAAGGGGATGTCAATGACCCTGCATGTTACCGAGGCATATCATTCTTAAACGCTCGGAGTGGTTAAAAGAAGGAAGGATAATTGTGGAGGCAGGGTTTCGGAAGGGATACTCGACCAGCGATCACATCTTTGTTCTTCAAAATATGGCCCAACT
The DNA here is from genome assembly GCA_949715475.1 of Microchrysa polita. Classification (NCBI taxonomy): domain Eukaryota; kingdom Metazoa; phylum Arthropoda; class Insecta; order Diptera; family Stratiomyidae; genus Microchrysa; species Microchrysa polita. The sequence continues at coordinate 97,339,141 of OX454416.1, forward strand.
TTACTTGAATAAGAGTCGTAAGCTATAACACAATTGACCGCCGCGCCCTTTTCTATAAATTGTATAACAGCGGCATGTCTTGCGAAATTCGGGAAATCGTTGGAAAAGCTATATGAGGATACACATGCCATGGTGTGGAACGGAGTCAGCTTGTCCGTCCACATCCTTTAAAACAAACGTGGGTGTCAGGCAAAGTTGTAAATTGGGCCCCGACGTTTTTGCTATTTTTTGAAAGACATACTGGAAAACTGCCCTGGAGGAGCTGAGGCATTTGGTGTTAAATTAAAAGGATTATTGTATACGGACGACATTGTGTAATTCGCTGAATCACCAGAACAACTACAAGAAATTATAAATTATCTCGACGCGTATTGCAAGCAGTGGAAGCTAATTGTCAATCTTGAAAAGTCCAAGGTAATGGTCTTCAAAAAACGACATCGACTATCACCAAGGAGAAATGGACATACAGAGGACTGGAAATCGAGGCTGTGAAACAATACAAATATTTGGAGGAGTATTCACAGAGAGTAATGGGAGCCTAAAACCATATCTTCGCCAAAAATTTAAAGAGTTGTTGTTGTAGCGGCGCAAGAGAAGGGAGATCTTCATAGATCGTAGGCATCCTCTTCTCAAGGTCAAGACCTAAGAAGATCGCAACTTCGATGGGGTTCTCCCATAGTGCGATGTGTGTTAGATGCGTAGGTGCGGCAGTACAGTCGAATATAATGATCCACGTTGTGTGGGCTGGCTCCACACGTTGGAGAAATAATTCCAATGGCGTTGTCGATGCGCGACCAAAGCGAGTTCAATCTGAAGCACCATCCAGAACCAAGCTGATCCGTGTGGCTCTAGGCAGTAGTTGCTCGTCGGCTGAGATGTCGGGTGGTCGAGCGTGAAGGACACGGTTTGTCGATAGCCTATTGGTGGCTTTGGTTACCTCGCTGGTGTGCAATTGATTAAGGGCCGCCTTGTAAGTGCTGGAGTTATTGAGAGGAACTCGTTTAAACCTTTGCACTTCCATTTCCATGTCCCTTAACGAACTTTTTACACGACGTAGTGGTGGGGTTTTGTCCGCAAGGTCATGATTTGGGTGTTGGCTTCGATAACAACCAACAAGATATTGCTTAGCCAGGAGATCGTTGTGTGCCTTGAGGTCTAGCAGCTTGGTTTCTTGGTGCAGGTGGTCTCCAGATAACATGCGTACGCATCCAGTAATAGTACGCATGGCTGTATTCTGGTATGTTTAAATCCCTTACCAATTGGTTTTACATAAGTTATTCGTCCATATCGGTGCTGCATAATTTACCACAGAACGACTGACGGCTTTGTAGGTGGTGAGTAAAGCCTCCTTATCTGTGCCCCATTTGCTGCCAGCAAGGGACTTCAAGATCTTGTTTCTGCCCTTCATTTTGTCACTAATGTTGTCGGCATGGGTGTTGAATAGGCCAGTGTTGCCAACTGAGAATTTAGAAAACGGCTAAATTTAGCCGGAAACCGGTTAAATTTTTTTCAAAAACGGCTCAAAATACGGCTAAATAAATTGCAGCCAGAAAAACGGCCAAACATCGGCTAAATCATACAAAACATTGACATTGCGAAAAAATATAATAAAAAACTGATTTTGATAATTTTATTTCTTCTTTGGAGTACTAACCGTAAACTATGTCTTATGCTTTAGGCAGCTTTCTTAGTTTGATTACATATGCTTCAATAGCTGGCATTACAGTCAACATTTTCTTTGCTCGGATTTAGTAGATAGCTCAACTAGTTGAAATTTTTGTATACACCATTTCACGATCATGTTCATAACCACATCAAATTCGTAATTGTGGAACATAAAATTCGTAACAAAGGAACAGTGGCGAAACACTTCCCAATTTTTTTTTTGTGTTCGTAATCGAAATGGGCGCTCGTTTACGTTCGATTATTTTCAACAGGAAAAATTTACAGAACATATGTACAATATAAACAAACGCAACGAACATAATTTCCTAAAAGTTTTGTAATTTTTTGAGACCAAATTGAAATTTGAATAATTATACAGGAGAACCTGTATAAGATCATCATCGGGTTGGGTACGATATCCCGCCTATCATATTCCCGTTTTTTTTAAATCCCGACATTCAATATCCCGCCATTTCAAAATCCCGCCAATTAAAAATCCCGCCATTTCAATAACCCGCTTATTCAAATTCCCGCTTTTCAATATCCCGTCACAAAAGGTAAGTATTCTTTCAAAAACCGCGCGCGCGATTTATGAAAGAATACTTACCTTTTGTGCCGGGATGTTGAAAAGCGGGACAGAAAAGAATACTTACCTTCTTACTACATCACATTTGCCGTTAAAATATTGATACTGGTATACAGATTGGAAAGTGAAAGCTAGTTAGTATTCTATTATCAGTGAGGCGGTTATATTCAATTTCAATATTAGTGAAAATACCTATGTATTTTTCCGAATTGACACGAAGTTTGGATGATGCAGATGCCAAAATTGCAGATTGGTTTGGAATTAATTATATCCATGAGAAAAATACCAATCCGGGAAATCCAGGAAAACCAAGGCTCCCGCCTAAGTTCTGGAGTATTGCTGACGCAGTTGCAGCAAATTTTCCAAGAACTCAAAATAATGTTGAGGCTTGGCACAGACGATTAAACTTTAACACAAGGAAAAGCCATATCGGTCTGTACCGGCTGGTGGAATTCTAGGTAAAGAATTGCTCCGAGCTAAAAACCGAAAGAAGCAGTCCCGATCCAAAGATCGCATCCAAAAGCAAACTAAGGTCTTTAGACGTAGCCTTCAGTTACTTTCAACTAAAGAGGACTATGAAAAAATTGATTTTTTGAGAAACTTGGTGCATAAACGAATGTAAATAATTGATAAGTTGAATGCATATATCTATATTTTTTTGTTAATAATAAAATAAAATTTGGCGGTATTTTGACAGGATTTTTTTATTATTTAATAGCGGGATATTAAAATTGCGGGATTTTGGAATGGCGGGATTTTCAGGTGGCGGGATTTTTAAATGGGGGGATTTTAAAATGGCGGGATTTCGATATGGCGGGATTTTGTAATGTCGGGATAACGTAAAGCGGGATTATGAACGGGCGGGATTTTGTTTTTCGGGATTATGTAGGTATCCCATCAACATCAATATATCACAAGGTCCAAGAGTAAAAATTGAATGTTTTGCTCCAATCCTAGATTCTGTAGCTGATTTGCACATTTTTCTTGCAGATTAGTAAAAATGAAGGTCTTTTAAAAGAACAGTTACTCAAGGATCTATCAAAGAAAATTTCTATATGATTTCGGAATTGGGGACTTGGCTTGGGGGCCCGTATTCCACTGAACACATGGAACACCATACGTTACGCCTTCTTCCTTCCTTGCCTCGTTCTTTATACCGCTCCATGGTTCCGCGTTGCTCGACCTGCGGTGTAGGCACATCGCCCGTTTTGGCGATAATTTCTCAGCATATTTCTACAGGCAGCTCTATCTTGGATCGTGTCATCGCCGAGACCAATGCGTTGTTGTTGCTTTTTCATTTGACACATCCAGGTGTTCTTCGGTCTGCCTCTGGCCTTGGGTCCATCAAGTGGAACTTCCATTGATATCGCTCTCTTTGCGGGGTTCTCAGGCGGACGCCTTTGAACATGGCAATACCAATCCATTCGTCGGTCTTCGAGCTTTTCGGTTATTGGTTGGTCTATGGACAAGCTGCCTCGGATGTAGCTACTCTTGATGTGGTCCCTTTTGGTTACACCAACTGACATGCGTAACATTTTCATTTCAGTCGCTGTCATTTCTTTCGCGTAACCTTCATACATGGTCCAGCATTCTGATCCATACATGAGTGCGGGACGTACAACCGTTTTGTACAACTTGCCCACCATACGTTACGCCACTGTAAAGAAACTTCAAATGCGTAACTATGGACAACTGCATTTATGTATATCTTACCATTAGCGTATCTGAATAATATTATATGCCATTTTTTTACTTTCCGTAGTTTCGAAATTGTAACATTGGTACGAATTTGTTGATGATCCGCAATTACGAATTTGATGTTCCGGTACGGTACGAAATTCATGTTCCAAAATAATGAACTTGACCGAGAAATGGTACAGATTTTTAATACATTTGTTGTTTCAAACCCAACAACAAAATGTCATGAATCTACGAAAATTTAGAGGATTTATGAATCGTCCTATAAGGTTTGCACACTTGTTTTTAATCTGACATGATTACGTTATTTTGTCGTAACACACGTGGTGACACGTTGAAAAAATTGAAAAATTTTCGGGTACCCCTAAGCTCCAAGACTTGCTCAGCAAAGAATTTGATTTAAGAAACTGTCTTCCATTTTGCAAATTATTCAACGTTATTGGTTGGTTAGTTACATGCTTAGCTAACATCTTCAGTTTACGTAAAATCCATGCAAATGCTGTAACAAATTTGATGATATGCATATGTCGCTAGCGAAAACAATGCAGTTGCACTTTATTTCACAGGGAAAAGGTGTCATCGACAATCAATGAGGACGCGAGTGCCCAATTATCTTAAATTTATTGCATTAAGGCAGGTCTCTACGGCAGGGGTGTCAACCTCAAAACCTGACCCGGGCCAAATAAGACTCCCTTTAGGTTTGGTTGGGCCGCAGGAGCAAAATTTAAATTTTTTTTTATATAATCGAATTACGAAAGTTGATTTCTTAAAATAGTTTTAGCCAGAAAAACGGCCGAAAAACCCAATTTCCGGCTAAAAATCCGGCCGGCCGTATTCAGTCATTTCCTCTGGCTAAATTTGGCCGGAAAACGGCTAAATTGGCAACACTGTTCACGGCCATTCTTGACCGCTTCGGCCCATTTAAACACAGCAGTCCTTCTCAGGCACTCACTACCGAACGGATTGTGCAAACGCAGAAAAAATTCAGTATTCTTAACTAATTCCTCACTAAAAAACGAATGACAATACGTTGCGCAATGGCGGTCGTCACTTGATGTTCACTCATGGTCGTAGCACGAGCGTAAAATATCCCTTCGCGACGAAAACTATGCCACTCTGTTCGTAAGGGACCCAGCTATCATAAACTCAAGCCACGACCTTCAAAACATACATGGCTTACTCATTAATATAGGGAAATGTCGTTTTCTGAAAGAATCAGTATTTTCTTGGACACATTATTGATGCTAGTTGTTGCTCCGGAGGTCTGAGTTACTTTTGCAATTACAATTTAGCAGTGAAGTAGAGAGCTTTTAAAAAATATGTAAGTGACAGCAAAAACAAAATAAAATTGTCATACATACATCCCGTTTTGTAAGTTTCAAATTATTTACTTTACCTTTAAATGAGGCTCCTTTAAGGCTCGCCGACTCCTCGGTCGCAAATAACGAACCGCAAAGAAAACTTAATTGCCAATTGACCGAAACGAATAAAAAATAAATAACAGGCGCGACAATCCAACATTGGACTAAGGCCGCAGGATGTGTTAGTGACATCCTATTTCCAAGATCTTATCTGCTTTTTGATGAGGTAATGAGATCAGCATCACGCTCAGCAGTGTTATTTATCCCCCATAAATGGGTACTCGTTTAACATCTGAGTGAGATCATAGTCTGTCACAAGCTCGTGAGTTCGAAAAACTCAATGGAACACGGTGAGATTCGAACTCATGAGCCTGTGCACCGAAGGTGCGCGCACTAACCGCTCGACCAGCCAGACTACCGACCGAAACGAATACCCATCTCCCATATTCGAGCTCCATCCACTTCCAAAAAAATCGCATACTCGTATCTTGCCCGAAAACTTAATTTACCAAATAAGTAATTTCGTCTGTGTCTTATTTACCGAAAACCATTTATGCAGATACTAATAATACAGTCTTGGTATTACCTGAGAGAAAAGAACACTTTAAATTTTATCACAAAGCCTCTATGTGTGTTATTTCAAGAAGTGAAAGTCAACTTCACATCTTCACAATCGCCTTATTACTCCTCACAAGCACAACAAAATACTTCACTGTCCCTTCGTATAAAGATCTATACAAATCCTATCACATACTCTACAAATTAAAATACTTTTTAATTGGGTATCAAAAGGTATAACTTTTCCTCCCTTTACAAGTAAGATCTCTGCCAAGGGTCTGCGTTGGCATTGGGAAAAGCTTGTGAAATCAGTAAGTGGAATTTTCGGGTTCGCTGCTTGTGTCGCTTACAGTTTTGTAATATTGCTGCAAGTAGCAAACGTTTTGCTCATAGTAGTCACAACATCAAATGGAAAGGGTTCAAGAGTAATTGAGCGTATTAACTGCTGTTTCTGTTGGCCTCCTGTTGTACGCTGCTCTATGCTGTTGCTGGCAAAACTTGGCGAACATTTAAATCCATGATGTGCATAGAAGCAGAAGACGATTTTGTTGAACTTTACCTCCTCTCGCTAAGAGTGAGTGGCAAACAAAAGTCCTAACAAGTTCTATTGTATGTACTGCGAAATGGTAGGAAGAGAATCGACCAAAAGTTCGATGCAAGCTACCAAAAGTTTTCAAGTATTTTGTCATAATTACTTTGTACATAAGTATGTAACGTCTGAAAATTGCACTCGAGGCCAATACGAAGGGAGGACGGAAAGGGTTATGGGAGTTGTCTGGACATTTTCATTAAGTTGTAATGCGTTAAATTGCCTTACAGCGAATAACAGAAAATATTTCGAAGCGGATGAACATTGCCATATAGTAAACGGTGCGTTGAAGCAATTACGATGTCATGCCACCGTACGTAGTGAGTCACCTTAGTTTTTGGTGTTGAGTATAATGGGGTTTAGCCTAGATATTCAGCCAATTTTTTTTTAATATACGGCATTGGCTGTTGGATGCCATAGGCACTACGACCACTGGTCTGTTGTCCTATTGCCCCTACTTTGATTAGATAAAAACATCTAACATGATTTGGCTTACATTAAGAGAAGCGATATCCTCCTCTATACGAGGTGCAATTCCAAAACATTCCAAACTGCGCATGACTAGCCTGTCACATTCACAAAGAATGTGCGAAGCCGTTTCATCATTAACCTCACAGAAGCGACAGTTCGCGTCGTTGACAATTCGCGTTGTTTTTAAATGAGAATCGATAGTGCCTCGTGATGAGCCCGCAAATTATCCTGACCCTTTTTGTACTCAGTTTCATTAGAGCGCGTTTGGGTGAATAGTAGGCCACGAAGAGTTTGACCTTCCGATGGCCTGGAAGTGTATCCCAGTGAAAGGTGGATTTGGCTCTTTCCCACTCACGTATCTCGTTTTTGAAAGTGCAGAAAGGCCTTCCGCAGTAGGGTTCTGGGCCAAGGTAGGAACTGGCATACGCTATTGAAGCTAGTTCATCTAACATTGCAGTCTACCTGTTGCTCTGTTGCGCACACTTCAATTGCGTGTTGTTTTGCTTAAAACACAATCGGTTGCATACCCAATGGAGTGAATAGACTAATACCTAGGCCACTCATTCTTGCACCAGAACCCGGCGGAAGCGGTGGAAGATTAACCAGAACTTCCATGCCGCCTGTGGGGATTGAGATAATAACTAACAACTGTCTTGTATCTTGACATCTGTGCTGCCCCATAGTACATGATTGGCGTTTACATCGCAGGTCAGTAATAGGCCTTCCCACTAGCTTTGCAATGGAAGGCCAGTCCTTGCAACTCCGCTGAAGGTATGTTTGAGTCGCCCTGTAAGTAAACAGTTGCCACGACCAAATTGCGATTGTCCGCTAGTGATATTGACCTCAATAGCCACTAGGTCGGTGTTGGTGAATTATAAAACACAAAGTTAATCTATGCGTTTGTTGACTACAATACATGCTCTATGCCTAGTCATAACCACGTTCCATTACCTACGCTCAGTCTTTTGAACGCCAAGCGGCCACGGTTCCTGTATCAGAGGTCAACTAAGCCCTTGATAAGGTGATAAACCGCGCTAATAATGTATTCAAAGCTCCTATGACGTGGGCAGTTTATATAGCTCCACACCAATGGTCGAATTAATTGCTATGCTCATTCTTGGAGGCATTATCGTCCGTCCCGCTCATAGGGTTGGGACTGGGGGTAAATCTGCCTTATCCATATGTTCGGCCCGGATCAAAGACGGCGTGGTGTTGCGGTGCCTCGTCACATGAGCTAATAACAGCAGGTACCTCGATGTTCGGCGCATTGCTGTTTTCATTGATTTCTTCCGGAACTGTTCTTCGTTTCATCTTTGTGGGCGACAATCCAGTTTTTCGGATAGACCTTGATCTTACTGAGGAGGAGGGTATTCCTTCGTCTCGACGATGCAGCATACAGACCATCTCCATATATCGAATCTATGAGGCCTTTCCTTTAGGGCACTTAGCAGATAGGTAACGACAACTATTGACCGTTATAATAACGGGTAGACTCCGTCACATACGTAAGGGGGAAAATAAAGATTGAAAGGCTCCGGCCGATTCCTATATCCTCTTCAGTTGTGGCATAGCCCTCAGCTATGCAGGAGGAGCTTCATAGGGTGAACGGATCCGGTCAATTCCTATGTTTCTCTACGGGGCGTTACTTTCTCGCATTATTCGAGTAACCCTTGTGGTGTGGGGAAAGAATAAACAACAGCGTTCCCGCACCGCTGCGCCTGAGTGCTGTATTAACATCTTCAGCATCTCAGGCTACTTATCGTACACCAGACCAAGCCAGGCTCGACATACATGTTGTTGGTCACCGTGTTGGATATGTCCTAATTCCCGAGGTGTAATGCGAACCGTGCCTATCGGGGGAAGATGATCAGGACTCAAAAAGGTCATCACTAACGGAGCGACCCAGGGATCAGGCAATTCTGGATTTTAAAAGTGCCTTACTGCAACAAGCAGGGCTCTGTTGTAGCGGACCAACCCTTTCCCTAGCGACTAGTGGGACTCAAAATGAATGAAATTAAAACCAAAATCGAAACCAAAACCAAAGGCAGTACCGATGCGGTAGATGATAGCGGTCTGGCGTCTCTAATGGAAGTCAACATTTTCGGCAAATTGGGGAAACTGATTGCTGACTTGACTGAGTTCATCAGAGCCAAGTCAAAAATCCATAGCGAGTTAAAGGAGAGAGTGAAAGATATACGAATCATGTATAACGGAGCCAGGGAGCAAATTCTTGGAAAAATGGCTTGCAAGGCTCCATGCAATCCCAAGGTAGACAAGGGGCTGCAAACCTCTCCGAAAGCTATTGCGAAAACCTTAGTGGCCGACAGAGTGAAACGCAGGCGGGAGGTACAGGAGACTACCTCTTTTCAAACCCCCAAGAAGGAAAAGCCGCAGTCCCCAAAACAGAAGGCAGAAAAGAAATTAGTTGACTTGTCTTTACGTTACAAATCGGCTCCTGGACGAGGGTAGAGCGCAAGAAGCGGCTCCGAAGGGAGGATAAGAAGAAGAAAGTAAAAAATAAAAAGTTGAGGACTAGACCTGACGCAGTGGTCATACCTCGATCCGGAGAAATGACGTATGCGGATATATTGAGAGGGATGAAATCCGAACCAGGGTTGAAGGAGATGGGTGACAATGTCTCCCATATTCGTGGTATCCGAAGAGGGAGCTATTGTTCCAAATGAGGACTCGTGGTGGAAACTCTATTGAAGAGTACAAATCCATCGTGACGGGCGTGCTGGGAACAGAAGCAAATGTGAAAACCTTGTGCCAGGAGACAAGGATAAAATGTCTCGATCTTGACGAGGTGACTAGCAATGGCCAACAAGGTGCTCGAAGTTGGCACGGTGAAGATTGGATGGGCGAATTGCCGCCTAAAAGAACAACTGTCCCCAACGAGATGCCTTAAGTGTCTCGCATTTGGGTATTTCGCGAGAGACTGCGGCAGCCAGCATGATAGGTCGAACTTGGTGCCTGAAATGGGAGGCCACAAGGCTGCAACATGTGAGATAGAGCCGAACTGCTTATTATGCAAAGAAGCGAATGTAGCTATATGACTGGAGGCGCTAAGTGTCCAGCGTATCGTTAGGCACTGAAGCAAATCCGCAAATGAAGTTTGTTCAGTTAAATCTGAACCATTGCCGAACGGCACAGGATCTGCTATCGCAGACCATCAAGGAGAATATTGTTGATATAGCCATTGTCTGCGACCAGTATATGGATCTACGTAGCTCGATCTGGGTCGCGGATAAGCAAACAAACAAGCAGGCAGTAGGACGTGTGGAAACTATGCTTTTCCAGCAAGGCATGTCAGAACTGATGAGCGGCGTCGTAAGGGCGAAGGTTAACGGTATCTATGTGTACAGCTGCTACGCTCCACCACGACTGATTTTGCTAGAATTCGAAAGATTCCTGTATGGATTGGTGTTCCCCGCAGGAGGGTCGGTGTCCTTGTGACATCAGCCAGAAATGGCTGTATGTAGTGGAACAAAGATCTTTGGTGAGTTGCGCCACCACGGACCCAGCAGCGCAAGGGGTACAGTTGATACGCCATGGCGAGGATCTGTACAAAGACCATTCGGGCGGTAACGTTCCCGAGCTCCTGAGTTATGTACGGGTGGCCCATGACCTACCTCCTCCCATGACTTACGGGAGGGAAGTCACTAAAGGCCAAGCACGATTATGGTGTCCTCTGGTGGGGGAGTGCATCGTATGGTGAATCGTGTGAGCTTCGGAGTTGACGGCTTCGCATGACCCGAGTCCTGAAGGGGCTAGTTAGGGAGAACGGCCTTGGTGGTAAATGCCTACGCGCCTATATCTAACTAGTTTGTGGATTGATGAACCACACTGCCCGAGTCGCATTGCTGACTAGTAAACTGAAGGATCCACCTGGATGTGAAAAGCAGCGCTACGAGTCTACGCAGGCTCGTAGTCATAGGTCCAACGAGCCTGGGATGTGCACATCTGAATTCTCACGTGAGGCTTAACCAATAGGGGGCCGAAGGAGGATCACACCTGCTATAGAGAAGTCTATAGCGAATAGTGAACTACGGGATGAGGGGGCCCAGGGGACCATGGTCCTTTCCCATCAAGGAGTTGGCTTCGTAGTGGCTGGAGGTTGTTACCCAAGTCATCCAGCTAGTGATGCAACTCCGGGGTTGGGTTCCTGAAGGTGAGTGCATTCGCCGGATAGAGAAATCCCCATCTGACAATAAGACCTTGTCAGTAAAAAGCCGAAGGTCCAAACATTTAGCGGGACCGGGAGATAAGGCCGAAAGGCTAGGTGCTCCCCTGACGGTATACCTCGTAGATGGTTTGCTTGTATGAATTGGTGCATCATGCGAGTGCACACCGTCCGGTGATAAATGCAGGCGACTTTAACGAGTGGGCGACAGAGTGGAGCAGCCGAGATAGAAATACCCGGGGGCGGGCACTTCTTGACGCCTTTTCACAGTTGGATATGGTCCTCATGAACTCAGGAGGTAGGAGTACCTTCCGAAAAGGAAGTGTAGGCTCTATTATCTCCAAATGTAGATTGGAGCGTTAGCGAAGACTACACCCACAGCGATCATCAGGCGATATTTTTTTACAATCGCAGACAAGACACATCGAGAGCGCAAAAAATCCCCACACTAGGGTGGTCCACACAAAGCTTTGATGCTTAAGCCTTTAAGGAGGTTTTGCTTCAGGGAGGAGCCCCAGTTAAAGCGCCGAATTTTGCTGAATAGGACCGTATCCGTCCTATTTCCTCAGCAGACACCGGAAACCACAAGAGATTATCCAGTGTCGTACGCCGAGGACATTCCGCCCATAACTGAGGATGAATTTTTGCAAGCTGCTTCCAGGTTTGAAGACAGAAAGGCACCGGGGCCGGATGGGGTTCCGAATAGGGCACTAAAGCTGGCAATAAAAACGGCACACTGGCTGTTCATAGGCACATTCGGAGCTTGCCTTGCTCAACGCACCTTTTCAGTCGCACGGAAAAGGCAAAAACTGGTGCTATTGCCCAAGCCAAATAAACCACCAGGAGAACCAAACTCGTACAGACCGATTTGCCTGCTTGACACCAGCGGAAAAATATTCGAAAGGATTATTTTTAACCGACTGTCTGTCGTCGTGGATGTCAAGTTATCAGACAGACAATACGCTTTTAGACGTGCACAGTCGACGCCATCAAAATGGTTACCGACTGGGCAAACGATGCTCTATGCATGGGCAAATGCTGCGCCGTGATAACACTTGACATTAAGAATGCTTTCAACTCAATTGGAGATGCATCAACACAACTCTGGAGAAGTTGGGAGTACCGGAGTATCTGGTGGGAATAATAACGAGCTATCTTTCTCATCGGACACTCGAGTACGACACTAGCGATGGACCGAAGAAATATACTGTTACAGCACAGGAGTCCATTCTGGGTCTTCTGCTGTGGAACATAATGTATGATGCAATCCTAAATCTGCCTGTGCATAAAGAGGTAAGAGATAGTCGGATTTGCGGATGATATTGCGGTTGTGGTGGTCGGGAATGATCCGGGGGACGTGGAAATGTATGCGAGCGAGGCAATCACAACAATCAAACTGTGGTTGGAATGTGTTGGGCTTGAGCTGGCTGAACAGAAAACGGAAGCTGTACTTATCAGTAAGCGCAGAAAAAAAACACTCTGAAGATCAGAGTCGGAAGCAGCGTTAGACCCTCTAAGGTAGCCATTATCTACTTAGGACTAGGTTATAATCGACGCGAAGCTGAACTTCGGAGAGTATTTGAAGCATGTATGCGAGAAGGCGCTACTGCCTACTGCCTTGTGTGGAGTAGCGCGCTCCAATTCTCGTGCAACATCCGGACTATAAGCTCCGTATACCGTAGGAGCGCGTTGAGAGTTTGTTGTGCGTACCGAACAACTCCTCACGAAGCCGCCTATATAGTCGCCGGAATGACACCGATCGACATTCTGGTAGATGAAACAGAGAGAGTATGCCGTGATTCAGACGAATCTTAAGTCATTTGAGCGCCGAAAAGGATGAGTCCTTGCAAAAATCGCAGCAGCGCTGGGATGAGCCCCGACAGGTCGTTGGACGTACACTCTCGGAAATTAGAAAGTGGGTAGACCGGAAACACGGGGAGGTAAATCATTACCTTACCCTGTTTCTACGGGTTATGGTCATGGGGGATATAGGCAGTATCTCCACAGATGTAAACTGGATAATTCGCCCGATTGCCTCAGGTGCAAGCGTACTATTGAGGACACACACCATGTTGTTTTCGACTGTCCTAGGTTCGCAGAGATACGAAGCCAACTGATTAGGGATCTTAATAGCGACATAAGCCCAGTGAATTTAGTGGATCTTATGCTAAGATCACCAAGCGATTGTGATGCGGTGAGCGGGCGATTTGCAGCAAGAAGATTCCTACATCACCTCTATAAAACAAAAACAAAAAAGGAGACTATCAATAGGAAATCGTCTATCGAAGCAAACTTTCAAAACGAAATCGTCTGCTATCGAAGCAATAACTCACCTGACATGAATTTCGCAATCTTCAGAGAGAAGTTCGGGGATACAAGCACCATTATAGCGACAGCAGAAGAAGTGGATCGGTCTATTGCGAGATCAGGTGAGAACAAGATTAGGCTTCCGAGAAACCTCAAGCGATTGGCTCAACCAATGTGGCATTGTCCGCCACAAAAATTCCTAACACTTTGCTACTGATTTTCCCCAAAAACTGAGTACCGAATATTTAAGAAAATTAAGTCCAATGAATTCCTCTATAAAACAAAATATCAAATAAGCAGAATTATCACCTAACATTAGATCATCACTTTAGTCACCTTTAATCCCTCATCTCAAAGTTCACAATCTCACTCACTTGTGCTTCTTTATTTTAATCACCAACAGTCAACCCTTTTTCGATAAAAGTCCAAAAGCTAAACACAAATTGCCGTTCGTTACTATGCGTGAAGAGGGCGACAATGTAAACCCTTTAAACGTTATCAGCAGTAAACAGAACGCTCCTTCAGAAATGTAGCAGCTTCATTGTTTCAACCGTCACCCTACGTCTCAAATCCTACGTATTCCAATTGACTTCAAGACAGCACCATTATCATTAACTGCCCTACTCCCGTTCCCCGAACGTTCGTTCAACCCCCGATTCATAGAATAATGTCAAGACAAAAATCATTCATTCGTAAAATTCTCTAAACGATTAAATCCCTTTGGATTTTAAGTTTTCCATTTTTCTTCTCCCAACGTAAGAAAAGTGAGGAATTTCACATTTTGTGTAGGAAAATGTTTCAACGACAAGAGCTTCTTCTCAACTCTTATTTCTCGGTAGCTTGGTGCTTGAAGCAACCTATTTTCTCGATGCCATCCTTTTGTGTTGTAAAGTTTATCATCGAAGAGGATGATGCGTGAGAGTTGCAACATGCTATATTCTGCCACTCGACGAGACACTATACGAATGGAGGATATGTGAGTGTTATCATTGCACTGAAGGAAGCTATGACGACGATGACTACAACGTATGTACTCGTAGCTGCATACATCTTATATGATGTGTGTATTTTACGCTACTTACATTCCGTAGCACACAATCCTTCCCTCCCTGTATTGCGACTGATAGGATTCTCCATTAAATTGCTCGTTGTACTTCGACGAACATCTGGTCGAATTCCCGAAAAAATGTTTTTATTTCCAAGAAATACAAAAGCCTTACGGAGATTTTCAAAGCACTCACCATACGAAAGAGTCAACAAAATCGCATCGAATAAGGGGGAATGTTCACTGCGTTTCACAATAACCCATTCCCGTGTGTGTGCGAATAGCCTGTTTCAAGTGTGTTTGCGCAGTTAGGAGAGTGTCGAAGGGAAAACATTGAATCCTTTTGAATTTTGCAACCACACTTAAGCGATAGTGAAAGTAGTGCTCGACGTTTTTGCACTTAGTCTTCAGTTCAATTAAAACTTGTTAAAGTTTTTGATGAAAATTTAATCGAATGCAAGCTTAGTGCAGAGCTTAATGCAAGTATGTATCAACATACGCGTATGATTCAAGGATCGACTCGAGTGAACGATAAGAATGTTTGAAAGCATTAAATATTGAAAAGAAATTCAAGATTGGATTTTAAAATAGTTTTTCTTTTGTTTGTTACTTTCAGCATGGAATATGGTCGTTGCGCAAAATCCATATGATAGTCCGCGTTTATCAAATGGTAAATCTGGTAAGTTCTATTTCCACATCTACGATTTGACTGTATAATTAAAGTGATTCATTCCAGACACATCACCTGCCTCTGATGACTCAACCTGTTCATCACCTCTAGCGTCACCTATCGCCTCATCATCATCATCATCAACCTCGTCGACATCATCATCGACATCTTCGTCGACATTTTATTGCAGCGAACCACCCAGTCCGGCACTAAGTGATTTCAAGCCTTTCGATTTAGAATCGTGGTGGGGTCGACGTCTATTCAATAATATCACAAAAAGTCTGTGAATTTTTCTTCGTTTTTTTCGTCTCTTAGCTATTAACGAGTAAAAGTGAAAATAAGAATGATGTGAAATTGAAAATGAAATACAAAAAGTACATGATCGCCTGTTGGAATAAGAAAATTATTTTAAATAAATAAAAAAAAAAAAAAAATCAATTAGGTGAAAATGATAATTGAAAAGAATTCTCTTCCACACAAAATTGTTTTTTGGAAACAATACAGGAACATTTTTTTGAGTTTTGTTTGTCAAATGCTGGTCGTTTACAATTTATTATGCAATGCAATACGTTTATAGTGTAATCATGTAATTATGCCATTAGTTTCTCATTTTTGTTTTTGGTAGAAGATAGTATGATTGTAAATTTTGTTTTTTGTAATAGTATGTACATGATGTAAATAATGTAATAAAAAGAACATTGTTTATATTTAAGGTTTTTATTTTCGTGGCCGACCCAACTGCTCCCAACCTCCCGTGCAGATCATGCTGCATTCTTTGAGGTAGCAGGTAAACTTCAGGAATCCGGAAGGGCAGGTTATCAGATGGGTCGAACAGTTGAGAAGAAGGGACGAAGTGCACAGTGAGGCAGATGCGCTTGCACTCCCTCCTTGTCTCCTTGGAAGCAAGCACTGCATTCGATTAGAAGAGAAGAAAGCAGAAATTGTAAGAGACCTGACAATGATGCCGATAGCAGGTTGGAATCCGTAAAACTGAATGACAAGCATATCCTTTCGACACTCGTTTGAAAGGAGTCCAGAGAGGCCCCGTCTGAGCGAGGTGTCAACGTATGGGTCAAAAACGAAAAGCGTTTGGCTCAGTAGAATCCTCATGCTCCGTGGTCAGGTCAGGTCTGTCAAATTGAACTTTTGGGGCAAATTCTGTGAAGGTGTCGAATGCACTAACACAGCTGAATGAGGGGCCTTCTAATGAAGACAGTCTCTCTCTTCATTACCGTAACTCCTGGTGGAGCGTGGTGCATTGATGACTACCGTGTGTAGTCATCAACGTTACAAAGATAACTGAATTCGGAGTGTGATACGGTTGTCAGCCATACCACTTCCTAGTCGCATTGGCAGTTTATCATTCTCTCTCTCTCTGGTTCCTTTTAACCCCTTGTGGGGCATAGGGCATACGCCTACTTTCCACGTCGTTCTTTTCTGTGCCATCGTCTTTAGGTCTGACCACTGTTTGTTTAATGAAGCAGCCTCGCTATTAACCGATCTTCTCCACGTGTTTCTTGGTCGTCCAACACGGCGTCTAGCATTGGCTCCCTGAGGGCTCCAATCTAGGGCCTGCTTTGCAATATTTGCTGGCCCTCTTCGGAGAGTATGACCTATCCATTGCCACTTTCGCCTTTTGACAGAAGTGCCTATCCAATCCAGGCCTGTGATACTCAGGAGATTATCATTGGAAATAATCTCCGGCCAGCAGATTTGTAGGATGCGTCGTAGGCACTGGTTTACGAAAGTTTGCAGCTTAGTTGTTATCTCGTTGGTCACCTTCCAAGTTGAACAGCCATAAAGAATGTGCTTCTTTATGGCGGTTCAACTTTTATTATTTATTTATTTTATTTATTATTACAATAGAATTGAAGATTCGGATTTTGGTGCGCCTGGAAATGTTGTTATTTTGCCAGAAACGAGTCAAAGTGAAGAAGGCTGCCCTAGCCTAATTGATACGCGATTGTACATCAGCGTCCGCGCCGCCATCTGCTGTGACTATGTTTCCGAGATAGCAGAATTCGTCAACTTTTTCGACTGCCTGGCCCGAAACACAAATTCCGCTTTGTCTCCAGGATGGGAGCTCAAGTACTTGGTCTTGGCTGTGTTTATCTTGAGCCCAGCATTACGACTTTCGCAATGCAGAGCATCGCCCATTTGAGCTACATCCTCCTTTTTATTCGAAAGCAGACAAATATCGCCAGCATAGTCCAGGTGTTGTAGGTAATCAAACATTTTCCATCTGATACCTTTCCTCTGGTTTTGAAGCACGCTCACTAGTACATCGTTAATGGCTATGAGGAAAAGAATAGGTGATAAAATGCAACCTTGTCTCACTCCACTGTGCACCTCAAAAGGATCTGAAAGCTTACCCTTGTGCAAAACGTGACATTGGGCTCCCTGATAAGATTCCTTGATTATAGAAATTATTTTATCTGGTATGTCCCTCCTACGAAGAGCTCCTTAAATATACTCCCGATCAACACTATCGAACGCCTTCTCGAAATCAATGAACATGAGGTGTAATGGGGATCTCCATTCGGCGGATTGCTCAATAATAATTCGGAGGGTGTTTATATGGTCGCTACATGAAAAACCCTCACGAAAGCCAGCCTGTTCATTGCTTAAAGTGCGATCAACTTCATCCTTGATCCGGTTCAAAATAATTTTAGCCATCAGCTTAGATACAGCTGGAAGTAGGCAAATACCGCGCCAATTATTACAATCCTTAAGGTTACCCTTCTTGGAAATTTTAATAATTACGCCCTTTTTTCATTCTACTGGAAGAGTTTCGTTTTCCCCAACACTATCTGATGAGAGAGGGAAGCAGAATATCCGCTGTAGCATTCGAATCCGCTTTAAATAGTTCGACCGGAATTCCATCTATCCCCGGGGCCTTACCGGCGTCCATAGATTCGACAACCCGCTTTAATTCCGTCTTTGGTGATGGTCTGGAATTAATACTACTGGAGGGACGTCTTACACACTTACACAAGATACACTTGCAGGCCCAAAACGGTTGTTAAGGACCTCAAAAAAGTGCCCTCTGCTGTTCTTCAGTAACAAGCAGTAACCCTTCTTTATCTTTCACAGGATGGTCCGTTGTGAACGATTTACCAATTAGTGGTTTAATTAGCTTAAATAGGGTACCGCTTTCACCACGGTAAGCCGCATCATTTGCCTATCACGCCTCACACTTCCCAATAGGAAAAAGAGCGCTCGAGAAGGGCAAAAGGAGCGCTTCTCGGGAAGCAGAGAAGCGCTTCCCATTCCATTCCTCTTCATGTACTTTTTAGCATTGCATGTCCGCGGCGGCAAGCAGTTCCTTAAGATGCGCTCCAGAAGCGCTTTTAGAGAAGTGAGTGGTAAGCGCTTCTAGAGCAGCTACAAAGAGTCTATAATTTTCTATTACGATCTTGAAGTGCTCCCTCACCATTCGTAATTATACTTCTGTGGAAGCACTTCCTCCGAATCACATTTGGAAATGATGAGGAAGCGCTTCTACGTCGCTTCTATCGGAAGCGCTTCTATTTTTCCTATTGGGTTCTCTGCACGCCTTTTTGTACTAAACGGTATTCAGCGCGAAGTTGATTTTTAGCTGAATCATCAGCAGCAGAGTTAATCTGTTCCTTAACTCTTTTGCGTGCTGAGATAAGAGACCAAGTAGCATCACTGATAAACGGTCTCCTACCGCGATCCAATCTTCCTACAGTCGCTTCGCCACATGAAATAAAAGAATCCTTTGCAAAATTCTATCTATCTTCAATTGTAGGATTCTGAAGAGATGTTGCTGGTTGCTGCACAAGCTTTTTCGTGCAAGGCGGTCGAATATGCACGTCTAGTTGAGGCATTTTTTTAGATTTTGCACATCAAATCGTGGCAAGATTCGCGTGTTGTAAGATCGTTGAATCGCTGCCGTTCGTAAGCGAAATTTCGCGATAACAAGATGGTGGTCGCTGCCAACATCAGCCCCACGCTTCGACCTGACGTCTAAGAGGCAGTTTCTCCATGTCTTAGAAACAGCAATATGGTCAATTTGGTTCTCTGTTCTGCCATTAGGAGAAATCCAAGTTGTTAGGTGGAACAACGTTCCGCCAATGACTAGTTGCCGAGAGTTACAGAACTCCACGAACATTTCGCCATTGTTGTTCCTGTCGCCAAGCCCGTGATTGCCCATAAGATGGCGTTGAGATCCCCCATTATAATTTTGATGTCACCCCTGGGAGACCTATCAAAGGTGTCGCCTAGTCGCTGAAAAAAACGTCCTTTGCGGATTGGTCTGCAGGTTCATTCGGTGCGTAGCACTGAATAATTGTGATGTTTATCATTCTACGATAAGAATACTTCTTATCATTTTCTTCTGAATAATAAACTTGCGACGAGTCGTGCCGAGTTTGGAAACTCGTTTCTCTATGAGTGTCTATTTCACAGAGTGGCGACCGAACGATTACGGCCTAATTCTTCAGACTGGAGAACAGCAAGGCTAATCTTTACAAAAGAGAAGAGAAAGTAGTCTGATTGGTCTAGCGGTAGGGTCATGAGTTCGAATCTCACCGTGGATCATGGTGTTTTTCGAACTCACGAGCTTATGACGGACTATCTCACTCAGATGTTAAACGAGTACCCATTTATGGGGATAAATAACACTGCTGAGCGTGGTGCTGATCTCATTACCTCAACAAAAAGCAGATAAGATCTTGGAAATAGGGTGTCACTAACACATCCTGCGGCCTTAGTCCAATGCTGGATTGTCGCGCCTGTTATTTTATTTTTTACATGAGAAAAACCACGCTGATTAGTAACACGCCTCACAAAAGGCAGTTTGCTTACCAACCAGGTAAATCCACAAAATCCGCGCTGCAAATCTTGCAGAAGAAATCGAAAAGACATTGGAGGCCAAAAATAACGCGCTTGCTGCTTTCTTGGACATTGAAGGGGCATTCGACAATACTGCCTTTGATGCAATCGAAAGAGAACTGAGAAATAAGATTTTAGAAAATACGACTATAGGATGGATAAGCAAAATGCTTTCCTCCAGAAAAATCGTCTGCCAAATCAACGAACAAACTCTCCTTGCTGACGTTACTTGAAGCTGCCCACAAGGGGGTCTACTTTCGCCCCTTCTGTGGTGCCTGGTTGCTGACGACCTTGTGTAGAAGCTCACAACTAATGGCTTCTCCGCCCAGCATACCACACAAACCGCAGACGAGTCACCAACCAACCACTTTAGCGAACAAAACATTCACTGGTGAATTCGCTATCGAACTGTTGGTAAATTACCGGTCTTTCATTTTTTACATTCGCGACGAATCGTTTCCCCGAATTACCAGTAGATCGAGAATCATTCACCTATAGCGAATATATAAACGCTCTATATATTCACTAGAGGTGAACATTTCTCGATTCGGTAGTGACCTGAGGTGCAGTATTCGTCGCGAATGTAAAAAATGAGCGACAGATGTATTACTAGTGAGCCGTTAGGGAATTCGCTAGAGAAGATTAAAGTGAATTGATAGTTACTCTTACACGATTCATTTCAAATAATTATATATTTGCAATAGGTAAATACTCCTTGGATTCTGGTCATCTGAAAAATGCGTTGCCCTGCGAATGCGACTTTGCTTATGTTTAAAAAAAATGGGTTCCTGGATAATTAATAATGGGATTAATAATACTTCAAAGTAAAAAAATCGGCGCACAAAATTTAGATACAGCGGAACAGCGGAGGCGATTAACAATGATACTGAAATACAACTCATAATTTTTTAATGGCAAAATACTTTATTATTTTAAACATTTCAAAATTTATTTGTAAATTTATAATATAAATTTAAATTCATTGTAAACTTTTAATTATGCACTTTAACACTTTCACTACTCTATTTGAAAATGGGAACTGACCACACGATCGATGCAGAGACTTTTAGGAGCCAGACAACAAATTCACCTCAAGCGAATGAAATATCCCCCTTTGGCGAACACAGCTGCGAAATAATGTCACGTTATTTGAGCAAACGACTATATCTTCGCGTACCTTCAGCCTTAGCGAATTTTTAGCGAAGTATAATGAATTGAAAATAATAAAAAAAAGCGCATGTAGAATTCTTCGCTTACTATCCTTTTGGGTGATTTACTAGCGAATCAGATAACACAAATCTTCGATTTTCTTCATCAAAAGTGAAAGAACAAGTTTCGCTATCATTCATCTTGTTGTGAACCTTCGCTATGTGGTATGCTGGGCGTATAGAGATACGCCGACGATGTGGTTATAGTGGTAAAGGGTTTGTTTGAGGCAACACTATACCACACAAACCGCAGACGAGTCACCAACCAACCACTTTAGCGAACAAAACATTCACTGGTGAATTCGCTAACGAACTGTTAGTAAATTACCGGTCGCTCATTTTTTACATTCGCGACGAATCGTTTCCTCGAATTACCAGTAGATCGAGAATCATTCACCTATAGCGAATATATAAACGCTCTATATATTCACTAGAGGTGAACATTTCTCGGTTCGGTAGTGACCTGAGGTGCAGTATTCGTCGCGAATGTAAAAAATGAGCGACAGATGTATTACAACCTGATTTACTCGAACCAACACCAAAAGGAGTTCAAGAATGGTGTGATGACTTCATATAAAAAATGGCAACTTGCCCAGCAGTCACTTTTTATATGGAGGTTCGTTGGATTCGGTGAATCCACGGATTCCGTGTGTGTATGCGGTCTTAGAAACACACAGCCATTTGTGAACTCCTAAAAGAAAATTTATTCAAAGTTTAGAACATTATCCAAATTTATATAGTGAATTTACATATATTTATTTTGATTTATATAGTGAATTCCTGCTCATTGGTAGATTCAAGGTTACTAACTTACGGTATTTACCATGACCAATAAGGAATTGAATTAGTGAATAATTTACTTCGCGTTTAACCCATTACCCAATATCTGAGATGAAAGAGTGAGTCCATAACATTGATTACAGCTTCAACCCACCGTTGCCCCCGCCTCATGCTTTCCTGTTTCTCCCAGCTTTTTCAAATGTCGACCGCCGTACAATTTGCGTGCTTCCTCAACCAAAATTCCTACTAGGATCAGGGTTCTCACTTCAGGAAATAAAACCGTACCCATCCACCGTAAATTGCGGTCGTCTAAAACCGTACTGTCAGTCTGACAGGCGGCTCTTTCCTTCTACTACCGTAAAAAATCTGTTAAAAATTATTCTCTCAAACAGTTCTCCCAAGATGTCGAGTAGACATATTGGGCGATATGAGGGTGGTTCTCCAGCCAGTTTTTATTTGGTTTGTTTTGGAAGGTGAATTCTGCAAAAAAGGTAAACCTGTTGGCTTGTAATGTGCCTGTCTAGACAGTTTCAATTTTCGTTCGTCTTCATCATTTTGACAATTGAAACTTGAGATGTATGCGCTATTGAAGAAACGCATTCATTCTTGAACGCAATTGCCAATGTTAAATATTAACAACACATCATCTATTCATACAATTCATGAAAGAATTTATCATTTACCCGTCCTGACCAAAGCCGCGCCACATATTTCCCGATAAATAATGAACAGATGTGGATAGAATGAGGCATTGATCTCTTCTGTTCACTTGACGCAATCAACGACACGTTCAATATTGAAAGTGGATACGGAGCTTGAAGACGATAGTGAAGACGAAAGCGCACATGTGTGGACATAGCCAATGATCCACTTGCGATCGTTTCAAATTTCTCTTGTTGTTGTATCAACAAGCCCAAGTGGCTCATCGGCACACCAACAAAAGACAACTTCGATGTATTGATGATTAAGACAAGTGCATGCAATTATATGCAAAACTTGTTTTAATCATCTTTATAGCGAGGAAAACTTTCGCAAGTGGCCGGTCAAGGTTCGCCGTGTCGTGGTGTGCGTGCGAGTGTCGTGGCGAGAGTCCAGCATACCACGCAAACCGCAGACGAGTCATCAACCAATCACTTTAATGGACAAAACGTTCGCTTGTGAATTCACTAACGAACTGTCGTTAAATTACCGGTCGCTCATTTTTTACATTCGCGACGAATCGTTTTTCTCGAATTACCAGCAGGTCGAGAATCATTAACCTTTAGCGAATATATAAACCATCTATATATTCGCTAAAGGTGAACATTTCTCGATTCGTTAGTGACCTGAGGTGCAGTATTCGTCGCGAATGGAAAAAATTAGCGACAGATGTATCACTAGTGAGCCGTTAGCGAATTCTCTAGAGAAGATAAATGTGAATTGCTAGTTACTCTTACACGATTCATTTCAAATAATAATATATCTGCTCCTTGGATTTTGGTTATCTGAAAAATACGATGCCCTGTGGTGAATGCGTCTTTGCTTCTGTTTCAAAAAAAGGGGTTGCTGGATAATGGGAGATGCTGACTCACAAGGTTGAGTACTTATGTAATAACACTGAAAAGTAAAAACATCGGCGAAAAAAATGTAGGCACAGCGGAACGTTGAGGCAATCAGTGGCGTATTTACAGGGGGGCACAGGGGGCACGTGCCCCCCCTGTGAGCATGAAACTTTTTTGAAATACTAAAAACTGAAGTACCAAACGTTCCCTTTTTATGTTGAGCATTTCTATTACTAAACTTGGAATCCTTCGTCGAAACATTAACATCAAATGATCTTCTCAATTTGCCAGATCTCCTTGCTGATGGACCCTTTCAGTTTTTCCAACGAGTTGAGCTTATTTTCATAGAGGCGTGGTGTCAAGAACAAGAACTCTCAGATAATAAGTAGCAGCTATGGTTATGTCGGGGCAATGAGGTGGTCATGAAAAGTTGCCCAATCTCGACATGAATCTGTTCGGAAACAAGGACTACTATTGAATTGAGGTTGAGGAGAATCAACCAACGTTTTTGTTTTGCGGACTCGATGTCTTGTAAGCCGCTGAATTGATAAATATTTGAAACAATCGGTCTGATTTTTCGGTCAGGCTTCTATATTTTAATTGGGCCGTAATTTCACGTTGGAACTACTTTAAAGGTCTTTAAACCAGATGCTTCTCTTTCTGTTAAAGTACTTAAAAGGTGTTTTGGTGAGAAAACATTTTTAGCATACATTTTCGAATTCCTACGGTTAAAACAAAGGTGCCTGTGGTGCCCTGTGCCTGCCTGTGCGTCAATTTTCACGAAGTAAACATCATCGTAGTGATTTACGGGTCACTAGCGTATAAAATACGGGATTTCAATTTTTTTACGGGGCAAAAATTAAAAAAAATTTTATGCCGTTATTTTTACATGTTATTTGAAAATTGCATTTCATTTTAGGCTCACCCTTGACAGTGTGAATATTTGGTCGGTTACGGCTATCTGTCCATACGTTACCGCAAAGCGAGAATATTCTCTCGACCAGTGAATTAATTGCCAAGACGAGTATTTATAGGAAACCTTGTTCAGTTCGTCACCTGCTTGTGGACGAAATCGTTGAGATTTCTAGTGGCAAAACTACCCAAACCCCTTATCGATTTCGTTCTCTGTACGTCGAGTACATTCTACGTCAAAAACACCAAAAACCCCCTTTTTCAGCTCAAAAAAGTTTTTGCCTGTTTTCGACATAAAATGTACTGGAAACCCTATGCGAGCTCGTCCACTTTCAGGAAACGAAATCGATAAGGGTTTTCTGGTACTTAGCCACTAGAAAAGATGATCGATTTCGTCACCTGCGTCTGGAAAAACCTACCCTTGTTCAGTTTGTCCAGACGCTAAACGATAGAAAAGACCAGTTTCAAATGGAATCATATTTTGCTGCTATTATTGATAGCTTTAAATAATTTTATCCGTGTGTCAGGGTTTATCACTTCATCGGCATCTCTTCATCTCCTGTACATATTTATTAATTAGGGGCGAAGTTACACAAAATTCTTCATAATTCCCCATTTTCTTAAATTATCCATTGTTTGCCCCGTATTTGATTTTTTGGATTACGGGTTTTTGGACTTTCGGTGCCCGAAAAACGGGGTAACCCGTAAAATACGGGGCATCTGGCCACCCTCAGCAAGTTAGTGCTAGTTTTATTCTAAGATCTACATAATTGTACTATGTTTGCTCTTAATAAATAATAAAAATAATGTTATCAGGAAAACTAAACTTTTGGTGCATTAACCTGAAATGCAAAGGATTCTCAGTCTTTCATAGAACACAGCCCTGAACACCATAATTTCTATATTAATCAAACTTTGTATGCAGGCTTCAAATCATGCATGTCTAGGTACATCATGATCAACAACGTACCATGTATAGATCTGCTTGATTTCCTCCCTTCAGTAAGTTTATCGACCAGTACGGTGCAAATGCTATCTGGTAGACTTAGGTGCACAAACTTCAGCGATCCCTCAATCTCAACAATGTTTTTTCTATGTAGATGCTACCGGATATCCCCACACCAAAACTTTATGTACCAAGTTAGTCCCGTACTCTGTGCCCCCCCTTTGAGAATTTTCTAAATACGCCACTGGAGGCAATTAACAATGATAGTGAAATACAACTCATAATTTTTTAATGGAAAAATACTTTATTATTTTCAACATCTCAAAACTGATTTAGGGCCGGATGTACAATCATGGTTTAACTAATGCTTGTCAGTTAAACCGTCGATGGCTAAAAAATGTGTACAAAAAGTTAAACTGCCGTTTAAACTACGAATTATCCTTATAGCTGGTTCACACTATATTAATATCATATTTGGTCTAAATTAGATCAGTAAAAACCGTAGTAAATGGGTTTGAATCATATGTCACTAAATTTAAAATGTATTGTAGAATACACTTGAATTATTAAAGTTGCATTACAATATGGGACAACTGTTAATCAAATTTAGATTTTAATCAAACTTGTAAACAGTGTGAGTCTCTATTTATTAAAAAAAAAAACAGTCGTTTAACTAAATTTCTCTCAATTGTAAACAACTAAGGTTTCTATGGAAACATGTGTACGAATACAGTCGAACTTGCCTAAACGGACACATCTACCACCCGAACATTTCTCCTAATTTTTATTTTCCCCAACGTTTTCTTACATATCATGCAAGGAAAACGAAGTTTAAGGGCCTGACACTCCCATGGCCAGAAACGAATGCAACATTTCTCACTAAACGAGCTGGCAACAAGCTTACTTTTAGAATTTGGTGTTGAAGAATTGTACTTAAAAAAACATTTTAAGGTCAATTGAAGAAAATGTAATAATCATAGCATGTAATAATCATACACACTTGGATACACTTCACTTTCTTTCTGGCTTCACTATAGCTTGCGTTCCAAATTGGTCCGTTCCTGTACATCATTTTTATGGTTTGGTGCGGTTTCAATTTCAGCTCTTCCTTTCTGTTCCGTCTGTTCTTATATAACTTGGTTTCTACATAGCTAAAATTGGACGAGTGAAAAGCGTCGCATACGGACATCGCCCATTCCAGTCCTCTCGTCTACTGATCATATTTTATTTTTTTTACATATTTTAGATAGTGTGAGATGCTTCCTTCAATGCGTTATAAACTTCATGTCAAAGTTAATTTACCATTCCATCACCTAATGCGGTGTTCGTCTATGAGAAGTTCGACTGTAACGTAAATTGGTTGTCAGCTACACCACGAATCACGTAAACATGATAACGCGGTGTATAAGTGGGGACATTTGAAACGTCTTCAGCATCAAAATCACTTATGAAAATATTAAATCTGCGTCACGTAAATTAAAAATATTAATGGAAATAGACACTTGTGAAATTATTTGGTCACAATTTCACAAGTTCACGTACACAAAACGAATCGAAAAATGTCCGCGCTACCTTCTTTTTTATTATTTCATGAGCTAAATAGCAGTAAGCGTTGAAATTTTCAAAATATAACTCGCTCAATCGTAAACAATAAAGGTTACCATGGAAGTTAACAGCAGTTTAAAATTGTTTAACCAATCAGCAGTCAGCACACACAAGTTAAACGCAGTTTAACGATTTCGGTGAGCGAGGTAATTCCTGATTGGTTGAACAATCAGCTCGCTCAATCGTAAACAACCGATATTCCTATGGAAACTTGTATACGAAACAATACAAATTAATAGGCAGAGCAAAATACAAATATTTTCTGCTTGGGATTTTAATTAGAAGCAATCTCAGTATGAAATAGTGGTTTTTAGGTTGATTTTGTTTTTAAATTATGACTTGTTTCGACAGCAATTATTAACTCGCTTCTGGTCATTCAAGGTCTCAATAATATTGAAATTGGTGAATTATGCACACTTTTCTGCTGCATTTTCTTTTCTTTGAACTAGGACAAAGAGTTTGATTTGACGGCTCGACCAAAATGGATAAGGATGCCCCCTCTACAAAATGACCCATCAAAGGTTCTTTCAGTGCGTTTTATTAATCTACCCGTACTGTAGAATATAATGTCGTGAGCGTCATTTTTTATGAAAGGTACCTTAGTTTGATTGAGGTGATATTGGTGGCAAGTATATTGGCGCCCTTTCAAGCACAGGCTTGCCCGTGCCTTACTGTACCAACAATTTTTACAAACTTTAATGAAATGTTTTGTATGAATAAAGTTAAACATTCGATAAAGCTCATAGATCGAAGCTGGATTCCAGTTGTTCTGCCGATTTTTGATATGCTACTACCAACTGTACAGATAAACCTAAAGAAAGTGCGATGGATTAGGTCGGGTTCTTGCTTTCTATTTCTCTATTTAAAAAACTAGTTCAACTTGGGTTGAATCAGCCCCTTATAGAGTTATAAGCTCCCGTAATGCGGTTAAGTATAAAAAACATATCAATGTTAATTTATTACTATATCGCCGCACTATATCGCCGCAAATTGTTATATTGGAAAGCCTTATAAAAATGTTACTACATCCTGTCAAGTTTGGAATTTGCCGACTTTTACAAATATCAATAATTTAAAATTTGCGATAATGAATATTCACGAAGGAGAGGGACATTGAAAATTGACTGATATGTACCTAGATCGGGCCATTACATGATGTCCAAGTAACAGTGAATGTTTGCATCGTCAAAAATGCTTCTCATTTGCGGTAAAAATAATGAAAACATGAAACAATTAATGTTTTCTCCTGCATGAAGAATGTTTTGTCAATAGTGTAAACCTCGTAAAAATAAGTTTGACACCCCTGGGAACCTAACTTTCAAAGAAAAGGTGTGGAGCATATAATACATCTCAATGCAAAGAAAGTTTTATGTAGATTATTTTGTTTTCAGACTACTTTGCGGTAGCTACCGATTTTGAAACAATCCAAAACTGACAAAATTCCACCTTTCTACCTTTTTCCTTCATATTGCGGGCCCCCTGCCGGTCAGAATTTGTTTCTAAAATCAGAGGGCCATCCCCAGTGAAAATTCAGAAATTCATTATCTTTATTGCCCGATGGCCTTATTTCGGTTTATTTTTCTTGGGCTAAAAATCATTAGTTAAACGGCCAACGACGACCGTTTAATTTTTCACGTTGAACTGCAGTTTAAACGACAGTTTAACTGTTTGTCTATTTCCTTAAACGGAGTTTAGTTAAACTGACAATCATTAGTTAAACCATGAATTTTCATCTGGCTCATTCATTTTAAAATCAAACATTTTAATAGCTATTATCCGGAAATATACAGGGGCTAATGGAAACTACTAATTTTAAAAAAATATGAGTTGCTGCTTAGCCAGGAATTTTAATTATTGCGTAGTGTATTTTTCCCCAGTTAGTTAAACGGAGTTTAAAATTAAACTACAGTTAACTAAACGGGGAGTTAAACCATGATTGTACATACGGCCCTTATAAATTTATAATAATAGAAATTTAAATTCATTGTAAACTTTTAATGATGTACTTTAACACTTTCACGGCTCTATTTGAGAATAGCAGCTGACCACACGATTGATGCAGAGACTTTTAGGAGCCAGACACCAAATTCATCTCAAGCAAATGAAATATCCCCCTTCGGCGAACAAAACAAATGTCATGTTATTTGAGCAAACGACTATAGCTTCGCGTACCTTCAGCCTTAGCGAAGTATAGTGAATTGAAAATAATAATAAAAAACGCATGTAGAATTCTCCGCTTACTATCCTTTTGGGTGGTTTACTACACTGAACCAAATCGCCTGCTAAAGTAAAGAAATTATGGCTCAAATCAAGAAAAAAAGACAATAAAAAACAGCCAAGAAATATTTCTCTTCATTTGAGAATTAGTCACACTGATCCAAGTGAAATGCCATTAGCAGCGCTTTAAGGAAAAGTAACTTTGAATCAAGCAAACTTTTCTTATGAAAAAGACAAGAGAATCTAAACAAAAATAAAAAAAGAAACTTGCATCCAACTAACATCGAACACATAACCCCATTCTTCCCAGTCAAACGCGCTACCCACTCAACCATAGACACTTCTGACTAATCTACTACAACGCTCCAATATAAGCTAAAGCTAAAATAAATCTTTTCCACGAGCTTTGCATGGAAAATGTCAAAAAAATTATTATCAAGCATTTGTTTGCTTGAATTGAGAATAATGGTTTAGGCTTGAATCTACTTCCTATTTCTCAAAAGAAGGTCTTGAAAATAGGATCGATTCAAGAAGAAATTGTCACATTTTGAGACATTTTGTCTAAATTCGGGAATTTTGCAAATGAGAAAAGAGTTTCTTAATTTTAGATAGCCCAATTTTTTCAGTGTAGCGAATCACATACCTTCGTTAGAACAAAGAGAACACAATCCTTCGATTTTCTTCATCAAAAGCGAAAGAAAAAGTTTCGCTATCATCCGTCTTGTGGTGAACCTTCGCTATGTGGTATGCTGGGAGACGACACGACCCAAAATTCGGGGAGTCGGGTACCCATCGTGAAGGCGGACAAATCGCGCGTGTTTTGTTCGCAATTATTATACCCTTCGCTTATTAAGCGTAAAGGGTATATTAACTTTGTCATGAAGTTTGTAACGCCTTGAAGGAAGCATCTCCGACCATATAAAATATGT
Organism: Microchrysa polita; assembly: GCA_949715475.1. NCBI lineage: Eukaryota > Metazoa > Arthropoda > Insecta > Diptera > Stratiomyidae > Microchrysa > Microchrysa polita. Next base: position 97,369,269 of record OX454416.1, read on the forward strand.
ATATATATGATCAGCGTGACGAGCTGAGTCGATTGGACGATGTCCGTCTGTACGTCTGTCCGTCTGTCCGTCTGTCTGTCTGTCTGTCTGTTGCGACGCGTTTTGCTCAGCCAGTTTAGAAGCTATGGAGCTGAAATTTTGCACACATGCTTCTTTTTGTTGCAGGCAGTTTGTATGTTTGAATCGCTAACATCCGCCAAGGGGGTCGTGGGGCTGTCATACAAACCTACCCCCCAAATTTAGTTTCTTCTTAGAAAAACTTTTTTATTTATGCACCAATTTCAATCAAATTTCACACAAATGTGTTTTAATTGGTAACACACAATATATGTAAAAATCGACCAAATCGGACAATGGCGTCGTGGGGCTGCCATACACACCTAGTCTCCAAATTATGTCCTTCTAAGAAAAACTTTTTTATTTTCTTATCGATTTCAATCAAATTTCGTACAAATGTGTTTCTAGTAATACCACAAAACATATGTCAAAATGGACCAGATCGGACCATGGGGTCATGGGGCTGTCATAGAAACCTAGCTCCCCAAATTAAGTTCTTCTAAGAAATTTTTTTTATTTATACACCAATTTCAACCAAACTTCACACAAATGTGTTTCTATTGATGACACAAAACATATGTATAAATAGATGGAGTCGGACCATGTGGTCATGGGGCTACCATACAAGCCTAGCCCCCCAAATAATTTTTTTCTAAGAAAAACGTTTTTATTTGCACACCAATTTCAATCAAATCCAGAAAATTATATTTGTATTGATGCCACATAACAAACGTGAAATCGGACTATGGGGTCGTGGGGCTGCCATACAAACTTGACCCCCAAAATTAGGTTCTTCTAAAAAATACTTTTTTATTTGGACACAAATTTCAACTAAACCTCATGGAAATGTATTTTTATTGATGGTACATATGCAAAAATGAATTATATCGGACCATGGGGTCATGGGGCTGGCATATAAACCCAACCCCCAAATTAGGTTCTTAGAAGAAAACCTTTTTGATTTGTCCACCAATCTGAACCAAATGTGTTTTAATTGATGCCACAAACATACGTAAAAATTGATGGGAAGGCCATAGGGCTGCCCTACAACCCCCTTCCCCCTCTTTTTGGTTCTTATAAGTAACTCACGTCCCGCTTCGCCCAATAAATCTTCGCCACGGCACTTAAGAGAAAATTTAAAAGCATGGAAGCGGGGAGGACTGAACACTAGTCATAGGTACGCCCGAAAAAAACTTTTAGACCGAGGGGAGCGAAGGGTATCCAAATTTCGGCCGCGCCCGAAATTAGCCTCGGTCTCGTTTTTTGTTAATTTATATAATTTATTAAGTCTTTGAGTTTTCTTTTTGAAAGTGCCTTGTCTGTGTCCCATTAAAAAAAAAAGTCCCTGTGCCTGTGTGTAAAAAAAAGAAATTATTATAGTGGCCCCCTTATGTGAAAGTGCAGAGCGAAAAAAATATATTGAAGTGAGGTTATGTGCCACGGCCCACATTCGCGCGACGAGTTCCTTAGGCGGAAATCGACTACAGGATAAGTACCCGATTGTGCCGTCTTATTGTGATGTCATCTTAATTTAAAATGTAGTTCCCCGGCCCGTTTCTAGAGTATAGGGTGTTTCAGCAAGGGAGCCCCAAATTTTATATGGATTTTTTTTTGTGGCCATGGGGGCTCACGGTCGGGTTTTTCTTTCGCGGGTACAGGCGGCCAGGGCCCACTAGCATCGGGGCCCACGAGCATCTAAGGCACTTGAGCTCGCCGACGCCGTATTCTTTTCTCCCAAAATTTTACATCATTTTCCTTTTGTTGTGTTGTCATATCCCTAGGCACATGATATCCCTTAATATGTGCAGGACAGGGGCTGTGAGCGGCAAAAACCCCGCCCAAATTCTCCGAGTCTGAGCTACAGCAAGCATGTGCCGCTGCTCAGCTCACAGAGAAGCTCTCTTTATCTTTTGATTTTTGAGTTGCCTGCACGGCCTATAGAGCTTCGTTCCCCTATAGCACTTCGGCGTCCTGCGTTACAGGCTCGAAAAAACAGGATATGTGAAGTACTCGACGTCCCCGCATGCTCACGCCCGATCTATGATCAGGCATGAGCATTTTAGAGGAAAATGAGTTTTAGACTCCTTTAACGGATTCTATGAAGTTTTGCCCACGTGGGTACTGCCTGCGAAATAATAGGATTTTCAAAGCACTGTCGAATCAGAGGTCTGGCAAGTAAGGGACTCTGTACCACTTGCTTAAACAATCGGCTCTGTTTCTTCGAGCTAATTTGATCTGCATGAGGTTTCTTTTTGAACACAGCGTCGAATATTGATGCATTGATTAATCACTGTAATATTGCTCCATGTCCCTTCTAGAAATATCTGTATAAATTACCCGAAGTGTGGATCCATGTTTGGTTTAGGATTATAACCAAATACCAAACATTCATTCACAATTGCGTCGACTGCTTCCTCCTTATGTTCGTCCACCATATTTTGAGCCATTTGATTAGTTCACCCGATACCCCTACTGTTTCATTTCACTCAATCTCAATTCACGTGAATTTAGACGACCACCAGACCAGAATTCGCACGCATTTTGGCAAAATAGGATATCTAAATGTCGATATTAAACGAAGCTTGCTTTTTTGACGATTTGTCAAATATTGAAACAAATATTTCTAATCGTCTTTTGTACTCGTATACACCGGGGAAAGGGAACTAACAGCTTATTTATTTTGTATTCTCAAACTGTTGACACTAAAGAAAATTTAAGATCAAATCAATAATGTTCAACTAGACTTCTAATGACTAGCTCGTAAAAAAAGCTTTTGCTTCGCCAATTTCGGATTCGGGCATTTTATACGCAATAAGTAGAACATTCTGAAGAATACAATCGGCTTTGATTGAAATACATATTGGAAACTGGACCATCATATGCAGAAGCCAACCCTTCACGAGCAAAACCGCTACAACAATCAGATACAGGAGCCTCTTCAATGGGAACGTAGTCGAACCGAGAAGCTTTTGGAAGTAATGAAAGGTGTGGACTCGATTTCGTCAACAACAACGCCCCGTTCTCTGGATTCGCCAGAAGGCAAATGGCATGATAACGGAAATATTTTAGACACTGTTAGTCCTGTGCTAATGCAATATAGGTAAGGATTAAAAAATGATAAGATAGCCTAACTCCCAGACACATTTGAAAGTTTTTCAACTTTAATTTATTCGAAACACTAAATTAACAGAAAGCCAGGTTATTCTGCCCAGAAGGCAAAGAAATGCAACTAAATCAATTAAAATATATACAAGCTGAGGCTAGTTGTTAGATACCATCCCACAAAACATACTATTAACCCTTGTGGGATAGGTATGTTATTTATAACCCAATTCCGTTATATGGTGTTACGTATTTTATTCTTACGCCATTTTTCTTCAACTCCATACAGATACGACGAGTTGTCATTCTCACATAAGCGCTGCTTAAAAATCCTGTCACGTAAGGAGAATCTACTTAAAACGGCTCTAAGCGAAAAAGAAAGCATACAGGCCAAGTATGATGATTTACTTGAGCAATACCAAAGACTTCAAAAGAGGACAGAGGTGCTGTGCTGTAAATATTTTACACTCCAGGCAAGGAAAGCAGAAGAGGTGAGCAGATTGCATCATTTTACAAAGGAAGTTGTTTGATATGACGAACGGTAGATGAGCAAGCACTTCATCATACCGTTCCTGGTCATAACGAAAAAGAGCACGACAACAACAGAGTGATGTTTGCTTTTATGTATTTTTATTCCTGCAGGTAGTTCAATTACGCGAACTTTTAAATTATACCTTAAAGTTACTATCAAAGGCTCGAAGAGACGGGTAATGAATTTTGAATGGCTTAAGAGTGAAGAATTGAAGTAAGATAAATTGCAGTGTTGTTTCTTGTAGGGCATTTTAAAATTTATCTGGAAAAGGATGCAAATGTATTATGATATTGAATTTAAAATCGTTTCATTTATTCATTGGATGCATACTCTGTAAAAGTTGCAGGTAAGTTGTTAAAACTTTCTTCCTGAAGAAAATTACCCAAGCGCCTGTTTCACGTCTCTTGTGATAACTTAAAAATTTAAACAAGTGTTACTCTTCTCTACTTCTATCTTGAACTGGAGGATCAAGGTGGTTTCGTAACAGGGCACATAGGACGTTTCCGACATAGTAGCATTGTCCTAACTATTTGATTGGGCGTATCAAAATACTCGTTTTTGCAAGAAAGAAAATATCATAATAAATGTAAAATTGTATTTTAACCGGTATATATGAATACAACATAATTTATTTAAATTTATCAACTAAATCATAAATCTTAAAAGCTTAAAGACTTTTTTGCTGTAAGCTTCTTATTGTGCTCGTTGTTCTTTTCGGCCATTTTTGAGTTCGCTACTATCGATGCGCAGGGTGATCTCATTGTTTGCAAATATTGCTCTCTACGATGAAGTTGTACTGACGAAATATCAGACATAGGCGAATCCTCCAAAACATTCACAAGTGACGCTAAATTGATGGGCCTTAAATTATTATTATCGAAACGTTTGTGTGAAATATCGCGTTGGGAGCTGTTAGTTTTGAAAAGCCGCATCAGTATCTGAGTTCGACTGGGTGAAAAGTAGCTTTCACGAATCTGAGGTATGACGTGGCTGAATAAGGACTTTTCGTTAAATGATTGTTCGTTTGATGAGATATTTGAATTATCGTGCGAAGAATCCATTTTATTGTTAAATTATGCGTCTTCAAGTAGTTTAAAAATTAGACTGATGTTACATGGACCAAGAACCAATATTTTATACCTACAAAATTATTTCGAGAATTTTGCCTACCTTTTTGAGATTTTTGGGCAATTATACTAATTACCCTATATAATGTCATTTGTCGTGTGTTCACGCCTGGAAATTGCACTTAAATTATTCCAGAAAAAAAAGGACAATTGACGACTACCTCTGTTCTTCACTCATTTTTTTTAACACCTGGAGTACCTAATATGAATGTCATTAGAAACAATGTCGATGAATGGCTATTTACATAAGTTAGATGTGTTCACTGTTCATCCTACACTATTGTTCATTATGTTCATTGTACTTACCTTGTATGGTAGAGGTACTGATTGCTAATACATCTGGAGCGCGTTCCACTTATACGATCTGAGTAAAAATAGTTTCTCACATTGGGTGAATTCACATTGTAAGACGAAACCGGACGGGTAAACTTGCAAGACAAGAACCATCGTTCTTACAATGTGAAATGCACAATGCTTGTCTGCTGGCCACTACAAAAGCTCTTAGTCCGGGTTTACACTTTGAATAGGCGACTATTGCATTTTAATTCACGGTAAAATGTTTTTCATCAAACACAAAAAATGTTATAGAATAAAGCAAAGACAAATCTTAGCGCTGTCTGAAAGAAAGCGAATGGCAACCCCGAGTGATTAGTGAGCCACGATGAAGAACTCTAAGAAAGAAGGGAAATTTAAACCAAATTGTGCCACCAAAAAATCTAATATGACTTCCGACGATTCAATGACGACCAAATGGAGCTTTGGCCATGGAAACAGTGATTTGAATTTAAGCAGCCTAGGCCATTGTAAGCAAAATAATCCCTGCATCATGAGAGAGCTTCCACTGTTGTTTTTATTTTGAAAGCCAGGTATCTTTTTGTTCTACATAAACCGGACATTTTCTTTAAATATTGATTTTTATACCCTTCGCTTATTAAGCGTAAAGGTTTAACTTTGTCATGAAGTTTGTAAGTCTGGCTGGTCTAGCGGTTAGTGCGCGCACCTGCGGTGCACAGGGTCATGAGTTCGAATCTCACCGTGGTTTATGGTGTTTTCCGAACTCACGAGCTTGTGACGGACTACGATCTCACTCAGATGTTAAACGAGTACCCATTTATGGGGATAAATAGCACTGCTGAGCATGATGCTGATCTCATTACCTCAACAAAAAGCAGATAAGATCTTGGAAATAGGATGTCACTAACACATCCTGCGGCCTTAGTCCAATGTTGGATTGTCGCGCCTGTTATTTATTTTATGAAGTTTGTAACGCATTGAAGGAAGCATCTCCGACCATATAAAATATGTATATATATGATCAGCGTGACGAGCTGAGTCGATTGGACGATGTCCGTCTGTCTGTCTGTTGCGACGCGTTTTGCTCGGCCAGTTTAAAAGCTATGGAGCTGAAATTTTGCACACATGCTTCTTTTTGTTGCAGGCAGTTTGTATGTTTGAATCGCTAAAATCCGACAAGGGGTCGTTGGGCTGGCATACAAACCTACCCCCCAAATTTGGGTTCTTCTTAGAAAAACTTGTTTATTTATGCACAAATTTAAATCAAATTTCACACAAATGTGGTTTTATTAGTAACACATAACATATGTAAAAATCAACCAAATCGGAGAATGGGGTCGTGGGGCTGCCATACACACCTAGTCTCCAAATTATGTTCTTCTAAGAAAAACTTTTTTATTTTCTCATCGATTTCAATCAAATTTCTAGTAATACCACAAAGCATATGTAAAAATGGACCAAACCGGACCATGGGGTCATGGGGCTGTCATAGAAACCTAGCTCCCCAAATTAAGTTCTTCTAAGAATTTTTTTTTTATTTATACACCAATTTCAACCAAACTTCACACAAATGTGTTTCTATTGATGACACAAAACATTTGTGTAAACAAATGGAGTCGGACCATGTGGTCATGGGGCTACCATACAAACCTAGCCCCCCAAATCAAATTTTTCTAAGAAAAACGTTTTTATTTGCACACCAATTTCAATCAAACCTCAGAAAATTATATTCCTATTGATGCCACATGACAAACGTGGAAATAAATGAAATCGGACTATGGGGCCGTGGGACTGCCATACAAACTTTAACCCCAAAATTAGGTTCTTCTAAAAAATACTTTTTTATTTGGACACAAATTTCAACTAAATCTCATGGAAATGTATTTTTATTGATGGTACAAAACATATGCAAAAACGAATTATATCGGACCATGGGGTCATGGGGCTGGCATATAAACTCAACCCCCAAATTAGGTTCTTCGAAGAAAACCTTTTTTATTTGTCCACCAATCTGAACCAAATGTGTTTTAATTGATGCCACAAACATACGTAAAAATTGATGGGAAGGCCATAGGGCTGCCGTACAAATTAAGCATATTTCTATGAGATTTGGTTGAAACTGGTGGCCAAATAAAAAAGTTTTTCTTCAAAGACCTTAAAACCTAATTTGGGGGTTGGGTTTATATGCCAGCTCGATGCCCCAATGGTCCGATTTAATTCATTTTTGCGTATGTTTTGTAACATCAATAAAAATACATTTCCATGAGGTTTGGTTGAAATTTGTGTGCAAATAAAAACATTTTTCTTAGAAAAATTTTATTTGGGGGGATAGGTTTGTATGGTAGCCCCATGTCCACATGGTCCGACTCCATCTATTCATACATATATTTTATGTCATCAATAGGAACACATTTGTGTGAAGTTTGGTTGAAATTGGTGTATAAATAAAAAAAAACTTCTTAGAAGAACTTAATTTGGGGAGCTAGGTTTGTATGACAGCCCCATGACCCCATAGTCCGATTTGGTCCATTTTTACATATGTTTTGTGGTATCATTAGAAACACATTTGCACGAAATTTGATTGCAATCGATGAGAAAATAAAAAAGTTTTTCCTAGAAGAACCTAATTTGGGGGACTAAGTTTGTATGGCAGCCCCACGACCCCATTGTCCGATTTGGTTGATTTTTACATATGTTATGTGTCTGCAATGAAAACACATTTGTGTGAAATTTGATTGAAATTTGTGCATAAATGAAAAAGTTTTTCTAAGAAGAACCTAATTTTGGAGGTAGGTTTGTATGGCAGCCCCACGACCCCCTTATCGGATTTTACCGATTCAAACATACAAACTGCCTGCAACAAAAAGAAGCATGTGTGCAAAATTTCAGCTCCATAGCTTTTAAACTGGCCGAGCAAAACGCGTCGCAACAGACAGACAGACAGACAGACGGACATCGTCCAATCGACTCAGCTCGTCACGCTGATCATATAGATACATATTTTATATGGTCGGAGATGCTTCCTTCAATGCGTTACAAACTTCATGACAAAGTTAATATACCCTTTACGCTTAATACTCCAGGCGTTTGGTAAAATCAGAGTGCATGCCAGGCACTGTCTGAGATTATTTTAGAAATCGGTAGGGGCTTAGTCCTAAAGCTTAAATTTAATTTTGCACCACTTGGAAAATTTTCTAACGGTACTTATCAGGGTTTTTGTCTTGTTTGGGTTTTTTGTGTATATCTCCGCTCCTGATGGTTGGCCATTCAAAAGAAAGACACTAAATTGTTCGGTACAAAATTGCCTTAATCTTTTGTATACTGACTGTTCATCTCAAATCAGTAGATAAAATGCTACAGCGTGTCAAAGTGGAAAAACCCGTTTTGTTCATCAGATTTTTGCAAATAAGTCGATAACGGTGAATTTTCACTAAATAATTAATCATAGTTCACTTGTAGCTTATTGAATTCCCTACAATCCAGAAAAAAAATTAAATCGATACGTTCATCCACAACCGAGATATGCCCAAGAGAAAGTCGACGATCTATGAGATAGCAATACATTCTACGGGTATGTACTAGGGATGTCAAAAACCAGCCCATAACCCAATTTTCGGTTTTTTCCGTTTTTTTTTTGCAAAGCCGGTCAGGTCAGACCGTCCAGTTTTAACCGGTCTCAAAGTACCGGTTTTCCGGTTAACAGAATCTTTTCATTGATTTGCTTAGAATTCTAGTAAAAACATGCATACACACTCGTATTGCTTTAGTTCGTATCGTATGCAAAATTAAATCAAAGCTACAAGGAGAAGTAATTTGACGAAGCGATGGTTCTACGAGTAATAGCAATAAGGAGAGTGTTCGAAAATATGTTTAAGGGCTGGAACTTGGAAACGAAATTTTTCATTGGGGACAAGTAATAGAATTGCATACGGAAAATCAAGAAAATATAAAAAATTGTATAAATTTGGAAAGAATTTTTGTCCCGGTTTTACCCGGATGGACAAACAACCGTCCGGGTTAAAACCGGGAGGAGGAAAAAAACGAAAAAAAAAATGGTTAACTGTTCTGAAAGTACCGGTTTTCGGACTAACCGTCCGGTTTTTGATATCCCTAGTATGTACCAACATTCAGTTGGGCTTTACTTGGCGGTCAGTTGTCTTTCGCTGCAGATAGAGAGAGATATGTTCATTACGCGACACGCTTGCGAAAAGTGACTCCATTAGCGGTATTTTTTGTAAATGAAAGTCAATTTGACGAACTTAGTTTTTTTTGGAAATACTTTTGTTTGTTTGTTTAGTTTCGCCATGAGTTTTTGTTTTGTTTGTGCAAAATCCTTAAACGAAGGTGACGTTGTATCCGTACATTGATTGAGAGATGCATTGAACGTGGTCAAGGGAGCATGAAGAAATTTTGGGAAATGTGAATAGTGTTCTAATGCATCAATCATGTTGGAAAATTAAACAATTCAACAGTCCGCTGAATTTATTTTTGAGTAGACCACAATCTTCAGAGGTATGAATCAGGAGGCATTGTTGGCCAATTAAAGAAAAAAGAAACCATTTGTTGATATACTGCAAAATTATTTAACGAATCATGGTTTCTTAGTATCCCAGGCTGTAGAGGATGCGGATACACAAATTGTTCAAACGGCTTTAGGCATGTCGTCCAGGTTTGACTCAATTTTCATCGTTGGAGAAGACGTTGATCTGCTGGTTATATTGTCAGGTATTGGATATCATGTCTAGAGCGTCTATTTTAAAAAATGGAGCGAGGATCCGAAAATACGATTTTGTATTCATCAACAGGTTTAAAACACCAAACTCTTTCAGAGGATATACTTTTTCTTCACGCCTTCACAGGGTGTGATACGACTTCGGCCGTTTTTAGATATGGAAAAAGTAGGCTTCTCTCCTTTTTAAAGAAGAAGGAACATACTCACGTTTTACAATCGCTCGAGGTTTTTAAAGCAGAGTGCTCAGATGCAAACACTATATGCACTATCAGAAAGAATGTTTTCATTGCCTTGTACGGAAGTACACGTAACGACACATCACTAAGCGATTTCCGTTTCAAACTCGCGCAGGAACGAAAATTAAGGCTAATCTTGCTGCTTTGCCTTCCACCGAATCAGCCGCTGATCATCATTCCTTACGAGCGTACCACCAAATACAGACATGGCTCGGCAATGTTTTAAATCCAGAAAACTTGGGTTGGAAGCGCACTAAGGTGGGATTGGAGCCTGTGATTTCGGGAGAAATTATCCCTTCATACCTATTAAATATTATTTCGTGCTCTTGTAAAAAAAAACTGTGGGACAGCATGTGGTTGTAAGAAGGCTGGACTCACATGTACCAATATCTGTAGAACGTGTTGTGGCAAAATATTCTCAAATGTCGCAGTCATAACCGAAAACATAAATGATGAAGATTGCTACGATGATATTTATGATATTCCAACGTTGGTCCCCCTTCCACAACCAAGTAGATCTGTATATCATATTCAGGATTCTGCTGAAGAAAACAATAAAAACGTACCCTCATCACTAAATAAACCATCCAAAATTAAAAGAAAGTAAATTAGGTACTTTATCCCATTAGTGAACTGCCAGGTTTTTGGAAAACCTTACTTTATGGGGGTGAACCTATTTCAATTTCCGCTACTGTATTACAAATATCGGGTGGGTAAAACGTCCCTTTCCGATGAGGAGGAAAGATTTTTGGAAAATTTAATGATGAAAAATGCTAACATAAAATGGTTACCGCAATCGCCTGTTCTGATGGCTTCAGACTTTTTTCCCTCCCTCCCTTATACGTCAACAAACTACAGACTTTAACAGTGTTAAAATAGAATATTTGAGCAGAAATTGCGCAGATCACAGCGGTCGCACTCCGACTTGTTTTCCAAAATGTCGTGCAAAGACCCGAAGCTTCACCATCCTAACTGCATCTGCAACAAATTATACCTATAAGTATGTACGAGTATAACGCATAGTTACTTCGGAATGCTCACTTTCTTTCGGGTATATCTCGGCTGCAGCTGATCGTATCGACTTAATTTTTTTCTGGATTGTAGGGAATCCAATAAGGTACAAGTCCACTCTTATTAATTTTTGCGCGAAAAATCACCGTTATTGACTTATTTGCAAAAACCTGATTTGAAAAACTGTTTTTTCAACTTTGACACGCTGTAACATTTTACCTACTGCTTTATGGTGAACAATCGCTATGCCAAAGATGAAGAAAATTTTGTACTAAACAATTCGGTGGCCTTTTTTTGGAAATGCTACCATTGGGAGCGGAGATATACGCCGGAAACCCAAACAAGACAAAAACCTTCATAAGTACCGTTAGAAAATTTTTCAAGTGGTGCAAACTTAAATTTAAGCTTTCTGACTAATACCCTATCGATTTCTAAAATAATCTCAGACAGTGCCTGGCATGCACTCTGAAGCCCGATTTCACGACCGATCGCCTGGAGTATAATAAGCGAAGAGTATAATTAGAAAGAACGATCACAGGTTGAAGTTCGAATATGAACATTGCTGCTACAACTTTCCATGCATCATTGTTGCTACTCGCAACATCCATTCCAACTTTCCATGTTATCTTCTCTGGGATTGTTTCCGACGCTTGAGCTTGGAAATCATTCGAAGATCATATAGAGAAGGAAATGAAACGTGCGAAATTTTTGACTAGATTTTTAACAGACACTGTCAACTCACACCATCGACATAAAGGTAACGAGAGAGATATACCAAGAAGCAATGTAATGGATAAGCCCTCTCATATTCTAGTTACACAGGTATGCTCTTGTGCTTTGATGTTTCAACTCCTTTCTCCTTGTCTATATATTCCTAGGCCCGAATATTGGAATGTTTCAGCTGAACCGTTAATTTCCTTTCCAAGAAATTTTTCTGTTAAGGAAATACGTCTGTCGTTATACGTTTTGATTGTGAGCAACTAAACTATTGACTATTAAATACGTGCTAGTATAATCTTCCAAATTTAAAAGCAAATCTGTAATTAAGCTTCACTCTGATATATTTTTATATTGCGTTTATTTACACAAATTTATACGATTTAAGATTCGCGTTAATGAGTTTTGAGATGTCTGACTCCGAAAATTTGAACTCATCGCAAAAAGAACCGCCAAAGAAAAAAAAAATATTATTTGAAATTCGTCGACGACTGGCTGAACGCTAAAGAATACAAGGACTGGTTAGAGAAAAAAGACAATCAGACTGCCGAGTGCACAGTTTGCAACATAAAGTTTACAGTGAAACACGATGGAGAAAAGGCCCTCAAAACTCACTTGAAAAGTGCCACACATACTAAATATTCGAAAGCCATTGTGTCGAATCAACTCGTTACTGCTTTTATGCCCAAAAAAGGTATGTCATTCTTCTATTTTGAACTGCATGTTAAACATAAAATACTGAAAAATTATGATACAGTAGACGCTCACAAATTAGAACCACTTGGTAAATCAGGTGGTTCTAATTTCTGAAATGCTCTAATTTCTGGACGTCTTTTTTCTTCCTTATTTTATCGCGAATAGCACAACTATAATTCTAAATTCAATTATCCTTATAGTGGAATTAAAATCAAATGGTCTTTCCGTAATTTATAGTATTTTACGATGATTTACTACAACAGTCGTGCTCTGTGGCCGTGATCGTTCGGTCCCCACTCTGTGAAATAGACACTCATAGAGAAACGAGTTTCCAAACTCGGCCCGACTCGTCGCAAGTTTATTATTCAGTAGAAGATGATAAGAAATATTCGTAGAATAATAAACTAAGAATGCGACTAGGAAGTTGTATGGTTGACAACCGTATCACACTCCGAATTCAGTTGTCTTTGTAACGTTAGTGACTACACACGGTAGTCATCAACGCATCACGCTCCACTAGGAGTTACGGTAATAAAGAGAGACTATAATAGCTATCCCTGTTAAATTTATTGTGAAGTTAAATCGCAAACTTTATAGGAAATTTGGGATTTTCAGTTTTTTCAATTAATGTAACTAAAAAAACATTATTCATTCATTACTCGCTCAGAAATTAGAACTTGAGTTCTAATTTTAGAGCTTACAATTTTAACAACGCAACTACACGCTCTAAAATTAGAATCTCAAGTTCTAATTTCAGAGCGTGTAATGAATGAATAATGTTTTTTAGTTACAATAATTGAAAAAACTGAAAATCCTAAATTTCCTATAAAGTTTGCGTTTTAACTTCACTATGTATAGACATTCAAACTCAGTAATTGTGTGAAGCTAAATTTTCTCTTGGATAAAAAGCTATAGTGTCAACTGATATGTTGTCAAGAAAAGCGTTGTTTTTTTCTTACGGATAGACTGCATCCCGGAACAACTGATTCATATCCTCCCAACCATAACTTTTTCTGAACATTCTCATCGGAGTATTTCTGTAATCTTTTTTATACAGAGCCTGTCGTTTCTCGATCTCTTAGATAAATTTTTGACAAAATTTCAGGGTTTGTAGCTCCAAATTTTGATTCCGCGGCATTTCACTAATGTTGGTCTGAAATGGACGAATCTGTTATTATTTTTTTGCGAAAACTTACCGGTTCTCTAGTTATTAAGCGTTGAAGTTTAACTTTTCTACACTGCCTGTCATAACTATAGCCGCACCATAAAACAAATTGATCCTTGGAAGTTAAAAGACAATACAGTTATTCCACACACTATAAAGTAAAGGGATATTGAAAAGACAAATAATTTCACAACAATTTTCTTTTTATTTCAAACCGTTATTCTTCTATAAAGGAAAATCTGAAATTCCAGTCTGTCATAACTATAGCCGCACTTGGAATTAGTATGGCAAAAACTGATTAAAAAGCGGAAATTTAGGAAATTAATAACCGTAAAAATCTTTTTTAAATAAAATTGACTCTCAGGGATTAGTTTATTTATTTCTTAATAAATAATAACGGTTTTTCGATTTTTTTGCTTATTGACCACTCTGTAGCGATAACCGTTTCTTTTACATAGAAAACTCTTCCAAATTGTGTTTTTGTTTATGAATTTTACATAATAATGTTTCCCACAGATGTTCTGTCTACTTTTGATAAAGGAGAGGGCCACCTCTGTAACATTTCTTACATTTGAACCTCCTTGCAGTGTAATGATTCGTAGGAGATGATGTAACCTCTTGCTACAAAATCCGTTATGTGCCATGTCTTCTGTATTAAAACGAAAAAACTTTATGATCAGGATATACCAGAGAAGTTTTTACTGTATTAGAAGTGGTAACATCAACTTTTAAATGTATAAACAACCCAGCTTAACACTATTAAAAAACTCTGTCCAAAATTTGTATTGAGATCTATGAAAATCTAGCAAGTGCTCATTAAAATTATTGGCCCGGAAAGTCTACCAACATTACACTTGATTTCGTTATTTCCGGCATAGAAAAAATTTCATAGGATTGTCCTGATAAGAAACTGCTTCCATTTTATACAGAAGATAGGACACATAACGGATTTTGAGGCAAGAGATTGCATCATCTCTCACCAGTCGTAGTAGTTAAAGTTGGTTCCAATGTTACGAATGTTAGGGAGGGGGCCCTCCCATTGATCGAAATTAGACAGGGAACCTTGGTGAAACATTATTACGTAAAAATTAAAAAAAGAAATACGATTTCAGAGAGTTTTCTATGTAAAAAGCGGTTATCGATGCTAAGAAGTTAATAAGCAAAAAACCCGAAAAATTTTTTAATTTATTTCGTGAAAAATAAACAAAACAATCTCTCAGAATCTATTTTATTCGAAAAGAATCTCTTCCGTGGACAATTGCCTCAATCTCTGCTTTTGATTCAGTTTTTGCCATAATAATTACAAGTGCCGGCTATAGTTACGACGGACCGAAAGTTTAATTTTTCCTTTATAGAGAAATAACGGTTTGGAATAAAAGGAACATTTTTGTGAAATTGTTTGTCTTTTAAACATCCCTTTTGTTTATAGTATATGGAATAACTGTGCTCTCTTTAAATTTCTAAGGATCAGACTGTCTTATGGTGCGGCTATTGTTATGACAGGAAGTGTATATGTGAGAGTTCAGTATTGGAAATGAAAAATAAAGAGTGTTTCCGGCTCAGATCTATTTTGAAAAACTTTAATTCCAATAAACAATAAGCTTTGATTTTAATTCGCTATAAAAATATTAAACTCAACAATTTTAACGCATTTATAAATTTTCACACTTTTTTTTTAAAGATAACTTTGTGAACTAACCTTATTTATATCTTAAATAAGTGTAAGTAAACATGTAGACAGGATATATGTAAACATGTAAATAGGTAAATATATAAATATGTAAATATGAAACAAAAATATAAAAATGTAAATATGTAAATATTTAAATACATAAATAAGTATGCAACTTTTCTGTTATGTAAATACGAGTATGTAATTGCAATAGCAACCAATATAGGCAAAAACTACTGTACAACCCCCCCCCCCCCCCTATATACTTTCACTCAATCTCCGGGTTTGGGTTGACTGGGAGTTGGCATCCCTAACTGTAGGTATACATCCGTTAGTAACGGCTTTACTCGGCCGAAACCCTGACAAACGATAAAACGAATTGTAAGAAAGCTAATAGGACTATAGCGCTTTGAACATTGCTGTGCTTTTAGATTAAGCGTTTTAAATTTTACTGTTGGGGTGTTTTCAATTAATACCTACATAAATCTCATCTTCAATGTGACACGATTGCCTGACGTCGACAATATTCGTGGTTTCGTGTTCTTGCCCTCCAGTTTCGGAAGCCCAGCAGCTGGTAGGGGTCTTCGCCTACAGAGCTCTCGTCTTGATGAGTAGCGTTCCGCTGATATCCATATTCATGGCTCGAATTATATACTTCAGAGCAAGGTTGAAGATCGTCGGCGCTTCATTTCAAATAGGTCAGTGAGCCTGTTCTGCACTCTGACCGGCGCGCGAGACGGTGTTATTCATCGTCATCCTTATGAGTCTGTACTAAATTAATGAAACGCCCTTTTAACTTAAATTAGTTATTATTAGGTGCGTTTTATTAAATGGAGTACAGGACAGCGAAGCTTCTATAACAATTTTACAGATCTCGTTATATAGTGTATACAACTAAAAAAATTTCATGTAAATTTACCCTGATTATAAATGTCACATGAAAACCATCTATCTACGGGGTAAAATTACAACGAAGTGTATTTGAAAAGTTTACATAGCTAATGTTGTTAATGTTGTAATATACTATGTACTTCTAAATTGTTGTAATTTTGCGTATTTATAGAAATATTTATATTTCAAATCTGACTCAGAATCGTGCTGTTTTGTGTAATTATTACAAACAAGAAGTATAAAATCACACTTTTTGGGGGGCTTTTTTTCATCATTATTTTTGTAACTATCCACATTTGAAGGAGAATTTTACACTCAATCAAATGATATGAAATACTTTTTTTGTGTATTTTTTGCACAGAAGAAAGAGAAATTACAATATTTTCGGCACCCCATTTAGTAGAGATGTAACGGATGTTGTTTAGCGGATGAGGATGCGGATGCGAATGCAAAATAGTATTAGATTGAGGATGCGGTTGCGGATGCGGATATGCATGGAGACATTTTTGAGGATGCGGATGAGGGTGCGGATGAGGATAAGATCGAATATGTAAAAAAAATATTTAGGTTTCATACTTTTCATGAAGATGGAAAAAAATTAAATTCCTCTTATTATAGTGTGGTTAAAAATAAAAAAGTTGCATACGTCCTTACTTCGCTACACCTTAAAAAAATAGCACTTCACCCCCCCCCCCCCCCCTCAGCCCAATTCATTCAAAACAAAACCACTCACAAAACTGCGAACTGCTGTGCTAAGCGACAAACTGAAGTTCAGTTGTGTAAATTGTGTATACGATACCGAATACAATTTGTCTCAATGCATGTCTTTATAGTTATGTTTGAAATACATATTACGCAGCAGCAGCAGCATCGCGAAATGTCAGCGCAATGCATTCTATTCTATATTGCTGGGAAGAAAGCTCGGCATTCAGCATATTTGTCACCTATAAAATTCTGCCCACGCTGCTGCTTCTGCGCGATATGTATTTCAAGCATTACAATGTAACGTGCACGTGAGTGGCAAATATCCGCTAATTGTCTGCATACAAAAATGAGGATTGCGGATGAGGATGCGGATGTAAATATTGGTAAGATGAGGATGAGAATGCGGATGCGGAGTTTAATTTTTATGCGAATAATTCGCGATTGCGGATGCAGATGCGGACATCCTTTACATCTCTACCATTTAGGCCAGTGTAAATCGACATTAACCTCGGAATAAATGGAATACTACCGTTCTTTCGCTTATCTGTTTTATATTTTTACTGGCTATATAAATCCAGATTTGCAACCCTGGGGATCCTGGTGCTAATTTTTTGGCGAGCGAAAAAAACCTGTAATTCCGTCAATATTTGACCTATAAAATCGGTTAGGATATCATTGGATTGGAATTTTGTCTACTCTCAAAATGCCAAACACAGTTTTTATCCATGACAATTATTTTAAAAAATATTGTGGAAAATATAAAAAAAGGGCAAAAAATGTCTTTTTTTCGATCGCCAAAAAATTAGAACAGGGTCCCCAGGGTTTGCAAATCTGGATTTATATAGCCAGTAATACTCTAAAACAGATAAGCGAAAGAACGGTAGTATTCCTTTTATTCCGAGGTTAGGCCTTTTTTTGTAAAGTTTTACTGGCGTAATTTAGTTGATCGATTGAACACAATCGAGCTCACGCCCGTACAGCAAACACACTATACAATTACTCGCGCAATCTGAAATGAGTCTCACGGTCCACACAACACGACACAGCGAAAATAATCTATTTTGTGGCCATTGCTACTTTCGCCACAACCACAGCTTGAAGAATGACCACCGGATTATGTAAAAAATCTGCAACTGAAACAGGGACGTAGCCAGGATTTTGTTTCGGGAGGGGTCCAAATATTGCCCCCGTACTATTTTTTTGTTTTCTATAAATTTGATGAAAACGATTCAACCTTTAAATTGAAATTATGGTCTGTGTTATTATTTATTTATTTATTTAACCAAATCAAGGTTTACAATAATAATTACAATTTATAAAACTAGGGAAACTAGGATATAGTAAGGGACTTAACCAAATTTTGCTTAAATGTAAGTTTGGAAATACCTTGGGAATAATGGACACTAACAGAGTTAAAATTACGACAGCATCTGTTTATGGGTTCATTGTAGCCATAGACGGTTAGGTGTTGATACTCCTTCAGGAGAGATGTATGTCTAGTACGTCTAATTTGTTCGTTGAAAACTATTTTGTTGGATAGAAAATCCACATTAACTGGACCATTAATTACATCGAAAGTAAAACATGCACTAAGAAGCGTTCTTCTTGAAGAGAGTGACATTAAATTTAAAATACCTAATCTGTATTCGTATGAGGGAAGATTACGGAAATCGGCAGGATCATATAGATTTCTTAGAGCAAAAAGGAGAAATTGTTTTTGAATCGACTCAAATCTGTTGCGATGAATTTCATACACCGGATTCCAAACAACACAAGCATATTCAAGAAGGGGTCGGACTAATGTGGTATACAAAGATTTCGTAACCCAAAGATTCTTAAATTCTCTCGCTCGCCTTTTAACCCTTCGCCAGGCACATCCCGCGATCAACGCGAACGGGCACGTGGGGTCTTTTCGGACCCCAAAGTTTAATGAACTTATCCTTGAACATGTATCAAATTGTAAAAAAAAAACAAATTTATAAGTACTGTGTTATGTTTTGAACATGTTTGAGACAATTATTTACAAAATGTGCTGTACATATCGTAAGCTGTACACATTTGAAGCGCCTATGGCGATCAACGTTTTTACTGTTTTGTCCCTCTGCCTTGGACTCAAGCAAAACTACTTTGTTTCTAGAGTAGTGAGGCTAACTTTTAGAACAAATTTCAAAAATATGCAATAGCCAATGCCTGTAAACTTGTTTTCAACTTTTCCTAGATGCCCCTGCGACTTCATTTGACATAGAATAAGCTGTGGTAAGAATTAGGGGAGGCAAAATTATGATACAATTGTTTCAAATTTGCTACAGTCAACGAGTGTTTTCCGTCCTATATCAGAAGAAGAAGCTATCACAGCAATTGAAAAACAAAGCTAGTAGCTGTTTCGTGAATTTCATAAGCCAGGATAATTTCTGACCAGTTTATCCATGGTATAATCTCTTCCTTTACTTTCATTGCAGCTAAGAATTATATGAGGCTTACCTCTGCCTACAGCTCAGTGTGAAAAGACGCAATAAAACGACCGGGGACGAATAGTAAAGATATCGAGACAGTGGAGATAAAAAGGTCTCAACATAGGGTATGGTTCCGAGTTTCCTTTCCGGGATATTCAGGACAATTAAGGCCTTGGTACTTATGGGGTCTTTAAAGACCCCACGTGCCCGTTCCTGCAAATTTGTACTTTTGCCTATCAAAACTTTTTTTCTGAAAAGAATTGGGACTTTTTTCAATCATATTTCAGAGCAGAATTTTGTTGGATTAGATGTCCTACAAGTTCACCTGGATGGGCTAAACTGCTCAAAAGTAATATTTAAAACATACCCTCTGGGGTCCCAAAAGACCCCACGTGCTCGGTGAAGGGTTAATGAAGCCGAGTTGCTTGTTAGCAGTAGACAGTACCATATCATACTGCAAATTGAAACGTAGTTTGTTGTCCAAAACAACACCAAGGTCTTTTATGTGGTCAACTCGGTTAAGTGCAACGTTATTTAGATTATAGGGGTTGGTTATAATTAGGCTCTTACGGGAAAAGCTTATTACTTGGCACTTGTTAACATTGAGATATAAATAATTTTGATTGCACCATTCCTCGAGGGATTTAAGCTTGAGTTGAAGAAATGCAGCGTCAGAATGTGATTGAATTATGTGGTACAATTTTAGGTCATCGGCATAGAGTAGGTGGGGTATATCGGATAATAAATGAGATAGGTCTGAAATGAAGATATTAAAGAGTAGAGGACCTAAATGACTGCCTTGTGGTACACCAGAGGATACAGATATATTTTTAGATAGATAACCTTGGAATTTAACAATTTGATTTCGATTAAGAAGATATGAGCGGAGCCAACTAAGAAGAGACCCAGTTACCCCGAATTTATGTAATTTCTTAATTAGGATTAGGTGATCCACTCTATCAAAGGCTTTGCTGAAATCTGTATAAACTGCATCAATCTGATTCCCCTTTTCCATTTCACATAAGACCTCTGATACCAGGATTATTAGATTGGTTGTGGTCGATCTGCCTTTTCGAAAACCATGTTGCTGTTCATTAAGAAGAGGTTCAGCGACAACGGTCAGCTGATCGCAAACCAATTTCTCAAATAGCTTAGGAATTACCGATAGAATGGCTATGCCCCGATAATTATCGACTATTCGTTTGTCCCCGCTCTTATGAATTGGTGTAACATGGGAAAATTTCCAATACGAAGGAAACTCGCCTGATCGTAGGGATTTATTAAATATAAAATGTAGAGGAATAAGCAATTGATTCAAACATTCCTTAACAAAGATGGGAGGTATTAAGTCGGGGCCAGGTCCTTTGTCTACACTTAGCTCTCCAATTGCTTTAGATATTTCCTCCATTGTTATTGTAATTTCGCTAATAAGACTTATTGAGTGATGGTCAGTCAGGGGCAATGAGGAACTCGAGTTTCCCAATGAGCAGAAACTGTTTTGAAAATGGTCAGCGAAAAAGTTGCAAATTTCTTGGGGGCAAGAGGAGGAAACGGAGCCGCTGGACATGGAAACCGGGAAACCAGCAGTTTTACGTTTCATGTTAACAAAGTTAAAGAATTTTTTCGGGTCATCGATAATTCTCTCACCCATTATGTTGACATACATTTCATATGCGTCACGGGATTTCAAGGAGAACTCATTTGCAAGCTCATCATACTTTTTCTTAACGTCGAGGCAAACATTGGGATCATTTTTGGTAATTTTGTAGAGTTTATTTCTTTGGTTTCTAAGGCTTCTGAGGTTTCGATCGAGCCAGGGTTCGGAAAGCGGGTTGCGTTTTCGAATTTTAGGAACATACATATTAATTACCCTTAGAATTATGCTATAGAATGAAGATATAGTGACATCTAGGTTAGAATTAGATAAAATAGTTGCCCAGTCTATGGAATCAAGATGGTTACAGATGCTATCATAGTCTGCATTTAAAAAGTCGTAGACTGTTTTATTTTGGTAGGTTTGGGTAAAAGAAATATCAGCTGTTGAAAGTTCAACTGTAATCGCAAAATGGTGATGCGTGTTGGAGAAAAGATTTTCTGACTCCGTAGTTGGACTGACCACAACTTCGTCATAAGAGTTAGTGAAAATTAAATCTAACCAGTTTCCATTCTGGTTAGAAGTCGAAATTACTTGTTGCAAGTCATTGCCGTAAAATGTATCGATGAGGTTAAAATCTGAGTCATCAATAAGATTGACTGGGAGAAGTCGATTGTCATTCTCGTCAATTACAAACTTTATATTCGGACGATTAAAATCTCCAAACACTATTATTTTGTCGTTAACGTGTAGTGAGGCAGTGATGGAAGTGATTATTTCACATACATCGTTAAAAGTGTTTTGAACAGAACGGGGGGGAATGTAAAAGACTCCGATATAGAGATAGTGTTTTCCAAGACGAATTTTCACAAATATGTGCTCAAATGTTGTATAAGAATGGGTTACAATAAGCTCACTCTGGAAAGAATTGTGTGCAGCAATAAGTACCCCACCTCCCCTTGAGCCACCTGATATAGTGTAGTTGCGATCACATCTGTAAATGGACCAATTAAAATCAAGGATTTCTTCATTTTTAAATGTATCATTTAACCAAGTTTCCGTTATTATTAAGATGTTGAAAAAGCATGATTTTGCATCGAGGAAAAGAGAGTTAACTTTACCTCTCATTCCGCTGCAATTATGGTAGATGAATCTGGGGATATTTTGGGCAACTATCTTATTAGGAATAATACTTTCTATGGTCTTCGCGAATTTTCTGCAAGCGGGACATGTGCTTGGAACTTACGAAGGATCGGTAGGTTTCGAGGTCACATTTTACCTGATCGTGGGACATTCCGAGACCTTCATGATATTTGTTGAAAAAACTACGCAGCGAAGTGACATCAGTAGGCAGACCTTCTTGTTGAATTAAGACTTTCAGGTTAGTCTTAGTTTTGCCATCAATGCAAGTACTATCGGGAGCATCATGCATATATGCAAGGAACAAACGAACGCTGTCGTAGATTTTATGTTCCCTGAACCTTGACAGTAAATATCTGCTATCTAGGTCATCGACTGAGTTCTTGGTTAGTTTGACCACCGGTGGTGTAAGCGGGTCCAGAAAAGTGGGTCTGGTTTGATTATTAGTGGAAACGCAAGGAATATGTATTGAACCGGTTGTAGAAGGCACATGGGGATCACCTCGAATAAAATTGTTATAATTAGAGGCTTTTAAATTTTCGCCTGCTTCCGGCGGCTTCTCCGGGTCGCAAAGTTTTACTTTAGACGATTTTGGGACCGAAGCTGATACAGCTATACTGTCGTTTTTATTTTTAATTAGACTATTCGATTTACTAGACATGGAAGATGGCATAGTTTTAGAGATAGGCTTAGGGGCAGGGTTAGAGCTGGAGGGACCATAGTTTTGTTGTAAAGTGGGATTTGAGTTAGAGCTTAATTTGGACTTAGAAATATTGTTAGGTAAATATATATTTGTCTTATCTATTTTCTGTTCTTTGGATCTTCTTGACGTTGGTAAGGATGAAAGTTTCGTCCTCCAAATTTTAAACTGCATACCCTTCCAAATATACACATCATCATCATCTATTGGCTCGTGATTACGTAGCAGCCAATCGTAACGCGTCGGGATGGACAGTTTGAATGATTTGGATTTTTTATTTGAAATGTAGTGGAGGTTTATCAGTTGACAGCTGCAGTCGTCAATTAATAGCTCATTTTTTAAAAGTCCATGTAACCAGGATTCATCGGCGAAATTTGGAGCACCTCTCACAAAGAAAGTTGTGCGAGCTACATTGTTGTATTTTGTCGATTCTCGTTTGCGGGCCGAGTTATCAAGGGCTTTGATCCTTTTGATGCGTTTATCCCATTCGTCTTGGGACCACAGTGTGCCAAAATGTGAAATTGGTTTGACGGTCGTTTCTTGGACGATTGAAGGCATAGCCGAAGGAACGTTGATTGATGTTGATGGTTTTAAGATGGATGTCTTTAATATGGTGGGGTTTTTTGTTAGGGGAACGGGATTATCACAACTGGTAAGTTCATTTAAGGGGGATAAAGTCACAGGAAACGCGCTATTCAGTCTGTCCACGATACCTGTGAAGCTACGTTCAAGGCACTCCACTTTGCTATATAGCTTCTCAATGAATTCAGACTTCAGATCTTTCGCGTTGTTATAATCACTATCACTGATTTCATATGGTGTTTTAATGTTAATATTTTCTGCAATAGAGGTAATTTTCTTTTCAATGCCTGACATTACTTTCTCGATGTTATGGATATGGGTATTATTTGAAATAATATTAACCAATCCGTCAAAACATCTCGCCATTTCTGAGAAACTCTCACCGTTGGCTTTTGTTTGGGCTACTTGTTTTGAAAGCATGACATCTTTATCGGTGTGGAGGCTGTCAACGTGCTCGACGATATTACGGAACATTGATGTTAATGCTAGTTCCGTATTCTGGCAATCGGAGCAGATAAAGTGTTCGGCGAGGAATGGCGAGTACCAATCTCTGGGAGCGTCCATGCATGTACCATGAAGTCGTCTCTGACAAAAGCCTTTGCACGACACGACCTTGAATTTGTTGTCGTAGGCCATGCAATTTGCCAAAGAACACCTATAACTCATTATCGATGCAGAAAAATAATAACACCACAAAGCAGAAAAAAAAAGAAAGATACACTCAATTTGAGTTAAAACGAAATGGGGTCACTGTTTATAGGGTCTTGCACAATTGTTCGGGACTGTTCAATATAAAATAACACTACAAAGCAGAAAAAAACGCACACACCAATTATAGAGTCTTGCACAATTGTTATATTGGACTGTTCAATAAATAAAAAAAGTTATACCGCACAGCAAAAGATTATTATACACAAAAACAGTTCAAAGGTAAAAGTACATTTAAAACAGAAGTGTTTGGGGAAAAACAATGAAAAATGGCTAAATTGCACTGTTGCAGAAAGGGGAGAAACACGTCCGAACTCGTCGGTAGTTAAATATGATATTATGTTAATTTTAACAGGGTAGTACACTAAGAATACTACAAGATTCCATGTGTCCCGAAAGAAATTAAGGGGAAGTCCTTTTCGAAATGAACAGTGTGATTTTGTAAAATATGTGTTACTGGAGATCTTTTGCTAGAACGGTTCAGTATTTAATAGCAAAGATTCTAAATTAAAAAGAAGGGAAAGGCTTTTTCGGGGTTTGTTAGGAGCACCGAAAGGAAGATTTAAATTTATGGTTATTGCACTAGGGTCCATCGTTAGAAAAAATATATATTAGAGCTCCAACCAGTGGCACAACTTGGATCTTATCCTGGAAATGGCTAAGGCCACCCATGTTACTGGACATTTAAAGCTGCTGTCGCAAGTTAATGATGGTGCTATTTTCCAGTAATGATGCTATTCCCGTTGCATTCACAAAAATTGTCGATGCAAATTTTTGCGTATTTCAGCGTCGTAAAAACACGAGTCGAGAATCACTCTTTTCAGCATTGTGGTTGACGAGGGAGGGTTTAAATGTATGTCACAATGGTCTACAAGTTAGATCAAGGCGCGCAGCCGGATTTTAGAAAAAAGGCATGGAAAATACAAAAAATGAATTTATACACAAACAAAATCTAGGCTGATGTTGAGCTAATATCTTCCCAGGTAAACAAAAAACATTGGGATCACTGGCAGGCAGAACTCAAACTTGTTTGGTTCTTATTTTCATATTTTCCTTTCACAATTTCTCGGTCTACCCTCCCGTTGTTGCGCCACCGTTTCCAACTAATAATAGGGCAAATTATTGATTGTGGCTGCATGTTTCACAATGTTGGTCATCAGCATGATTTAAATGCCGAGTTTCCCTGACACCAATAAAGTTATAAAGTTGTATTTGGAATATTTCGGAATGTGGCGAGGCTACAACGGATGTTTTTCTATCTGCGGTTGTTTTTTTATTAAGGAATCGTGGGAAGAATTCTGGGACTCGAACTTAAGTTCGTGGCATTTGGGCTCTAATGGGGAGCACAGAGAGTAAAAGCAGGACATATCCACCTAAAGAGAGATGTCTGGCCACCCTATCCCATGCACATTTTCAAATGAATAATATATTAATTTAGCCATAGGTGTAAGCTGGAAATCTCTACTATGTTGCATTCTGGATTTTCTAGCAATGCTCAGGCTAAACTATTGTTCATCGCGTTCTAAAATTATTTCTTAGCAACATTTAGGACCTCAGCAGCGGAAAGTTTAAAACACCAAACTCTTAGGCAAATTAGGATAAATAATAACGAGAATTCTGTACCGAATGCGAATAGTAATTTTCTACACATAATTAGTAGTGTTCAGCCGCATCACTACTAGCGGCACTTCCAACTAAGCTAACAATTTGAAAATATTGATTAAACTCTGAAATCGACTGCTATTTAGGTGAATGAGTAATGATGTCTAAATAAATAGCGGAGCTAAGAAGACGTCAATCTTTTTTAAAATTATGTTATCAAAACGCTGACTTCGATTATTTCTGCAAACATTTCGGGAGGGGTCCGGACCCCATGGACCCCTCCCCTGGCTACGTGCCTGAACTGAAAACACTCATGATTGTCACGACATATTGCACGAAAAATGCATGGCAATACGTTCCACACGTCCGATCTAAAATTGAATTCGATGGTCACATACTCCTTCCAGTTTATCTCGCAATCCAATCTCTTCAATCGATCGGAGGATTTGTTGCGCCCATAAAATATGTCTGCACCACTAGACAGCGAAACGCCAAATGGGATATGAAAATTATACGGTAAACTTAGTTATTCATGTTTTCCAATTATTTTGGTGTAAACTTCAAAAGAACATCATAATTGATGCGATTTTAAATACAATCTCGTGAAAAATACGTCGTTACTCAGGATTTTCCGTAATTTTGGTGTAAAATTCGAAAATCATAATCTGTGTATTTTCCAACAAAATGTTTTGTAAAAATACGATCTTCATGTTTATGTAAAATTACATGTTTTACACAAAAGATATGTAGGTAATGTAAGAATGTGTAATTTTTGCACTGTTGTTTAATTTTACAATGCTTTTACACACATTTTACACAGAATCTGCTAGAAATTTACAATCTTTTTTAGAGTTTACGGGATGTCCGGAAACTATCGATAAAGGCACCCAAATATGATTCCTCGTGATATTTCCAGCAAAAAATCAGATAAGCAGTTGTAGCTGTGTAAAAAGCTTCAAAGACAATGTTTTGTGATTTTACTTCATTTAGTGGTAGCATTTTTGTAAAATTTTTAAATGCTTTTGCTAGCTAAGGAGTTAAGAATTCGGAAAATTCCTGGTACACCTATTATGTTGGAAATGATATTAATATAGTCATATTTCGGTGCGCTTATGCGATAGCTTAGTTTCCGGACACCCTATCTAGAGCAACTAAATTTTATGTTCAAATTTGTACGAAATTGGTATTATCTAGCTATGTACGTGATCGAATAAAACGCACCTATTAAGTCATATTCTATAATACGTGAGTAGAAGTTAAATTGATGAATTCGTGGAAACTAACAAATATTTACTAAGAACAATGAAGTTTTGTTGGGTTTTTGTAATGGAGCGGAGCGAAAAAATTTGTAGTTGGAGCGCAGGAGCGAAGCGAAAAAAAAGTCTCGCTCCAAATCCCTGCTTTCTACACCATTTAACAAAAAATGACCTCTTATATAGGACCAAAAGTACACAATGACG
Source organism: Microchrysa polita (assembly GCA_949715475.1). Lineage (NCBI taxonomy): Eukaryota > Metazoa > Arthropoda > Insecta > Diptera > Stratiomyidae > Microchrysa > Microchrysa polita. The sequence continues at coordinate 97,396,445 of OX454416.1, forward strand.
TCGAATCATGTTGTGCGGAAGAAGCCACTTGCTATTTTCCAATTCGACGCAGCCGTCGTTTCTGACTATAAGTGCCAGTTACGGAGACAAAACATTGCTGTTGGACCGCGTCGAATTGGAAAATAGCAAGTGGCTTCTTCCGCACAACATGATTCGACGTCATTGTGTACTTTTCGTCCTATATAAGAGGATTTGACACACTGCCTGGATGAGTCCGGGAATGCCTCTCACAACAGTGCATGACGCGCCACATCAGAAGAGGCATCTGATGAGAAGATGCGGAGCGCCATGCACTGTTGGTCGAAACCGGCTCCGAAATACACATTGTGTGCCGCATTGATTGCGATTATAGCAGAGGTATCCCTGTTATGGATTTCAAGGGCCGGAAAAATACAATGTATGTATTAGGACGCAGCCTCTGCATCTCCGTCATTTACAAGTGGCCACTTGCTGCCGTCCATTTGTCCGTACCACATGGCAGGAAACTATCACGGGCATGCATTCCGCGGCAGTATCTGAAACGGAAAAGAAGGCATCCATTCTCACACTCAAACAATATATGGCCTGGTCTGAATCGGATTCCGGCGAATTTCGGCTTCGGCCTCGCACCCTCAGTGTGCATTCTGTGCTTTTGTCTTTTGCTCTGGCGTGAGCAATTCCGTCGAGTTGGTGGAGATTATGGCCACATTGGTGTTGGAGGCTACTTTGGCGTAGGAAACCTTCGCTTTCCCTTTGTGGGGGCAGAAAAGCGGCTTCTTTCGGCCTTGGCTGTTGATGGTAGCGCTTATTTCCTCTCGCCTCCTTCGATGCCACCTACAATCGGGACGTCGCTACATTGGTTTTGGCCCATCCTTTGCCTTTTGCTGTCTTGCGTGAGGGCAGGTGAGACCTCGTCCACGGAGCGTTGTCGCTTTGTTTGGGGTTGCATCTGGGGAGAGTTGCAAGAGGGTTTCGCCGCTAGCTCTCTTGCTTTTGCTTTTGCTTGGCTCATGACCCTCTCCGGTAAGGTTTAAGCTACCCTTGGATATAAACCCGGTATCCAAGGAGCTCCGTCGCAGTTGGCTCCTCGATAGGATCGGACGTCTAAGATATTTGAAGCCCATCTCTTGCTGGTAAGTACGTGGTCGGACTGATTCACGGTGTATTCATCTGGAGATTTCCAGGTCTGCTTATGGATGTGTCGATGAGGGAAACATGTAGAGCTTATGACCAGGTTTCTGCCGCTCGCGAAGTCGATAAGTCTCTGACCGTTGGTGTTGCCTTCATCGTGGAGACTGTGACCTCCAGTAGTTTCCCTATGCCAGCTTTCGCTTCCGACTTTGGCGTTAAAGTCTCCCAGCAGCAGCTTGACGTCGTTTGATGGAAGCAGGGCCGGATTTAGCCTCTATGGCGCCCCTGGGCAGTAACGAATTTGCCGCCCTCCGCCACCAGATAAGCTTGAAGGTAGCAGTTGTCAGCTCAAAAAGGAAATGTAGGCAAAACGTTAGCGGGCGTATGTGAAAAATTGAAAATTTAATATTTTTTACCAGTAAGCGTATTTTGTTTGCTTGATTTTTTTTTATGTTGCTTCCCAGGGGAGGAATCCAGGTGCTCCGTACACCTCCCAAAATTGTTTTAGGAATGATTGAAACTCCAATGATAACCTAGAAAACTGTACAATTCTTATTACATTCAGTTTTCTAAATTTTTTCATGTTTTCTATATATTTTCTTTCGATCGTTTTGAAAATAATTTGCGAATTACCCAACAAATGAAATTTCCTATATGGTTAGATGGTGTCTAACTTTAATTAAAGTTGACGATTTATAATCTTGAAATTTCCTATATTAGCATAATATTTACCCAACCCAAAATTAAGAAAGCTTACGGTATATTTTGAACACACCTTGACCTAATTTGTTTTCGGTGATAAAGATAACGAAAACTAATTAGGAAAGCATTTACTGATGCTATTCAGCAAAAATCATTCGGTGCCTAAAGAGTTCTAGCTTTTCCTGATTTCAACTATTTCATTTTTTTTATTTTCGGTGGAATTTCCCGTTTTTCTCTGAAAAAGAAAATTGCAAATCCGAAAATTTAAGCGTAAAAATTCTTAAAAATTTAGTTAAACCCTATAGAAAACTCAAAATGTGGTAAGATGAGTTACTTGCTTGGGGGTGTTTTGAACTTTCCAAAGGATCGCTATCACCAAAAAAAAATTTTGTTTTATTTCTTCAAGTCTGGGGTAATTTTAGAAGCTTGAAAACAGGAGCTGGCAGCCAAGTATACTAGCGTACTTATATCATTTAATGTGGCTTCAGGCATAATGTTTTAAGTGAAGCCAAAGATGATTTATACTCCTACTCTACTCCTGAACTAAAGGCCGCCACGCCATTCAGAGTGAATAAGCGTATGCTTCAAGTAAAACTTTTGAGTACACTGTAAAAACAAGGTTGAATTTTACATCGAAAACTCGTTGAATTTTACACCTTTTTTCTCGCAAAATTACAGTAAACGTTTATTTTTAAACAAAATTTCTAGAAAACCCACAAAATAGTGTAATATTACACAGATTTTTTAATATTACTCTATTTTGGTGTAATTTTACACCACATTTGGTGTAAAGATGTATCATTACTTTATTTTTGTGTAACGTTACATTTTCAGTGTATATTTACCAATTGGAAGTTGTAATTTGTTACAATACTTTTGTGTATTATTGCATTTTCCTGTATCTCACAAGTGACATGTTCTGTCTGCTCCGTCTGAAGTGCGTTCGTGTGAGCATCATATTATTGTTGTTGTTGTAGTTTTTTTTTGCTCTTGAACCGAAGGAGTTGTGGCAGCTCTTGGCCGTTGGAATAACGGGTAGCTCCAGGACGATTTACATCGAAGAACCGGCAGCCGTAAATATAATCAATTAATTACATAAACCCGGATGTAAATTTACGTATTTGCCGGTGTAAATTTATATTTTTTCCAGTGTAAATTTGCTTATTACCGTTTGTAGATTTACACCAATTCTGTAGTAAATATTTACACCGTAAAATCACTCTCGTTTATATCGTGGTGTAAATTTACTACTATAATAGAAGGAAAAAAAGTTTCCTCCTATTATTGGAGTAAAATTTTTTAGAGTGTAGTCTTAATTTTTGGAAGCGGAATCATATTATAATTTGAGTGGAAGTTGCGATTAGGTGCTTTGAATTAAGACGAATATGTAGTACATATCACTAGAATAAATTAAAAAAGCAAACTGTTTTCTACAATTATGTTTGAATTTTCAAAATGCATTTTTCCCATAATTTTAGACCAATGAAAAAATTTGAGAATTTGCCGCCCCTCAAATGTTGCCGCCCCGGGCAGTAGCCCAGGTTGCCCATATGGGAAATCCGGCCCTGGATGGAAGTGAGTCCAAGAGTGTTTCTAGGTGGTTGTAGAACTCGTCCTTAATCGCATCTTCTTTAACTTCTGTAGGAGCATGCGCATTGATGAGCCAGAGATTTGCGAAACGGGTCTTGATACGGATCGCATACAGCCGTTCGTTTATGGGTTGGAAGCCGATAACGTGATCCTTGAGATGCTTACTCACGATGAGAGCTACTCCAAACCCCCTGTTGCCCTCCTCTTTACCACTCGTTAAAATAGTGTGCGAATTATGGTCGCTAATCTCGCTTTTGAGCCATTTTGTTTCCTGGATTGCAACTATGCTCAGCTTGTATTTTTCGACATGGCCCAGGAGGGCCTTAAGGGCGCGGCGGTCCATCCTCCAAATGTCGCATCAGATGATTTGCTTAGCCGTTAGAGGTTTTACCTACTATTGTTGCCAGTGGGCGCCCGCTTGGAGGACCGCAAGGAGAAAGTCTTTTGCCCCCCAATACATAAATCTAGTCTAAATAATTCGTGGCCGAAAAAACAAGGCTTTGGAGGTCCTTGGCGTAAAAGGTTATTTGAAAGTAAAAGGTAATAACTAATAACTGTTCTATAATTAAAGAATTGCCAAATTATAAACTTATCTTCTCCCACATGCCACGATGTGATTCTTTATTTTCACAATAATGAACCTCTGTCCTTACAAGAATAATGATTTTTCTATATTCGAACTAAGCTCTACATAGGCCACATATCCGATTCGCAACAACATTCCATCATCTCTTTAATCGGGACACTTTAAAAGCAATTTGTCTTACAAGAGACTTCGCATGGTCCGATGGGGAATTCCGAAGTGGTTTTCCTGGTTCCCTTTCGCTCATTGCCGATGACAATGCATAGTACATGAATCATTTTGTCGGTCCGCAATGGACTATGTGATTTCTGGCCGCAACTGTACACAAGTTCCACTGTGTCCATACAGTCTATTCACTGGACGTATGGACTCTATTAAAGGACAATAGCATTAAGGGATATCGTTATCAAAATCTGACCTTTTCCTTGTAGCAAGCATAAATTGTAAAATCTCATCCCGATAATTCAATTATGAGTTCATGCATTATGCAGGAGAGATTTACGCACCTCCTCGGCCAGGACTTCACTATATGCCATTGTAGTGTGTCTTCGGCCACCATATCGGCACTCTCAGTTCAAAAAGGACTCTCACATGTTTCTTTATGAAGGTCTATGTTCGATATCGTTCACACTATCGATATAGTCGTATCTGTGTTTCGGTATTGGAGAAAAAGTTAAAAACGATCTCATAACTTCACCGCCGGAAGTACTGTGCGGAAAGCACTCTTCATTTATTGCATATCGGGTGCGCTGTCCATATATTTTATTTCTTAACCTCTCCGTATAAATATCGTAATCAGATTTTGAAGCGGGAAATATGTTTGCATAAAAAATACATAATACAACATAAAACTGGAGCACAGTGGCAAAGAGTTCCAATATTTTCTGAAGATTATGTCGTTTGGGTTCGTTTTAAGGAGCGGCTGCGGACATTTGCCGGCATGGCATCTGGAATCGCATCTTCCTATCTGCCCGCCATATACCAATATGGGGCGTCAGACAGGACACATCCATTTTAATGGAAATCGTAGGTCCTTGCTTTATTGAGATGTGATACGTGTATACTTGTACTTGGAAGATGCGGCCGGGGCGGTTGCCTCTACCCGACGACACTGCGAACACTCGAAGCCATAAAATTTGGCAGTTGTCAGCAATATTTTGGCGATAATGGTCACAGTGCCTGCCTTTTGTGTCATTGAATTGTTGGAGCGAAGAAGGGTTTTCTTATAGTGTATAGGCTCTTGAATTGCAACTATATGTGTGTGTCTAGCCGCTGTCGTTTAGGGTCTACTAATCATAACATAAAGAGTGTGAGAGTAGTGCTTTATTACCTCTTATAGCAGATTCTGAAGCTCTTGGTATGATATTTATGAATTAATAAGAGCCAAAGCGTGTGTGGAAATAGTGCGATAAACTTCCGACAGAAGGAATAAATAAAAGACATTTACTATAGTCAATGTATTATGGTCGATTGAGCAGAATTTGTTTCTTTGGAAATTGAGGATAAAAAAGGCAAAATTTTTAAATAGGGATGAGTAAATGTTTTAGTACAAATTACACATTTATCGGTCTGAATAGTTCAGCTGACATTTTCAAGTTTATTTGTAAAGCTTGTTTGATTAAATTACATTTTTACTAATTCACGAGGAAGCGCTTCGATGGAACTCACTGGAAACTTTAGTATACTTTACATTGTATTCTGTTAAAATTGGGTTCTGAAAAGAACTTTAAGATTGTATAGGATACCTTCATTTTATTGTTGTTGTAACGCTGATATTATGTAACACCTCAAAGAAGCCAATATGTACATGTTGTGTGTCTGCCTGTTGGCACGATAACTCTCGAAATGATAAAGTTAAATGTTGGTGAGATGTTTGTTTTGATAAAATTTTGGACGGTTTAGAAAATGAGTCCAAGGAATCTTCTACCTCGCGCACAAATATCGCCTCCTTCAATTCGTTCATAATTTTCGACAGAATATCGCTAGCGACCTGATATTTTGATCAATTATGACATATTCTTAAAATTGATGTAAAGAGGAGGTCGATCTACAGTTGATGCGATTCAGTGCATTCGTATTGCGATTAAAAAGTATAGAGCAGCATGAAAGGACTTACACTTTGTATTCATCGATTTGGAACAGGCATTCGATAGAGTACCTCGTGATCTGATATGGTTGGCCTTGGGAGCACTTAATGTCCCTGAGGCATACACCAGGATAATACGAGACATGTATGATGGAGCTACGACTAAGGTCAGATGCACAGCCGGTGAATCAAAAGAATTTCCGGTGAATGTCGGAGTACACAAAGGCAGTGTATTGAGTCCGTTGCTCTTCAACATCATCATGTGCTACTTATTAACACGTATTTCCGACGGCCTAGAAATATCTCTTCTTTTTGCCGATGATATAGTCCTCAGTAGCCCAAACATCGTTGCCTTGCAAGCTGCACTTAAAAAATGGTGTGACATTCTGGAGGAGCATCCCAGCCAGCATTGGCATCATATATCGTAAACATAGACCAAAATAATCTTTACTTCATGCATCACAAATCGACGTTCTGTATCGATAGACCACGCTGTTGAAGTGCAACACATGATGGCCAGCTGAAGGAATGCCCACGCATTAGCTATTCACTACAATGTATAGCAATTTTTTTTCTTTTCATTTGAAACCCACTATTTGGATATTGGATGGGCTTAGTTTTCGTGATTTCTTCCGTTCGTTGAGACTGCGTACCTAAGTTCGCAACAATCGGATGAAAAAACAAACTTTTTTTTTTAAACGAAAGTGTTTAAAAAGTGTGTACGTCGCGATTGCAGTGAAGTAATTATTTATTTTTGATGTACTTTTGCTCAGTGTTATTGTGTTTCAAATGTTTCTTTTTTGTGCGTCTGAAATCATAACGTTGCAAGTAAGTGATACTTTATTTACCTAGTTCCAAAAGGACCATGGTCTCGGTTTGTTCAAAACTCAACAGATTAGTTTATACACATTACTCTTGTACATAATCTAATGAATAAAAAAAAAACTTTAGATAAAATATTCACTTACAATCCTTCTACATTCGGAAATCGTAAGCCAGGTGATTTATAGATAACGTTGAAATAACTAGTGATTCACAGCGTAGTATGGTATTGGGCGCAGCGCATAGTGTCCCATTGGTCTTCTTTTTGATACCTCGCAAAAACTAATTTTTATACTCTTCGCTTATTAAGCGAAAAGGGTATATTAACTTTGTCATAAAATTTGTAACGCATTGAAGGAAGCATCTCCGACCATATAAAATATGTATACATATATATGATCAGCGTGACAAGCTGAGTCGATTGGACGATGTCCGTCTGTCCGTCTGTGCGACGCGTTTTACTGGGCTAGTTTTTTGTTAATTTACATATATACAGGGTGTCCGGAAACTGCCGTATAAACGCACCGGATTGTGATTCCTCATATTTTCCAGCAAAAAGTTCTATGGAACATACCCTCTTAGCTTAACCCTTTAGCTGCCACAGGCATTTGAAGATTTTTGAAAAAATAATTTTCTTATGCGACTAAAACTTCAATATATCAAAAGCTAGACTAGCTAGAATAGCAAAATAAGATGATTACTACAGCCAACAAATTTACCTAAAAAATAAAACTAACGGCACTAACATCCGAATAAGAGGTTCGGTTTTTACAGAACTTCGCAGTCAAATTTTTGTGATTTGACCCAAAAACAATATATTTTTCCATCTCAATTTTCTCCAGCTTCTGCCAATGTGAGGTGCTCGTACGATTCTTTTAAAAATTGGCGCATAGTCTAACGATAATTTCTTTCTTACATTATTTTATCCTATCTTCATTATTTCTAACAGTTTGAATGCCTTAAATGCAAAAAACTAAGGGTTAATTTTAGCTCGATTTCGACATACTTTGAATAGATTTTACCAATTGCAGATCTTTAGGAGCAGTGTGAATTTAATTGTATTGAATTCGAGCTAAAATTAACCCTAGTTTTTTACACTTAACGTATAAAAACTGTTAGAAATAATGGAGCTACAATAAAGTTATGTAAGAAAAAATGATCGTTAGACTATGCGCCAATTTTTAAAAGAATCGTACAGGACCTCTCCTTGGCAGAAGTTGGAGAAAATTGAGATGAAAAAATTGACTGTTTTTGGGTCAAATCACACAAATTTGACTTTGAAACTCTGTGAAAACCAAACCTCTTAGGTTAGGTATAGTAGCAAAAACTATACGAATGAATACTAAAATTTCCTTCAAGAAGCTTTGTTCAAATAAAAAAAAAACTTAGAGTTACACTGTTTTCAAGTACCTATAATCCTATTTGCGGTCGGTTTTTTGTCTCCGGCCGATTCTCTCCATAAATCATCAGTAAGCTTTGATAAAATTGGTACAAAATAAAGATGAGCCATCAAGCTTTAATATGATATGCGACTTCAAGGTAACCAAGGCCAACTTGTAAAATATACTTGAACACATTTAATTTGATTCAAGTGTTAATATATTTTCAATTCCATTCAAGAATATCGTCTTAAAAACTCTATCTCTCAAAAAATATAACATTCATTCCATAATCTTCAGTAACCATATAAACCATTATAAATATATGTAGCCTAATTCATTTTTAATCTCCACGAATCATGCATTATTGATCCATTTCGTATAAGCCATTAACATTCTTTACGAACAATGCATTAAAAATGTATGCAACGTAACTATTACATAATGTTTACGAATAACAATGATATAATGATTATCCGTAATAAGGCGCAAATGCGTATATACATGAAATAGGGGGACATCGTCATATACTGCTTGTATGAAAACGTGATGAATGAATAAGCTATATGTGCTTACGCGTGTTGCATGAAATAATGATTATAAATGTTTTAAATGCTGGCTGGGATGGACTGAGGGTAAGTATAACAAAGACTGAGTTCTTATGCTGCCCATTCCCATTCTCAGACCCAGATGCACCGATACCAGATATGTACGTCAAAGGAGAGCAACTTAAGTCTTGTACCATGTTCAAGTACCTTGGCTCGATGGTGAACAACGGCGCTACATGCGATGATGACATCAAACATAGCACAAAGGTTGGGAGGATGACGTGGCGAGAAAAATCTGGAGTTTTCTGCGATAAGAAAATGCCACTGAAGCTAAAGGCAAGTTGTACAAAACGGTTGTACGTCCCGCACTTATGTATGGATCAGAATGCTGGACCATGTATGAAGGTTACGCGAAAGAAATGACAGCGACTGAAATGAAAATGTAACGCATGTCAGATGGTGTAACCAAAAGGGACCACATCAAGAAAGAGTAGCTACATCCGAGGCAGCTTGTCCATAGACCAACCAATCACCGAAAAGCTTGAAGACCGTCCGCCTGAGAACCCCGCATAAAAAGCGATATCAATGGAAGTTCCACTTGATGGACCCAAGGCCAGAGGCAAACCGAAGAACACCTGGATGTGTCAAATGAAAAAGCAACAACAACGCATTGGTCTCGGCGATGACACCATCCAAGATAGAGCTGCCTGTATAGAAATATGCTGAGATATTACCGCCAAAACGGTAGATGTGCCTACACCGCAGGTCGAGCAACGCGAAACCATGGAGCGGTATAAAGAACGAGGCAAGGAAGAAGAAGATGTAAAGAGGAGTAGGGTGACTAAATGATCCCCACCTTCCCTATAAAACTATATCCAGCGATATGTTTCGATTGAATCTAACGAAGAACTTCCAATTTGGGTAAAATTGTAGACGTGGTATGTCCTCATAAAGAAATAAAAGTAGACCACATTCGAACCTTTCCCCCTCGAATCAAGTGCCTTGAATCTCCCTTAAATACTCCTCCCCCAACCCTTGAAAAGCAAAATGGGCACCTCCCCATATCTGCCATTCAGTCTTGGTGCTAAGGGGTTGGCAGACAATGGTTAAGGAGTAAAAAATTGGAGTATGTATGTTGCTTGTTGCAACTATTGCCTTTGCTTATGTTTTACACAATCGTTGAACTTGGTCCACTGGTCATGAAACAAAGTTGCAGCAGCGCCCGCTCTAGCACTTATGCCGCCGCCCCGGGCGAAAGAAAAAATTGCCGCCCCTTAGGTACTATACCAGGCAGATTGATAGAGTAGATAGTACATAGTCTTTGATGTTGTAAATGCGCTTCAAGGGATTAGTTTTTAGGGTTTTTTAGAATTTTTTTTTTTCAAAAAACCCTTATGAAATCGATTTTGTCCGTCCGTCCGTCCATCCGTCCGTCTGTCCGTCTGTTCACTAAATAACTCGCGAACGGCTCAACCGATTGTCATGAAATTTGGTAGGAATGTGTAGAACGGTTACAGTCTTTGGCACAAATACCTTAGAAGTTGGTAGGAAGAAGATAATAGGGTGTCCCGAACGTTTGAAAAAAGTCGACTTTTTTAGTTTTTATCGGAGATTGACGTATGGGTATTTAAATCAAAGATCTGAACGAGTACATCTCATACCAGTTTCCAGTTTCGAGTAACGGTAAAAAAGTTATTGGTGTTTAAATTTAAACTTCCTTTCCGACGTCCGTTTTTCTAAACCGTTATAGGGATCAATATGAAGCTTTGCACAAAGATTGGCCAGTATGGCCTTATATACGTTTAATATTAAGACTGTCGACTTTTGCTAAGGAAAAGTAAATAACAGTAAATTTGTAAAATTTGAATTTGTTCGTGTGTAGCCCCTCTTAGGTTTCCAAATATGAAAAATCTGCTTAGGGTTTTTAGAAAATTACGTATGGAATATGTCTACGAATTTTCATTCGAACAACTGTATGTATGCATAGAATGGTAATAGTGTTTGCCACAAATATTTTTGAAGTTTGTAGGACCAACAGGATGTCCCTGAATAGCTGCAAAATTATACTTGTTCAATACTCATAGTAAAGCTTGCGTGGACTCTTATGTCAGGGGACACAATGGAATCATTTCATATAAGTTGCTTTTCCTTGATTAAAAAAACAGTAGCAGTATAGATTTACAGCTAATAATTCAGTTCATATATAAAGCCAAGCCATCCTTACGTTTGCCTGAGTTTCTTTTTGCTCAAAAAGGCCATCGGAAATCTTAAATCGAAAAATGCCTGTAGATTTTATTTGGAGTACTTTTATACAAACTGGGTCAATAGTAAATCTGTTTTTGGATTGGTCTAATTCAAGGTGGAACAGAATGAAAGGCGTTGAACTAAATTTTTTTTCAAGAGTTATGGAGCTTTTAAAAAAGGTCTAAAATGAAAATATTCTAATTTATTTTTTAGTCTAGCGCCGAATTTTCCAATAAAATTCTAATGTGTTATATATCATTGCAAATTTTATGTAAGTTTTTTCGTCCTGAGACAATTTTTCTGTATCTTGCAGTTTTTGAAATATGTAATCGCAAAAAAAACGGAAAAAACATCCTCCCTTCCCCCGTTTTTCAAGGTTGCGGACCTCCAATCGGTGGGAACTTTTTTTCCTATAATCTGGGGGCCATCCCCAATCATCATACAAAAATCCAAAGATGTAGGATTTTTGCCGTTCAATGGCCATATTTGGCTTAATTTTCTTCGGCTAGGTAACCACCCTTTTTCTTTTTATCAAGAAGAACTTTTAAAGCTTTTAACATAACTGTATAATAAAGTCATCGACTTTCAAGCACGTTGCAAGCCCAGAACGTCAATCTTTTATATGACTCGATAACAGTTTCAGTTTTCTTCAACACCCGGTACCACACCGGTGCACCGGCATGCACCCGCAGGTTTTTTTCAATACCCCGGTTTTCATTTCAGGGTTTATAGCACCTGTTCAGTATCGTTTTTTTTTTCAGGTTTTCTTAGCGCCTGCTCAATACCGAATGAACTGATACTAGGTTCTTTTGTACCGCATTTTAGCACAGTTTTTTCATGTTTTTCTTCATTTAAGCTACACAGCTGAAAAACTGGTGTAATTTTTTGCATAATTTTAACTCAACATAGTTTATAACAAGCATGCATACGAAATTTTGAATTCGCTTTATAAACTCAACGGGAGGAAAACATATTCACACAAAAAGTGGATCATTTTTATCTATCTTTTTGATAGATGATGGTTCTACTAAAATTTTGATAAGACCATTTGTTCTAACCACGAAGGATACCTCAACTATTTGTGGTGTACATTCTATTCTTATTATTCTCATTTCAACATAACCATGCTTTATTATTTCTATACAAAAATTATATAGATTTATATAGATAAATTTTTATATTGAAAGTACATCAAATTTTTCGACTGTGTACGATTCGTCTTTCATTTGTTTCCAAACTTCATTCATTCTGAAAGGTACCCAGATTTTCTCAGGGAAATACTCGTCCAATAGGCGTTATATTACTTAGGTAATTTCATACTACTAATTCGGAACTTGTCGCCAAAACTAAACACAATTTTTTTGGTTGCCTGTCCCAGAATTAGTATCCTGTTTTCTCGAGAGTTTTCTCACTGAGGTCACTTTGGGTGCCTGATTCCGCTGACATTAATCGGGAGCTCAAATTTGGAATCAGAAACCAAAATTACCAAGGATTCGTCACACACAACGCAATCTGCGTCCGCGATCTCGAATATTTTTTTCGCTGAGCACGCAATGCGTTCTGCGATCGGTTATAAAATAAGAGAAAGATTGCGTCCCAACGAATCCATGTGACAGATTGCCGCGAACTCGTGCGATACATTGAATTACATTGGACATGTGTCTGCATGTCTTTAGTGTTCCGCCCTGATTTATCGAGCACTTCCCTTAGAAAATCAGGGTACCATTATGGGGCGGGCAACCCTCAATATTTTTTTCTTGGCTTCGACCTCAAATTTGGATTCAGCGACAGAAAATTACCTTAGTGTTTCTGCCGGTGGGGTGTCATAACATCAAGTGACTTAATGCCAATTGACATTACAGAATGGGGGTTTAGTATTTAATCACTAAATTTTAAACGAAGTTTTTGGGGTCTTGATTTACAATATTAATTTAGTTAGATCCTTATAGACCACAACACTCGCAATGAAATAAGGGAAAAAGTTCGAATTAAAAACACTAATTTTTCACTTATTTCAAAATTTTATTTGTATGCATTTCGGCTCTAACTATGGGGTAGCCATCATCAGCACATACTTGATGACAATTGTTGTATTACATGTTATGAATGCTGTTCATGTAAAATACATACATAATGATGTTAATTTATATCACAGGGTGGTTAAAAAATTAAGAAGTAAAAGTTTAAATAACGAAACGAAATAAAAGGAATATAAACAAAATAAATGAAAACGATATTTTAAAACAAGAAAACAGATAAATTAAATAAATACTACGTTACGAAACGGAATAAAGTAAACAAATTAAAATAAAATAAATTATATTGCAAAGTCGGGCAGGTACAGGGTAAAATTATGATTTTAGTTCCTCGTTTTATTTGATCAGGTTGAACAGTGGAGAATCGATGTCGCCGTTACACAGATTCATTAAATTGTCAGAATTTTTTATATATACACTGAACCAAATCGCCGACTAAAGTTAAGAAAATAGGGCTCAAATCAAGAAAAAAAGACAACAAAAAACAGTCAAGAAATATTTCTCTTCATTTGAGAGTTAGTCACACTGATCCAAGTGAAATACCAATAGCAGCGCTTTAAGGAAAAATAACCTTGAATCAAGCAAACTTTTCTCATGTAAAAGACAAGAGAATCTGAACAAAAATAAAAAAGAAACTTGCATCCAACCAACATCGAACCCATAACCCCAGTCTTTCCAGTCAAACGTGCTACCCACTGAGCCAGAGACACTTCTGACTAATCTACTACAACGCTCCAATATAAGCTAAAGCTAAAAGAAAGCTATTCCACGAGCTTTTCATGGAAAATGTCAAAAAAATGTATTATCAAGCATTTGTTTGCTTGAATTGAGAATAATGGTTTAGGCTTGAATCTACTTCCTATTTCTCAAAAGAAGGTCTTGAAAATAGGATCGATTCGAGAAGAAATTTTCACATTTTGAGAAATTTTGTTTAAATTCGGGAATTTTGCAAATGAGAAAAGAGTTTCTTAATTTTAGATAGCCGAATTTTTTCAGTGTAGGGATTCGTAAGCGTCTAGTTTTCTTGGATCGGAAACTTTCTTCAAAATTTTTACATTTTCCTCAAAAGATCTTATTTTATGTACCTCAGTGTGATCCAGATTATATACGTGTGATGCAATGGCTGAGCGTACGTCCTTATTACGTATACTCCTCATAAAACGAGGAACTAAAATCATAATTTTACCCTGTACCTGCCCGACTTTGCAATATAATTTATTTTATTTTAATTTGTTTACTTTATTCCGTTTCGTAACGTAGTATTTATTTAATTTATCTGTTTTCTTGTTTTAAAATATCGTTTTCATTTATTTTGTTTATATTCCTTTTATTTCGTTTCGTTATTTAAACTTTTACTTCTTAATTTTTTAACCACCCTGTGATATAAATTAACATCATTATGTATGTATTTTACATGAACAGCATTCATAACATGTAATACAACAATTGTCATCAAGTATGTGCTGATGATGGCTACCCCATAGTTAGAGCCGAAATGCATACAAATAAAATTTTGAAATAAGTGAAAAATTAGTGTTTTTAATTCGAACTTTTTCCCTTATTTCATTGCGAGTGTTGTGGTCTATAAGGATCTAACTAAATTAATATTGCCAATTGACATTATTTCCCACACTAAAGCGAAATAAAGTCAATTGACATTATTTCATTTTTGAAAGTGAAGTAATGTCAACTACCAAAGTGCTATAATGTCAACTTTTAAACACTTTTAAATGAAGCTGTTATGGTAAAAAATTACGGTTTTTGGTCGAATATTCTTTTGAACAGTATAGGTAAATTGGAGCTCTCAGTACCTCAGTACCTATATTGAGAGTGATTGACGCTGTTTACAACTGTAAAAACAATAAGCAAAAAAGACTTGTTTCGTACAGGGATTTGGAGCGGAGCGGAGCGGAGCGATGGAGCGGAGCGGAGCGACCTTAAATTTCGGAGCGAAAGAGCGGAGCGTGGAGCGAGTTTTTGCAGGCTGGAGCGGAGCGAATTTTGCTTTGAAGATCGCTCCGCTCCGCTCCGCTCCGCTCCGATGTAAAAAATCGAAAAATTCCGAGAAAAAAAAGGATTTTTTTCGACGAAATTTATCATTTTATGGAACGAATTTATGATTTTGGGCTATTTAAAGGCGAAGAATTCGCTGAGAGACTTGCGAAATTTCGTATTATTGTGAAATTCATTGTGATAAAAGAGGTTTTGCGTTTAGTCATAATCATCACTCTTCATTATTAAGAAATTCAATATCATCCAGGACAGAAAAGTCCTGTCCTGATACTAGTTAAATGAAACGCCCTTTTTAATTTATATTAGTTATTAGGTGCGTTTTATTGGAAGGAGTACAGGACAGCGCAGCTTCCATAGCCATTTGAGAGATCTCATTCTATACGGGATGTCCGGAAACTATCGCATAAAAGCACCCAAATATGATTCCTCGTGATATTTCCAGCAAAAAGGAGTATAAAAAAATTATTAACTCTTCAGCTTCCACAGACATTTAAAGATTTTTCAAAAAATTTAACATTTTACAGATATACATACATACATATTTTCTTTCGTTTGGGCCCAACAATTTTTCCTAAGAATAAACCCCATAAAAATTGGATAAGCAGTTTAGTTTTTACAGTTTTACACAGCTTCAAAGACAAAATTTTGTGATCTTACGGCATATACATTTTTTTCCCACGGAGGTGTTAGTGGTAGCATTTTTGGAAAATCTTTAAATGCTAAGGAGTTAAGAATTCAGCACCTATTTTGCTGGAAATGACATTAATAATCAGTCTTGACTCGGTAATCCGGATCTCCTTTAATCCGGATATCACGCTAATCCGGACGACAAAATATTTCCACTATGTCTTCTATAGTCCGGATTTCGGCAGCAATGTTGACTCTAAAATCCGGATATTTGAGATTTTCAGTGTGAAATGGTAGATTTGGTCTCGTACTTTTTTACGGGACTGTTTAGCAATTGACATGATGTTGGCTAATTTCTAACAAATAAAACATTTATCGACTTTTGTTCCTCCTTTTTATTTGTTTGGATTGTTTTTCCTAGAAAAAAGTGATTGCGCTAATCCGGATGTTCCAATGATCCGGATTACCCCTTGCAACAATTGATCCGGATTACGAAATTGGTGCTATCCTGTTCTGTACTTGATCGAATAAAACGCACCTGTTAAGTCATATTCTATAATACGTGAGTAGATATACGTTAAATTGAATAATTCGCGGAAAATAATAAATATTTACTAAGAACAATGAAGTTTTGTTGTATTTTTGTAATGGAGCGGAGCGGAGCGTGGAGCGGAGCGGAGCGAAAAAATTTTAGTCGGAGCGGAGCGCTGGAGCGGAGCGTTTTCAAATTGGTCGGAGCGGGAGCGGAGCGGAGCGAAAAAATGTGTCGCTCCAAATCCCTGGTTTCGTACTAAGTAAAGCGAAAATTTATTTTGCGACATTTTGAAGCTAATTTCCGCCTTAGGTTACCAAACAACAACATACTAGCACGCATATATACCTACACTGCATTAACCCATTAACGACGAGACCCTAAAATCTTACCGATTGAGCTGAAATTTTCCACGTCGGCTTAAAATGGCTAAAAACACATTTTGTAGAACAAATTTTTTTCCCCGGATGCCGGGTTCAGGCTCCCGGCACTGTTACATATATGTAACATCAGGCACTCGAAGTACTCGAGGGTGTTACATATATGTAACATCAGGCATGATACGGGGAAAGTGTATTCAAAGTATATTTTTGATTTTTTTGTTCAAAAAGAAAACATTTCAATAAATTTTTTTTAATAAAGCGAAAAATATATGAAAGCCAATATTTTACATGAAGTTTGGAATGTAGATAATGCAACAATAACGTAGAAATAATACGAAATGTGTGCGAAAATTGAGCAGCCTTACAAAAATATTATGTCAAATATTGTATTATTTTATTTTATTATATATGTGTTTTTGCATGTGGAGTTGTTGTTGTTTTATTGAGAAGTTTCTTGAACACCCACAGAACTAATAGATTTGACAGTTTGTGAATAGGAAAAAAGTTTATTGAACTACAGTAGTTAACAATACAGATTTTGAGGATTATGGAAGATTTGGCAGTAAATTATAAAATTATTGTTTCAATTTTTTTGTTAATTTGTCCATCCGCCCAATTTGTCTAGAAAGGACTAAATAAAGAGCCTATAATTCCTCCTTGTCTATAATTTGGTATACATTAGAAACCATTTCTTCTTTCGTAGCTCAAAATATATCCTTTTAAATATTATATTAGCAGAATTAAATAGAATACCTAATCCTTGGCCTCATGAAAATAAAGCCTTGACTCCTTGCTTCGGATACTTGACTCCGGCTATCATTTTAATCCACATAGGACAACTATTGTATCCATATTCCGGATTTCTAGAGCAATTCTAATTTCGACTCTTAATATTTTTGGTATGTTATGCCAAATATGGCCGCTCAATTTGCCAGTCAAGAAGACACAAGGGTCTAGAAAATCATGTGACATGACTAATTTTAAGGAAAAACCTAAATAATAGCATTTTTTCTTTTAAATTTTAACATTTATAAGGACTATTTATGCTATTTCCCTAGATAAAAATGTCTTGTTAAAATCCGGAATTTTCGTTAATCCGGATTTTTTGAGAATCCGGACTTCTTTTTTTTATAATTTATCCGGACTATTGCGTCAATAGTGTAAAAATTCCATAAAATAAAAAAAAACACTAAAAAAGTAGATACTCATACACCTCGTATAGGAAGAGTGCACTTTCCCCATATCAGGACGGATGTTACATATATGTAACAGTGTTATAAAAGTACTTATAAATCGTAAACTACGGACAATATTTATTTCATTTTTTTTTTGTATTGTTTCAAAAAGACCATGTAATGCCATACGATTAATTTTTTCCCAATTTTTTTCATACAATTAAATATAAAAATAAAATTACTCTACTACTTTTGCCATCGTGACGATTTTCGTCAACGTCGAAAAAACCATCAGAAAGAAACCTCTATAACTTCCACAATAGTGAATCAAATTCAGCTAAATTGATTTCTACGCATTGCTAATAGTGTTCAGTACAGGATAAAGCACTTTTTAGTGCCGAATTGATATCCTATTCCTTTAGCAGCCGTTTGAAACGAAGGATGTCTTACTGTTACATATATGTAACATCAGGCATTAATGGGTTAACTGTGTTTGCCTTAGATACTACTCAGAACTTCAAAAAACAGCAAATGTTAGCTGGTGAATTGTTATATAAGTGGACACTATACATTTTATTCTAAATTTTTTGATTGTTTTAATAACGAGAAAGTCAGGAGCCGCTTACGAAGATGTCTTCCGATACATTGATGTTAATGTTTTTAAGATATGTAAACCCAAAATAGTTTCAAACAGATTTTGAACTGGACTCGTTCCTTGTTGGTTTCATTACGGCCAAGCACTAGGGCGGAATTCCCGGAAAATAGCTAATTTTGCATGTATTTGCAATAAAGATACGAATGCACGACGGGGGAAATTTCAGTATCTGCGGCGCCAAATTTTGATGATATTAGCGACGTTTTTCTCGCATCGCGGGTAAATCTGACTCGAAAAAAACGATCGCGGGTAACATCCCGGTTAAGACCAAACAGCTGACATTTGGCAGTTTTTGCGCATCTTTGAATCGCCTTCGTCGGCTTATTTCTTAGATGTGGTGGATTTTATCACAAAAGATGATTATTCTTTGCAAAATCTTTTCTCGTGATGAGAAAAACTCTCACATTTGGTTTGAAAAAACAAATTTCCTCTATGCGTCCGTCATCTACATTTGAGTTCTATCCCGTGTAGGGTAGTTACACGCGTGAACTCTACCTGGGTAAGTGTCATTTTTTTATATGAAGTTCTACCCAAACCTGCACGGGATAAACACAATAAAACGTGCCTATTAACGACGACTGAATCTGCAATCCTTTTTCGCGAATCGTGACGGTTCTCCAGATATTCAATGTCAAATTTTGACTTTTCTATGAAGCCAATTATGCACTTTGATAAGAAAAGGGGGACATTTCCGCTTTACACATTCGGGAAAGTGTTCGATGCCATCAAATTGACGTTTTCATTTTAATCAGTCCCAATAGAATAGTAAGTTTCTCCAATTTGGCAAAGATGTTAATAAAATGCAAAGTCGAAATATAAGGAAAAAGGAACATTTGTGACTTAATGTCAATTGATGCTATGTCACTTTCGAAAGTGAAATATTGTCATTTGGCATTAAGACATTTTCGAAACTGACATAACATCAATTGACAATAAGTCACTTGACGTTATGACACCCTACCGTTTCTGCCACGCCGATTGAACAAGTATTTTCCAAATTTTCCAGTATGTATATTTTTTTCTTGTTTCTAACCTCAAATTTGGAATCAGCGGCCCAAGATTACTTTGTATGTAATCTTTCTGCCGCGCCGATTCTACGAGTAGTTCCCCTATAAATTCGGTTTCAGTCGTCGGCAGTTAGTTAACGTTAGGGTTAACCGTTGAAGGAAGGCTATCAAGGGGATTCCTTGGAGATGCTTCGGTGGCTGATTAAATATGTTCTGTCATCTATCACGTTCAGTAACCTGATAAACTGAAGATGTTAATACATCAATCAAGCGCCATTGGTGCTTGTTCCAAATGTCGGATCATAAGTGATTTGACGTAGCCGCAGTGGCGTAACGTACGGTGTTCGATGTGTTGAATGGAACACGCCCCCCTCCAAGCCACAGGGGACAAACCCGTGTTTTTCGTCAACTGCAAATATGTTACTTTCGCTCTCCTCCGAATCGTAGGCCACAATTCACACTACACCATGGGCGTAGCCAAAGCGAGCAGGGGGGGGGGGCACTTGCTCTTCCTGGTCGATGAGTACTGTAAATTTTTTCTTTGTACTGTACTATTTCATAAAAAATCGCTGCATTACGATATTAGAGAGCATAAAAGTTTGGCACCTATCATTGCAACAAAATGTCAGGACTACAAGTGAACAACTGCCTGTGGGAGGTAATCACTTGCCATTGGTGTGGAATATCCGCGTGTGACATTAATTGATAACATTATCGGATTCTGTAATTTCGCGTTTGGTCTAGTTTTTCCGAACATATTTTTTTTCCATTAAAGACACCATTAGGTTTTGTTTTCGTGAGGATCCCAACCATCTATTTTTGTGATCATGTTTTCCAAGCAACCTCTATCGAAGAAAAAATTTGACCGCCAAAAGCTCATATTTTCTGTGTTTCATTATTTCAAGACTTATGGTTTTAACTGTACCATTTATAACTTGTTTGCTGTTCGCAAGGTTTCCCCGTTAGAATACCCTTTATTCTAGTCAAATGAAGTTCTCTCTAGGAAGTTAACGGAATCTAACACCATTCCATCTGGAAGGAATAAGTTTAGTGACAAATGATGTAATCAGGAGTAAGAAGCTGAACACATTGAGATGCCAACTGCGCGTAGGGTTGCCACCTCAACCAGTTCTCTCGTCCGGCAGAAGTAACATCAGTATTTAATTTTGGATGGATGTCTCCTATAACAAGGTATTCTAATTCCATTAGATTCTACAGGAAATATCATGAAGGATCAGTCACTCATGTCAGACGAACCTGGCAATGCTGGCCATCAAGCGAAGGAGGCGGCAGTCGAGAGCAAGACCGTGTAGACGTGTGACCTTAGATTGTTCCTAATAAAATCCATATATATCGTAAAATATCGAGTTTCCCTGTTCCCTGAACATTAAGTGCCCTTTCGTTACCCCTTGTGACAATATCAGAAGTGGGATACACTCAAAATGCCCAACAGTGCGATTTCCAAGTTATCTGTGCGTCAGCTGCGAAAAATTCTGGCCCAGCATGGGATGGAAACTCATGGACGAAAGACGGCGCTGGTGGATCGACTGAAGGAGCACGTCGGGACCGAAACGATAAACTTTCCGGACGGCAAGGAGGCAAGTGATGGACAGGAATCTCTGCGGAAGGAGGTACAGGCATTAACGCAACAAGTTACCGATTTGACGAAAATTGTGACCGAAATGGGTCGCCATCTTGGCCCAAGTTCGGCCGTTCCAACGACGAGTCCCATCGTTCAACCGGTTTATTTCGAAGTGGCCGATCATTCCACTCCGACAATGGACGAGGCGAATGTGAGTGAAGACAACAGAAGGGAACGAAACGAAACGAATTCTCTTCCACTTCACCAAACGCAAAAACGACAAAAAATCAATCTGAGTGCGCCTACGACCGATGAAGGAGAACGAAACGAAACGAATTCTCTTTCTCGTAGCGAAGCGCACCGACGACAACTAATCGATTTGAGTGCGCCTACGACGGAGGAAGGAGAACGAAACGAAGCGAATTCTCTTTCTCGTAGCGAAGCGCACCGCCGACAACAAATCGATTTGAGTCCGCCTACGACTGATGAAGGAGAACGAAACGAAACGAATTCTCTTGGTCGAAACGAAACGCCAACACGACAACAACTCGATTTGGATGTGCATGCAATCGATAGAATAGAACGAAACGCCACGAATTCTATTCTTTGCAATGAGACGGGAATGCTCGAACCATCCGGTACGACTACACGTGAAACCCATGGTCGAAAGAGACCACGCGAGTTTGATACTCTACATCATTCTGGTGATAGCCAACCAACCGCACGCGCGAGACACTCTTTCAGTGTGGGGGACGTCGTCAGTGTGCTACCGACGTTCAACCCAGTGGATGAAATGTCATTGACAGCGAGACAGTTTGTGGTGCGGGTAGAACGTCTTGCTCGACTTTATCAATGGGAGGACGATTTGGTGCTTTTCGCTGTACAATCGAAACTAGAAGGACCTGCGAAGCGATGGATTGATGGAATCGTGGAGCAGCACGAATCGTTCAAGGAACTGGCAGCGGCGATGATACGTGACTTTCCGGACAAACCATACGACGTGGATATTCACCAGCGAATGTTAAGTGAACAACGGTTGCCAATCGAATCTCCTGAACAGTATTTCTACCGAGCATGTTCGTTAGGACGACGAGGACAATTGGAGGATAAGGTCATTGTCCATTATATCCGACGCGGGCTGAAAATGCCAACATTACAAACGGCGATTGCTGGCACAGAATTTTCCAGTCCAGGCGATCTGCTGGACGCCATCCGCCGATTTGTAATTAATTCGCCACAGCGAGAATCGGATCCCCGGGGGTCATCTCAACAATCGAGACTATCAACGCCGCGTCATAATGCAAGTGAATCGCGCGTGTGTTACAACTGCTTTGCTCGTGGACATCTGTCAATTGATTGTCCGAAGCCGTCGCGGAAGATTCGCTGTGTTATCTGCCACCGTGTCGGGCACGATCAGAGTACGTGTGCAGAAAAACGTCATGTCACACCGAATTCGGGAAAAATTGTCAATCGAATTGACAATGTCACGTCGAACATTTTAATAAAAGAAGTGAATCTGAACGGGCGACAGATTCAGTGCATTGTGGACTCGGGAAGCAGCTGTTCACTCATTCGAGAAACATTTGCACGCACACTTTGTCAGCTTGAAAGTTGTGAGCCAAAGAAACTAACCGGATTTGGAGGTGGCGGGTTCGAGTGCCGGTTTACGTGTCGCGCGACATTGGTGATTGACGGAATAACGATTGATGTGACGCCATATGTAGTTCGGGACGATTTAATAGACGAAGTTATGTTGTTGGGTTCCGAAGTGTTACTAGACAGCCGCCGCGTATGTGTAATAAAAAACGGACAAATTTCAATTCATGAAGATCTGACAAACGTTAGTGTCGGGAACATTTCGGTGGGTGAGAAACGCGAGTTAGCAATGATTCTAAAACTGTGGGAAAAGTGCTTTTCAAATGATATTCGGACAATCGGCAGGTGTGAGTCACCACAGATGACAATTAAGCTAACCACAGATAAGCCAATTAATCTACCGCCATATAAGATCCCGTTTCCTAAACGCGAGACCGTCGAAAATACAATCCGACAAATGTTGTTAAAAGACATTATCCGTCCAAGTGTGTCAGAATTCGCGTCGCCCATGATCCTGGTCGCCAAATCCGATGGAACGGAACGGTTGTGTGTCGACTATCGCGCATTAAACGCGGTCACGATTAAAGAACCGTTCCCGGTTCCGAGTGTCGATGAGCAAATGGCTCAACTCGCCGGTTACACGTACTATACCACAGTGGACCTTATTTGTGGATATCATCAAATCCCGATTGCTGAGGAATGCAAACATTATACCGCCTTCACGACACATCAGGGCAAGTACGAATACAACACGATGCCGTTCGGGCTGACTAATGCCCCATTCATCTTTCAGCGAAAGATGCGTGAAATCACGAACAAAATGACGCACCCAGTCATTGCCTTTGTCGATGAAATTATTATCCCGAGCAAAACTGTGGGAACCGGACTATCCGCTCTGGACGAATTCCTTTCGATTCTCCACGAGACAGGAATGACCTTGAAAACGTCCAAGTGCCACTTTCTAGCAACCGAGGTGACATTCCTCGGTCATCGAATCTCGAGGGAAGGGATATCCCCTGGCGATATCAAGACCGAAGCAATAAAAAAATTCCCGACCCCTGAAGGACAGGCTGACGTCCGACGATTTATCGGACTAACCAATTTTTTCCGGAAGTTCGTGCCAAATTACTCCACAATTGCGCTACCGCTGACCCAACTGCTGAAAACAAAGAATGCGAAACCATTCAGATGGGGAAACGAAGAACGACAAGCTTTTGAGACAATGAAGGAGATCCTGCAAGAACCACCGGTTCTGGAACTTTATGATGTAAAACGGCAACACGAAGTTCACACGGATGCCAGCTCGATTGGCATTGCAGGAGTGCTGTTGCAGGAGACCGATCGTGGATGGAACCCGGTGTCATACTTTAGCCGGAAATGTTCTGATGCCGAACGGGCTTACCACAGCTACGAGCTTGAAGTGCTAGCGGTTGTCGAAGCCGTGGAACGATTCCGCATGTTCTTGCTGGGAAAACAATTTCGCGTCGTGACCGATTGTTCTGCGATCACAACCATGAGGAATTCAACGCCACTACGCCCGCGAGTCGCCAGATGGTGGCTCCGCCTCCAAGAATACGATTGCGAGTATCAACACCGAAGTGCCGAAAAGATGCAGCATATTGATGCCCTCAGCCGTGCACCAACCGAAGAACCTATCACGCCAACGACTTGCGCCGATCGAATTTTCAAAGTCGAGATCAGCAACCACGATTTCCTGGTGACGATTCAATATCAGGATGAACGATTATCGCACATACGCCAAGTTCTGTCCGGGGAATTAGAATCGGAACAGGCTCCCCAAATTCGGAAGGAGTATGTATTGGAAAGGAACCGGTTGTACCGACGTGTTAATGGAAATCTAAAGTTTGTGGTGCCAAAAGCAGTCAGATGGAGACTTGTACGAACTTTTCATGACGAAATGGGTCATTTCGCACTAGAAAAGACCATCTCACGAATACAACGAGATTTCTGGTTCCCACAAATGAGGAAGTACACGCGAGCATATATCGCGTCATGTGTCGAGTGCACGTACAACAGAACAGTGGCAGGGAAAACTGAGGGAGAGCTGCATACAGAGCCAATGGACCCAGTTCCGTTTCGAAGGCTTCACCTAGATCACGCAGGACCGTTTCCCAAGAGTCGTCAGGGCAACGAATACATTCTCGGAATCATCGACCCGTTCACAAAATTTACAGTATTGAAAGCAGTCCGCTCGACGACCAGTCATTACGTGGTAAAGGCCTTGAACGAGCTAACTTCGTATTTCGGATTACCGGCAACGATAGTCTCCGATCGAGGAGCAGCATTCACGTCCAAAGCATTCGCCGAGTACTGCAGTAGTTTCGGAATTCGTCACATCAAAACGGCGGTTCGTATGCCTCGAGCGAATGGAGTGATTGAACGGGTTCATCAAACCGTCACGCGATGTCTCCGATCATGTTCTGTGGACGATCGCGACTGGGACGCGCATCTCCCTAACATCCAATGGGCGATCAATAGCGGGACAAACTCCACGACAGGGTACAGCCCACACGAATTGGTGTTCGACTTCCAATTGCGGGAGGTTGTCCATAATCGGATGGTCCAGGCACTTCAAGAGACGGAACCATCGAAGGACGATGGTGACGAATCGATGCAGACTCGACGAGAGAAATCCTTCAAGGCGATTGAGGAAGAAAGACAAAAATGGAAGGCGAGATTTGACCGACGGCACAAACAACCACATCAGTACCAGGAGGGTGATCTGGTGGTCATCACGAATGTGGCTCCGGCAACCGGGCAGTCCCGCAAGCTTGAGCCCAAGTACCGTGGTCCATACACCATTACTAAGATTCTTCGATATGATCGATACGTGGTGGCTGATATCGACCATATGAAGCGCAGGCAACGGGCATATGAAGCAGTTCATCACGCCGAAAACATTAAACCGTGGTGCAGTGCAGATCCCATTCTGGACGGGGTAACCGACGACGAAGAAGACGACAACATCGACCCCGGTCAGGAGTCCGGAGCGTCAGGAAGAGCCGATCTGTCAGACGAACCTGGCAATGCTGGCCATCAAGCGAAGGAGGCGGCAGTCGAGAGCAAGACCGTGTAGACGTGTGACCTTAGATTGTTCCTAATAAAATCCATATATATCGTAAAATATCGAGTTTCCCTGTTCCCTGAACATTAAGTGCCCTTTCGTTACCCCTTGTGACACTCATACAAATGATAGGCATTTCGTGCCGTATACTAATTGAAGCATTAATAAATATTTAAAAAAAACCATTGTTGGTATGCAGGCTGCTAAATGCTTAATAGAAAATTTAAAAATATATATGACAAACCATGTAGAGTTCGAAGAACGAGAACCTAAAACGCGCAATGACATTAAAAAAAATGGTGGCCTGCTTTTTCCTCTGTCTGTCCTCTACTTAAGGTCAACAATTTATTTTCGTATCCATTTCCAACCCATTTTCAGCAAAATTCAAAGTTGTCTCTACTCCTATAATTGGTGATAGTACCACATTTAAAGGGTCTTATCAACTACTTCGATTCGACAGAGTTCTTGTAGCTCTTAGATTAAATACCCACAATTATGGATCAGCAAGATGGCCATTCGAGGCCACAATAACGCTCGGATCCAAGAAAAATTGCTGAGGAGCCTGGCGTGATAAGTAAATCCCTTGGCCTCTGTTTCATAAATTCCTTTCCATTCACTGAATATTGTTGCACTTGACGGCCTCAATATCGACTCAAAAAGTGCTGAAGTATCCTTTGCGATTGAGGTCCTACAGCACTCGATAGTAACATCTAACCTCGATCTCGGAGATCGAGACTGAATTTTGGAGCACTCGAAGTACGTTTGGGAGAGGGCAGCATCCGCCCCATCGGCATTGGAAAGTTACTTACATCAAATGTAGGGGGTCTCAGGACTTGGCTAGGATTGTAAGCTCCTTGTTATTATAGGCCTCCAAGAGTTTAGGCCGATGTACTATAGTTTGCCTGTTCCTGTTACATCATACCGATTAACACGATCACTGTTTGACCGGTTTTCACCGACATTATCAGTCACATGTGACTCATAAATGTGACTCATATACAATGAATGTGTTAATTCGCTCTAGGAGTATCCTCTGTATATCGTATGAAGCTGCTAACATTGGCATCATTTGCATATTCTTGGATGCTGGAGGAGGCGAAATACACCCCTTTTCAACTGTCCAAAATGTAAAGGTACTCAGAGAAAACTAGAGTCGGATATGTTCGAACGGAGCTTGGTATTTTTATGCTGCAGCAATCCATTGAGAATCGATAGACAGACACACAGATCGATTTGTGCACTCTAGAAAAGCAGCGTGACCTTCGTAAAAAGGAAGCTCCACGGACCGCAGCAGTCCATGCGAAGTAGGCTGCTTTAAGATTAGCAGGAACAGGGCCAGATTTAGCCTCCATGGCGTCCCTGGGCACTACCCATAATGCCGCCCGCGCCCTCTGCACTAGTTAATCTTAAAAGTATTAGAAGTTGCATACACATGGCAGGCAGAACGTGAATAGGTGTATATGATTACGATTATTTATATGTGTGTATATGATAATGATTTATTTATATTTGATATTTTTGTACAATATATTTCTATGTGTTGGCTCCAGTGAGGTAGCCAGGGGAGGGGTCAGATTTTTTCTAACAAATGACGGCAACATGAAAAATGAAATGAGTGTGCATGCCTTTCGGTTGTATAATTTCTTCAGAATGTTTTCAAAGTGACTATTCAATTTTGAAGGTTGTTTTTCATTTTGGATCGTTTTGAAAATCACTAACGAATAACCCTAACAAATACAATTTGCTGTTGGTGTCATATTTAATGGGAAACAACTTACCGGAAAAATGTGTTTACTTGTTCTGTTTCCGTCAGAAACTTTACTTATTATCCCAACGAATTTTGAAGGGGACACAGGACACTTTGACTTCAGCTATGAATTTCGAATAATCTAGTAGTATTTTTACGTTTTCCGTTGTCTAGTGCAATTAGCCTAGAGTCCGGCTTCGAGAGATTTTTTTTTGTATTCGATGAAAAAGATAATCTAATCAAATCGAAAATGCAAGCCCTACTTGATGTCATAATTCAGCGAAAGTCAATAGGTGCCTAGAAACGTTTTTTTTATTATAAAGGATTTTTTTGCCTGTGGAATTTTCAGTCTTATTCTGAACAAAAGTGACAAATTCGACAATTTAAACGTAAAAATTGTTAAATAATCATTTCGTCTTTTCACCCCATCACACTTATTTTATGCAAAGATGTTACTGAAAAAATTGATAGGCCACTCCAAAAAAACAAATTTGGATTCTTCTGCTTTGAACAAGTACCATAATAGAAAGTTATCGAAAAACAACACACCTGAGCGAATTCATTGACATTACTTCCTTAGAATTACAATAGATGGCCATTATGCATCAAAGCGAGTTGCATTAAAAAATTTGCGAAATTGTTCGCTTGTCAAAGGGTTTCCACATTTAAAAAGAGGAAAGACTAAGGTAGTCACACATTCCATTATAAAAAAAAAAAATAAAAAGTATTTCAGCCTTGTCTGAAATCTTTAACCTTAGGACAGAAGCTTGACTGGATCCTACCAAATATGTCAGCAAAATTTTAATTTATTTATTTCCTTAAAAGCAGTTAAAACTCTTCGAAATATCGTTCAAGACTGTTTTTTCTAATTTTGATTTACTTTAGGTGGAAAATCAGGACTTCGCGCCCAAGTATTAAAAACATCTCCAATATTTTAATGTGGGTTCGCGAGTTAGTTGCTAATCGTCTTGGCCTCCTATAAAAATGAACCTTGTTTAAAGTGAATGCGTTACGAAGATGCTTTATACTCCTAGTCTAACTAAATTACCCGCCGCCAAAACGTCGTTCAGAGTGAATGTTTCTACCTGGAGAAGTCCCGTCATTTGAAGGCGCAGTTACATTAGAATTTGCAGTGAGGTTGTGGGTTGTGGGTTGAGGCGAATACACTTAACTAGAATAAAATAAAAAAAGGAACTCCTAAAGTTTTATGCATATTTCACACAATTTATTTTTAAAACTTAGACAATAGGAAGTTTCAAAAATTCGGCGCCCCTTGAAATCCGCCGCCCCGGGCAGTTGCCCGGGTTGTCCATATGAGAAATCCAACCCTGAGCAGGTATAGAGATCCGACATAGCTATGGTTCGTGGATTATTATTTAAAACCTTTTTACACACTTCTATTAAACATAGTTGCATTTTTGATATTCAACGTCGCCCGACAGGATTTTTATAAGCCGGCCGCCCGGTAACACTTTCTAGGTTCGGCACCGAGCTAGGCCCGAGCAGGTGACAACCCTACCTGTGTTTCAATACGTAAATTATAGTTTTTTTCTCGTTATGCCTGCACACCTGCGCTATATAAGGAGAAAAATTCTAGGCTCTAGCCTAGCCTTAGTCGATCCTTAGTCTCCATTCCACTCTTTGTCCCACTTTTCACTTTTTATCGCGACTTAAGAGTTATACTCGTCACCATAAAATGAACGAAACAATAATTTGTATTAATCTTTGAAAAAATATTGCATTTATACATTAATAAATATATTTACAACCGCATCGAGATCACGGAAGTGGTACACTCTCATTACATGCAATTGAAATTCATTGCTCACATAACCACCACAAAACCATTATCGTAAAAGGACGCAAATGCTGCTTAAGTCTTGTGCATGAATGTAGGTAGTTCAAATGCAAGGCCAAAATGTAAGTTACCACGTCACGTAACTACACCAATGAAATACACAATCGAGAGGGAATGGGATATCTGAAATTCACTGTGTCTTTTTATGGCATTCTCTCAATTTCATCCTAAGACCATACTTTTTTACAAGCTTCTTCGTAGTGGCCATTGCAGCTGGGTACTCTCGAAAAAGGCCCATCAGGAAACCCACTTCAATGTTTCTCCATTTCAGGAAAATGTACATGTCATGGATTATCCCTTCTTAAAGTCAACTGGACTCCACCTGTCTTTCCAAATGACAGCGATCTCTTACGTAAAAAGGGATTTTCGGGAGAGATTCGCATAAGACGGAAGATTCGAGTGTAGGCTATACACACGGTGTATACAAGCCCATGCATCGTTTTTTCTTAAAGACACAGGAGGCAGGACTTTTTCATCTTTTTCCTTAACATCTTTTTTAAGAAACATTCTATTGACCGACCACATGTTAACGGTAGCATCACCAAGTATCTGATGAACTCAAAGGACGAGTGCCCGTATAGTGCTAGAGTATAAAATATTTTACGTCATTGCTATTGCTTTTGAATTGAAAGCTCGAAAGTGGACCAAGTGAAGTGGTGTATACGTATTACGTACATATTGGGGATTTTTCGTGTGGCCACTAAAAGACCCAATTACATAATGCACATGCCACACATGCCTCAGTACGACGACTTCCCCATCAGCAAGGGATACACTGATGAATCTTCGGTTGGAATTTGTTCCCTCTCTATCTTTCAGGTGTGTAGGTGTACATATCTTAAGCAATGAAATCGATGTGGCCTAAGAGGTCCTAAAAAAATTCCCGTAGGAAACAGCTGGGAACATTCTCATAAAACGGTCGGTCGTAAAAGTCAAAATGTTGGTTAGAATTCAGGCGATTTTATCCGTAAAATGTGCAATTAGGTTGTCAAGGAGCCAACACAGCCAGCTCCCTAATGTAATGAATTCTAAACGATTCGAAATGACGATAAGTATCCTGGAGGCGGTGATGTAAAATGTCCTATGAACATTGACTTAGTGTTACTGGATCTGTTTGGCTGCCTAACGAATCGTGCTTACCACAGAGTTTGCATTCATTATAAGGACGCACGTGAATTACCTGGTGGTGGCTTTTATACGAGTTTAAGCGTCACTTTGGGGCTTCATTATTTAAAATGGATTCGGTGTTTTTTTTCAGTCTATAATTAAATGCTAATATCAAAGGTGATAACTCATTAAAGCGTTTGACGTTTCGCTAGAAATCCTTAAAAGCGAAAGCGTTCCAATGCAAATGACATGCTCCCTCGTCGCCTCGGAATATTCAATAAAAAACGTTTTATATCATTTTTCATGGATTAACTGATCTGTCACAGCCTGCCTGCTCGCAACAGAAATTTTTGATTAACTCCATGGAATTTAGATGCTTGTTATGATGTTCTGTGCAAGGCTGCCGAAAAGCCTCTCTAAATTATAAAGCAACACACCTCATAGCGCGTCAATATTTTCAAAGTCACGAAGAGCAGCATAATACGGCCTGGCATTTATCTGACTTGAATTTTCATCTCGACTTGATGACTACTATTAAATTCTTAATTGCTTCGACTGGAAAGATGCAAAACATTGTCGTCCTTCTTGTTGTGATAGAGGGACGGGTCTGGGATGTTTTTTGTTACTCTTGCTCTTATGATTAAAATGTCTCGCGCTTCAACGCAACAAACAAGGATCACACGGAAAATCGTATAACAAATAAAAAACGCCTCAACTCGACTTTGCAAACGTGGCGAATTTATAATTCATTGAATGACCGTAATGTGCGCGTCGCGTCGTATTAAACGTTGAATGAATTTTATATCCTTTTGGAATGAGAGGACTCGCGCTCTTGGATGGTGGATGAGATGAATTTCAGTGGCAAGGCAATGATAAATTTAATGCAATTTGCTTGGAAATATGCGGTCGAATAAGTGTTGAGATCCGCGTCACCCCAACCATTTTCCCCAAACGATTTGTAATGGTGGTGACTGAGTAAAGTAGGCAAATGTGAGTCCCCCTAAATTGACAGAATTTGAAATAAGCATGTGGCTTGAATTGACGCGATTTCGGTTATATTTGATAAGATTTTATTTTTATGGGAAAAGGATAATTTTTAATTTTATTTGATGGCTTTGAATACAGATAAGTTCGCTTCGTCTCTTTGCACTCGGAGTTTGGTAAATCGTTTTTGTTTGTTGGATTTTGTCCAAAGCCAAGCAAAACGCCTAAAGGAGAAAACGGATACATTTAAGTGTGAATAAAATTCACTAAAGTAGTTTCGTAAACACTTAAGGTTTGTGTTCGTAGAGACGACTCATGGGATGATCGCTCAGCGATCGCACTTTAACTAACGGTTCTTAGCATTTAATGCGTATATTTCCTATACCGATATGTTCCTTTAGGCCATAGTTGATGCAAGGAATGTCGCCACATTCAAAAAATATGTAAATAGGGCTCGGAATTGGATGTTAAAATACGATCGCTGAGCGATCATCCCATGAGTCGTCTCTACGAACACAAACCTTTAGGCGGCTTAAGTAATGTATTGAGAAAGGAAATTTTGAATTTGCAGTCTTGAATCCGGATATCATGCTTATCCGGACCACTAAATGTGTCCACTGTGTATTCTGTAGTCCGGATTTTGGCAACAATTTTGACACTATAATCCGGATATTTGAGACTTTCAGTGTGCAGTGTGTGGCAAATTTCGTCTCGCACTTACGGGACGGTTTCTTCATTTTATAGGTGCAGCGCCCGCTCTAAGGGGGGGGGGGCAAGCCGGGCCGTCGCCCGGGGCGCCAAATTTTAAGGGCGGCTTTTTGGCTAGCACTTGAATAAAAAAAGGTGCAAAAAGCGGAAAGGGAAATTTAATATCAACCTTTAATTTAGTGGAAAGGAAACCATAGAAATTAACAGATGAAATTAAAAAGGGAGCGAAATAAAATGTTGGAAGGGAGGAAACTAACAGATGAAATTAAAAATGGGGCGCAATAAAATGTTGATACCCATAAAAAGCATTTTACATTTTTCTTAGAGACGGCGGAATATGTTTTTTGCCCAAATCTTACTTCCAACAAGTAGGGGCAATTCGTTGAGTAATGTGCTAATTAAGTTCTGCTTAAAAAGAAAGTCTTTGACGAACTATGCGCTAATTTTGAAATTTACAATTTAATTGCTCTTCTTTTCGCCAGAATTAAGGATTTTAAATGAGACTGCTTGCATGATCCCTCATTATTTCTGAAGTGAAGTGATGTGGTGCGATATGATTTCCAGAAGATGAAGTCTAACAATTTTGATTAGCCTGTTGAATAACAGGAGCGCACGTAACTCAATAAATATTGAACCCCCGAAAAAATGTACATATATGAAATGAGCCAAGAAATCGCATACTCAGCACGTTAGGCCGCGCGCAGACTAAAGGCGTATTGGAGCATAGCGTAAAACCTGTCGCCCAATACAATTGTTGTATAGGGCGACAGGTTTTACGCTACGCTACGCTCCAATACGCCTTTAGCCTGCGCGCGGCCTAAGAGCACAGCTATGAGAAAATTCAAGCCAAAAAGCACCTTTTCATCGCATTTTTTTGAGTCATTTTCGATAACGTCTTCTCACTTTTCGCATCAATTCAACTTCAATTCTCGGTTGATTTCTTTGCCAATTCTTTCAGTTGGTTGCAATTGCATTGATTCGTTGAGCATTGAGAGGACATATACCAAACAAGGTGTTTTGGGTTTTAGCATGATGGGGTATGCCGTATGCCGTCAAAGTACACACTGACCGAGCTGCAAAGTCCCTAATTTCTAGCTCTGATTTTATTCTCTAAGAGTTCTCGGCAATTATGAAATAAGCCGTCAGAAACCATATTCGAAAATTCATCTGCGAAGAGATCCGTCAAATTGGAGTTGCTGCGCAGTGTGTAAGGAAGTTATACTCCAAAATGTTAGTAGTGAAAAAGAGCCCCATTCTTTGGCACAACATTTTTCAGAGCAACGTTTTCGAAAATATGTTGAAGGTTTTAGTCGAAAAAATAATTACGAAGTAACTTTCGATGTCTTACTTCGGTTTTAAAACCGCCAGGTTTCCGTGGGCCATCTGTATATTTTTATGATGATGGTGAAAAATATGTCGCTCGGATAATTCAATAACAAACTCTCTCCAAAGTTTTGCTGAGCTTTGCTGTATTGTTCTCAAGAATCTAAATGATAGCAGAACAGGTCTTTACTATATACTACTTGAGCCTTCGGTAGCTCATTGGGTAGGGATCTTATTCTCTGAATTACAGGAGGGTTGGTCCGAATCAGTTACCAAGAATTTTTGTGTTGTCTTTATAAAAATGCTAAAATGTAAGAGCAGGTCATTTTTTATTTGGAGTTTGACAGAACGAAGAAACCATGGATTGGCCGTGTGTGTGCGGCATTGCAACGACCAAGAGCGGAAAAAAACCTCTTGAATCGCTTCTACAAAAATAACAACATAAATATCTGTCTGGTATAGTACAGAAGGGGCGGCAAACTGTGCACTTGCCCGGGGCGGCGTAAGCGCTAGAGCGGGCGCTGTATAGGTGTGTTGTTTTTATATGTTCACTGGTTCATTAATTACAAATATATATACATACACAATTCGTTTTAATTTATTGATTTATTAAAATTGTGGCAACGTTTCTTTTTTTAATTTGCCCTGACTCCTAGTGGAGCATAGTGCGTTAGCGACTATCGTGTGATCAGCATGCTTTGAATGCCTTTGACCACCCTACTTGGCAATACCTTTGCTTAGGCTTCTAAAGATGGCTTAAAGATTAATACAGGGAGTCGCAACTGATTATTATACAGTACTAAAAGTAAATCTAAAAAATTTAAATCTCACATAATGCATTTGGATTTAAGGTGACTAGATGTACAGCATTTCTCTGTACAGTACAGCATGTTGGCCTTTCCTACAGCAGTGGGCAACGTACAACAAAATGTACAGCATACTCGTTTTCACACAATGGAACTTAATCCTTATGTAGCGGATTAGCCCCTCGGCACGGCCTATCTTTGAACAAATGCATCGTTCACTGTCTAACCGGTTTTCACCGACATTACCTCCGCGTCTGGCATCCCATACATTAATGAGTCACATGTGACTCATAGACGTGAACGGGGAGGAACGCTATGTGCAGATGTGACTCATAGACAGTGAACATGTTAAATTAACGAAACTGCAAGGGTTTTGTTTGTTAGAAGATAGAGAAGGTCATTTAACTGTAATTTTACACATGTTCCCTTTTTTGTTTCACATGTTCCGCCACAAACATGCGGGACAAGTGAAACTGAAAAGGGAATATGTTTTATAAAATTACAAATGTTACGTCTCATAACCGAACCCCACCCAATACCATTCGAATCCATTAAAATGGCGTTAAAAAATAAATGTATGCAATGCATGCTCTACTCCAGAAATATTGCCACACGCAAGTTGTCGTGAAGGGATAGGAAGCACTAGGAAATAATGCTTTGCCGTGGAAGGGGTACGAGCATCGAATGTCTAGACTATGGAATACGCTTAAGCGTTGAAGGAAGCATCTCCGACCATATAAAAAGCAAACATATATGATCAGCATGACTTGGGGAGTCGATTGGGCGATGTCCGTCTGTCTGTCTGTCTGTTGCGACGCGTTTTACTCGGCCATTTTTAAATTTTGAAATTTTGCACAAATGCTTCTTTTTGCTGGAGGCAGTTTGTATGTTTGAATCGGTAAAATCGGACAATGGGCTGCCATACACACCCAACTCCCCAAATTAGGTTCTTCTAAGAAAAACTTTTTTATTTGTGCACCAATTTTAACCAAATTTCACCCAAATGTGTTTCTATTGATAACTCAAAACATATGTAAGAATGGCGAGCGAAGGGTATCCAAATTTCTGCCGCACCCGAAATTAGCCTCGGTCTCGTTTTTAATATGAACAGCAGGGACAAAACAATTATCTCTAGCTATGTATTTTTATGCCCGTTACTTTGTCATGAAGTTTGCAACGCACAGAAGGAAGCATCTCCGACTATTACATATAAAGTATACGTACATATGTATATTATTGATCAGTGTGACGAGAGAAATCGATTGTGCGATGTCCGTCTGTTGTAACGCAAACTAGTCCCTCAGTTTTGAAGCTATCGGGCTGAAATTCTGTATACAAGTTTCTTTTTAGTGTACGCTGTATATATGTCGGAACGAATGGAATCACAACATGGCGTCATGGGGCTGCCCCGGAAAATTAGGTTCTTCCAAGAAAAACTGTTTTCTTTAAGACCCAATTTCACCCAAACTTCACCCAAGTGTGTTCCTAGTAAAGCCTTAAAATATATATAGTAACAGATGGAATCGGAACATTACGTAATAGGGCATACATACAAACCAATCCCTGAATATTCAGTTCTTCTAAGAAAAACTTTTTCTATTTTGGTCCGACCTTAATCAAACTTTACCCAAATGTGTTTCTAGGAAAGCCTCAAAACATATCCAGGAACGGATGAAATCGGAAAACTACGTTATAGGGCTGTCATACAAACCAACCCCTAGAAATTAGGTTCTCCTAAGAAAAACTTTTTTCTTCATGAACCAATCTTAACCAAACTTCACCTAAACGTGTTCCTAGTAAAGCCTCAAAAGATATATAAGAACGGATGAAATCGGAACACTACGTGATGGGGCTGTCCTACAAACTAACCCCTGGAAATTAGGTTCTTGTAATAAAAACTTTTTCCTTCATGAACCAATCTTAGCCAAACTTCACCTAAATGTATTAAAGTTTAAAAACATATCTAGGAATGGATGGAATCGGAATATTCCATCATAAAACTGTCACATAAACTCCAAATATTAGGTTCTTGTAAGAAAAACTCTTTTCTTTCTGAATCTTAACCAAAATTCATCCAAGTGATCCAACAGATGGAATCGGCACACATCATAGGGCTACGGTAGAAATTGTTAACGCAAAAGAAGCTTAAGTTTTATTCAAATGTGAGGCTGCGCCCAAAATTAGCCTCTGTCTCGTTTCCTTTGTATTTGTCCGTAAACCACAATTTATAGTATGAAGCTATGAGTTAAGGCGTGTTTTAGATTAGACCTCGGTCTTGATTCTGAGGCACGATGCATGATTAAAATCTCCGCCTGTTTCGGCCACCGGAGACTCTTCTAAATTATTTGACGTCGTTTTG
Source organism: Microchrysa polita (assembly GCA_949715475.1). Classification (NCBI taxonomy): domain Eukaryota; kingdom Metazoa; phylum Arthropoda; class Insecta; order Diptera; family Stratiomyidae; genus Microchrysa; species Microchrysa polita. The sequence continues at coordinate 97,433,092 of OX454416.1, forward strand.
AACGCTTACTTTTTACTCAGCTGCAAAACTTAGCTTAGTACTTTGAATAACTTTGTATTTATGGAAGCTCTTCCAAAATCGATTGAGCTTAAATTGTTGTTTATGTTAGAGGAGTGTGCAATTATGGCTGACTATCCTGTATTTAGACCAGATGAGTGTTTACTTCACTCGAAATCGTGCCGAAATTAGCTCGAAATAACGAAATGTAAAAGAATTACTGAAACTGCAGGGTTGTACCTTTCGGTTTATTGAAAACTGCAAATCATGCAAATGTGTGTCTGATCCTCTAGTAGCTAGCGTAAAAAACGAAACAGCCGATGGAAGTTCATCTTTAAAAATGGCCTTCTTACTAATTTTTCAAAATTTGTGGCCGGCGCTATTTTTAAGAAATTTATGTGCTTCTCTACATTAAACAATTTGGCGCCCGGGTGACCGTCCGGCTTGCCCCCATTTGAGTGGGCGCTGGCTCTGTCGATATTTGAAAACTCTATACAAAATAATTGCATATCCATACCATCAGGAATTTCAATTGTACCTACATATATATCGATGAACAATTTTATATCAAAATTTCCAACATTCTCTTACTTGAATAGACAATCCCTAATTACAATGGCAAAATTCTGGCTCTAAAAGTCAGTTCCTGCTGCGATAATTACACACCTATACGCTCATTGCTTTTATAAGGTGAGATTGAGGTGTGAAGCATTGTACTTCGATTCAGATATATAGAAATGATTTTTCCGAAAATATGTGAAAGGACCTATTGTCCAGGATCTTGATTAGTACATATATGGGTGTGTATGTGTATGCATGCTGCGTTATTGTAATTAGAGCAATAATTGAATACCATTCGAATTCTCTATTCCAACTGAGACGAACCAACCGTTGATATTTTGATTGTATCCTTTTATAATATCGTGACGACTGACGATAAAGGAAAGTGAAAGGAAAATAGTCTTCGGAAAGAGGAAAACAAAAAAGTATGTTGAATCGGAGTTTGGACAAGCGGCCCTCCTTCGTGATAAACGACCGTTTAAACATCTGCAAAGTGGAATGTAATTTCGATGAAAGGACTCTCGGTACATATTTGGTCTATGGTGTGGTTTTTGGTTTCAAGAAGTGTCAATTTATTTATATTATCGTATATACGAATGAGGGTCGCGTCTGGACAAATTGGTTTTTGGGTCATAGGCGTTTTCCGTCGCGGCCAATTCGCCTAATGATAGGTTTTAGATGAGTTTAACGCAAAAGTGATTAGCACGGGATGTGTGACATAGGCAGGTTAGAACAGCCTGTACGTCAAGTAATCATATCAAATCAAGTAAGTAATCAAATTCTACATTATTGTGTTTGATATTGCAGTAAAGTATCAAAATTCCTAAATTAAGTTTACATGGACTTTTTGGAAGTGTTCATATTTATTCCAAGCCAGGCACCAGGCACCGGACACCATTATACAGGGTTATTGGTTAAGTCGTCCTATTCCCTGCAACACGTTATAAAAGGGTCAAAATGCAACAAAATGAGGCAGTAAATGTTAGGTCGATTTTCAATGGTCACTGAGATATTTGAATTTTTAGGTTTTTTGAAATAACCTTGAATTTTACCATTTAAAGTAAGAATTAAAAAAAACTACTAAGGTAATGGGTTAAAACTTATTTTTGGATTTTTTTCAACACTATAGCAGACATTTCTTAACCATTTACAATTTCAAAAACCAATCACAATTCTAAATTTTTAATTAAAAAAAAATGTTTCTTAAATTTTTTTAAAGTTTATTTTTAATGTAGTATTACTAAAAAAATTATATGACATGGAGTCTGCAGACCACTAGAAAAACATACTCGTGGTGTCAGCTTTCCAAAAAGGTGTCCAATGTCAATATAAAAATAAATAACAGGCGCGACAATCCAGCATTGGACTAAGGCCGCAGGATGTGTTAGTGACATCCTATATCCAAGATCTTATCTGCTTTTTGTTGAGGTAATGAGATCAGCATCACGCTCAGTCAATATAAATATTTGAAATAATTGAAGCAGCTAGCTGCAACTTGTTCGGGGACCATAATTTCGTTTGATAAAAAATTAATTAAAAGCTATGGTGTAGGGATAAGTTTTTAATGTGTTATAGATTTGTCGTTTTTTATCAAACGAAATTATGGTCCCCGAACAAGTTGCAGCTAGCTGCCCAAGTAACAATTTCATCCCTTCGTAAAATATTCTCTTCTAACGACAATAGGGGCACTTAACAGGGTATAAACACTGAATAATAGTCCAATAATGGCATCTGGCGCCGTTTTTTGATCCAATAGAACGTCATTGTAGCACTGAATTACGCTTTGAGAAAGACATACATCATGTGTTATGTCATCATTTTCTGTCATTTTCTCGCGATTGCAAAAAAAAAAGAGAACAAAAAATAATTCCCGCAGCCAGCGTCGAACCAGCGACTGTCGTACGCCAGTCCGACGCCGACGCCCTAACCACTCGGCCAACCTCACATATATGTAGATAACATTGCTCGTAAACACTACACAAGTGCTCGACACTTCTTTATCGATCCTTCTCCTATGCACCTTCTTCTTTCTATGTCAATCAGTTGAAGCTAATTAAATTCACACATTCTTCAATAAAATACAGACATTTTCTGCGCTGAGATTATCTTAATTGATTCATAAGCTAACAAGGAGTGAGGAAATGTTGGTTTCAAGCAATATTTTAATGGATTCAATTCAAGAAACGTGATATTCCAGAGCACTTCATAAGTGTCAATTCAATAAATCACAAAGTCCATCCTTCTATAAAACTACGGTGAACAATTTATTGGATGACCATACGAATGTCACACTATAAAAATGACACCGACTGTGCTATAGAAGAATATAATGCATGTGTGTGAGTCAACTTAGAGAGACCATTGCATGTGTGTGCTGTATCATCCAATAAACACAAGAGTGGAGTATTTAAAGGAGTACGTTTTTAGGTTAACGTTTAGAGACAGTTTTATCGAAGTTTTATACCACCATCTTTAAATTTATTCCATAAAGATGATATAAGCTATCCGGAAATTACTTTAAGGATGTTTTATCGGGTCAAAATATTACTTTAAGCGATGTCACACGATAAATGAATTTCGTGGTACTATATGATTGCTACAGTATGGAGTGCTTCTTTAAAGCAAACGAATTGTTGCTTGGGTGTTTAAATTATTTCAAATATTTATATTGACATTGGCACCTTTTTGGAAAGCTGACAACACATATTTTTTTCCAGTGGTCTGCAGACTCCGTGTCATATTATTTTTTTTTAGTAATATTACATAAAAAATAAACTTTAAAAAAATTTAAGAAACATTTTTTTTATTAAAAATTAAAAATTTCGAATTGTGATTGGTTTTTGAAATTTTAAATGATTAAGAAATGTCTGCTATAGTGTTGACTATAATCCAAAAATAAATTTTAAACCATTACCTTAGTAGTTTTTTTTTTTAATTCTTTCTTTAAATGTTGAAATTCAAGGTTATTTCAAAAAATCGTAAAAAATCAAATACCTCAGTGACCATTGAAAATCGGCCTAACATTTATGGCCTCATTTTGTTGCATTTTGACCCTATTATAACGTGTTGCAGGGAATAGGTCGACTAAACCAATAACCCTGTATACGTATGTAGCTTCCTTGGGTATCCAGTAGTCGACTCGTCTCTACCGTGAAATAGATTATTATGTTGTACATCTGTTAACCCTTTTGCAGATAATATCAACAATTCACAAACGACTTGCTTGCAGTGTCCTTCCAAAATTTCAATTTCGCAAATTACAATCTGACGAATAGACATCTTAGCAAAATATGACGAGTTTCCTGGGAAAATTATTATTTTTTGTTTCTTTGCGGTCGCATTATACCAAACGAATGTTGAGATGCTAAGCTGATTAGCTTAATGAATGACTTGACAGAAAAAAAATAGAAAACATCCGCTTTACAATAAAATCCTGTTGAAAGGAATGCATAATTCCAACAATTGTCCCCTTCCGTCCACCCATCCATGCGTCCGCGGTCTAATTTTAAATTACGTGACGAATACTTTACGTGAAATTAAGTTGAATATAAATCTTTTCGTAGTCGTCGTCTCCTCTTGAACGAGAGACTTGGTCGTCGGAACGGACTTATGTTTGCCGCTGTCTGTACTGTGTGTATGCTCCGGCGAGAGAAGTCACAGTCAGTCCTTTTGTCAGTTGTTGGTAATTACTGGAACATAAAAGAGAAAAATGAGGGTCCTGCAGAAAAACTTATCTGCCCTGAATGCTTGTAATTACTGGTGTTGACGTTGCCATGCCATTGCTCGGTACGAATCAGAGTCACAAGTAGGTTTTTAAGCATAGTATGGTCGTACTATGTGAGATACTCGTTCACATACTGATCGGATTCAGGACGGTGGTATATGGGAATTGTGCCATTGTATCCAGTCAACCCACATAAAAATTGCCGAATGGCCAACCCACTTGGCAAAATCTTGGCATTTTGGCAAGTGCATGAACATGTCGTTAATATGCCACTCAGTAAGATTGGGGATACAGTAAGATGCTACATAGTACGATTGACATTTTTTTAGATCATTGTATGGTCTTCCTCTTGGGGTCATTCTTTTTTAAATATGTACATATATTTAATGCATTTTCTGATTTAGAAAATGTAGGCTAATTGTCACTTGTGTGATATGTGATTTGCATCAGGTTGCAAAAAATGGATTACATACTTGTAAACCCAGATTTAAGGGATGTTTACGCTCGTATAATTATTTTTGGAAAAAGGTTCCAAACGTCATAGTTTGACAGGACGGCATCACAGGACTACCAGAAAGACAAAGGGCACAGTGCTTGGATTAATACATCATGGTGTTGAAATAAAGACTGAATAAATAACTGATGGTGTCACAGTTTAACTTCGGACCATGGCGCCCAACGTGAGGCGATATGTTGCGAACCACGGCTTTGGGTCAGGCCGCCGTCACTGCAACAGTGTTAGTGACATCCAATTTTCAAGTTCTTACCTGCATGTTTGTAGAAGTGTTGATATCAACAACCTGCAAAGTTATTTATCCTCATATAGTTTGGTACTCGTTTAACATTTATTAAATGAGTAGTGAATCGAAAACATTCACAAAATAAATACCCACGGTGGGACTCGAACCCACTACCGGAAAATTGCAATAATAAACATAAAAGGCAACCAAATTGTTACTCAAACTTTTCTAACCTTGTAGCTGTTCCTAAATCTCGACGCAAAAACCCGTCTGTAGTTTTAAGTTTTAAAAATGAATAAATTCTCACTTTCAAAACGACATCGAATTTTCTTTCTTATTCTCTTCAATGGCAAAAATACGAGTACACTGACTCGTACATTCCCGTTTAATGAACCATTTCATTCAATTCTCACCTACAAATTTCATTCAACACCGTTCCGCCAATATATTCAACAGCTCGAAAACATTTGTTATTCCATACTCCATACCTAAGCTAATAATATGCTCCTTACTACCGATCGTATTCCTGATTTTTATGGAATTTAATGGACACAAATGCAATTTTCCTCTTGGGTGAAAGCTGAAAGGATACTTGCAGACGTACACTTGCTTCCAGTATAGTTTCCATATTCCGCGAACCATTCTCGCTAAATCTTATTCAGATGTCTTGAGTTGAAGATGGTACTTAGTGAAATGAAATCGTAACGTTTGGAGTAATGTCGAAATATTTTAGATATTTTCTTGTAGGATGTTGAGAGAAACGAGAACAAGGCTAATTCTGGGCGCAGCCGAAATTTGGGTACCATTCCCCTTCCTGGGGCTAAAAGTTTTTCGGGCGTACCTATGACTTTTGTTTAACCCTCCTCCCCTATAACTTTCCTTCCATTTTCACAGCCGTGACGTTGATAAAACAACATTTGAGTGAGGTTTGGTTGGAATAAGTTCGCAACTTTTTTTCTTACAAAATGTTTTTTGGGGGAGGGTGTTTTTACATATTTTTGTGGTTTAGATAAAGACACTTTAATATAAGATGACCAGACTCCCGAAGGTCCAATGCTGTACACATTGCGGAATTCGGCTTTCAGGCAAACCCTCAATAATACTGTTCCCCCCCCCTCCTCCTCTTCACAACGATTTGGAGAAAGCATAATATGCCACGAGGTGCTCTGTGGCTGTGATCGTGCTGTTCCAGGATTTATAATAAATAACGGTAAACCGATTTACCATTATTATTTCCTTGATAATGTTAATATAGCCATAGACGCCCAACGCCCCATTTTTGGGGCATCAACAAAACCGATCCATATTTTCGTCGGTTGGTAAAAGATTTCATGTTTATGGGTATATTTCGTTTCTTACATCTCTTTTGACGATAAAATTGCTAATACTAGACTATTTTTATAAAAATAAACTGAATTATTTTGAATTGTTTTCAGATAGTTTGCATCTGTCGAAAACCCTCTACTTCAAACCGGAAATTTTACAAAGTTAGCCAAGATACAGGTACCACGTTTTAGTTTGCAGCTTTGCCAATATCTTTTTAAAGGATAAAAGTAAAAACCCTTTCAAAAAATGTTACGTTCAATTTAAAAATTGAAAAAGTGCACCGTTTTAAAAATGGAGCGTTGGGCATATATGGGTTGAGGAAGTCTGTCCGTCTTTTCACTAAATAACTCGCGAACGGCTCTTGTCATGAAATTTGGTAGGAATGTGTAGAATGGTTACAGTTTTTGGCACAAATACATTAGAAGTTGGTAGGAAGAAGATAACAGGGTGTCCCGAACGTTTGAAAAAAGTCGACTTTTTTAGTTTTTATTGGAGATGGACGTATGAGTATTTAAATAAAAGATCTAAACGAGTACATCTCATATCAGTTAAAAATTTCCAGCTTCGAGCAACTTTAAAAAAGTTATTGTCGTTTAAAGTTAAACTTGCTATTCGACTTCCGTTTTTCTAAACCGTTATAGGGATCGATATGAAACTTTGCACAATGATTTTTGTCAGTATGGCCTTATATACGTTAAATATTTAGACTGTTGACTTTTGCTAAGGAAAAGTAAAAAACAGTACATTTGTAAAATTTCAATTTGTACGTGTGTAGCCCCTCTAGGTTTCAAAATATTAAAATTCTGCTAAGGGATTTTAGATAATTACATATAGAATATGTCTACGAATTTTCATTCGAATAACTGTATCCAAACCGGAAATATAGCCAAGTAAGTATTTAGTAAGGGCCTTTTACAACGCAAGGTAAGCCTCTTAAGCATTTCTTCAATGCATATCTTTTAACTTGATGAACCTATGAACATGAAATTTAGTGGAAATGCATATAATGGTAATAGTGTTTGCCACAAATATTTTTTAAATTTGTAGGACCAAGTTAACAGGGTGTCCCTGAATAGCTGCAAAAGTATACTTGTTCAATACTCATAGGAAAGCTTGCGTGCGCTCTTATGTCAGGGGACACAATGGAATCATTTCACATAAGTTGCTTTTCCTTGATTACAAAAACAGTGACAGTAGATTTACAGCTAATAATTCAGTTCATATATAAAGCCAAGCCATCCTTACGTTTGCCTGAGTTTCGTTTTGCTCAAAGGTCATCAGAAGTCTTAAATCGAAAAATGCCTGTAGATTTGCCTTGAATTACTTTTATACAAACTGGGTAAATAGTAAATCTATCTTTGGATTGGTCTAATTAAAGGTGAAAGCTAGCGCCTTTCATTCTGGAACGCGATTATTTAGACCAATCCAAAAATAGACTTACAGGAAGCACTTCATTAATGTTGTGCACAATTCTTATTTATTGCTTATAAAATATACGTACAAAAAATATTCACTATGCATTAAAATTCTAAAAAACCCTCGTATTGCGGGCGCAGCCCTCTGTACGCCGGTAATTTTTCCTAATTTCCTCCTTATCGTCATGATCAATCCTTTTTAAAGCTTCGATGTTAATGGCTTTCCCTTCGATATGGTTCGTGGGGGAACGCAAATTGTAGTCCTTTATTGAGCATCAGTAGTTCTTTTTCGTTTAATAGGGATGTAGACTTGTTGACCCCAATTTTGGGCAATATGGCTGTATAGGTTTCCTTGGAAGGTTCATCTCTGATATAAATCTTCTAAAACTTTCGTTTTGCGTAGTTTCTCGCATTCGGCAGCTCCATTAGTTTTATTAACCCTCGGATGGTTCAGTGGGGTCTGACAGACCCCAGAGAAATTTAAATCTTAAAATTTTCATAGAAAAACTTGTTGAATGGTATTTTGATGCATATGTAATTTAAGTATGTGTCACATACGTTCATTTCAGCATGAATTTGTTTGAATTTGTGATTTTGTTTATAAGTTATAGCACTTTGAAAGTGCTCTGGGGTCTGTCAGACCCCACGAACCATTTACGTATGTCTTTTTTACAAAAGTAAATTTTTCGTTTTGTGGGAAATTTTTAAAGTATGTTATTTGGAAAACGATAAAATGTAATACTAATAGGCGGGAACGGTTGAAACTTTGTAATTAGAGTACATTTGGGAAATTAGATATGTTAATTTTGAAAGAAATGGAAAATTTAGAGTGTTTTGAATTAGGGGTTTTTAAATGTTTTACTCAATTCATTAAAAATTATGCCGTTTTTTACCTGGTTTTCATTTATGAGGATCTCCTTTCACTATTGTGTCATTACATTATGTTTTTTAAGTCAAGACATAAATTAATGACTTTTATGAGCGTAATAATTAGGTGGGTATTTTACATAATACATGAAGCTTCCTCAGCGAATTTGGCTATACACTTGTCGAACCTCTTCTAAGAACGAGGAAATCAACGGGCAATATTCGCCGAAGCACAGTGCAAAATATTGAAGACATTTTGTGCATTGTTCAGCTTGCCCCCCCCCTTTGGGGGTTGATGCCCCAGGTCCCCCAATGTGGTCAGATTGTCCCCCAAAGAGGCAAAAATGTTATCTATGCCTACGAGCAAATGATCGAAAGTCAAAATACAATGGCAGCGAGTGCAAAAAGCCAATCTGCGAAGACCATCGAGGAAAAAGCTGTGAAGAAGAATGCTCTAAATATTGACTAACTTTGGATCCCGATTTAAGAAAAAATATTAACCTTAGCTAAAATTTTTTGATGTACTTATCTTTGTTAATTAGTATTAAATACGTTTTGACTAATAAAAATAAAATTTTGTTAAAATTTTAGTTTTTATATTGATTTATTTGTGATAAGTTCAAATTACCCTCAAATTTGACACCACCTAATTTTTTCTTCCACATACTAAAAGCTACTGTCAGAATTCCACTTTTTTTATTTACCACTTAATCGAAAGGCTTCACAGTTACTTCTAGTTCAAACAAATGTGCCTAAAAAGCAGAAATTTAAGTTTTAGAGCGATTTTTGCCTTGGGGTCTGTCAGACCCCACTGAACCATTTACGTATGTAAAATTTACCTGAACCATCCGAGGGTTAAGAACCTGGCAAGGGCTAATGCCGAGTTCTCTAAACACTCGTCCCAGTTTCAGGTGCGCATTGTATGTTAGTATGGTTGTTTCTGTCAATCTAGCGAATTCCTTCGATATTGTTTCGTTTACTAGTCGTGTTGCGATTGCAAGTTTTAATTTTTTCGCGCTTTTTGACTTGAGGCTAATTTGATGAGACTTGGGTGTCACGTCCCATCTTTTGCATTTTTGAAGAAAGCGTATGTTCTCACTTATTGTAACCATAGACTTCTTAAACTTTAATAACTTGTTGTAGTCGGCTTGGTAATGGTTGGATGTCAAATTATAAGTTGACATTTTGTTTTGTCCGACGATTTGTAGTAGACAGTAATTAGTTAAGACAGGTAGACCATTGACAGGTATTGCGTCAACTTTTAAGAATAGTATGTATAAATAGTGAGTAGTAAGGGTGTAAGATGCATCCTAAATACTGGTATATACCAATAAAAATCAATGTAGTGCTGGAACCAAGCAATTTTGTTTTTATTAACCTACTCAAACCTGCATTCGACCAGCCTGTGGTCGTTACTCTGTAAAATTGGATTTCGAAATGCACACCGCTAAGAATTTACGAAGCGTCTTTTTTTCTATTTTACTTATTTAGTAAGCTATTCGCTGTCTTCTCTAATACAGAAAAACCTTTAATTTTTTTGCTGGCGACTCCTGTAGGATAAATTAAAATTAAGATTCAATAATTTAAGAGACCAACATCTGGGTGCTGGTACCTTGGAAAAATTTCATTAGCAGCAGCACTATGATGCATGCCATAAAATATATCTGACAAAAAACAACAAAGTTGTAAAAGTTGCCCCGCCAAAGAAAAATTTATCTGCCGCAAAAAGAATACTTATCACTCCAATCGGCCGCTCATAATGTAATTTTGTTTTAGGTGTAAATGCTGGAGAAGTTTAAATGTACAGGACTACTCCTTAAATTTGGTGGGAGCCGTCAGGGTGGCACTGAATAAAATGTTAAAGCTCCCACCAAATTACTTAAAAAAGTAGTCCTGTACATTTAAATTTCTCCAACATTTACACCTAAAACAAAATTACGTCCAGCATTTACACCTAAAACAAGATAACATATGAGCAGCGGATTGTTTGTTCTAATAAACGGACGGCGAGAGCTTTTGTAGTGGCCAGCAGACAAGCATTGTGCATTTTAGATTGTAAAAACGATGGTTCTTGTCTTGTAAGTTTTCCCGTCCGGTTTCGTCTTACAATTTGAAGTCACCCATTCTCTTATAACGCTGAAAAGAAGCTTCCAGCCGCTTTTTGAATGCCGCAGGATCCTCGTGCTCCGAAGAACGAGTAAATTGTATGTCTCACATATGCGCGATAATTCTCGTCAGTTTTTCGATTTTATCGGTCTATTACTTATCCTAGGTATTTCAAAAATTCAAAAAAACATCACAAATTTAAGGACTTGAACCTGGCGACCAAAACACAATATAATTGCAAATTATTCATTTGTTAAACGTCCACTTAATAATGTAACTAATAATTGTCATGAAACTTGGCTACAAAAGCCATTCGCACTCAACATTTTTGTACCAATTCCTACACTGAGAAAAAAATCCTGTAAATTAAAAAAATACGCATATGATTCAAAGAGATTCAAATATGATTTTGCTTCATATTTGTTTCCCTTTGAATCATTGTATAATCCCTTTATTTCAAACGGATTTCCCTTTGAACTAATAAGATATTCCTTTTGAAAGTCTATCTATAATCACTTTAAATTAAAGTGATGCAGTGTCAATTTAATCAGGTCACAACCATAAATCAAAAGGATTTCCTTTTAATTTAAAAGGATGGACTCTTTGTTTTAAAGGGATATCATTTTATTTAACATTAAAGGATTTTTCTTATTATTTATCCAAATGCATGAACTCAAAAGAATACTTTAAATTACACCAAAAGGAGTAATTTTCACAGGGTGTTCTTTCTCTGTGAAAATGACTCATAAATGAGTTTTGTATAACTGACCTCGCTATAGGTGTTGGCGACATTTCATTTACCTCTTTACGCTCTAAAATGCATAATAAATTACCTACCTACAGTGGGATTCGATCCCGCGACCCTATGATTTCAAGACTAACGCCCCTACCTACTGGTGTAGTAGACACATACTATACGGGACGACGTTTATAATTTACACCATACATTGTGACATCGCTCTACCACACTGCCGACCAACTGCGAGTGTAAACAAAAAAAAATCCTATTGAAAATTTGGATTTAAAGGATTTCCCATTAATTTAAAAAGATTTCCTATTGAAAATTTGGATTTAAAGGATTTCCCATTAATTTAAAAAGATTTCCAATTGAAAATTTGGATTTAAAGGATTTCCCATTAATTTAAAAAGAATGAGTTTGAATTAAAGCGATATATATTTAAAAGGAAAGGATTATATTTAATAGGAATGTAACTCGATTTCAAAAGGATATCGAGTTAATTTTAAGGGACGTTATTTTTCTCGGTGTAAGTGCCTCTCTAGTTCCTGTCAACCCCTTGTGGGGCATAGGGCATTAACTACGCCTACTCTCCACCTCGTTCTGCTTTGCGCCAACGGCGCTAGCTGCGACCATGTAAGATTTAGCGTTTTCGCATCGCTTGTTACCGATCTTCTCCATGTGTTCCTTGGCCGTCCAACACGGCGTCTTGCTCCGGAATCCTGTGGGTTCAAGTTCAGGGCCTTTTTTGCGATGTTATTGGGCCCTCTTCGGTAGGTGTGACCTATCCATTGCCACTTAAGTCTTTTGATCGAAGTGCCTATCCTTTCTTGGCCAGTTATAGTGAGGAGATCCTCGTTCGAAACGATCTTCGGCCAACGAATATGTATGTAGGATGCGCCGTAGACACTGATTTACAAAAGTTTGCAACTTACCAGTAGTTACCTAAGTGCCTAATGCAGAATAATTTTCTGTATTTTTCTGAAGAGCCCTTGATTTTAATCTAGGCAAATCACATTGAACAAAGTATTCATATGTGAGACATACGCGCGATCATCCTTGCCACGATAGACGTGCGAGCATCGGAAGGTTAAGTTTGGATTGGTGGCAGCGACGTAAACTGCAGAAAATCAAATCAAATTTCATGGAGTTTCAGATAATGAAGCCACTGAAGTCAAATTGTAAACTGTAAAAAAAACGGGTTATGCATGGTCGTAGTCAGGGGGCAGGGAGGGCGGTCGCCCCCCTGGCTGATGATTATGATGAAAAAAATCCTTACCGATGTAGTAAAAAATCACTGCTATACAATGCTTAAAGGCATAAAAATGCGAGTTTGTGAGAGTTTCCAGCACGGACAAATGGACACTCGTAACTGACGGGGGCGCGGAGGCTGCGTCCCAATACATACGTTTCACTCGTGGAAAACTAAAATATTTGTTATAGTTTTGGGTGATTTTTCACTATATCCAGCTTGATACACTCCCAATCATTATTATAGTTCCACTTAAAAAATCGCTATATCTCAGTAAGTGATAACGGTATTTTGTTCAAAGTTGGTGACAATATTTTCAGAAGCCTGCTTGTTCTTTAACAGAAGGTCTCAAATCCGGAGTCCCGATTGGATTTTCTTACGAGAATTCTTAAAAACAGTACAAAGGTGAAAGTCATTGGGATAGTTCCAGAGGAAGTAAAACCCAAAATAACGGTATAAATATATAATTTTATTTTAAAAAATGTGGTTAGTTACGAGTTCAACTTCCGTTAAGTGATATCAGCCCAAAGAATTTATCCCGTATTGAATTGTGTAGGTTTTGAACGTAATTTAAATTAGTTTCGTCCCAAGTTCCTCTAATCGCTTACAGAAGCGCTTCAGTGCTGGTAAACTGTATGGTATAGATCTTCCATATCATCCATCCCTAAACATTTTTGATAATATTTAGGTCTAGGAAGGTCTTCCATAACTTTGATTAGTTATCAATCAGAGTATTCAGAGCACCGAAGCTTTTAAAAATATTCTTCCTAATGTAATGCCTGACATTTTCCTATTGATAGGGAGTGTGTACAAATAATTGTGACAGGTACTGTAACGTGGAATGTACGAATAATGTTACCAGTTACTGTAGCTGTCACTTCTATTCAGCTTGCATTCAACTTTCCAGTCAACTTTCCAAACATAACTGTATTAAATTTAGATATATAAGGAGGAATGAATCCTAATAAAGAACGGAAGCAGTCAAGACTTTGTCTTTTAAGTTTGCCTCTAAAATTTGTACGCTTTTCTTAGGTGAGCGTGGTAGCGTTAATAAAAGTGCGCTATTATGGTTGATGGCAGTCTCTGCCGAACCAACAAATTTATTTAAATAATATATAAATTATTTCTTTATTTCCACTATGGCGTCCCCGACATTGTGTCGTACTTTACAAGTGTATGTCACATGAAGTCGCTCCGGGAAGGTAGTGCAATTCATCAGCAACATTCCATCTGAAAGAGATTTTAGTGAGAAATGATACAGCTTTACCCAGCTAGGGACCTTGTAAAGAACGAATCTCGCATTTCCGTGTCTTTCAAGTTATTTAATCAAGTTTCATTTTGTAGCTTAATCATACCAGCATGAATTTTAGATCTCACAAGAGGAATATGTCAGAGAGACAAAAATAGCACCGAATATAGACGAACTACCGACTAAAACGCAGAAATTGGAGGCTAGTTGAATGTAATCAGAATGACCAGTGAATGTCTAAACACGTTAATCTCGACTGCCTTTGCTAAAAACTAAAAACTAACAGGCCTGACAGTCCATCTTTGGACCAAGGTAAATCTTAGATCATATTCCGTCACATGGGTCGTGAGTTCGAAAAACACCATAAATTAAATTCGTTTACGATGAGTCTCGAAACCATATGACTCTGTGCACCGAAGGTGCGCGCAGTAACCTCTACACTAGCCAGACTATTTTAAAATTTGCCTAATAATATTGTCGTGACCGGCAACTTCAATTTCTAAGAAAATCATCATCATCAATGTGGCATGATAGCCCGACGTCGGGCCTTGGCCGCCTGAATCGTTGATCTCCAATTGTCGCGGTTACGTGACCTTGTCCTCCAGTTTCGGAAGCCCAGCAGGTGGTGGGCGTCTTCACCTATGGAGTTCTCCCAGCGAGCTCTCGGTCGTCCAAGCAACCTCGCTCCGTCAATTCGTTGTGCGTTCATAACTTTCTTTGGCATGCGATTGTCGTCCATCCGTTGTACATGCCCCGCCCATTGCAGACATTGAAGCTTCACGATTTTCGATACTTCCAGTTCATCGTACAATTGATACAACTCATGGTTGTATCAGATACGCCAATGGTCTCGCTCGCGAACGGCCCCGAAAATTCGCCGAAGGACCTTTCGTTCGAATCGGTCTAGCAAAATTTCGGAGGCTTGGGTAAGGGTCAATGTTTCGCAGCCATAACATACCACGGGTCGGATGATCGTTTTGTACACGCGGAGCTTCGTGTTCATGTGCGCAAGTTTCGAATTAATTATAGGGAGGACCGAGAAATATGTCTTATTCGCTAGTTGTATCCGTCGCTTAATTTCGTCGGTTTCGTTGGCGTCCTTTGATAAGTTACAACCCAGATAGTTGAAGTTGTCTACATACTCGATATTAAGGACCCCCACTGTGATGCTTGAATTTGCTGGCGTCTTTGTTTTCGATTGCATCATGGCCTTTGTTTTGCTTGGTTGATATGTAGTCCAACTTCCTTTGCGGCGTTAGTGAGGTTATGCAGAAGGCTTTCTGCATCACCCAATCTTCGAGACATGATGTTGATGTCGTCGGCGTACGCTACTAATTGAGTCGACATGGTGAGTAGCGTTCCGCTGCTGTCCATATTCATGGCTCGAATTACATACTCCAAAGCCATGTTGAAGAGCGTCGGCGCCAGCCCGTCGCCCTGCATGAGTCCAGTACGAGTTTCAAATAGGTCAGTGAGTCGGTTCTGCACTTTGACCTGCGAGACGGTATTAGTCATCGTCATCCTTGTGAGTCGCACTAACTTTGCCGGTATACCAAAATTCAGCATAATGTTGTACAGTACACTTCGGTCGATACTGTCGTATGCCTGCTTGAAGTCGACAAAGATTTGGTATACGTCGATGTTGTATTCCCAGCACTTTTGGAGTAGTAGCTTCACTGTGTAAAGCTGATCGGTCGTTGAACGACCAGGTCTGAAGCCGCCTTGATACTCGCCAATGATTTGTTCTGCGTACGGATTGATTCTCTTTTCAAGAATTTGTGATAAAATCTTATAGGCCGTACAAACTAATGATATGCCTCTGTAATTCTCACACTTCAGCTTGTCACCCTTTTTGTCGATTGGGCAGATTATGCTTTTGCGCCAATCTTCGGGGATTACCTCGTCGTTCCATATTTTCAGCAGTAGCACATGTACAGCGTTGGTCATGCACGTTCCACCATGCTTCAGCAGTTCTGCTGGGATCTCGTCAGCGCCGGGCGCTTTATTATTTTGGAGCGACTGTATGGCAAGACTCACCTCCTCTACTGTTGGGGGTAGAACGGGAGGGCCTGGTTCGCCTAACTGCTCAAGAGCTAGCTCCGCGGGGGATATTGATGATGCATTGAGGAGCTCTTCAAAATGCGAGACCCATCGTTTGCTGACGCTTTCGATGTCGCTGATGATGTTACCTTCTTTGTCCTTACATAGGCTTGTCCTGGGTTGATATCCGTTCTTGATATTATTTATAAGTTTGTACGCCTGTCTAATGTTCTTACTGGCTAAACTTTTGTTTATTTGCCGCAACTGCTCGTCCAAATGTTTGCGTTTCTTACGTTTCATTAACCTATTAGATACTCGCCGAAGTATCTTTCTTTCTTGGCTCGGGATGCGCGTTGTGTGTATTGGCGATAAGCTTCATTTTTCGCCTCAATCGAGGCCCTGCATTCGTCGTCGAACCAGTCTGCGCCGGCCTTTGTAGCCCACGGCCTCTTCTGCAACCCCCTTGATGCTGTCTTTGAGCTCCTCCCAGAACTCATGGATGCCTAGATTATTGATGTTATCAAGCATGGTCGACAGTTTTTCCTCAAGTGCTGTAGTATACGCAGCCGCCGTGGCATCATCAATCAAATTGTCAACCTCGAAGATCTTGGCAGGGTTGATTCTCGTTAGGTGCACCGAAGAGATTCTGCACCTGTAGGTCGTCTTCACCAAATAGTGAGCGGTGTCGCAGTTGGCTCCTCGATAGGATCGAACATCTAGGACATTAGAAGCCCATCTCTTGCTGATCAGTACGTGGTCGATCTGGTTCACGGTGTATTCATCTGGAGACTTCCAGGTCTGGATGCGATTATGGATGCGTCGATGAGGGAAGCATGTAGAGCTTATGACCAAGTTTCTGCCGTTCGCGAAGTCGATAAGTCGCTGATCGTTGTTGTTGTTTTCGTCGTGGAGGCTATGACCACCAGTAGTTCCCCTATGCCAGCTTTCGTTTCCGACTTTGGCGTTAAAGTCTCCTAGCAGCAGCTTGACGTCGTTTGATGGAAGTGAGTCGAACAGTGTTTCTAGGTCGTTGTAGAAAATCATGATGTTGAAAAATTTTTGGGCTTGCCCCCCTCCTGACCGAAATCTTGGCTACGCCCATGGGTTTATGTAAAAGTGTTTAACGGTAAAAGTTATATCAATTCGATTGATGGGGTCTTGCTCGATCATATCGCATTCCGCTCTGTAACAAACAGAGAAGAAGGTAAGATCCGAAATCCTAAATGCCCTGGCTTTCGTATGCGTCCATTCAGGAATATGCATACTTGTAGATGTCGGTTAGGGCGGAAAAATTAGAAATCCTTCTGGCGGCTAATGTGTGAAACCACTATCTATCGCTCCGTTCCAACAAAAGTTAATCAATCTTTTTCTAATTTCGTTTTAATCATCCAATCTGAGCCGGAGTCGTACGTCTTAGTTCTGTTGATTAGCAATTGAATTTCCTTGCGTTGACTATGCTTTTGATACAGATACAGTCTCTGCCAAAGTTGATTTTCTTCCGCTTATGTCCAAAAATTCCTGGCTGAGTCACAGTAGATTTTCTATGACTGTTTTGCTTTTAGCCAGTAAAGTTGTTGTTCTTGTGCGAACAGTCGAGATGCTAATTTAAATCTTTACAAAACTTACACTTCGGATGCGTACTTATACGAACGAATTCGTCGTGATATTGCAGCCATAAACGCTTGGCCAGGCGGAGGGATATGTTAGTAGTCACTCCGGAATTCACATCCCTCTCAACTATTTCCTGTTGCTCGGCCAAAGTAAAATAGAAGATTACCGATGCTCCAAATTGCCATCAAAAGCACGATGAGATCGTTCTCAAAAGCCTACTTCTCCTTGAAAGGGAACCTCAAAACTAGGGATGTCAAAAACCGGACGATTAGTCCGAAAACCGGTACTTTCAAAACGGTTAACCGGTTTTTTTCGGTTTTTTCATCCTCCCGGTTTTAACCCGGACGGTTGTTTGCTCATCCGGTTAAAACCGAAAAAAACTTTCCAAATACATAAAATTTTTATATTTTCTTGATTTGTCAGTCTGTAATTCTATTGCTTGTCTTCTATGAAAAATTTCGTATTTCCGAACACTCTCCTTAGTGCTATTATTCCAAGAATCATCGCTTCGTCAAACTACCGCTCCTTGCATTTTTCCTTTCCAAGTCAGATATTGTTTATGTTGCGTGTCACACGTGTATCTTTTGTGCGTCGTGAATGTATATGTGTATCAGATCAGTGCATTTAGAGTTCATTGTTATAGGAAGGCGAATCGGCAGTTACTACGACGCACGTCCGCGTCCACATCGTTATCCGCGTCCACTTCAACATCCGTTGTGTCCACAAAGACTCCAACATCTACATCATAGTGCAGTCATATTAGCATTTCAAATAGAAAAAAATAGAGTAAGGTTAATTCTTGTGGTTTTTGAATCAGTGGGCTCCCAGGAATCTAAAACTCATTTTGCTAAAAAAAAATTGTTGATCGGAAAAGATCCCAAAAAGGACAAAAAAAGGATACTCTTTAATCCTTGACTGGAGGTCAGCATGTGGCGTATCAAATCAAAGGGGACGTCAAGTACATTACATATCCATGTTTGCTCCATGTTTCAGGGACCCTCAACAGAATAAATTGAGATTAAATGGAGGATTATTGTGTTTCCCGTGTATCTTTCCGAAGCCCTAATTACGAGAGTAATTCAAATTGTCACTACGTTTTCCGATGATTTTTTTCTTAGCAAATTTAATGGTAGAATCTTAACCTATCATAGATTCGGAAAAGTGAGAAACGTAGTGACAACTTGGATTATTCTCGTAGTTATGGCTTTGGAAAGATACACGGAAAACACAAAAATTTTCGATTTAATCTCGATTTATTCCGTTGAGGGTCCTTGAAACAGGAAACAAACACCGGATATGTAATGTACTCGACATCCCCTTTGATTTGATACCCCACATGCTGACCTCCGGCCAAGGATTAAAGAGTATCCTTTTTTGTCCTTTTTGAGACCTTTCCGATCAAATTTTTTTTTTTAGCAAAATGAGTTTTACATTCCTGGGAGCTCGCTGATTCAAAAACCACAAAAAATAGCCTTACTCTATTTTTTTCTATTTGGAGGCCTGAAATGGGATATTTTGACTGCACTATATACATTGTCTAGCAATAAAACTCAGTTAACTAATTTTGAAACATTATGAATACTTCTGACAATTTTATTTGATTATCTTTTTTGTTCAACATGTTTCTCTTTTAGGGCTCCATTACACAGTCATATTTCTATACGAACATCAGCTTAACGAGTGTGTATG
Organism: Microchrysa polita; assembly: GCA_949715475.1. NCBI lineage: Eukaryota > Metazoa > Arthropoda > Insecta > Diptera > Stratiomyidae > Microchrysa > Microchrysa polita. The sequence continues at coordinate 97,452,405 of OX454416.1, forward strand.
CATTATTTTGCTAAAATTCTAAGCAATTCAATGAAAAACCGGTTAACCGAAAACCGGTACTTTGAGCCCGGTTAAAACCGGACGGTCTAACCGGCTTTGCGAAAGAACCGAAAAAACCGAAAACCGGGTTATGGGCCGGTTTTTGACATCCCTACTCAAAACTGATCTTTTCTGAGTCGATTCATTAAATTGGATATTAACAAACAAGCAAAATTCTACATATAGACCGGTGAGTGTCACTATACTATCATCATCGCCATCCATTTCACCTTCATCGCGCTGATGTTTTCCTCCTTTAGCGACAACAGCACAAATAATGTATCTAAAACACCCCCCGGTGAGCAATTCTGCAGGCTCACACTTTGAACGCTCCCGTAAACGTCATGCCGCGTCGCCCAATACGAAGAAAGAGTGCGTGATTCAAAGGAATTTAATCTGCCATCTGAAGAACACAGAAGTTGCGCTACTATCGGCGCCTTATAACAAACACCCACTGAAAATGCTTTATGTCTTTCTGAACGACACTATTGGAAGCAATTTACGTATGTATAGCAAAAGAGTGCTGCTATAGTTCGCACTCTAGGTCTCTAGGTCCTTCTGCCGCCGGAGGCACTCTAAGCGGGTCCACGAAAAATAAAAAACGGAAGGAGCTGGCTAAGAAGGCCTTCGACGACAGTTCCCTCTCATTCTTTTCAGCATTTTGGCATAAACAATTTCCTTTAAAATGCCTCACCGTATAAACATTGACGTCAACGGCAGGGATGCTGCAATGTACCCCCATATAAGCATAAGAACGACACCGAAAGAAGAAGTGTTCCATTTTCGGCGCCAAATAACTCTTGGTAACGGGATATGTTTCCGCGAGTTCTTTCGTGCTTCGTGGTAGCAAAAGACAGCATGTTATTTGTGATTTTCGCCGGTAGGATATAATACACTCAAGACGAAACTCATTTTTTCCTAGCTGGAAACGAGATGGATGGTTATTTTCCGCTGTTAAGCTCTTCCTGCTTTCCCCATCGCTGCCGAATGTCAATGGTGTGTGGCTGTTGTTGTGTTTATTTTCGTATAGAAAAAGTCAACAATCAGCATACGCGCGCAATCATGATGATGTGGCGAAGTTGTTTTTCGTTTTTTCTTTATCCGTTGAACTGGCAAAAATGCCTGCAAGATTTGGGCAATTCACCACGTTGTAAAAATGTCAACGGCCGCAATATTTTCTCCATGAAAACTTTATGTTTGGCAGTTGTTTGTTATAGGCTAAGCTCACTAGCGCGCTAGGACTATGGGATTGTTCCTCGATTTCTCGCAGCAACCAAGCTTCTGCAAACCGCGAACGCAATGACGCTATACTCAAGCTGACACGCCATTTTTATTAGAGTCATTTTTATTAGAAATCACTTTACAAACACATCAACGCATTTACCCATCATCCTTGATCAATGATGCTGCAGACAAGGATATAAATGCACGGAAATGGTTTTTGATAAGAATTTAATGTGTCGGGTGGCTGGTACGGGCGCATAGAGTGGATGAGGCAGCGATATTATCGCCACACTCGATATGCTGCGCTGTCGAAGAAGTTTTCCTTTTCTTGTTTATTATCAAGGCAAACAAATTACACGAATGTCCCATAAAAATTCCCCGGGGAGGACGTCTTCCATAGATATGGATGGAAAGAGCAAAACAAAATTTATAGATTTGCCTTGAGTATTTGCAATTAAACATTGTGACATTGTCGGAAAGTAGGGCAACTGTTATTTTTGCTATGCTATTTCAGCGAGAAGGGAGAAGTATACCAAATAGTCGTTAAATCAGACTTTTACGAACAACCGAACGATTTAAGGACACAAAGTTTAGAGCTCTATGGTATATTACGGATGTCTTACGACTTCTACTTGTTCTTCATATCATTTTTGTATAGATTGCAAGATATTCAGAATGCATAATCGTAAATTGTTTATATTTTCCGCTAATATAAGCGAATTTTTATATACTCGTTGAGGTTGAGGTTTTGGAGGTTTTGTCTTTATTGCTTTTAATGGTGGGACAGTAACCGACAAGATATGTGACACATTTGAGTTTCATACCAATCGCTATTTTCTGGAAAGTCAACCAATTACCTAAGGTCAGGCAAATCATTAAAAAAACCTTCGAATCTAAAATATATCACTCTGACCCTACACCATACCATACTTTATTGACCAAATTTCAGTTCCAATTAAATTCGAAATAATAGTTACGATTTCAATTTTCAAATTGTACAGGAGGAAATCCTACGCCTGATTTCTGAAAATTTCCAGTATACACGAGTGGCGGTGGCCCGGCGTACGAGCTTGTTCATCCAATAAAAAGGATATTCTGGATGTACAGACATACGTGCACACTACAATCGCGTATACACTTACTGTGTAGGGTGAAATGGATACGGCAAGTAATGATGTATCCTTTGGGATTGAATCCAATCGAGTCGATTAGCTTCATTGATTCAAACTCACGTCAAAGTGTGGATTGCGATTTCAGAGATTTGGAAATGTGTATTTGCAAAAACGGATGGCTACAGCAACGATTGCGTCATGCCGATGTGAATGTTATGGGGAAGGTATGTAGTAAGAATTCCTAAATAATTGCTTGGAAATGTATATTGTTGGAATTGACGTTTATTTATAAAACATGAGTTTAGGCTAGCATTTCAATCAAAATACCGAAATAACAGATATACGCATAGCAATGTTTGAGGTTTTAGTATGAAAACAAAATTGTAATTAAAGTATATTGAATGTTCATTACACTCAGAGAAATATTCACTCATATTGAACGAAATATATTTAATTCAAACGATTTGCGCTTTTGATTTGGCTCCACAAGCAAATGCGTTTAATTCTAACGAGTGGCGTTTCTTTCAAAAGCATAATGAGTTGTAAAAAGGCGTTTGAATTAAAAGAATTTGCGTTTACCTGAAAAGAAGGAGCAAGTCGATTTAAACGTATTCTTCATTGAAATAAACACTTATTCTTTGATTGTAAACGGGTAACGCATTTTGAATAAATGAAAGGCAATTGTATCAAACGTCTTCGTTTTTATATTGAACATTTTTGTTATTTAAATTAAACGAAGCATTCTTTTTAATTAAACGATATGTATTTCGAAAGTAACATATCCCGTTTTCATTTCATAGAAATTACCCCATTCAAAATAATTGAGTTTTACATGGAATTAAAAGCAAACTCTGCTGAAATAAAATAATACATTCCGTTTGATTGTCCATTCTCCATTCGATTAGATACTCACTGTTACCTGGGTTGACAAATCAATAAATAATAAAACTTATGAAAACTTCAGGAAAACGCTTTATTTTTTATTTATGTCTAATTTTAATATGATTAATACATAACACTTTTATTTTAACACCCGCTAAACTTAAATTGCACGTGTGGAAGCGTCCATTCCTCCAGATGAATGCAAAAGTACATTCTCGAAAACACTCTTAACATCGACGAAGATTCTAACTAATGACATACACGTTTGCTGTTAGACACTACACATTTGTACACAATGAACGTGAACACGTGAGACTCATCGGACCGGCCAGAAGTATTAACTACCTGTTGTGCTACGTTGAAACAAATGATATTTTGGCATCGCGTCCTTTATGTATGTGTATTTGTTACGTAAAGGAATGCATACACATTACCATGTAATGCGGAATCTTTTGATTTGAACGACCGCCGTTTGGGGCTTAGCTACTCTTTTGTTTTAAAAGAAATTCTTTTAGCGTAAATGAGAACTCGTTCAAATCAAACGAGATTTTTGAAAACGAATACTGCGTTCAATTTAAATGTGGAGCTTTTAATATGAATGTGCGTTTTTTTCTCTGAGTGTTATATTATATCTTAGATTTGATTTTAGGACATCCAGGTAAAGTACATTATACAATTATTCTAAATATAGTAGATTTCGTTAATTTGTTTTTAAAACGACATTAAATATTTTTCGACGAATTGTCTACTACGGCTTCCTCTAATTGACCCAGTCGGACGAGTGCAGAAGCTCTCTTACTGGATATTATTGAATATACAGTAGGCAGTTATTGTTGTTTTTTGTATTTAGTTTTTCAACATAATAATCCTGGCCATCAATATCCTTATCGGTTTGAGGGCATGCAATAGATTAACATATATCAAAATTTTAGGTTTACTGGCACATAAATCCTTAATTTAATTTAATAAATTAATAATATTTTTGATATTTTCCCAAACAAAACCAAAGTTTTTTTTTCTGTGGGCAGTGGCGGATTTAAACATTTGCCGCTAGTAGACTGTTGACATTTTGCCGCCCATATCAAGCTCTACGACAGGAGTGTCAACCGCAAAACCTGGTCTGGGCCAAATATCACTTCTTCAAATTTGAGCTGGCCTCAGGATCCTAAATTTGGAAACGTCTACAGAATTTGTGAGTATTTTCAAAATTTGATAACAAAAAAATATTTCTTTTAAATTATGACTATTAACTTGAGTCAATAACAACCTCGGGATCCTTGAAAATTGATTTTTTTTTTCGAAAATGTACTTCAAACATACATTTTAAGCAAGAAATTAAAACGCCAAAATTTGATTTGACAATCCGTCAGTAACTACTTTTTATACCCGTCACTATGTGAAAGGTTATATTAACCTCGTCATGAAGTTTGCTGCACACAGAAGGAAGCACCTCCGACTATGAAAAGTATATATACACTGCCTGCCAAAACTATAGCCGCACCATAAAACAGACTGATCCTTGGAAGTTGAAAGACAATGCAGTTATTTCACATACTATAAACTAAAGGGATATTAAAAGGACAAATAAACTTCACAAAAATTGCCCTTTTATTTCAAACCGTTATTCTTCATTAAAGGAAAATCTGAAATGCCAGCCTGTCATAACTATAGCCGCACTTGAAACTAGTATGGAACAAATGATTAAAAAGCGTAAATTTAGGAAGCATATATTTGAAAAAAAAAAACTTTTTTAAATAAACTGAACTCTCAGGGATTATTTTCTTTATTTCTCAATAAATAATTATAAGCAAAGTCACTTAAGGTGTTATAAATTCTTTTTAAAATATATAAAAAATTATAACGGGTTTTCGACTTTTTTGCTTATGGACCTTTCAGTAGCGATAACCGTTTCTTTCACATAGGAAACTCTTCCAAATTTTGTTTTTGTTTCTGAATTTTACATAATACTGTTTCTTAAAGATTTCCTATCTAATTTGGATTAAGCCCGTAACATTTGTTACATTGGAACGTTGCAGAAGTGCAATGATTGGTGAGAGATGATGTAATCTCTTTCTACAAAAACCCTTATGTGCCTTGTTTTCTGTATCAAAACGAAAACAGTTTATGGTCAGGATATTCCAGAGAACTTTTTGCTGTATTAGAAGTGGTTACATCAACTTTTAAATACATAAACAACCCTGCAACAATATTAAGGAACTCTGTCGAAAATGTGTATTGAGATCTATGAAAATACGGCAAGTGCTCATTATAGCACATATAAAGTTGTGGCCGGTATGGTCTGCCAATAGAACATTTAATTTCGTCACTTTCAGCATAGGAAAAAAATCATAGGATTGTCCTGGTAATAAACGACTTCCTCAACCGATCCCACCGTAATAATAGATACTCTTGAGTCAAAGCTTGAACAACTCTATCAATATTATCACAGATGGAGAATAAAATTAAACATCTCAAAAACAAGATCCATCTTCTTTTCCAAGAAAAGGAAAATAACCAATTTGCCGGATAGATGTATTAATTTCTTGGGTAAGGATATCCCTTGGAGCTCTACTGTTAAATATCTAGGTTTAACTTTAGACAAAACACTACAAATATCACATAGAGGATAAAGTCTCGAAAATGGACAAGCGCATACGTTCCCTATACCCTTTTATTAATAGAAATTCCAAAATGAATTTATTCAACAAAATTTTGTTATATAAAACCGCCATGCGACCAATCATGACTTACGGGGCCCCTGTATGGGGAAAATGTGCAAATTGTCATAAAGACCGATTACAAGTAGCGCAAAATACATGTCTAAAACTCATTTTGAATAAACGATCGATTACATATTATTACCGGAGTTTCTTTGATGAAGGATAGCATAGACCGAATGCATTCAAATTTTCACGACCGATTAGCAATCAATCCTTCCTGGACGCACTCACACTCATCTTCTGCTTAAGCAAACTTCATTCATTTTACCGCTTAATATTAACTTATTCGTAATTTAGATTTAAGGTAGTTTTTAATTTTAGATTTAAGTTCGCCTAGTCGAGGTTTTTTGGAAATTTTCCTTGTGAATTAAAAAACATAACAAAAATTTGGAATATTTAACCAGCTTAAGCTTACCATTTAAACAAAGTTGAAAAGACTATTCCAGTCTATAGCTCTTAAGGATTAATTGTAATACACAACTATTTGAAATCAATAAAGTTATATCTATCTAAATCTAAACGACTTCCATTTTATACAGAAGATAGGACACATAACGGATTTGGAAGCAAGAGATTGCACCATCTCTCAGCAGTCGTAGTACTTAAAGTTAGTTCCAATGTTACAACTGTTACGGAGGTTGCCCTTCCTTAATCCAAAATAGATAGGGAATCTTTAATAAACATTAAAGTAAAATTCATAAACAAGTACACAATTTGAAGAGTTTTCTATGTAAAAGAAACGGTTATCGCTCTAAGAGGTCAATAAATAAGTGTTTTTTTCGGTTATTAGCTTCCTAAATTTCCGATTTTTAATAATTTTTTCCATACTAATTCCAAGTGCGGCTATAGATATGACTAGAGACCAGATTATATGCAACTTAAAAAGGCTGAAATAAGCATGCAAATATGCATAAAAAACCTTTGAAATATGCAACTAAAATGACAAAATATGCAACATAAAATGAAAGAAAAAAATTATTATTCAGTCTTTATTAGCACTCTAGAGCCCTGAAAACACATTTTAGTTGGTTTCAGCCAAAGATTGGTTGTTTTTATAATAATTATTTATTTATTTTTGTCCAAAAATGTCAATTATTATTGGAGAAACTTTTTCTTCTTAGATTTTTTTTACATACGTTTTCCGTTAATAAGAATAGAGAAATGGTTAAATATGCTGAGAGTTCGCTGAATCACGAGCACGATGGCTTGCCGAACCCCGAGCTTCGAGCTAGCACTTTAGTTAGAGGTTTGATGAATGAACTTTGTTTTCTGCAATGAGTTTTTCTCGGCATATGCCTCAGCAGTTTCTCGTTTTACCATTACCGTAACTCCTTGAGGAGTGGTCTTCTCGACTATCTATCTATCTATCTATGTGTGTGTTAGATGAATTTGGAGTATGATGCAGTTGGCAGACACACTTAATACTGATTTATATACACGCGGCGTTTTTTTGCAACGCGAGTTTTGAACAGTCGTTTAACTGTGAATCTACAGAATTTCTAGAATTACAGAAAATTAAAATAACAACAAGAAAATTGACAAAACTAGGTTTTATGCGAATTTCAGCGAAATTTCCAATATCCAAAATTAGTTTATGCGAAATTCCTGTTTTTTATTTGCGAAATTTCCGTACCTCTAACGATTATATATTGTTCCAAATGCTCCGTAGTAAGATTTTGTCTCCTGTCATTTAAAATTGTCTTATAATTTGAAAAGGAACTTTTAACATCAGCCGATGTCACTGGACAATATTTAAATTTAGGCGCCATATTAGCATATATTTTGCCAGGTAAAGTTTTGCCGGTACCGTTGATATAATTGTCAATTTCACGTATTTCTTCGTATCCAGAGTTGCTATTAAGGATTTTGTTAAACTTTTCCTTAAATTTTTCTGGGAATATAGCCGGTAACTCAACGTTCAATCTTTGTACACTTCTCATTAGTTAGATGGAGTCCTTTAACTAGGAGATGCTACATTCTCAAGGTTGGCATAGAATTGAGTACTCGCAGTTGATGGTAATGCTTTCTATTTGTCTATTTTCAAATGTGCAAATGGAGAATTATACTAAAAAATATGCATAGTCAATGCATTATCAATATAATATGCAAAAACCCAGTAAAATGGGCAATATATGCAAATGCATAAGCAGTTATGCATTTGCATATAATCCGGTCTCTATATGACAGACTGGAATTTCAGATTTTCCTTTATAGAAGAATAACGGTTTGAAATAAAAGGAAAATGTTTGTCGAATTATTTGTCCTTTTAATATCCCTTTAGTTTATAGTATGTGGAATAACTGTATTGTCTTTCAACTTCCAAGGATCAGTCTGTTTTATGGTGCGGCCATAGTTATGACAGGCAGTGTATTATTGATCAGCGTGATGCGAGAAATCGATTGATCGATGTCCATCTGTCTGTCTGTCCGTCTGCTCCAATACAAACTATAGTCCCTCAGTTTTGATGCTATCGGGCTGAAATTTTGTATACAAGATTACTTTTGGTGTACGCTGTATATATGTCGGAATGAATGGAATCGGGCCATTGCGTCAAGGGGCTGCCATAGAAACCCAAAATCTAAAATTAGGTTCTTCCAAGAAAAAGTTTTCTCTTTTTAAACCAATCTCAACCAAACTTCACTCAAATGTGTTCCTAGTAAAGCCTCAAAACATATCTAGGAACGGATGAAATCGGAACACTACGTCATAGGGCTGTCATACAAACCAACCACCAAAAATTAGCTCCTAGTAAGAAAAACTTTTTTCTTTTTGAATCAATCTTAACAAAAATTCATCCAAGTGTGTTCCTAATAAATCCTCAAAACATTTCCAGGAACGGATAGAACCAGAACACTACGTCATAGTACTGTCATATAAACGAAAAAAAGATTTTTTTTTCTTTCAAACTAATCTTAACCAAACTTCACACAAGTATGTTCCTAGTAAAGCCTCAAAATATATCTAGGAACAGATGGAATCGGAACACGGCATATGGTTGCGGTAGAAATGATTAACGAAATTTTAAATACCCGTCACACTTGAATGAAACTTAAGGTTCTCAAGTTTCATTCAAGTGTGACGGGTATTCAAAATTTTGACCGCGCCCGAAATTTGCCTCGGTCTCGTTTGCGAATTAATATCCATCAAATTTTGAACAGCTGATCAGAATATTAATCCGGTTATCCAGGTCGCCCAAAACCTTGGGTCTTTTTATACCCTTCGCGTAGAGTGAAAGGGTATAATAACTTTGTCATGTGGTTTGTAACGCATTAAAGGAAGCATCTACTACCATATAATATATATATATATATATATGTGATCAGTATGACGAGATGAGTCGATTGGGCGATGTCCGTCTGTTGCGACGTTCGGTCAGTTTACTCGACTAGTTTAAAAGTTATTGAGCTGAGATTTTGCACACAAGCTTCTTTTTGTTGCAGGCGGTTTGTATATTTGAATCGCTAAAATCGAACCATATGGTTATGGGGCTGCCAAACAAACCTTGGCCTCCAAGTTGAGTTCTTCTTAGAAAAATTTCTTTATGTGTATACCAATTACAAAATTTCAAATCAGGGTTTGAAAGTTAAAATTACTTGAAATTTCGCATAAACCGTTTTTTCCGTGTCAAATACTTTTCTATCAACATCACTTCTAAGATTCTAAGATATAGGCCAGTAAAAAGCGACATTAACCTCGGAATAAATGGAATACTACCGTTCTTTCGCTTATCTGTTTTAGAGTATTACTGGCTATATAAATCCAGATTTGCGACCCTGGGGACCCTGTGCTAATTTTTTGGCGGGCGAAAAAGAGCCATTTTTTGCTCTTTTTTTTACATTTCCAATTTATATTGGAAAAAAAGCATATCTTGGAAAAAAACGATGTTCGGTATTTTAAAAGTAGGCAAAATTTCCAATCCAATGATATCTTAACCATTTTTGTAGGTCAAATATTAACGAAGATATAGGTTTTCAAAAATAGGTTATTTTTCACACAAAAAGGGGAATTCTAAGCTTATGTTATTTGCCGAAACGACATTTATATGAAATTCGCAATTTTCGAGTATTTTTTTTGTCCTTTTTGGGACCTTTCCGCTCAAAACTTTTTTTTTGCAAAATGAGTTTTAGATTCCTGGGAGCCCATTGATTTAAAAACAACAAAAATTAGTCTTACTCTACTTTTTCTATTTGAAATACTAATATGACTGGACTAACGTCTGTTTTGAAAACGCAACCACCTAGGTCATCTTTCGGTCCAGATTCCTGCTTACCTTGACCAGTTTAGACTTTTTCAAAAAGCTTCATCCAATTAGCTTTCAGTTAAATTGAACTTAAAAAATTTATATGTTTGAACGCGTCTGTTTTGAAAACGCAACCACCTGCCTCGTCGTGCTGTGTGGATTTTAACTCATCCCGTCCTGCTTGAGACAATATAAAAAATTCAGCCGTTTAGCTTTCGGTTAAATAGAACCCATGAATTTGACACCTTAACGTCAAAAAATGTCAAAAACGCAACCAATTTGGACAGCAAGACTTGCAATTTATTTCCTACCACCAAACGGACTGACTGGTCTAGCTGTTAGTGTGCGCACCTTCAGTGCACAGGGTCATGAGTTCGAATCTCACCGTGTTCCATGGTGTTTTTCGAACTCACGAGCTTGTGACGGACTATGATCTCACTCAGATGTTAAAGGAGTACCCATTTATGGGGACAAATAACACTGCTGAGATTGATGCCGATCTCATTACCTCAACAAAAAAGCAGATAAGATCTTGGAAATAGGATGTCACTAACACATCCTGCGGCCTTATTTATTTATTTTAAACGGACTATCGATTAAGAGTACCGCATTTTATAAGTTCAGGACAAATTTCGTCCTTCTTAAACTTGATTTTTTCCCTTAAATCGGTAAGTCGATGACAAAAATGTTTTTTTCTTCCAACACCTAAACGAAAATGATATCGCTATTGGCAGTGCCGGATTAAGCAAGCGCGGGACCCGTGGCATATGTACAGCGCGGGGCCTATTTGATATGGCTGATTTACACCGCTTCAGCCAGCTATAGTCTTTGGATAAAAAAATTACGGATTTTGGTCGCTCCAGTAATATTAATATCAATTTTGCTGCTCGACATATCACTAAAGCCATGATGACGGCCGAACTCACAATGTTTAAACAATTTAAATTGTGACAATGGATTCGGAACTTATGTCCAAAATTAAAAGCATTCCTTGCCCAAGGAAATTTTTGCATCTATTTTCGGTTTTTGGCCAACATTTTCTCAGGGGGTGTCATGATCAGCAGATCTCGCAGGAGGCACGAGCTGAAAAAAATTGGGAACCACTGTTCTAGCGGGGAAGAAAAATCAAAAAAACATTATTGTTATTAAAATGTGTATATTGTAAATGTGAACGCACCCATTACTTAACGAATAACTACTTGTCAATCTACGTTGACGTTTGCCTTGGCTCTTCCGTGTTATACATTGTGCGGAATAAACGTGTCGAGAGAAACTCCAAGGTGTTTTAATTCAACCCGTGAGAATATTCCCATCCCATCAATTATGAAAATGGGGGCAATATTATCTGTTTTGAAAATTGTTTCAAAAAATGTTTTTCATTGACGTGTGTGAGTTTGCCAGCATTTTTATTTTTTATTTTAATTAGTTAAACCGAATTTCTGTAGACAAACTGTACTTATTCGACAAAGAGGGAATGGATGTTAGAAGTCCCTTTTTGGACGACCTCTTAAAATTTAAAATTTCACATTTTCCGAAAAGTAATAAAAAATGGAAAATTATTTCATTATATAAGTGTTTCCTATTAATATAGCTTTCGATTGAATTGTCCTTTTTCAGTTTACTCGGGTTCATAAAAACTGACAACCAAACATCTAGCTAAAAGATGCCCACAGTAAAGATACTCACGTAGCACATATACCAGAAAGCCAAATTCACGTTAACATCTTATACATTAATTCGGTTTTACGGTTTTTAATAAAAAAAAATCGAAAATTTACAAACTTCAATGAAAACCAACATTTTTGAGAAAACATTTTGAATCATTTTTAAACAGGTATTTTTGCCGCTCTTTTCATAACGTTTAAAGCGGTACGCCACTGTGCATGAGAGATAAATTTGTAATTTATTAATTCTATGGATGTATGCAAGCACATTTCCTAACATGAACTCCAAAAATCTTATTTCTCGCTAGAACGTGAATCTGAAACAATGTGGACGTAGGTTTACGGGAATGCTATCATGAATTAAGGGCAGAATTAAGATCGAGATTCTTCCCGCTGCGATTTTATCAATAAAAATGCGTACTTACTGTCGTCGAATGTGTCACAAACGGTGGGGAATTCCATAAGCTACAATCCGAGACCGGTTCCATAATTCTCCTCGGCCATTTTATGTATTATTTTTCGATTCCCCGGTCATTTGCCATTTCACGATGAAATAACTGGGGAATGGGGAAAAAATACATAAAATGGCCGGGAAAAATTATGGAACTGTTTTCGGATTGCAGCGTATTGAATTCCCCAGTACTATCCACATATTCCACGACAGTATGAATACATTTTCATTGAAAAAATCGCAGCGGACAAAAATTTCACTCTCGATCTCAGTACTAGCCTTCAGAAAGAAATATTTCTGTATTTTTATGCAATACAAACCTTGCTGTAATTTTGGAACACCATAGCGTAAATTCTTCAACGATAAAGTGTTAGAACAATTTCGAAGCATCTTGGTAATTTTTGTTTGAGAAAAACGCGGGGCCCCCCAAAGCGCGGGGCCCGTGGCATTTGCCACCTTCTGCCACGTGGTTAATCCGGCACTGGCTATTGGGATTTCAAATTCGAATGAACGAATGAAATTTCCTGAAAACATTCAGTTATAATCGAATTTTATGATTAGGCTTATGGTAATATAAAGTTTGGTTGCAATTGGTGCAACAACATTTAGTTCCTTAGAAGCACCTAAATGGGGAGTTGGGTTTGAACGGCAGCGCCATGACCTCATGGTCTCATTCGGTTCATTTTTACATATTGTAATGTGTCCAGGATAAACCAACCACAAATTGTATTTCTTTAGTTTACACCAGAGGACGCTAGTGTCGCTCAAGAAAAAAGGTGTTGGCGCATTGCATTATACAACAACAAAGACTTTCCGTAAGTTTCCGGAACAGTGCATCTCCGAAAATTCCGGAAACGTGGAAACATGTATAATGTATAACGGCGTCGACTAGCGGCGAGCAGTTCTAGTTTTAACCGTGAATAATGTTGGATCGGTCACTAGTAAAAATTGTAAAATTGTATTGAAATATGTACACAAAAAAAAAATCCCCCATAATATCCTAATTTGGGGGCTGGGTTTGTATGGCAGCCCCATGACCCCATAGTCCGATATAGTTGATACTCATGTATGTTCTGTGATCTCTTTTGAAATTTATATGAAGTCTGGTTAAGATTGGTTTATAAACCAAAAAATTTTCTTAGTAGAACTAATGACAAGTCGATGTAGATCATATTCCGGCATACAGTTTTCTGAAAATTTCACAATTCGACCTGCCTGCGTTTAAAAATTACAGACGATCGAAGATGCAACCCATGGACAAAAAATAGCAAAGGTAAACTAAACACAATTGGGGTATGTGTTGTTCGATGCGCCATGCTCTCTAACATATTCATGGATACCCACCACATTTTGCAAACTGAAGACTACGCTTTTCACCTGGTTATTGAACTAAATGTCAAACATTCACGAGAATATTTGTAGGTTGTACGAATCATCCAATTCAGTTTATCAAAAGTCATTTATAAAACTAGGATACATTGTATGGGTAATGTTGGGTTTGAATGGAGGTATCCACCACCTAGATACATAAGATACAAAATAAATTCCCATAAAATAAGGATTAATTGGTGACCGTAGCAGTATATCATCCTCCGGTTGTCCATTGTCAATAATTTATGAAGTACGAATTTCTGTAATACATTGAAGTTCAGAATAACCGAGACTATACGCTCTAGAAGCGCGATCCATTACCTACCATTTTCCTACTCTATATGAATGCGTAATATCCTTCCTGTTTCGTGACAATACCGAGAGCACTACACTTAGCTCTGGACATCCTTGTGGTCTTGTTTGTCATGTACAGTTCGAGTATTAGTCCATGCCTCAGGCTCCCGTGCCCGCCTACATTTCCGATGACTGTACGACTACTAATAAATTGTATACTACAAAATTTTACATGTTCTGAGGTTCGACTTTCCGAGATTCCGTTATACAAAGTCCACCTTTAATAAATGATTCTCAGAGTTTATTATCCTCTCATGCCATCAAAAACCAAATCGCAATACACTCGTCTCTCATCTCACAGCAACGCCAAGGATACAATGTCGGGACAAGCTGAAAGTGTATAGTGGTAGTGGCTTACATACTCGTACTATATAAGAGTCGAGACCGGACAATTAACCGGATGGAAGGACCACTTGCCTGTCCCAGAATAATTTGTGGTGAACGAATTACTGGCCTGTATAAGTTTCATATTCTGCGGCTGGACATCAACTAATTGAATTTTGTTGTAGGTATATAAATTATAGGGATCTCTCTCTATGTCTCTTGTTCCATCCTATTTTAATGTCGAATCTTTCGTATACATATCCCCGGTGTCCAGACACTTGTTCTATTATAATACGATAGTACAGGTCCTTATTAAATTTTGGGTTTCGACTTGAGAAATATTCAGCGGAAGGGCGAGAATATAGATACCCTATGGATTGTAGTAAATGATGCTGCTATACTTAATGGGACATATAAATAGCCGGATAGTGTTAAATTATGTTAAATGATCCTAATTTTTAATTCATTGGAAGGAGAGTGTATAATGGTGTGACCAAATGTCCTGCCGGTCATTACACTATGATCCGGGACAAATTACCGCAGGGATACGATAAATTAACTATATTCTGGCCTGGGTCATTATAAAGATCCCTTTGGAACTCGAAGGAATAGATGAACCCATGTCGTACTATATGACACGTGTGTACAATTATGGTTACAAATTTTTCTTTAAGGCGTTCAAAACAGTCGAATTTATACCATTGAGAACCCGAAACAGAGAGCCCTTTAAAAATCAACAAACAGGGCACGATTGTGAGTGAATTCACTCTTTAAATTCGTATAAACTAGCCATAAAATAAAACTATTCTATTAACCCTTTACCGCCCAATGTTCCCAATTGGGAACATAATTTATGTTTTTTTTAAACCCACTTGCATTTTTTTTTTGGTTTTTCCCATTTTTTTCAGTTTATTAACAAGTTGGTGAAAATGAAAAAAAAATTTCAAAATTTGTTTAACCAACAAAACTTTGAAATTTTAATGTATTTTTATTTTTTACTGTTAATAAATACCTACGAATTAATAGTAGTGACATTAATTTTATAAAAAAATAATACCGTTATCGGCTATACCTACATGTTCAAATTGACGTGTTCTCAATTGGGAACATTGGCTCACTTCCCAAGCAGCACAAAATAACCTTGGTTAGATATACAACCCGATTTTTGGTTATATTTTAGTTAAATAATCAACAATATGGGTTATAGTTACAGAAGTGAGCATTTTGTTTGAGTCTAAACTTAAAAAATTGCTGCAAAATTAACAAGATGGTTTCATTTGGGACAATTTGTTCTCCTGAAAACCTTAATGTTGTCTTTGTAATATTATTGTTTAAAATTTGACTCAATCGTTGTTCTTTTGACAATTTTGTTATAAAATAACGTAATTGTTACAAATACAACGTGGTTTAATATGTAACACAATTGTTAGAATTTGAACCGAAAGCATATTTTTGATATTTGCAATTATATTGCATACAAAGCTTCCCAGCGCTAAACGGAAACAAATAGCATAAAGGAATTATATTAATATAATTTTTGGCATATGAAAAAAAGAAAAATAAAACATCGCATGATCGAGAATCAATCTTGCGACCGCCACGCATTGCGCGTGAAGTATTTCAGATTTAGAGAACATGAGAAGTATTTCCCTTCTGGCGCAATGGCAATGGTGACAGACTAGCACGCAAGAGGACCAGGTTCGATTCCAGCTTGAGGCGAATAGATAAAAAGATAATTTCTTTGGATAAAAAGGTATAAAATAATATAATATGTATGTCTGAGATAAAAAATATCTAAGATAAATAAAATTGTCAATTCTGAAAAAGAAAAAGTTTGAAATTTTTAATTTTTAGCATACAAAATTGTAGTTACATTCACAACGATTTTACAACAATAATGTCTGAAAGCCAACGACATTACAACAATAATGTTACGTTTATAGCCAGGCAAAAACCTCTTTTTTACGGTTTAGCAAACGTTTTTAAAACGTTTTTACAACCGTTTTCCTAACAATATTGTCATATAACCATGGTTGTATTTCGGTTATATAACCGTTTTACAACTCATTTGTGCTACTTGGGTTCAGTGTCATGTAGAAAAATTATTTTGTTTTCAATTTTTCAATATGACTGGACTTACATTGTAATTGCATGTAATTTTCGCATGTTCCATGTCAGTCTCTATTCGGTGTTCATAAGTGAGAGTTCAAGTTCGTAAATTTGGTAGTGGAATATCTACAGAGCTTAGATAATTGCGACGTGGGTTCATTGAATAATATAGATATCTGCTAATTACCTTCTGAGGAAAACAACAAAGCTACTGACGAGGAAGACATTGAGGAAGAAATCTTAGACCAAGTGATGTTTGCGGTGAAGTTTCCGTTATAATAAAAAGATCGGAAGATAGTCAGGCATCGGGCAGTAAAAATAAACGTGTCCAGAAAAGAAAAGCTACAAATGGTGACCATCAACGGTTGACCACAAGTGGATCAAAGCCCAAACCGAGGCAAAAAGAAACCCGACATTGCACCTCTAAATTGGTTTCCCAGCATTAATTATCAAAACCCAATACAAAATGAGCCGGTAATAAACATAGAAACTAACTTCCCACATTTGAAAACCTTAATTCCAGTAGAAATATATTATTAATTTATGCCACAAAGCTGTCTGCAGCATTTAGGAGAAATAACAAAAATCTACGCCGTTCAGCATGTTGATCCGATCGGCGTTGAATGGACGTCGTTTTTGGGCATCCTTCTCAGTAAGTACCACCAGTTGCCTTCTGAGAACCACTATTGGTCTACTGCGGAAGACATTCACTCTCCAATCGCATCAACCGTAAAGTCCCTTGCAGGAATCGAAAGTCATGGCGAAATCAGCATGTAGATATTCTGTGAAGGAGATATTTTAGGTAGACTTCTAATCTTCGTATCGCCCATGCCTACGATGTAAAAAGTGTTGGTGGAATCTATTCGCTAATGCTGTCAACATGGCAGTAGTAGCAGCCTGGTTTGTGCATAAGGAAATGCATGGGAAATCGGCAATGACTCACCTAGACTTCAGGCGGAAAGTAACAATGTTCTTGCTAAGGGTTTCATAAAAAGGTCCACAGCCAGGTCCTAAAGCACATGCTAGCCCAGCAAGATGCAAATTAGATGGCCACTATTTGATAAAATCATCGCAGGGAAGATGTTCTCTTTGTAAGTCAAATGCACGGTTGGAGTGTAAGGAGTGCAACAAACGTCTTCATCTTGATTGAATTTTGCCAAAATATGATTTATACTTTTCCATAAATTACATTGAAAAACCAATAAAGTCCAACATATCTGGAAAAAATCGACCTTGTTTTGTTTATATCCCCATGAATGGCCATTGTTCCCAATTGGGAACAGCATAGAAAGGGGGGAAGGGGGTGAGGTTAAATTTTTTTTTTGTACATTCTTAAAAGAATCATATTTAGAGTTAATATTTAGGAACAAAAAAAGGAAATTCAAGCGATTAAGAGTTCGGACTTTAAAGGGCTAAACGGAAAACCCATATTTTTCTATTTTTCCTGATTTTAACTCAACGCGAGTGACTTAGGGAAAAAGGGTCATGGGCGCCACATTTAAGAAAAAAACCAAAAACTTGTAACAAATGTTTATACAAAAAAAAGTCAACAAATTGTGGTACAGAAACTTGCAAGTCACAAGCTAGTTTTTTTGCACAGAAAAATGTCTTTAAAATTTTAATTGTTTCAAAAAAACTATATTTTTTGCTGTGCTCTCAATATTTTCCAGCGAAATCGCCGATGTCAGCTCCTTTTATAATTATGTTTTCAATGTATGTAACCTTAAAAGACCAGCAACCATGTTTTCTCTAACATGTTTACGGGCCACAGTTTCGGAGTTATAGGCTAGGAATGTCAAAAACCGGCCCATAACCCGGTTTGCGGTTGTTTTCGGTTTTTTGCGAAGCCGGTTGGACCGTCCGGTTTTAACCGGGCTCAAAGTACTGGTTTTCCTGTTAACCGCGTCTTTTCATTTATTCGCTTACAATTTTAGTAAAAAAATGCATAGACACTCGTATTGCTGGTGCTCGTATCATATGCACGTATAGGGTGCGCTAGAGAAACTTACTAATTAGACTTCTAATTGGAAAAAACTCCCGAGGGGTGAGTTGGGCGGATAAAGGGGTAGGAGGAGCGCATCGGGAGGGGGAGGACCCCATGTTTGTTTCCCAATGTAGTTGATTGCCATCATGCTCTGATCGGGAGGAGAGGTCTCCATGTTTGTTTCCCAATGTAGTTGATTGCCATCATGCTCTGATCTAGAGAGCTTCTTTCCTAACGGTCGCTCACTTGGAACATGATCAAGGATTTTTTTTTCCAAGCCTCGAAGAAATGAGAATTAGGGATGTGTGGTTTCAGCAAGATGGAGCCACAGCACACACAGCACGAGGCTCAATGAATTTGTTGCGAAAATTTTTCCCCGACCGCCTCATCTCTCTCAAAGGCGATCTCCCATGGCCATGGCATGCTCTCCAGATTTGGCGGATTTGGGTTTATGTTAAATCCTTGGTTTATGTTGATCGACCACGGACCATAGCTCACCTCAAGAACAACATTCGCGACGCCATTGTCAACATACCGATTGATATGCTGCGAAGAGTGGAGACGAACTTCAAAAATCGACTTAATCAGTGTATGCACAATCGGGGTCGCCATTTAACCGATGTCATATTTGAAAAAAAAATTGGGATAAAAAATCAAAACCGTATCTGAAGTACTTTTGTGACTTTTCAAATAAGTACCTAAGTTTCTCTGACGCACCCTGTAGCAATAAGGTGAATGCTCGAAAATATGTTTAAGGGCTGATATTTGAAAACGAAATTTTTCACTGGCGACAATTAACAGAATTGCAGACTGAAAAATGAAGAAAATATAAAAAATTTTATGAATTTTGAAAGAATTTTTTTTCCGGTTTTAACCGGATGACAAACAACCGTCCGGGTTTAAACCGGGAGGAGGAAACAACCGAAAATAAACCGGTTAACCGTTCTGTAAGTACCGGTTTTCGGACTAACCGTCGGGTTTTTGACATCCCTATTATAGGCCAATAAACGGATAAACTTTGAAAATTTTGCGGTGTTTAGCGATTTTCGCCCTGTTGCGCAACGAAATTTTGGTGCGAAGTTCCGGATTCGAGCTCAGCACCCCAAAAAACATACAATCATACAATCTCAAATCACGTAATGACTACACGATATGGCGAATTTTGAAGGAGACACTTTTGAATATAGGCCATAGTCATCTAATGATTTTAGGTCGCAAAAAATAGCTCGGCTCTCTTTTATTGCGATAGTGTTAGGATAGATACAAAAAGTGTACCACCAAGTTTGCAACTTCTAAAAACCTGTGCTAACCCCGTCACCCTAAAAAAAACACACAATTTTGGGACTTTTTTCATATTTTGGTTTGTAATTTCCAAAAGGTGCTTCCTACTTTCATGCAGGATTATTAAAGGTAACAAAACCTTCTTTAATTTGAGGTCACCCCCAGCTTTGTAGGAGCAAAGGATCCCAAGATACATCACTTTAAACATTGTTTTTCGTAAAAAGTTCCAAATTGTAATTTTAGTCATCTTCCGAGCTAAATATCGGCTTAAATGTGAATTCTACGAAAAAGTCATGTGACACGATGTTATAAACCAACTAAGTACATACAGCTAAGTAGTATATACGTCGGAACGAATGGAATTGGCCCTATGGTCATAGGGCTGCTCCTGAAAATTAGGTTCTTCTAAGAAAAACTTTTTTCTTTATGTACCAATATTATCCAAACTTCACCCAAGTGTGTTAAGGTTAAGCCTCAAAAATATCTAGGAAGGGATGAAATCGAAAGACTACGTCATAGTGCTGTCATACAAATCCACCCCTGGAAATTAGGTTCTTCTAAGAAAAACTTTTTTCTTTATGAACCAATCTTAATCAAACCTCATCCAAATGTGTTCCTACTAAAGGCTTAAACCATATCTAGTAATGGATGGAATCGGAACATTACGTCATAGGGCTGTCATACAAACCAACGCCTAAATATTAGGTTCTTGTAAGAAAAGCTTTCTTTCTCTTTCCATAGGCCATACCTCCCCACTTGCGGGCGGCGGGTTTTATCCGACTTAAAGTCGGAATGGAGTTTTACCGCAGGGAACCTCACCTCAGGCTGCGAATCTAGCTGGTCGACTTGTATAGCACCACAAACTCCCTCGATACCAATACAAATTTGGGTAGGGATCATGGTCCCTTGGGCATGACCATCCCCGAGGTAAACTATTCGCTAAATATTTCTCAATAGCAGCTGTGATCATCCCTTGGCCCCCCTTTCGGTTAGACCTAACGAATTCGGCTCGCCAGCCGCAAGATCATTGTGCTCGTCTGCTTAAAGCAGACTCGTAGCGCTACCGTGCACTTCAGAGCATCCCCATCCGCTTGCTAGGCAGCACTTTGACTCAGACCGTGTGGTCATCAATCCACAAACTAGTTAGATATAGGCGCGTAGGCAAAGCGAAAACATAGCGTTACGAATAGACTACTCCTAGTCTAACCAAATTTTCCCCGCCATGCCAGTACGCCGTTCGGAGTGAATGCTTAAGTTGGAGGATAAGTAGCACTCTTGATGGCACCCTAGAATGAGGTGAATCCACGTAACTAAAATAAAAAAAACGAGCTCATAGACTTTTCAAAAATCTGAATTTAAAGTCAATACCAAGGAAAATTGGCCACTCCTTAAAATCTACCTTCCCTGGCAGTTTCACGGGTTGTATATGGGAACTCCGGCCCTCTACTAAGAGGCCGACAGAGAGTAGCTGTTACTAATCTGTCACTTTTTTGGGTTGACTTGGCAATTAACTTAAGGTGACCAGACTCCCGAAGGGCCAATGCTGTACACATTCTTGCGGAGTTTGGCTCTCAAGCAAATCCATGGCCATACTTCCGAACTCCAGGTCCGAGGTCTATGTCGCAAAAATGCTGGCTTATTCGCTAATGCACGACAAACAGAGAGAGGTCAGAGAGCAGCGAAGGCAAACTACAGGATCTAAGTAATTATAGGGAAGAGTCATAGGTCTAAATTTCACGAATTGCCATTCATTGGCTCACCGCTCGCCTCGTTTTATCATTCAAACTATTGGTGAATTCTGAAAAGCGTGACAGAGATGGCAAGGTCTGGAGGAAGCGAAGGGCGAGGCAAAGGATTTAAGTAAATATAGGGACAAGCCAGATAACTAAATCTTACCAATTGCCTTCCATCGACTCATCGCTCGCTGGACGTTGCAAAACTGTTGGCGAATACTGAATAGCGCGACAGACAGAGCGAGGTCGGAGCAGAGTGAGGTCTGAGCAGAGTGAAATCCTACGAATCGCCTTCCATTGGCGTACTTATCGCTTGCCTCATCCTATTTCCCAGCAGTGTATGAAACTTATGGAAAATGTTGGCGAATTCCGAAAAGCGCAATAGACAGCGAGGTCTGAGCGGAGCGAAGATCGAGCTATAGGATCTGAGTAATGCTGCCAACGGTTTAAATCTTACCAATTGCACCTCGCCTTATCCACTTCCCACCAGAATGTGAGTTCTGAGTGAAGCCAAGGGCCACAGGATCTGAGCGAATGTATAGACGAGTCAGAGATCTAAATCTTACGAATTGCCTTCTATTGGCTCACCGCTCGCTACACTTGCACTTTGCCTTATTCTATTTCGCAACTGCCCTGCATCGCAAAAATTTTGGCAAATTCTCTAATGCACGACAGACAGTGCCAGGTCTGAGCGGAGCGAATGGCGAGCCACAGAATAAACCTAAGGACTAGCCAGAGGTATAAATCTTATCTAAACCTGTTTGCAATATTTCTGGAGGAGAGTACGCATTTCTCCATAGTTACATTAGTGATGTCATGACGGTCCGTTGGGCTCTTATGTGGGATATGTAAGATAATGTGAAAAAAAAACTTTATTTAAAACATTATTTCTTTAGTATGCATTTTCCTATAGAGGTTGATAAAGGAATTGGATGGAGTGGCGAATTTTCCCATAGTTTTGTCATAGGGGAAATAAATTAATATCTCATCTTTCGACGACTGTAACTATACTGAACCTTGGCAGCTAGAGCCATTAAATTTTCACCAAATATGGGCTGTGCGGTGCCCTAATAAGTTTGTCAAATTTCAAAATTCCGCTCAAGAATTTCCAAGTTACATATGTTCCGATCAGAAAATATAGAAGTGCGATTTGGGAAGCTGTAGCTGCGGATAGGTGGATCGTGCAATTTGGAGGAAATATTAAGCGCCAAGTATCTCTACAAGTATCCAAATTTCAGAGAGATCTGGAAAGGTTCCTGAGTTATCGAAAATGGACCATTGTCAAACATAACAGTGAGAATAGCTCACTAAATGTCGATTGGCCCCATACAGAGTTTATGGCATAAAAACTCAAGTTTAAATTATAGTTACCAAACAAAATTTATTCAGTTAAATGCTATAGGGGTAACTTAAGATGTCTTCACCCTAAAAAAAATTGCCGCGTCTCTCCTTTCCTTAAAAACAACCAACCCCTCTCAAGTTAGCACCCTAGTAGCGGCGAATTTACGAATTTAATTAATATCAAATGTGTCCACGCAGGGGTCACTTATATGACTCCAGAACTTTCAAAAAATTTGCCGCTCTCCCCTACACCTTTAAAAAGTACCCCTAGGCAGACCGCAGAACACCTGGATGTGTCAAATGAAAAAGCAACAACAACGCATTGGTCTCGGCGATGACACGATCCAAGAGCTGCGTGTAGAAATATGCTGAGATATTACCGCCAAAACGGGCGATGTGCCCACACCGCAGGTCGAACAACACGAAGCCATGGAGCGGTATAAAAAACGAGGCAAGGAAGAAGAAGAAATGAAGGGGTAGTGGCCGCGTCATAAGACCTTCTTCTTCCTTGCCTCGTTCTTTATACCGCTCCATGGTTTCGCGTTGCTCGACCTGCAGTGTAGGCACATCGCCCGTTTTGGCGATAATATCTCAGCATATTTCTACAGGCAGCTCTATCTTGGATCGTGTCATCGCCGAGACCAATGCATTGTTGTTGCTTTTTCATTTGACACATCCAGGTGTTCTTCGGTCTGCCTCTGGCCTTGGGTCCATCAAGTGGAACTTCCATTGATATCGCTTTCTTTGCTGGGTTCTCAAGCGGACGCCGTTGAACATGGCAATACCAATCCATTTGTCGGTCTTCGAGTTTTTCGGTGATTGGTTGGTCTATGGACAAGCTGCCTCGGATGTAGCTACTCTTGATGTGGTCCCTTTTCGTTACACCAACTGACATGCGTAACATTTTCATTTCAGTCGCTGTCATTTCTTTCGCGTAACCTTCATACATGGTCCAGCATTCTGATCCATACATGAGTGCGGGACGTACAACCGTTTTGTACAACTTGCCCTTTAGCTTCAGTGGCATTTTCTTATCGCAGAAAACTCCAGAGTTTTCTCGCCACGTCATCCACCCAACCTTTGTGCGATGTTTGATGTCATCATCGCATGTAGCTCCGTTGTTCACCATCGAGCCAAGGTACTTGAACTTGGTACAAGACTTAAGCTGCTCTCCTTTGACGAACATTTCTGGTATCGGTGCATCTGGGTCTGAGAATGGGCAGCATAAGAACTCAGTCTTTGTTATACTTACCCTCAGTTCATGCTCCTCCAGAATGTCACACCATTTTGTAAGTGCAGCTTGCAAGGCAACGATGTTTGGGCTACTGAGGACTATATCATCGGCAAAAAGAAGAGATATTTCTAGGCCGTCGGAGATACGTGTTAATAAGTAGCACATGATGATGTTGAAGAGCAACGGACTCAATACACTGCCCTGGTGTACTCCGACATTCACCGGAAATTCTTCTGATTCACCGGCTGTGCATCTAACCTTAGTCGTAGCTCCATCATACATGTCTCGTATCATCCTGACATATGCCTCAGGGATATTAAGTGCTCTCAAGGCCAACCATATCAGGTCACGAGGTACTCTATCGAATGCCTTTTCCAAATCGATGAACACAAAGTGCAAGTCCTTTCGTGCTGCTCTATACTTTTCCATTGCAATACGAATGCACTGAATCGCATCCACTGTAGATCGACCTTCAACAAGCCGCATTGATTGTCATTCAACCGCACAATCTTTCTCAATCGGTTGCAGACAAATCGCTCGTAGATCTTCAGTGTATGAGGTGTTAACTTTATAGCCCTATAGTTGTTGAGTTTGCGTGAGTCTCCCTTGTTCTTATAGAAAGGAAGGAGAAAACTTTCCCTGAAAGCATCAGGCATCGGCTGCCCGCCTTTGATTTTGTTGAAGAGAACTGTGAGCCAACAAAGCCCGACATTTTCCATTTTCAACCAAAATTCCGCGGGGATTTTATCCGGTCCGACTGCCTTTCGGCGTTTCATCTGATGCATTGCCTCCATCACCTCTTCCTCTGAGATATCTTCAATATTTGTGGTATTCGGCTCAACATCTCGAAAAGCTGCTCGAGGAAATTCTTCATTTAGAAGTTCGTCAAAATACTCTCGCATCCTGATACAAATTGCCGTATCGTCAATCAGCAGCATTCCTTGCGCGTCCTCCACGTACTTTGGCGCCTGTATTTCCCGAGCGTTCCTTCTCCTTTGGGCTGCGACCCTAAATATCCTGGCGTCGTGCTTAGGTCTCTCGCGCAAAGACGGTCCTTCGATCGGAGTCTGAGTTTCTAATTCTTGGTAAAATTTCCCAGCTGCCTTCGCCTTTGCTTGAGCTACCAAGCGCTTTACGTTTTTCCGGCATTGCACATAATTTTCACGAAGTTGAACCCGTTCGGTTTCACTGCTCGACTCACATTTCGTCCATGCCTTAAATGCGTTCGATTTGGCTTGTACTGCTTCCTTAGTTTCGGTGTTCCACCACCATGTTTCTTTCTTCGTGTGGAGTGGACCTTTCGAAACTCCAAGTGCCTTTTCCGCCTTACTTACTGACATTTCAGCGAAACTATTCCACATTTGTGTTGGACTGTGCTGGGGGCAGTTGGTGTTGTTTTGAAACCACTCCGTCATTTTATCAATGAATGGAGTCACTACAGGTTCAGGTCATAAGACCAAATAAATTAAATGTTATAAATAAACTTTTTCATTTGCAAAGCCATACTTTTTAATAAATTTTCTTAAATTTATCGAAAACTTAAGTACAAACAATGTTCGCCCCGTTTTATCTCAAGAAGTTAAACAGAGTCGAACAATAAAAAAAAATTAAATAGAATGAATGAATTTGTAGTAAAAATAATGGTAATTATCTGTCCATAGGATGAGAAAGAGAGGATATCGTTATAGGCCAGCGTTGCGTTTTCGCAACCTTAAATTTTGAGCGTATATTCTGCGCTTATAATACAACTTTTTGATGAACTATGTCTATTGTCGCATCTGTTGTATTCTTTCTTATGTTATTTCCGTAGGTTTCAGGAAAATATTTGATCTAAGTATTTTTATACACAAATTAGCATCCGTACCTAAAAACATGGAATTTTCACAATTTTCAAACCCTAAAAAATCATAGAAATTGACAAAATAAATATTTCAGCAGAAACAGGTCGATTAGATAATTCCCAAATCAACCTTTCTTCTTCGGGGATCAAGTTTATATTTTTTTACCAGAAAAGCGCAACCGTAGTACAAAATGGATTAGGACATCTGCATTTTCATAAAATTTCTGCGCCCCTCTACGCTTTTAAAAACTACCCTAAATGCGTTTATGGCCCCAGATAGACTTTATAGCGTAAAAACTCAAGTTTTAAGTATCATAATGAAACAAAATTTATTCAGTTGAATGCTATAAGGGTAGTCTTAAGAATCTGCACCGCCTCTCTACACCCTTAAAAACTACCTCTAACTGCGTTTTTGACCCTAAGCAGAGTTTATAGCGCCACGCCGCCGATACTGGCGTGGTAGTGCTAACTTGACAGGGGTAGTTGACAAGAGTAGTAGTTTAATTATTTTGGCATGAAGAAACGCTACTTTTGATATTGCGTGGAGCCTTGATGTCGAATAAAAGAAGGGCAGGTCGAGTAGCAATTTAAGAATTTTGTTTTGCTTAACTTGGAGTCTGTTTTTATGAGTCGTAGCGCAAGATTCCCAAGCAGCGGCTCCATCCTTATTATTTTGTTTTATAAAATTAGAACTTGTGTTGTGTGTGCGGGCGAATGTAAAGCAAATTGGTGTGTGTCAACAAAATATGAATAATAATTTTTTTTCTTTTGGCGTTTAAATTTGTATAAAATCGCAAATTGTAAGAATTTATGGCTTTAATTGCACACTACTTTCATGGAACATGACTCTAATTATGGTGCAAGTATGAATTAGGAATGATATATGTTATATATGAAATGTCAAATACATTCAGTCTATCAATAGCCTTCAACCTGTGCGTTTCCATTTGATCTGCGTTTCAGTTTTAAATACGATGTCGCGTTCGCGCTTCTATAGTGTGAGGACCTATCTCTCTTAGGTCCTCAATATTTTTCGTTTTGGTCTGGTGAATGCCGGGCTCTTTAGTGTTTAAGTGCAAAATAGTAAAATATGATTAATATTTTCTAAAAATTAAAAGTGAAATAATAAATTCATAATAATATGAAAATCATTACAAATAATGAATTCTAACAAGTGATTTTAAGCATGTAACAGTACTCTTATAGCAGTACATTCGAACAAAGAGCTAAATGCCGTATAATAACAGTACATTAAACAAAGAGATAAATTGTAGCCACATGGTGCATAACCTAAATATGAATTAATGAAATACAATTCAATTTAATAAAAAATAAATACTTTATCATTGATTAGTATTTAACGCATAAATAATATATTAACAAATATATTTTCAAAAATTAAATGAACACCGCCAAATGGCCAATCTTACCTGTCAATACAAGCTTCCATGCTTAGACAACCGACTGTTTTAGTCAAGGAGAAAGAAGAAGAGGAGGAAGTTTTAAATACAACATTGGCGACGAGCTCGGAATAAGTAGAAAATGGAACGGCTTACTTCATACAAACGCTTGTTCATATGTGGGTCCAATTTTGTAGCGTATGTATATCAACTGTAAATTAGCCCGGCTTCGAAACCCCACGAAGATGGCACGAAGCTTGACATCGGTAACATGCCATTGCATGTGCGCATGCGTGCGATTTGTTTGTTTGGTAGAGACTCATAGGCGTATCATAAAAAGAGCAATCGTGGGGTTTATCTAAAAATGTATGAATTAAAGTCGCTTTCTCTTTTCATCTTTTTGTTGGTAGTTTTTTATCCAATTTGATAAAAAAATATGTATATTGATCGTCCAGGCGTTAACAGTCTGGAAATTATGCATTCAATCCCGAAAAAACTTTGCTTATTACCGAAATTCGAATTATCCAATGATCCAACAATACAGCGAGTGAGTAGGAAGGTCCTAGAGTTACGTACTATATACGTTTCTCTTTTAATAAAATAATATGCAAAATCTATGCCCCCTGAAATATTATCCCCACCGGCGCTTATGTTTTAGTTTCATATATGTAGCGTTGTGTATAATTGGAGACACATTTTAACAGCTGTGGCCATTCCATTTCTACTTATTCCAGTGCGACGAGAGAAAAAA
The DNA here is from genome assembly GCA_949715475.1 of Microchrysa polita. Classification (NCBI taxonomy): domain Eukaryota; kingdom Metazoa; phylum Arthropoda; class Insecta; order Diptera; family Stratiomyidae; genus Microchrysa; species Microchrysa polita. Next base: position 97,480,459 of record OX454416.1, read on the forward strand.
GAAACAGTTGAAGAGAAGTGAAATAAAAGTGTCACACCAATCATGCCAGACGACGATAAAAGTTTTCAAGCGATTTTACACCAACAACAGAAGTTTACAGAAAGTTTACTCGCCCAACAGCAAAAATGGATGCAGACGATTTTGGAAAAAATATCCGCAGCGGACGCTAGACGGAATAGGGAGACTCAATCAGTACCTGCTTTTCACGCATTTAACAAAGAATATCAGCATTGGGACTCTTATTTGGAGCAGCTAAAACAACACTTCTCCGCGTACGCCGTGTCGCAGCCTGAAAAGAAAAAATCATTTTTCCTGTCTTGGAGTGGAGCCGAGTTATTCGATTTATTGAAAAATCTATTTGGATCATCTAATTTGGGCCAAAAATCATTCGATGATTTAACGGGGAGGCTTACGGAGCATTTTAAAACAAAACAGCATATTTTCGCGGCCAGATACGAGTTTTTCCGAAGCGATATGAAACCCAATCAAATATATAAAGAGTGGATTGCAGAACTGCGCGGATTAGCCAGAGAGTGCAATTTCATTTGCAGTTCGGAAAACTGCTCACACAACTACGTCGACGAAATGATCAACGACCAAATTATATTACGCACACCACATGATAGTGTGCGCACCGCAGCATTGCAGAAAGTAGACCCATCTCTCTTCGATATTCAGCTTATTGCAGAAGCATTCGAGGCAACTGTTAAAACCGTTTCGATGATAAAAAATAGTGATACCGCTGATTCGGATATCAACAAAGTAGAACGAAAGTGGAAAGTGTCAAACGAAAACGTAAACAAGCTAAAATCTTGCCCGGGGTGTTACCGAAACCACAAACGAGATCAGTGTAAATTTAGAAGTGCAACTTGTAATTCATGTGGAAAGAAAGGGCACATAGCCGCGGTGTGCTTATCAGTTAAACCGAAAAGTGCCATTACCAAACCAAAAGCAGAGAACGTGGACATTGTCGAAACGATTTACGACATTAGTGGCTCCATAAACATTGACAATCTTAAAACTTACATTAATCTCGAAATTTGCGATAAAATGGTGAAATTCCAGATGGATTCGGGCGCGTCAATCTCAATTATTAATTTGAAGACATACAATTTATTAAATAAGCCCGATTTAAAAAAATTCTAATCGGATTTTGTACGGTTTTGGAAAAAGAACAATACCCATCCTTGGTGAGTTACATACGGTGGTAAAATGTGGGCAAGTAGAAAAAAATGTAATAATAATTTTCGTGAATACGGAATTAGAGGATAATCTCTTTGGTGTTGACCTCTTTAATCAATTTGGATTTCAAATTAAACAAATAAATACCCTTTCCTATAATACTAAAAACAAAATAAATGAACTGTGCTTAAAATACAAAGAAGTTTTCGAACCTGTCATGGGCACCGTAAAAGATTTCAAAGCGAGTATCCAGTTAAAACCGGATGTTAAACCAATATTTTTCCGATCCAGACAAATCCCTTTTGCCCAAATGACGAAGTTTAAACATGAAGTTCAGAGACTTGTTGATCAAAAAATCCTAAAACCGATTAAGTTTAGCCAGTGGGCATCACCTATTGTTTTAGCGCACATATATCGTTAGTGTCGACACTATTCTCCATTGAAGGTCTTCCAGAGACCATCGTTAGTGACAACGGACCACAATTAACCTCCGAATAGTTCAAGCAATTTTGTAGAAACTTGGGTATTAAACATTTAACAACCGCACCATTCCATCCAGCGTCAAATGGATTGGCCGAACGTTTTGTAAGAAGTTTCAAAACATCTGTACGCAAAAATTTAGACGACAATTTGTGTTTGAAGGACGCAGTCAACAAATATCTTTCAACTTATCGTTTCATGCCTAACGAAAATAGTAAGTCACCCGCAGAGCTGATGCGTGGCAGACCTATTAGGACATCGTGGTCTCAAATATTCGACGCAATTAATCCAGTGCCAAACAAATCTTCAGCATCGAAATATAACATCCAACAGCAGGTATATATTCGAAATTTTGCTAGGGGAAGAAAATGGATTCCAGGAATTGTGATACAACAAATTGGGAAAATGATGTTCCTTATCGAAACAAACATTGGACAATGCCGGCGCCACATAAATCAGATGAAGCCTAGAAGTGTTACCGAAAAGGATACTCAACGGTCGTTAGCAAATACTGATGGTGATTTTTATTTTCCCGCCCCGATTGAAAACCAACCCGTGACTGAGCTGCAAAGACAACCTGAAATTTCGAACGAACCAATCATAAAGTCTGAAAATCATGCTGAAAACCCCGAAGTTGAAAGCCCGACTGCCGATCATTCGGGCATTTTAAGACGAAGTGCCAGAAATCGAAAAGAAGTTTCCCGTTACGCTCCAGAAGCATTTCGCAGATAACGTCATTATTTTGAAATAATTTTAAATTAACGAAATTAAAAAGCAACTCAATTTAGTTTTACACTTATGATTTTTATTAGATTTAAAAACACAATTAACATTAAAAAACAAAAACAAATATACATATATAGAATTAATGAGAACAACAACAACTGAAATTTATGAGTATTTTTTTTTAGATTTTTACAATTTGATAACAGAAAATGAAATGTATTTTTTTATTTTCCTTTTAAATTTGTTATCCTTATTTTGAATTTTTTAAAATTAAATGTACTTTTTTTTTAATTTCCTTACAATTGTTCCTCCTTATTTTGAATTTTTTTGAAGGGGGCGTAATGTTAAATATGAAATGTCAAATACATTCAGTCAATCAATAGCCCTCAACCTGTGCGTTTCCATTTGATCTGCGTTTCAGTTTTAAATACAACAATATACATACATATGTAGATACCCATATACCCATAGATACTCCCATAGAGCACTGAGAAGTCGCTATGCCAATCCAATTGGCTCCTGCAAGTTACCAAATTCATTTCTTTCCAAAATCAGATTTAATTCAAATACTCATAACCAAACGAAACGCAACTTCTTTTTTCTTTAAAGCCTTTCCATATTCATTACGTGTCCAAAGATTGAAAAGAAACAGAGTAAGCTGTTACCCATGCGAACTATTTACGCAGCTCATTTGATTAATGATAATTGGAAGAAAAACGTAATTACTCGTGAGCCAAAATGATACCCCAAAATTCTCCGTAACCATGGAGTCAATCCAGAGACAGCGAACTAGGACATAAGAGCAAGGAAATGAGATACATATGTGTGTGTGCAAATGTACGGCGAACGACTTGCGGCAAACAGGATAAGAAAAATTGGACGAGAAACATATCCTTCGTTTCAACTCACGCTCCTTGCACATCGCCCACCTAAGGACGAAGGCAAGTTTGACTTTATATGTTTTTGTTGAGCGCTATGTTTGTTGAATGAAGAAAAAGATGCTATGTGGTGGGGCGATGTTAATAAATCACACTGGGAGCCATAAAAGGATGTGCTCAAGACGGAGGCAACCTGCGATGACGAAATGGAGCAAGAGGTTAGCAGCCGATCTACTGTGAATTGTGAATATGTGTGGGCCATGTTGCAATCTGTAGAATGGGAGCGACGACGACAATGAAGACGACGACGGAGACGTAAAGTAATTCGCCAGCAGAAGATAAGGCAAGAGGAAATAACATTCGTAATCGTGGAAGCGTAATAGATTGTGTTTTACTCTCGGTTCTAGTCATTAGCAAAACAATTGTCCTGGCTAAGGATACCCATTAGGGACGTGGCATTTTGCTTTTCTTCTTATGTGTTAGTTTTTGGCTAACTAATTAATACATTTCCCCGGTTTATTTACAATAAGCAGTGTACACTCTGTCACAGTTGTTTACTTCTGACGGGAGTTTGGCAACATGAGTCTTCTGGATGGCATGGTTGGCAGACAATCAGCGTCATATTACACATATTACATAATATATTCTGTTCTGCAGCTTTCGAATATTATGTCAGACTATATTTCCCATCAGATGGATTGTTAGATACATGTACACAGCTTGCCTCAGATGTGCATGTTTGCAGAAAATTAGTATTTTGTATGACAACTATTGAGGGAGAATTTGTCATTGAATATTAATGGCGGTTTGGAATTCGCCCTTATATGGATATAGTCCCGGTTTATATCAAATAACTATGCATTAAGCTATTTGACCATAAAATAAGCATTAGCTATGTAGATATGAAAATGAATGGGCTCCACGAAAGTGAATTTGAATAAATGGTTCCAAGACCATCGCGCCCACATTACCATAAATCTCGACCAGGGAAAAGGACCTAATAAAGGATGGAACACACTCGGCGAATAACTTGCCAAGACACTGATTCGGCGCTTTGGTCAACTTGTACGTATAACAAAGGTACACACAATTTTAAGCTGGTTAGACCAAAAGAAAAGTGCATGAAGTCGTTTGTGTTGTGTTGTGTTCGTGTCTTTGTGATACCCCCATGGGCGCAGAGCGGATGACCATGCGCGCAGACGAGCAAGTCTCACTGAACCTCCTCAGGGATCCAGCGCTTCCAGGAGGGTTGCAGTTTATTTCCGGTCGCGTATTGGTTTGTTCTTTTAAATGCGGGAGTTCCTGTTGATGTTTGGTAATGTGTGTACAATGCTAAACAGACAAAGAATGAAGAATGCTAAGTCCTTATGTGGAAAAATTATTGTTCTGTAAAGGACCTTAATCTTTGACTTAAACCCGGAAGATCAGTCTGCTCACGAAATCAGTGTGGCTATAGTGTGCATGACAATGAACCTAGATTCGGAGAACACATAGTAGGGTTGTCAAAAACGGACGGGTGGACCGGTATTCCAATTTTTCCCGCATCATAATTTTCTTAGGGGGTTGCAAAAATATTGATAAAAATATTCGGAAGGCAGGGAAATATGATGCTCGTTCTTTAGTCCGAGGCAAAACTGTATATCCTTTGTCACCAAATTTATTCCTTTCACATAGAGTGAAGTTAAAATCAATTCACTTCCCAGAGCGAAAAGGGCAGGGAGGGAGCTTTTTCTAACAATATTTCATGGGAATGACAAATTAAATTGGTAGGAAATTTTAATTTTTGTAATAAATTTGAATTACATATCCTCGATTGTGATGTTATATGTACGTTGAAGTTTGGGCTTGGCCCCCGCCCCCGGACGAAATCCTGGCTACGCCCACGCCCCAGAGAGACCTTCAAGTGACATAAGCTTTTATTCTAACGGTAAACATTGTGTTCTGCACAAGGTAATAAATGTTCTATTAATCTCAGAAGGAAGCCATGAAATTAAACGCATGAAGATTTGCGATTCCGGCAGAAAGTCACACTGTAGACAGGATTTATTAAATACTGGATTTCGGTACAATTCGAAAAATGCAAGAACATTCTACAATACGCCCCGCTCTGTCCCCTCTGGCTACGCCCATGACACAAGGGGACACTGTTAAAAATCATATTTTAAGACGCCGCTGTATCAATGTACTGAAAGTAGGTATGCGATGGCGATGCGAAAAAGACAAAGGAATCAAACCACTGCGAACGTGTTTCTCGCGTTTCCCTTCTCTGAACCCAGGGCAGCTACATCCATTTCGACAGATATTCGTTAATCAAACTTTCTGAGTCAGTAGAATGAGGAGTGGCACAGAAGTATAAGTAGTAGATCATCAATATTAGTGAACGCAAAGTGAAGCTCACTCTTCTTCTTCTTTATGGCATTGGATTGATGACCTCCAATTGTCGCGGGCACGCGACTTTGTCTTCCAGTTCCGGAAGCCCAGCATCTAGGGAGCGTCCTTACATACTGATTGCTCCCATCGAGTTCTCGGTCATCCACGCAATCTGGCTCCGTCCACTCGTTGCGCGTTCATCACTTTCACTTTTCGTGTGAATGTGTCTTCAGAGTTTTGGGTTAGGGTCTATGCTTCGCAGCCATAGCATAGGTTGGATGATAGTTTTATACAAGTGGAGCTTCGTGTTTCTGCGCACCAGCTGCGATTTAATTATTGGGATGACCGAAAATAACATTTATTAGCTAGTTGCATCCGTCGCTTTATCTCATGTTTTGTTGGCTCACTCTTAATCTAATTTAATCGGACTGATCGTCCCTTTCAGGACCAGGGCTCAGACAGGCCATTTCGGTGATTTCTTTTGCCATTGAACCGAAGGCTGCTTAACCTTCGCTTTCATGAAGATTTTCTTCTACGCGGATTCATAGTATCTACCCGGGTAGATACAAATATTTCATACAATTTGTTTAGTATATAATCTCATTCATAACTATTCTGTTGAGATATTAAAGCAAACAATCAAGTGTATTACCGATAGTATCGATTATTTTGTATGTGAAGTATCGTTAGTGTAGGGATGTCCAAAAAATTAGTTTGCAAATTTTTGAATATATCCGAGTTTAGTTTAATTGTTTACAAGGAAACTAGTGTTTATTTAATTTTGCTTGGCTATCATGTTTAGTTGCCAACCCTTTCCGGTTACGCCAGCCAAACAAAGTTCAGTTTTACAGGTCGAGCTTCACCTATAAAAGACTTACCTCTTGAATTTCATATGCCCTGGAGCCCAAGAAAAAAAATCCAATTCCTGTAAATCAAATTTTATCGAAACATTAGCAAAACGTTTGCTCCCACATAAGCCCTTAAAATTTATCGTTTCGAGTATTTTATAGGACCAAACCAAACACCAACCAACAATGTCTTCTTTGCCTTTTACAATTATTGTGAATTGAAAGGCTTTGTTGACTTTCACCGGACTCTCCGCCCGCATTTTTTACGCTTTAATCCCCGAATGTGCTTATTTCAGTACTGGGGTGCAACAGATCGATCGAAATTCAGGTTTCGGGTTAACAAGTGAAAGTAATGTCAATCGAGAGGTATTTCTTTGGATCCGATTTACAATTTCGTTTGGGTTCACGGAAACGGTAATTTTGAGGTGGCGCCATTCCGACAATTGTCCGCTTTTTTGTATACAAGCGTAAATTTTTACAACATAGGTTCCACTTCAATAAAATGTTCGTCGACGAAATAGATTTTAGGCAGCAGTTTAAATTTTAATCCAAAAAACAAAAAGTTTTCCAATTTGTAAGCACACTTCTATGCACCATGACGAGTCTTCAATTTGCATACATATCAACCAATAGCCTGCCATTGCAAATCAAATCAAAATTCAGAAAACAAAACAGCAAAAATCAATGGATTTTTTCGAAAAAATAAATAAATAAATAAACATAAAAAGTGCCGATATTGAATTACCCATCCCTACAAAAACTGTATAATTCCGGCACTTAAGTGAATTTTTGCCGTAAAAAATACACAGATTTAATTCAGAATAAATCAAAACTGATTTTGTAAAGTACGTTTGAAAATTGACAAAACTCGAAACAAAATTTAAAAGCATCCTAAAATATTAACTTTTTTCTTACTATCCCAATTAACTATGAAAATTAATAACTGAGTAGGAGGCATTTTAATTTTTGGCGAAACCTCGCTGAGTTATTAACAAATGAAAATTGAAATATCTACCCGGGTAGATACTATGAAAGCGAAGGTTAATAAGTCCCCGTTTTGATCATGATAGAGCACATCCATCGCAAAATGGTTTTTATATTTTGGGAACAATAAATCATTTCAGCCCGATACACTTTTTCTAGTGGCATTGTACGTCTTTCAGAATTAAGGATTTAGGAAACACTGTTTTGACTGCTGTTTGGTGGCTGGTGCGAAGTGGTGGATTCATGGTTCTTTTATAATCACCAATTGCCGAGCAAATTTCACTTAGACGTAACCGAACACTTGACCGAAGTGGTTACAGAATTTAATTTGTTGTTCATAGTAAGCAAACGCAGCGGGCATCGCGCAAGCAGCTTCTTCATGTCCTAATGGTCGTGTCCGATGTTACTCACATGTCCATATGATATGCTCCTGACTTCTCTTATTGGACAAACTCCATTTATTGATCGGCGACTATGAGATCATGACCTGCGCCGATCATTTCCTCGGCCACGTGTACACGTTTCTCGGTGATGGCACTCTGTCCGTGGAACAAAACGAACGAAGGCTCGAATGTCAGTTTAAATTTTTGCCTCATTCTCCGACAAGTACCTACAGTAGCGTCGTTTCTATATCCTTCAATTTTTTCGGACTAATACTTTCATTCACGCTCTGTGGCTCTTTTGGTTGAGTCTTATATTCTAATCAGAGTGGACGAAAACGGATTGATTTCGCCGTACGTTTTCAGAAATCACCAAAAAGTGTTCACAGTGCACTGTTTGTAATTTCATATGACAACCGACAATAATGTTTTGCCTATAAATCGTTCTAAGTTTAAAAATGTGCTGGTGCAGTCATCGATAGTAATTTGCAACATATTTCGTCACTTCAAACTGACCGTCCATTCTCTTATCATGGAGAAATTAAGAACATTGGCAAACACACGAAACTGAACAATTTGGTCGGGTGTCAGTTAAAATATTGGAGTGAGCCGAAATGTGCTGAATAGGGGAATTTAGGTTTGAGACCTGGGTGCTTATACGTTTTCATTTAAAAAAAAATCAAGGTTTCATAGAAAACACGCAAATTAGCGTATTTTCAATGTGTCAATTTGTATAGGAATTGAAATGTTTTCGGGCTGTTTTCATACGAAAACATGAAAATAGCCCCAAATTACATGATTTCCCTCACTGTGAACATATTATTACTCTACGATGCTTGTAATCTAGAGGTCCGCATAGTAAATATGTAGTGCTTGCAACATTATATAGACGCCGAAATGATATGCAATGTAACGTTGACTCGAAATTGCCTGTAAACGGCTGAGTTAACGCACCATGGTCCCACATGGGGCTATACGGTACTCAGAAGAAGAATGCTTTGTTGGGCGACCCCATGATATGTGCTCTGATTCTTTTGGAGGGGTTGGTTCTATGGCTGCCCCATTGTCCCAATGTCTGAATTAATCCACTCTAATTTATGTCTTGTATTTTCGATAGAAACATATTCATTTAGGGTTCATAAATGAAAGAGTTTTTCTTTAAATAACATGTTTTTGGGGTGAGGCATCTATGCCAGCCACATGACCTCAGTGTCCAATTTCGCACCATGCTTGCCAAAATCCGAATGAAAATGCATATCATAAATACCTCATACCTTCCATACACAATATCCCGGCCTACATGTTTGGCTGCACTGCAAATGAATCTGTTACAACATGCAAGGCTGGATATGTTAGTTAGTCAAGGCAGCTTTAATTGTTACAAGATCCTTTAGGTACGGACCTTATTGTTTGCAGGAATTCTGAAAATTTTATATCAGACCTCTTCTCTATACATATAATTTATGAACCTCCGTTGTGAGTTCGCTAAACAAAATTATTCCCGAAGCTCTCGAACATTCTAAATTTTCTTCCAACCTGTAGTACAGGGTGGAGCAGAAGAAACGCATGTTTTTTTGAACTTCTAGTACGCGGCGACGAGAAGGGGTATTGACCTTGAATGAATGTTGGCAGACTGCCCATACAACGCAGTTCCAGTTGCTATGAAACGTTCGAGAGTAGAGCATCGTGTGTTCGTTGTCGAACAGTACTTTAGAAACAATGATTCCGTAGTCACAGTTCCGTCAAGATTTTAGAGTTGGTTCAGTGCCTGATCGAAATACTGTACTCCGATGGGTTGCAGCGTTTAGAAGTACTGGATCTGTGATGAAAAAGAAACCACCTGGTCTTCCCCGTTCAGTACGAACTCCAAAAAATGTAGACCGAGTAAAAACGGCAGTTGTTGCTAGTCTGAAGCGATCCGGCTAGACGACAGGCTGTAGCGCTGGGTATGTCACGTCGTTCGCTGCATCGCATGGGGCCATGCTCCCGCATCCCCCAATAAAATTTTCTGAGTAAATATTTTTATTTGCCGACTTATACCAACCAAACCCCACACAAATATATTGTTTTGTCGACGGAACCGAGCTTTAGTGAAAACAGAAGGAAAAGGATTGGGGGGGGGGGGATTAAATACAAGTCGTAGGTACGACCGGAAAAACTTTTAGCCCGGAAGAGAGCGAAGGGTATCCAAATTTCGGCCGCGCCCGAAATTAGCCTCGGTCTCGTTTTCTATTTTTTTTTTTGCACAAAAATGTCTCTAAAATTCTGGTAAAGATGCGTATTTGATCGGCAACGAAACGCATTGCTCCAAGTTTAATTTTGAGCTTTTTCCTTTCCGAATTTCTGGGCCTTAACCCTCCTTAGCTCCTCCCGTAGTTGCGCCACTGTATGACTTGTGTTTAAACATAAGTCATTATTTTCCTTCCGTTTTTACAGAAGTTTCGTTACCTCGAGAAAACATATTTTTGTTAGGTTCGGTTAAAATAATAGCACAAACACAAAAAAAAGATTTCTTATGGCCCCATAGGACGAATTGTTTTTAGACATTTTTTGTGGTTTCGATAAAGACACATTAATAAAAGGTTTGATTGGAATTTATGCCAAAAAAATCTTAAAGGCACATAATTGGGAGGTTGGGTTTTTTTATGGCGGCCCCATAAACCCATGGTCTGATATCATCTATTCTTACATATGTTTTGTGTCATCAATAGAAACACATTTGTGTGAAGTTTGGTTGAAATTGGTGCACAAATAAAAAAAAATTCTGAGAAAAACCTAATTTGTGGGTTTGTGTTTGTAAGGCAGCTCCATGACCCCATTATCAGATTTAAGGCGATTCAAACACACAAACTGCCTGCAAAAAAAGAAGCACAAGTGCAAAATTTCAGCTTCATAGCTTTAACCGGGCTGAGTAAAACGTGTCGCAACAGACGGACAAACGGACATCGCCCAATCGACACATCTCGTCATATACATATGCTGAAGATGCTTCCTTCAATGCGTTACAAACTTTATGACAAAGTTAATATACCCTTTCAGTCTACGAGCGAAAGGTATACAAAATTGGGATGTGTTTGTCGGTTGAACATAAATCTGTGTGCTAAATGTGTACAGCCAAACAAGATGAGATTTGCGAAACTGACTCCCCAAAAATCACCAAAAACCATACGAATCCTTTGCTTTACGTTACCGTTTAAATTGATTAGAAACACTTTGGCAAACATTATCCCGAGTGTATGACATAACATTAAACATGTCCCATACAAATATCTCTGGAATGGACTCGACATCATATCCGTTTGTTTGTTTGCCCCCGTGCTGCTGCTGCTGTTAAGTTATTGAATCAAAGGGGAGCACTGTTGTGTGGTAAGCAAACTAAATGTTAGTTTACACAGTGCCGAGCGTTCCTATTTCTCGCAATGGCCTTTGTTGACTCTTCTGACTGCGTGGATGGACCATAGACGCATGGTGGTTGCTAGGAGCGAGATCTCGTTAATGGAAGCATGACTGTATGTTCTATGCAAGAGCTGTTTTAACACATAATGTTTCCGCACCTCATCTCATTCGTTGTGTTGTGGTGGTTTCAATTTGGTAATGGGAAACTGTATTCCTATACAATTTTCTTCAACCAACTTCGGAGGAAGTAAAGCAGAATAATTCGTTCCCTTCTACCAGAGACAGACAGATTCTAGTGTTTGTTATCACTTCGTCCTTGGCGAAATATCTCGCCCCGTTTCTGTGTGGAATAAATCAAAATTTAATATCGCTCTTTAGTCTTCTCTGACGCTTACCACGATTTCTAACAAAACAGCCAACATGTGCACAGTATTTTGGATGAACGTTATTAACTCGCTCTGGGTTTGTTCGTCTTGCTGTTGGTGCGGATAAGGACTTTGTAAGTGATACACTTTGCCATTACAGAGTCCTTGAAATGTTGAACATCAGAGTAACATCTAATGTGTGGTCGCTTCCTTTTGTTATCTTCTCGCCACGAAGTTTGGTTCAGTTCATTAATGTCCGCTTATTAAAAGCATTTATTCTGGTATTGGATATTTGATGGAAATGTGCGGCAAAAGGATTATGTTACGTTCGCTATACAGGGTGTCCAGAAACTGCCGCATAAACGCACCGGATTGTGATTCCTCATTTGATTTCCAGCAAAAAATTGTATTGAACATACCCCCTTAGCTTAACCCTTTAGCTACCACAGACATTTGAGGATTTTTGAAAAAATCATTTTCAATATCTCAAAAGCTAGACTAGCTAGAATAGCAAAATAAGATGATTATTACAGCCAACAAACGTACCTAAAGAATAAAACTAACGGCACTAAAATCGGATAAGAGGTTTGGTTTTTACAGAACTTCAAACTAAAATTTTTGTGATTTGACCCAAAAACAATTTGTTTTTTAATCTCAATTTTCTCCAACTTTTGCCAAGGTGAGGTGCTTGTACGATTCTTTCTTTTTTACATCATTTTCTTCTAGCTTCGTTATTTCTAATAGTTTTAATGCCTTAAGTGCAGAAAACTAGGGATAATTTGAGCTCGATTTCAATTCAATTCAAACTGCCCCTAAAGATCTGCAATTTGGTAAAGTTTATTTAAATTATATAAAAATCGTTCCAGAATTAATACTAGTTTTTTAAAAGAATCGTACAAGCACCTCACCTTGGCAAAAGTTGGAGAAAATTGAGATGGAAAAACATATTGTTTTTGGGTAAAATCACAAAAATTTGACTTTTTTTTTCAAACATCTTGAAATGTCTGTGGCAGCTAAAGTGTTAAGCTAAGGGGGTATGTTCCGTACAACTTTTTTGATGAAAATCACACGAGGAATCACATTCCGGTGCGTTTATGTAGCAGTTTCCGGACACCCTGTATATGAAAAAGGAAATTAATGATTGGAATTCACGACCACTTTTTCGAATAATTTAATAGGTAATATAGCTCTGACGGTTTTCAATTATGTATTACTCAAGTAAATGGAAATCTGAAGGGCAAGTTACGTGGGTCGATTCTTCGAAATGATTTCTGACATGAAACTGACAAGAAACGTATCAATTTCTTATATTGAAATTAACTTTCCTCTCAGAATGAATGAGACAGATCCACGAAGAGACGTTAAATTAAAAATATTTTGTTTAGTTGATGATGATATGGACAATTTAGTACAAAATATTGACCTAGGAATAATTTGGTGTAGGATCATCGTTTGGTACGGACCCAGGGCCGGTGAAAATCGAAAGATCGATTAAGGAAGGTAGGTTCTAACATCGGCATTTCACGAGTGATCCATGAAAAGATAGTCAAAACGTTGATGACCATGTAATCGAATTCAAATTTTGGTACATCGCATTTCGCAAAAGTTTCAACACCAATTGCACGTGGAAGAGTGTCATCCATAATAAGTAATGAAATAGGATGTGCATATTTATTTTAAATTGATTGAATCTCCTTGGCATATTTTTAACGGAAAACCTGAATGCAAGATTTGACATCTAAAGATCAAACGAATTGGAAAACCCTACCAACATACTCCTAACCAGTGTTGCCAATTTAGCCGTTTTCCGGCCAAATTTAGCCGGAAACCGTGTCGGCCGGATTTTTAGCCGGAATTGATTTTCTTCGGCCATTTTTCCGGCTAAAATTATTTTATGATTTTTTTTTACTTTGAAACTAGAATAAATTTTTCAATATTCATAAACAAAATAATTAATCGCCGTTAAATTATTTCTACATACACTTTATCGTGTATTGGGATAAGTACCTACTATGTCCACCTAGAGGAAAACTTGCATTTATGTCTCCTGCCTTTTATCAATAAATTAGGGGAATGGGTTTCACGTAAACTGACGATATTAGTATGTACCTGGTCTGAGCATGTAAGTTACACTAGGAAAAAGAGTGTGAAGTAAGCCCTTCCAAAGGTCTTCTTAGAATGAAACAATTCATTCTTTTTACCTACCTTTATATCTACCATTTTCCATAGCCATGTCCGCGGAAAGAAGTAATTCCAAGAAGGAATCTTTTGGAAGTACTATGTAATGATTCCATAATGACTTCTAGGAAGGTTTTATTTCCAGTACTTCGGAATGAAATAAAAAGGCCTTCATGGAAGGCTTTTTTTGCTGTACTTTAGAATGAATCAGTAAGGTCTTCTAGGAAGGTTTCTTTTGCAGTACTTCAGAATGAATGAGTAAGAACTTCTAAGAAGGATTCTTTTTCAGTACTTCGGAAGGAAATAGTAAGGATTTCTTGAAAGGCCTTATTGGTAGTACTTTAGAATGAAAATGGGAATGACTTTTAGAAAGATGTTTTCACTAAAAATAAGCGCGTTTTTTGTGCAATCGGTGTGGATTAGTTTCGGGTAACAACATAGTGTACCTTATAAGAAGTTAAACTATTTATTTAAGATCTATTTTATATTTATTTTTATTTATTTTTTATTTATATTTCTATATTTTATGTTGGAAATACCACCTACCCGCACTCAATGTCCCAAAAATGTATTCATCATCAATGTGGCACGATAGCCCGACGTCGGGCTTTGGCCGCTTGAATCGTTGACCTCCAATTGTCGCGGTTACGTGACCTTGTTCTCCAGTTTCGGAAGACCAGCAGCTGGTGGGCGTCTTCACCTACGGAGTTTTCCCAGCGTATTAAAATGATGCAATTTAAGTTGATACTAAAGTCTTCACTTTTGAATTGAGATCGCCGTTCAGAAAGGAGAGAATTTCATTTATTGATAGTAACAAACTTATCGCATTGGTCTCGGCGATGACACGATCCAAAAGAGTAAGTTCCCTGTAAAAATAGGCTTAGACATTACCGCCAGATCGGGCGACGGTCCTACACCGCAGGTCGAGCTACGCGGCGCAGTGGTATAGAGGGCAAGGAGGAAGAAGAGCAAACATTGCTTACGAAAGAGATAGCTCAGCATCTCACGAGTTCTAAGAACTCTCCAATCGGGCGTCGAGCGTATAGCGCCCTATGATGATGAAAAAAAACATAGTAATTTATGTAGAATTTTTTATATCAAATTTATTATATCACATTCTTAACATTTAAAAAAAGAAAAAAAAATACAATTTCGTTATTTTTAAGTAAATAAACTAATATGCACTTTATAAGCTTCAAACTATGTATAATCGAAATTTTCTGCTACGAACTGAATCAATCCACCACTCACAACAAAAACTATGCACGAACTGCGCAGAAAAATGATTTCCAGCAATATACGAAATTGTACGTCGCAAAGTTAGCGGTAAAACAAACGGAATATTCCTTCGTATTCGCTCCCAAACACCTACCCGGAAATTATTTTATATTGTCTTCTGAACTCATTCTAAATGCCTTCATATTTACTTCCTCGGAATGAATATTACCTTCTACACACCTTCTAAATACCTTCCCGAGAAGGATTTCATTTCATTTTTAAAGTCATTCTAAATACTTCCATATTTGCTCCCTTGGAATGAAAAAGACCTTCAAAACATCTTCTTCGAGAAGGACTTCTAATTTTTCCTAGTGGGTTACTAACCAGAAATATGCTGAATAATTTGCAAAATGGCAGACAGTTTCTTAGAAAAAATTCTTTGTTGAGCAATTCTCGGAGCATGGGGGTACTGAACATTCTTGCATTTTCCAAAGTGTCAATTCTTTACCACCGATAATGTAATCATGCCAGATTAAGTACATATGTACAAGGGTGAAAACCTTTTAGCGCGACTCATAGATATTGACAATAGAGAGTTTTAGCATATCGTACAAAATATTACGATAGGACGAATAGGCTTTGACATCTTCTATGAAAAATTGGCTTGCCTGTCGTACGCAAAACAGTATACCACAATTTCTTATGTCCCAAGTAGGCATAGGAGTATTTCTGTGAATTTGGCTGACTATAAACAGCTGGAATTGTGGGTTCATGGTATTTTATTTGTCGGCTATGCCTTCTTCGTACATATAAACTTGTGGGATACTGTTTTGCGTACGGCAGGCAAGCGAATTTTCCATAGAAAATGTCAAAGCCTATTCGTCCTATCGTAATATTTTGAACGATATGCTAAGACTCTCTAACATCGCCGGAACTTTATAGTGTTCAACACTAACGTTATGCAAGTAGCTTGCCCAGTAAATTACAAAAAATTTAATTTAAGTGTGTATATATTTCGGGGGCAACTTACATCTTTCTTGAGCACAAAATTTAAGTGCTGAAGAAGGGGGTAAGCTGCCCCCGAATACTCACTTGAATCGAATTTTTGTAGTTTACTGGGCAAACTACACAGAGAAAAAAAATTAGAATGGTTATCTAAAGAAATAGTCGAATTCATCTAAAGTTCGCGTTGATTTTCAGCTTATGATTCTATGTACACTGTGTAAAATTTTGGAGTAAATTGAACTTAATTTGCGTATACATATAAGTCCATAAATATTTTGTATACAATCAATAAATCTCGTGGTTATAAAATTTTATTTGAATTTGTTTAAATCTTAAACCATTGATGTATTAATTCAGTTAATTTTTCTGACAATAGAAATTATAATGTATCCATATAAATATATCCTATTCTCTCGCTTATACAATTTATAACGAATTTGTATTAATTTTTATAATTTCTTAGGTATTAATTTTATCTGAGTTCCGCAATACAATGGGTTCGTTTGTACTAAATTATTTTTAATGTGTATTTAGTATGTTTTTGAATGGAAAACGTGTTCAAGAACATGCTAAGTTCATAAACTATAAACATCTAAAAGTATGTAATAAAACTAAGTAAATATAAATTTCTAAGAAATGAACTTTAATTTTCTTTTATAAGTTATTGACATTAACATACATTACACTGCGTGACACCAAAAAACCGTCAAAAAAACTGAATGCTATTTTGGTTAGCTATTGGTTCCCATATGACAAAAATGCAATTAATTTTTTTCCTGACCCTCAGGTTTTCGAGTTACACGCCGAAATCTTTTTTAATGGTCTTCATATAGTATCTGCTACTCAATTACGGCAATTTGCAATAAAATAAGTAAATTTCTTATCAGTATCCTTAAGAGGACTCTTGGCAATAAAAATCGCCGAAAATAAATATAATTTGCTCGGTTATTTTATTTTTATTCCCTTTTATTGTGACTCAAAACCGTGAAAAACCATTTTTTTTATCTTTTCGCGGCTACATATCTTTACGTAACTTTAATATTTATTATATTTTCACCTGATATACTCGTTTTTTATTATCCTTATATTATCCCTTTTGTTTTTACCTGTCATATTCTTTTTTTATTATCCTTATAATACCCCTTAAAGAGCGAAAACCGTCATGTACAAAAATTAAAAAAAAAAACTTAAAAAGATATTGTTATGGTATAAATAGCACGTGTTGTAATAGTTTTACTTTAATTGGTTTACAATATGGAATCTGAAAGAAGTATTCGCAACCTGTGCAAAAATTCACCAAATAAATTTTGCTACGTGTGTGGCAAATATATTTTTAAATCGCTAGAGAGAAAAGTAACACAAAAATTAAGGGATGCTTATTTTGGCCGCGTTGTGTGTCAGGATAAGCCTTGGATACCCGATTTTTTTTTGCATATCGTGTTGTATGTCACTGCACTCTCAAAAAACTGGAAAACAAGAAATGCCTTTCGCGGTTCCAACACTTTGGAGCGAATCTAGCAATCATCACGACGATTGCTATTTTTGTGTGTTCGATTTTCGGGGTGCTACGAAAAAGCATAAGTATAAAGTGGAGTACCCTATAGTGAGTTCTGTCACGAAACCTGTGCCTCACAGTGTAAACAGCACTGTTCGCCCTCCTCACAGTGATAAAAGTAACGACCCTCAGGATACACAGTTTTTCCCCTCTCCTTCATCAAGCGATCAACGAAAACCACAGCTAATTCGCCAAGAGAAATTGGATGATTTGGTACATGGTACATGGACTTCATTAAAAGCTGTTCTAAAAGGATTCTTAGGAAATCACAAAGCCGAAAACGCAGAACTTTTAGTAACAAATATGTTTAGATATAAAGAGATGGGGTGCAGAATGTCTTTGAAATGCATTTTCTTCACTCCCATTTCTCTTTCTTTCTTGAGAACCTTGGAGCCGTAAGCGATGAACAATGTGAGCGGTTTCATCAGGACATAAAAAGGTTTGAGGAACGTTTTCAAGGTCATTGGGATACAGCGATGTTAGGAGATTATTGTTGGCGCTTACAGCGAGAAGACAGTTCTAAACATAGGAGAAAAAGTTGATTTTTTTCATTTTTCCCTTAAAATAAATGTGTTTAACAATTAAGTTTATAATTTTAAGTATTTAAATATGTTTATTATATTGTTTTATGTCCGTTTTACCAAAAAAAATTTAATAAATAATAACCGATTTTTTACTGGAACTTTATTTTGTATTATTTTCTGGGAATATCAATATCTTTCCATATCTCTGAAACTGGGGGGTCAAGGGAAAAAGTAAATATGAGGTTTTAGTAAGAATTAAATGAGAATTAAAAAAAAATAAAAATTGGAGATGACGGTTATTATACCCTTCGCTCATAGAGTGAAAGGGTATATTGTTTTTGTTACGCCGATATTATGTAACACCTCAAAGGAGCCACCGGAGGTATGGCAAAGTATATATATAAATGATCAGGGTCGGTCCCTGAATCGAATAAGCCATGTCTGTCTGTCTGTCTGTCTGTCTGTCTGTCTGTCCGTGTGTCTGTCTGTTAGCACGATAACTCCCGAAATAATGAAGCTAGCGGTTTGAAATTTTGGTCAAATGTTTGTTTTGCTAAAATCTTGGACGGTATTGAAAATGGGCCAAATCGGACCACGGGTTCCCCTACCTCCCATACAAACTACCCCTCCTTGATATTTTAATTCGGTCATAACTTTCGGTAGAATATCGCTATCGACTTGAAATTTTGATCAATGTCTCATTCTGACATATACTTTGAGTTGATGGAAAGTGGATTAGGTCCGACTACCCCTACCCCTACTTCCCCTACAAAGTTATATTCAGTCATATCTTTTGATAGAATGTCACGAAAAACTTCAAATTAATATCAAATGGTAGCCGTTGGATGTCTTGACAAGGTAATAAAGATGTGTCAGGTCCGACCCATCTACCCCTCCCTCCCCAACAAAAAATATGAAATTGAATATTTTGGGTTTTGCGTGCCTTTTAGGTCTGTACATGGGTATAGGGTATACACTCATCGTGCTATTCGCACGATTAGAACTCGGTCTCGTAACTTTGTCATTAAGTTCATTAAGCATTTCCGACCATACAAAAAGTATACATCATATATGATCAGCATGACTTGGGGAGTCGATTGGAGCATATCCGTCTGTCTGTCTGTCTGTTGCGACGCGTTTTACTCGGCGGGTATTGAAGCTAGCAAGCTGAAATTTTGCACACGTGCTTCTTCTCGTTGCAGGCTGTTTGTATGTTTGATTCACTCAAATTGGATCACTGGGTCATGGGGCTGCCATACAAACCTAGCTCCCCAATTTGAGCTCTTCTAAGAAAAACTTTTTTATTTGTGTACCAATTTCAACCAAATTTCACACAAATATGTTTCTATAGATAACACAAAATATATGCAAGAATGGATCAAATCGGAACATGGGGTCATGGGGCTGCCATACAAACTTAACCCCGCAAATTAGGTTATTCTAAGAAAAACTCTTTTATTTGTACACCAATTTCAACCAAATTTCACACAAATGTATTTCTATTGATGACACAAAACATGTGTAAGATTGAATCAAATCGGACCATGGGGTCATGGGGCTGCCATACAAACCAGACCCCCCATATTGGTTCTTCTAAGAAACATTTTTTACACCAATTTCACAAAACCGTGAATCAATGTGTCTTTAGCAAAGCAACTAAAAAGTTCAAAACGAATGGAATCGTACTGTGGGGTCATGCTCCGGCAACCCCAATAAAATTTTCCGAGTAAATATTTTTATTTGGCCACTAATTTCAACCAAGCCCAAAACTTTTGTCAAGACGGAAGAAAAAGAATGAGGAGGGGGATTAAATGCAAGTCATAGGTACGCCCGAAAGAACTTTTAGCCCAAGCGAAGGGTATCCAAATTTCGGCCGCGCCCGAAATTAGCCTCGGCCCCGGGGTTGGCGAGCGAAGCGAGCAGGGGGCGAAGCCCCCTAGTTTTTTTTTTAAATTTGTCACACAGTGTTATGTACATACATTTTTTATTTTTATTTTTTAATTTAAAAGTATTTTCGGGGAACGATGAACGCTGTTGGATTGGCCTCTCCTGGATAATGATCAAAGACGTTCGTCTCTCTCTAACAAAATAGAAAAAAATATTTAGCCAGGATTTAATTATTTTCTAAAATATTAAATGCAGGCTCACCATTATGTCTCTTGGAGACTGATTACGTAATAGCGTTTCATGTCACAGCCTGCTTGGACCACTATGATCTGATCACGCTCCCTTAGATTGGATAAATATTTCGGTTTCAATAAATATCTGCAATGAAGAATATTTGGTGTTGTTTCATCATTTGAAAGATATTTTTTAAGACATCCCGACTAGCAATGCTAGTTCGAGGATTACGTCGTACTCACCTCTGAAACTGAAGTACATAGCTGGTTATCACTATCACCAAAAATGCTGATGAAAATTACGAAAGATTCATTGTCTAAAGTTTCAAATTCACTTAAAGTATGCACATTTCACAACGCGATCAGAATATCAACTACTGGAATGGTCCACTTCAAATTCCACAATTTTGCAATTCTACAAAGAAATGGTTCCACCCAAACCCAGATGTATTCTCCTAAAATATACAATAAATACAGGAATAGTATAAATGACATCTGCACTATCTACGATTTGATTCCGTCTTGGTCTCTTATCTGGTTTTCGAATTTATTTAATTCGGCAGCATTTTAAAATTAATACATTACACATTAAAATAATAAACTTCAACGTTTAGAATTCTTTTTTAAACCTTGCCAGTATTATTTTAACGCTCATCGTCGTTTAAGCTAGCGCATTCATTTAGAAAACGTATACAATTTATTTGTGTTTGGTTTAAGACACTTCTATTCTCTTATATTTATGGAATTTTATATGAAAAGTTGTATAAACGACATTTATACTCATTCAAGTATTATAAATTATCTGAAAATTTTGCACAGTGTAGTTGAAACAGTTACGAAGATATGGATAATTTTTCTATTCGTCATTAGTTGAAACATCTACTATATTTGCAAATTCAATTAATTAATTTGTAAAGACAGCTATTCATTATCTATAAATTGTTAAATGTTGGATAGCTAAATTGTGTTGAAGAAAAAAGAACGATTGGTTGTAGTTAAATTTTATATTTGAATAGTACAATCAACAACTTTTGTGGAAGAATTGACTAAACTTTTCTTCTAATATTGCGTGGTTAAATGAACGAATTTAATAGTATTTTCAGCTACGAAGATTAGAGAAATTAGCTATTTCTTTGGTAAAACTATCTAAATTTAAGTCAACTACTTCACTTTAGATAAAAAGTCTAAACCATTTTTTTCAGTGTACTTGTACAACGTCTGACGATTCATAGAAACTAAACATTTTCGTAGATGCATTTCATTTAGTTGTTGAGTTTGTAGCAACAAATTCATTAAAAGTCTATAGCATTTCCCTGCCAAGCTCATAATTTTGGAGCATCAATTTCGTATCTTTGGAGCATCAAATTCGTAATTGCGGAACATGAACAATGGAACTTCAATTTCGTAACTATGGAAAATAAAATAAAATTTGGAGGGCTCAAATTCGAAAATGAATAACAAGCTTGACACACATATTTCGAAAGACGCAAATTTATTATTTATTATTTATTATCATTAGCACGAGTTCCAAATTACGCATTTGGACCATCATTTGCTCAATAATGACTCAATATTAATATTAAATTTGTTATCAATATTAACACATTTCTATTCAAATTCTTTAAGAAAAGTGTGTCCTCAAATTATTGAATTGAATATTCATCAAAATATCGCAATTCTGAGGGACATTTTCACCATTTACACAAACTTCAAAAGTAAATGACAAATTCTAATGACGAAAGCATACATATGTGTCACTCCAATTTCAATGATAAGATATCCATACATAAATGCGGTTGCCCTTGCCCATAGTTACGCATTGGACGTTCCTTTTACGAATTTTTGGTTCCACAATTTCGAATCTAATGTGGTTATGGACATAAACGAAAAATTTTGACTAGTTGAATCTAACTCTGAACAAAGTAAATTTTGACTGTAATGCCAGCGATTGGAGCATATATGTAAAAATAAAACAAAGAAATCTGATTAAAGCATAGATTACGGGTAGTACTCCAGAAAAGAAATAAAATTATTAAAATCAGTTTTTTACTATATTTTTTCGTAATGTGACTGTTTTGTATGACTTAGCCGGGTTTTTGCCGTTTTTCTCATTGAAATTTATTTAGCCGGATTTTTAGCCGTTTGTGGGTTTTCGGCTAAATTTAGCCGTTTTCTAAATTTCCAGTTGGCAAGACGGCTCCTAACATATTTTACCTATATTTTGGGAATCAAACCCTTATTTAAGATATACGAATATTATCCTGTCGAAACGTATGCAAAAACTTTGGCTGAAACTTCATCGTCTATTATTCAGAAATAATAAAACAGCAATTCAAAGTTTATCGTCATAATATGAAACAGTTGCAATCTGCAATCCGCTACAATAAGCTTCCTTGCAGCCAGCAAAAGTCTTTTCCACTCAACGGTTTTCTGAATCGTTTTCACAGTTTGTTCTCGAAACAACAAATTGCAAAGTCAATATTGTCCCGAACATTAGGCACGAGCGAAAGCCGCACCCTGCATATGAAACCATATATACCAGCGCTAAAACACTTCAATTGTCGATATGTCAGATACCGATACCCGATAAAGTAGGATCCAAATAGGATTAAACTCTTCCGTTTAGACTTTGGAGCGCCATCATCGTCGGCGGATATGGAAATTTCAAAAGTATCGCTTGTATATGTGCAAGAATGCCGCCTCTAGAATGAGAATTTGCATCCGTAGCACTGAAGATATGAATTGTGGATGCGATCCAATAGGGTAGAAGGGTTTAATTAAAGTTTCGTTCGGTACGATTGCGAAAGCAAATAAAATTGCGCGGCTTTACTATCATATTCATGCAAAATTATTCCGAACTGTTGTTGACGATGATGAAAAATATGCCAGACAAGAGATATTTGTCTATAAACTACGTCACGGATATGAAGTTCCAAAAGGAGTTCATATCTGTTTGTTGATGGCGGTGAATGAATAAAAACTTCATCTACTCTGTGTTATGTTTGTTGGATGATTTTCGGAGAGATGAATACCTATACAGGGTGTCCGGAAACTGCCGCATAAACGCACCGGACTATGATTTCCAGCAAAAAAATTGTACGGAACATACCCCCTATTCTTAACCATTTAGCTGCCACAGGCATTTGAAGATTTTTGAAAAAATCATTTTCTTGCACGACTTAAAGCTAGACCAGCTAAAATAGTGAAACAAAATGATTATTACAGTTGGAGAAAATTGAGATGGAAAAATAGATTGTTTTTGGGTGAAATCACACAAATTTGACTTTGAAGGTCTGTAAAAACTAACCTCTTATCCGATTTGAGTGTGGTTAGTTTTATTTATTAGGTAAATTTGTTGGCTATAATAATCATCTTGTTTCACTATTCTAGCTGGTCTAGCTTTGGAGATATTGAGCTTTAAGTCGTGCAAGAAAATGTTTTGTTCAAAAATCTTCTTCTTTTTGCTGGAAGTCAACTGAGGAATCATAATCCGGTGCGTTTATGTGACAGTTTCAGGACATCCTGTATATATCTACCTATGCAAAATCGGCATCTTTTAAAGAATAATGTGCTTGATTACTGTATTTTCGGATCATTTGTTACTAAACCGGGAATTATATTTCCTGACAATCTAATATGTAGGTATAAAAATTATTAACCAGAATGTATCTATTTGCGTATACAGGGTAGGGATGTCAAAAACCGGCCCATAACCCGGTTTTCGGTTTTTTCGCAAAGCCGGTTAGACCGTCCGGTTTTAACCGGGCTCAAAGTACCGGCTTTCGGTTAACCGGTTTTTCATTGAGTTGCTTAGAATTTTAGCAAAATAATGCATACACACTCGTTAATCTGATGTTCGTATAGAAATATGACTGTGTAATGGAGCCCTAAAAGAGAAACATGTTGAACAAAAAAGATAATCAAATATAATTGTCAGAAGTATTCATAATGTTTCAAAATTAGTTAACTGAGTTTTATTGCTAGACAATAGTGCAGTCAAAATATCCCATTTCAGGCCTCCAAGTAGAAAAAAATAGAGTACGGCTATTTTTTGTGGTTTTTAAATCAGCGAGCTCCCAGGAATCTAAAACTCATTTTGCTTGATCATCATTTTGATTTGATCGGAAAGGTCCCAAAAAGGACAAAAAAGGATACTCTTTAATCCTTGGCCGGAGGTCAGCATGTGGGGTATCAAATCAAAGGGGACGTCGAGTACATTACACATCCGGTGTTTGTTTCCTGTTTCAAGGACCCTCAACGGAATAAATCGAGATTAAATAGAAAATTATTGTGTTTTCCGTGTATGTATCTTTCCAAAGCCATAACTACGAGAATAATCCAAGTTGTCACTACGTTTCTTACTTTTCCAAATCTATGATAGGTTAAGATTCTACCATTAAATTTGCTAAGAAAAAAATTATCGGAAAGCTCTGAAAAAGGACATTAAAGGACACTAATTACAAACCTTGATTGAAAGTGAGCATGCGGGGTGTCATGTCAAAGAGGAAGTCGAGTGTTTCAAGGAAAAATTCGGGCTAAAACGAAAAATTACGGCTTTGGAAAGATACATATACGAGAAACATGAAAATTTTCCATTGGATCCCAATTTTCTCCTGTGAGGGTCCTTGAAACAAGTAATAAACGCCAGATATGGAATGTACTCGACGTCCTATTTGATATGACACCCCGCACGCCCACGTTCGATCAAGGTTTGTAATTAGTGTCCTTTTTGAGAGCTTTCCGAACATTTTTTTTTCTTAGCAAATTTAATGGTAGAATCTTTAGCTATTATAGATTCGGAAAAGTGAGAAACGTAGTGACAATTTGATTTACTCTCGTAATTAGGGCTTCGTAAAGATACACGGGAAACACAATAATTCTCCATTTAATCTCGATTTATTCCGTTGAGGAATAAACACCGGATATGTAATGTACTTGACGTCCCCTTTGATTTGATACCCCACATGCCGACGTCCGGGCAAGGATTAAAGAGTATCCTTTTTTGTCCTTTATGGGACCTTTCCGATCAAAATTTCTTTTTAGCAAAATGAGTTTTAGATTCTTGGGAGCCCACTGATTCAAAAACCACAAGAATTAACTTTACTCTATTTTTTTCTATTTGAAATGCTAATATGACTGCACTATGATGTAGATGTTGTAGTCTTTGTGGACACGACGGATGTTGAAGTGGACGCGGATATCGATGTGGACGCGGTCGTCGTAGCAACTGCCGATTCGTCTTCCTATAACAATGAACTCTAAATGCACTGATCTGATACACATAGGTATACATTCACGACGCACAAAAGATACACGTGTGACACGCAACGTAAACAATATCTGCCTTGGAAAGGAAAAATGCAAGGAGCGGTAGTTTGACGAAGCGATGGTTCTTGGAATAATAGCACTAAGGAGAGTGTTCGGAAATACGAAATTTTTCATAGAAGACAAGCAATAGAATTACAGACTGACAAATCTAGAAAATATAAAACTTTTATGAATTTGGAAAGTTTTTTTTTTCGGTTGTAACCGGATGGGCAAACAACCGTCCGGGTTAAAACCGGGAGGATGAAAAAACCGAAAAAACCGGTTAACCGTTTTGAAAGTACCGGTTTTCGGACTAACCGTCCGGTTTTCGACATCCCTAATACAGGGTGTCCCGCATTAGGTGGTCAATACTGTAAGAGTTGATAGCATAATTTATTTCAGCAAGAAAATTACTAATACAATCGGTATTTTTTTTTTACCGTTAACTTGTTATCGTTCTTTTTGTGAAAGTCATCAAAAATCATGACTTGTCATGCAAAATCATAGTTTGCAGCCTTCCTGATGACTTAATTCAAGATTTGATCTCAGTTTCAGAAACTAAATAAAATTTCACAAAAACTGAAGTTTTTCCAGTTGCCAGCATTATCGCCACTTTCAAGATACAGTTACTCAAACTTAATAGAAGTTTTAACCCTTCTGTCGGCACAAAGGTCTGGCCAGACCTTTGGCACTATATTTTGGCCAAAAAAGTATAGAAGATGAAATCGCAGAGACTTCGTATTTCATGGTATCCTAGAATAATATGTTTAGAAGCATTTTGCGAAAAATTGAAAATATCGGTTGAAGTTTTGAGTACGTTTTTGATGATTTTCAATTTATAGTGCTTTTTGATACCCAATAGGTCTGGCCAGACCTATAGTTTTTCCTCCAATTTTTCTCTTGAAGTAAAAAGTGCAAGTAATAAATTCTCTTATCTATGATGTAATAATGTCATTAAAATTCAATTTGTACTGAAAACGATAAAAATTTCTGAGATTTTTCTTTAAAAAGCCGTGAAGTTCGGGAAATTGGTATGCCTAATTTTATCACGTTTTAAAACCTCACCCACTCAACGGAAATTTGATTCTAGGAAGTTCAGACTAGCTTTATTTCTTTTGTAATAGTAAGGACTAAGTATAAGTGACTTGTGAATGTCTTTCTAAATAGATTCGATCAAGAAATCTACGAAAAATTTAGAATTAAATGATTTTCGCGCTTGAAAATTCCCTATTTCTTTCCACCTACTTCCCTAAATCTGCAGAATAAAATCGAGGTAAAATCTATCGACAAAGCGCCAAATATTTCCCCAAAGATATTGGAACTGGAAAATGCGATCGCACTATCTACTAGATACGCAATGCAAATAGAGAAGCAAAAAAAGAAGAAAACGAGACCGAGTTCTAATCGTGCGAATAGCACGATGACTACATACCCTATACCCATGTACAGACCTAGAAGGCGCGGAAAACCCCAAAATATTCAATTTCATATTTTTTGTAGTGGAGGAAGGGGTAGATGGGCCGGACCTGGCACATCTTTAATAACTTATCAAGGCATCCAAGGGATACCATTTGATACTAGTTTGAAGTTTTTCGCGGCATTCTATCAAAAGATATGGCGGAATATTGCTTTGTAGGGGATGTAGGGGTAGGGGTAGTCAGACCTTCCCCACTTTCCACCAACTTCAAGCATATGTCACAATTAGGCATTGATAGAAATTTAAGGTCGCAAGCGATATTATGTCGAAAAATATGACCGAATTAAACTATCACGGAGGGGTCATTTGTATGGGAGGTAGGGGAACCCTTGGTCCGATTTGGCCCATTTTCAATACCATCGAAGCTTTTATCAAAACAATCATCTGACCAAAATTTCAAAACGCTAGCTTCATTATTTCGGGAGTTATCGTGCGAACTGACAGACACACGGACGGACAGACAGACGGACATGGCTTATTCGAATCTGGGACCGACCCTGATCATTTATATATGTATATACTTTCCCATACCTCCGGTGGCTCTTTTGAGGTGTTACATAAATCGTCGTATCAAAAACAATATACCCTATACCATCTTATGGGTATAGGGTATAATAAGGGAAAAACATGTTTGTACTAATACCACCTCAAAATATGTCTACTTAAAAACGTTTGAAGTTTATCTACAAAAATGATTTTAATGCTTTTATTACTTAACGAGACCGAGGCTAATTTCGGGCGCGGCCGAAATTTGGATACCCTTCGCTCCCCTCGGTCTAAATGTTTTTTCGGGCGTACCTATGACTAGTGTTCAGTCCTCCCCGCTTCCATGCTTTTGAATTTTCTCATAAGTGCCGTGGCGAAGATTTATTGGGCGAAGCGGGACGTGGGTTTCTTATAAGAACCAAAAAGAGGGGGAAGGAGGTTGTAGGGCAGCCCTATGGCCTCCCCATCAATTTTTACGTATGTTTGTGGCATCAATTAAAACCCATTTGGTTCAGATTGGTGGACAAATCAAAAAGGTTTTCTTCGAAGAACCTACTTTGGGGGTTAGGTTTATATGCCAGCCCCATGACCCCATGGTCCGATATAATTCATTTTTGCATATGTTTTGTACCATCACTAAAAATACATTTCCATGAGGTTTAGTTGAAATTTGTGTCCAAATAAAAAAGTATTTTTTAGAAGAACCTAATTTTGGGGGTCAAGTTTGTATGGCAGCCCCACGACCCCATAGTCCGATTTCACGTTTGTTATGTGGCATCAATAGAAATATAATTTTCTGAGTTTTGATTAAAATTGGTGCGCAAATAAAAACGTTTTTCTTAAAAAAATTTGATTTGGGGGGCTAGGTTTGTATGGTAGCCCCATGACCACATGGTCCGACTCCATCTATTTATACATATGTTTTGTGTCATCAATTGAAACACATTTGTGTGAAGTTTGGTTGAAATTGGTGTATAAATAAAAAAAAAATCTTAGAAGAACTTAATTTGGGGAGCTAAGTTTCCATGACAGCCCCATGACCGCATGGTCCAATTTGGTCCATTTTTACATATGTTTTGTGGTATTACTAGAAACACATTTGTGCGAAATTTGATTGAAATCGATGAGAAATATAAAAGTTTTTCTTAGAAGAACATAATTTGGGAGACTAGGTGTGTATGGCAGCCCCACGACCCCATTGTCCGATTTGGTAGATTTTTACATATATTGTGTGTTGCCAATTAAAACACATTTGTGTGAAATTTGATTGAAATTGGTGCATAAATAAAAAAGTTTTTCTAAGAAGAACCTAAATTTGGTGGGTAGGTTTGTATGGCAGCCCCACGACCCCCTTGTCGGATTTTAGCGATTCAAACATACAAACTGCCTGCAGCAAAAAGAAGCATGTGTGCAAAATTTCAGGTCCATAGCTTTTAAACTGGCCGAGCAAAACGCGTCGCAACAGACAGACAAACAGACAGACGGACAGACGGACATCGTCCAATCGACTCAGCTCGTCACGCTGATCATATATATACATATTTTATATGGTCGGAGATGCTTCCTTCAATCCGTTACAAACTTCATGACAAAGTTAATATACCCTTTACGCTTAATAAGCGAAGGGTATAAAAATGGCAGTAAAAAAGTGGCAGAATGGTTCTACCGATAAACATTTCACTTTTTCTGAATAATAAAAAAATGTTCTCAGTAGGTCCAGCCAGACCTATTGGGTATAGAATATGCATATGTAGTTGGTGCCGACAGAAGGGTTAAAATAGATTTTTCATCGAAAATTTAAACAGTAATTTCATAACGGTGCTTTATACGTACAACTCTACAAAGTTGATAAAAGTCGCTTCAACATGTTGGCTTTCAAACGGTAATGATTTTTCATATTTACATTGCGGGATATTGGAATTACACATATTGGATGTAAAAAAAAAGGTAATTATTTTCTTATCGGATTATTCAAACTGAAATTTTATTCATTTATTTTTTATATTTTACCATCGCAATTTTGTAAATGTGTTAAATAAAAATGAAAATAAAGTTTTGAATATGAGAAAAAACAATAAACTAAAAATATAACTAATGATTAAATGGGTCTGTTTGATTAATTGGAATAATGCTGCTGGAATTGGCCTCCACCATTTTGTATGCAGACTCGACACGTTCCGCGCATGGAAGAAACGGTCCGAAGGATTTCAGGAGGGGTTTCCTTTATTTTGTCACAAGCATCATTAATTCGGCTCGGAATAGACTTTGTTTTTTAAGTTACCCCATAAATAAAAATCTAGCGGAGACTTCTCTCAGGCCACGCAACTGGCCCAAATCTGCCAATCCTCTTTCCGGGAAATTCGTTTTCCAAATATTCTTTGATAGGTCGCGCATTATGAGCGGTGCACCCGTCCATGTGCCACCAGATTTCACCACGCATCTGATTGATTATTATGGGCACTATTTCGTTTTGTAATAATTCGAGAAAGCTACTCGAAGTTAGTCGAGGGGGAAGGATCAAAGGGCCAACAAGTTTATCATCCACAAGACCTACCCAAATATTGACACGAAACTCATATTGAAATCGAGATTCCCGAGTTTCATGGGGATTGCTTTGAGCCCAAATGTGATTATTCCGGGTGTTGAAAACGCCGCTGCGTGTAAACGTGACTTTATCTGTCCACACTATTTTAGTTTGAAAATCACGGTCTTCCCGGATTTTTTTGAAAAAAAAAAAAACAATTGCAGAATGTTATCCTCCTCTGACAGTCGCTCGGTAGTAATTTCTGAATGTGCGTAAGGTGGTACGGATACCGGTTGTCCGACTGAAGAGTCGTTTGGATCGTCATCCGAGGAATATCCAGCTGAAGTGCTGCTCTACGCGTTGCATTTGCCAAACAATGTACAAATTTTCAAATATCTTACAATTCTGCTCAAAATAATGTAGCGAGACTCTATCCCGAATTAGAATAGCCTTTGTTTGTTTTTTTTTTTCGAGAAAAGGGAAAATTGTTAGCGATTCCACTGAAGCCTTGATTTTTACCATTCAATGCCTATTTTCCTAAAATTCTGCGATGTTAATATGAAAAGTGATATACCGTTGGAAAGCCAACATAATGAAGCAACTTTTATCAACTTTTCAGAGTTGTACCAATAAAGCACCGTTATGAAATTACTGTTTGAATTGTATCCTGAAAGTGGCGATAATGCTGGCAACAGGAAAAACTTCAGTTTTTGTGAAATTTTATGTATGTAGTTTCTGAAACTGAAATCAAATCTTGGATTAAGTCATCAGAAGGGCAGCAAATTATGATTTTGCATGACAAGTCACGATTTTCGATGACTTTCACAAAAAGAGCGATAAAAAGTTAACGGTAAAAAAAATCCAATTGTATTGGTAATTTTTCATGCTGAAACAAGTTGTGCTATAAACCCTTACAGTATTGACCACCTAATGCTGGTCACCATGTATTTACTTCACTAGACTATTGCTGGTCTTATGTTGTTCGAAAGGGTTGGTTTGGTTTACATACATAAGCCTTGGTCTTGACCTCTGGTCTTCGGGTGTTTCGCAGTGCTTCCTCAGACTTTGAAATCGCCGTAAGTATGAGCGTTAGACTTTGGGGTATATAAGGTGAATGAACGGAGCCAGATTGCGTCGACGACGGATGGAAGCAATCAGTAAGTGAGGACGCCCACCAGTTGTTGGGCTTGCTTGCCTAGAGTTAGCCACGTGACAGCGAAAATTGGAGGTCAACTTTTTGTTACAAACTGTGACAGGAAACCGTTGCATTATAGCTCGCTGATCAGAAAACTGAAGCAGTCTTGATAAGCATTAAACGCGGTCTATCGTAGGTGTGATTTGTGAGGGTGTTGGGTTGGGCGTATCGCACCACATCACATGAAGTGGCCTACGTGGTAGTAAGTTCAGCGAACGAAATTTACTGGAAAAACACTAGAAATGCTACAAGAATTACCCGCCACCGCTCTCTTTCTCCGCTGAAAAGCCCTCATGCGCAATGAGAATCTAATTGGAAGAGCAATTATATTTATATATATTTATATTTTTCGTTCGCTGAATGCACTCAATGGCTGCATTCATGGAAAATGTAGCAGACATTTTTTACTCCAATTGGATTCTCATTTTGCATGTGGACTATTAAGCGGAGAAAGGGTTCGGTGGGGGGTGATTCTTGTCAGTGGCGTATTTACAGGGGGGCACAGGGGGCACGTGCCCCCCCCCCCTGTGAGCATATTCAACTTTTTTCACACCATACTAAAAATTGCAGTACCAAATGTTCCCTTTTTATTTTGAGCGTTTCTATTACTAAACTTTGTAAATCTTTTTCGAAACATTATCATCACATCGTCTTCTCAATGTGCCAGATCTCCTCGTTAATGAACCCTTTCCGTTTTTCGAACTGGTTGAGTTTAATTTCATAGACGCGTGGTTTCAAGCTATGATTATGTCGAGGCAGCGTGGTGGTCATGAAACGTTGCCCAATCTCTACATGAATCTGTTCGGAAACAAAGTATTGAAAGTTTCGTCATGTGTGAAGTGACCCCATCTTATGTCGAGGAGATGTTGTTGCGGTATCGATGTCTTGGAAGCCGCTGAATTGATAAATATTTGAAACAATCGGTCTGATTTTTCGATCGGGCTTGTGTATTTTAATTTGGCCGTAAATTCGTGTTGGGCTGCTGTAAAGGTCTTTAAACCAGATGCTTCTCTTTCTGTTAAAATGCTAAAAATTGAAGTGTTTTGGTGGGAAAGCATTTTTCGCATACATTTTCGAATTCCTACGGTTTGGTGTCTGTGGTGCCCTGCCTGGGGTACTTTCTTCAATGCTTCAATTTTCACGAAGTAAACATCATCGTAGCCATTCCTTCTCATTTCTATTTCGCAATTGATTTGTTAAAGCATGTTGCTTCAGCTTACCATCTAGGACTCGTTTTAAAAGGTATTGCAGATACTATAGATTTGAAGCTAGTGTAGTACATATGCAAACAGGGCCGGATTTCCCTTATGGGCAACCTGGGCAACTGCCCGGGGCGGCAAATTTTGAAAGGCGGCATATTTCTGAAACTTTCATCTTCCATTGAATTATTGTTCTGTGAAAAATACAAATTTCGATATTTCAGGAGGCAGTTTAAATAAATTAGAAAATAGAAAAAAATAAAGGAAGCTCTGCAAAAGTCGTTCCTTTGATCAGTGGCGGACGTCAGTAGGCGTTTCGACTTCGATCCTACCGACATGGCCCATTATTTTCACAATCCAACGATTAATCGATTGATCTTAGACTCCCAAATTGTTTGAATATGGCTGGCTAACGAATTAAGCGAACACTTCTAAAATTAGAAAGTCTGATCACTGAACTATTTTTTTTTATCTGCGGGCGAAGCGCTAAAACTGCCGCCGTAGGCTTCACAGCTGGTCAGTTCACCACTATAGTTTTGGGAATCGCGAGTGGGAATAATAACATACACACGCTATTATAACGAAAGGTCTTGACCACCAATGAACGGATCTTTTCTCCGGATCCACTTTCTTTCTCCTGGTATAGCATACTCCACCTCTTCCTGCCGGAAACTGCATTTTCGGACTGGGTTCATTAAGTATTGAAAACGACCATTTCGTAGAGCTGCAGAACGGGGCGTCAAGACTCAAGACCTTCGCGATAATAAAATAATAAATATCGAATAAAAAAGTGCCCGTATTTGGCACGGAGTGTATGTTTTTAGTTTTATATTGCGAACTCTAAGGAATCGAATTATTTCCCATCATGTGACAGTCTAAGGGGTTGCTTATGCATCCAATGCGTAAGTTCATCATATTTTTTTTTTCAAATATTCTTTTGAGCTCTAAGGAGTATCCGCTTCTCCATGAGCATCTAATTTCACCTTCAATAGAGTACCTATATTAACTTTGATTTGAAGTTCAGTCCAAACACCTTTCTAAGAAGTAAATTAACTGCAATTTTCACTGAAGTTCTGCTACTTCCGGAAAACAACAAAAAGTTCACCTCACTTGAATGCGACTGATTTACTTTCAGCTTAAACTAGTGACTGAGGGCGGCAATTCGACTACTGCCCAGGGGCGCTACAGAGGGTAAATCCGGCCCTGTATGCAAATAAGAAACAATCATATCTTCCTGCTTACTTTTGTTGCTTCATTTTAATTAATCGATTAACCACTTCCCGGCTCTATGGCACGGATAGTTCCTACACGGCTAAACATTTTGGTGTAATTTTTATAAAAAAATATATTCATACATTTCCATATATAGCATTTCCAGGTCAAGTAAATAACTCTCCGAGACAAATAGATAAATTTCCGAATCAACAAAATACATTTCCGGATCAAAAAAACAAATTTCCGAATCAAGAAAATACGATTCCGGATCAAATAAATAAATTTCCGAACGAAATAAATGAACTTCTAAATGAAAAAAATAAATAACCAAAACAAAAAAATAAATTTCCAAATCAAAAAAATAAATGTCCAAATCAGGAAAATAAATTTACAAATCAAATAATAAATTTACAAATCGAATAAATATATTTACATGCCAAAAAAGTAAATCAAATAAATACATTTCCAAATCAAATAAATAAATGTTCAAAGGTTAAAATTTCTAATAAGAAAAATTAAATTATATTAAATTTATGACACCCCAAGATATATATTAACGGGCGGTTGGAAGTGGAAGTCTATGAGATTTTATAGGAAAAAATCGCTTGTGTAGCGCGCGCAAAAAAAAATTTTTTTTGACGTACTTTAAACAGCGGAGACTGTCGATTAAAGTTGAAATGACGATAGTACGACATGCTAAAACTTTAGTAAAGGTAAACGACATCAGCTGAACACTACAATTCGTATAATTCAACAGAATCCTGTCTGAATCGGATCACCGTTACTAAAAGCTGTGTCAATGTGTCTGCTTAGGGTGCAGACTCTCCCGCATTTTCCCCTGATTATTTGCTCGGGTTTATTCCCCTGGAATACCACCCTCCCTCCTCCTTGGTATTCTTCACCTATTGCGATAGAAATATTTTTTAAGAAACGGCATCTAATTGATCATGACAATAAAAAGCTAAACGTTCTCTTGTAAAAAAAAATAAAAACTCTTCTAATATGGAGCTTTTATTCAAATTCAATCGAGACCTAATAATTTTAACGCATTGCCGGACTCAACGCCAAAATTTGACACGATTTGTATGTCAAATGCTCAAAATTGGACGTCTATAGACGTTCTGTCCGGGAAAGGGTTAACTTTTAAGTACTGACACTTGGTCTTAGAGACTCGAAGACACTGTCAATGTATAGATTCCGTTATGTTCCCGAACCTCCATCATTCTGAGGTCACCTCTATCTTCGATTCTAATGTAAAATAAATTTTTTAGAAAGCTCAGCTGGTGTGACCTGAGTTTTGAGGAAGTTATGGTAGTTTAGAGATGGCAAATAACGTCTAAGAAAACAATTTATATCGTTATAAATATATATTCCAAGCGTGTGTAGTACAATTGACAATTAATATGTCATTTTGAATAAACAAAATCTCATTCAGATTGAAATAATTAATTAATTATTTTTTCAATGCTCAACCAAATTCATATAAAAGCGCATTATTTACTATATTAAAGTACCTACTATCTTTTTAAACCGTTTCCTTCATACGAAGCATTGTTTATTTGATTTGTGAAATATGTTTTTTGATGGAAAAAATCATTTTTTTGATTTGTGAATTTATTTTTCTGTTTTGGACAATTTTTTATTTGAATTGTACATTTATTTTTCTGATGTGGATATTTATTTTTTTGATTTGGAAATTTATTTTTATGATTTGTTTATTAATTTTTTTCATTTAGGAATTCATTTTTTTGTTTCGGACATTTGTCTATTTGATCTGCAAACGTGTTTTGTTGATTCGGAAATTTACCTATTTGTTTCGAACATTT
The DNA here is from genome assembly GCA_949715475.1 of Microchrysa polita. NCBI lineage: Eukaryota > Metazoa > Arthropoda > Insecta > Diptera > Stratiomyidae > Microchrysa > Microchrysa polita. The sequence continues at coordinate 97,515,897 of OX454416.1, forward strand.
ATCTATTTGACTCGGAAAGTTATTTACTTGACCTGAAAATGCTATAAAAACTTTACCAAAAGTACTACTATATTAAAAGTATAAGTATTCTTGATAAAAATGTTACTCTTGAATAGTATAAAATTGATAAGGAAATTTATACAAACCGCTCGAAAAAATTAAAATTGTAATAAATAAGTGCAGTCGGCTTCGAATCCACAATTCTGTGATTTGTAGGCAAGCGCGCTGCTCACTGAACCAGACAGACTACAAATCAATAGATTTCTAGGTTGAATGGGTTTCTTGCGTTGAAAGTGTAGATTTGATAACATAGTACGATAGATTCTACCCTTTTATGTTATAACAACATTCAATGCAATTTATTCTATCCCAAACGGTGAAAAATGTATAATATTAAAAGGTACATATTTGGATAGTTTTATTCTGTAGCGGTTATAATTAATATAATTTTTGAATAAGATTCAAGTTTTGGAATAGATAGGAGTTATACTATTTTATTTATAAAATTTACTCCCGGTTTACACGAAAATTTACAACCGTGTAGTTTTCTGGATTGTACTTGTAAAATATTATTCGGCACTTGTTATGATTTTACGGAATCTGTTACTAGATTTTTGACAAAACATACAAAGGCCTCTTTTTCAGTAAATCCTAATTTTGCATTCAAATTCGCTTAAACTTGCCATGGAATTCTAGACCACAATGTCAGCCAAAATTTATTGTATCAGCTTTTCATCTGTGTTTCTGTCAAAAGTAAGCAGAACCACTTTTTGGCGGAATTTGGCCGAAATTTGGCCGAATTTTGGACGATGTATGAAATTTCTCTTCCAAAGAAAAGTGTTCCGTCTGGAATCCGTTTTGCCATCTGGAAACAGTCTCTTTGGTCATTGCATTAATTCCATAGCCAATTACGTATAGATTCGTAAAATTCCTTTTCGGCTTCAGGCTCCTTAAAACTACACTACGCAAACTTTTTTTAGGTCCTAAGTATTTTGGTTCAGGAAAAGCCAAAAGCAGTTAATGAGTGTTATTCTAAGATCTGTAAGGAAAACTAAATTTTTGGTGTAATAAACCTGAAATGCAAATGTATTTATAAACATACCTTAACTCAAGGAGACCTTGAGTCAAGGATGCGGAAATTAAAATAAATGTAATTTTCCATACTTTTTCATAGAAATCACTTAAATTCACGAGTCAATGCATCCTTGATTTAAGAAGAAACTCAAGGAGACCTTGAAATTTTCTACAGTCAACCTCACTTGAAGTTAAAGTAGCTACTCACCTACTTTGAAATATTATATTTCAAGTCTATTGAAAACTTAAGGTCTCCTTGAGTTTCGCCTTAAATCAAGGATCAGGGATCAACGATCCCTCAGTCTTGCCAATGTTTTTCCTATGTAGCTGCTCTCGGGTATCCCCACACCAAAACTTGATGTAACAAATTAGCCCCGTACTCTGTGCCCCCCCCCCCCCCTTTGAGAATTTTCTAAATACGCCACTGATTCTTGTAGCATTTCCAGACTTTTTCCAGTGAATTTCGTTCGCTGAATGCAGCCATTGTGCGTACAACCTACCTATCGTCGGTCACGCCTCAGCCGGAACTGGCCTTTCTTTTTGACCTTTGGTATAATTGGACTTAGATTTAGAATGTACGACATTGGTACCCGTGAGTGGCTAGTTGGACTCTTAATGTATAGCAAAGAAGAACTTCTACTTACGACAACGATGGATTGAGGCACTTGAAGGGCAGACACTGGGTAAAAAGAACGATCGGATGAACTATGTTTGCCATAAAATCAGATCGACCATTTCGTCATTTTTGACAGGTTTCTAAGGTGCCCTTGGTATGTTTGTAATAAAAGAAATTCTAACGTAGTTATGGGGAGAGATCATCATCTTTGCATCTTCGTCTAATTTCGGCGGAATGCTCCGTCCGCCCGCCATAAGTTCGACACCGCCAAATTAAGCATCTGACTGTAGCACAATAATTTAACAATCACCTCACGCAGAAAATAGCTTTGATTTTCAGTCGACCGGTTGACGACTTAACCTTCGGGCGGGCGCAATACATCTGACAGATTAAGTGACCAGTTCTTGTTGCGCCAATCAGCGATATAAAAAGGGAGAAGAATTGAAACTCACAGGTCACAGTAGTTTAATATTTAGCGATCAACTACCCAAAACACTTTTCAGTTTCTATCTACTTTCTACCACATGTTTGAGCATTATTTTTTTTTTATTTCGTAGAATTGTTTCCAGAAGACAATACAACAATAAATAAGTGTGTAAATATACAGAAACTTAGTTTAATCCTATTTTCTGCACTTAATCTGTCAGATGCATAGCGCCCGATCGTGTTAGGATTAGTATTGCGCCCGCCTGAAGGTTAAACTTAAATGTACACTCAGTAGGGCAGTAGTAGAATCGCTGCCCTCCGTTACTAGGCTTGGAAGTAGAGTATGGAAAGCTTAAAGTTATCTATAAATTTCCCTGGAGCTTATGCGAAAATGTCTCTCTCTCTCTTCATTACCGTAACTCCTAGCGGAGCATGGTGCGTTGATGACTACCGTGTGTAGTCATCAACGTTACAAAGACAACTGAATTCGGAGTGTGATACGGTTGTCAGCCATACCACTTCCTAGTCGCATTGTTAGTTTATTATTCTACGATAAGAATATTTCTAATCATCTTCTTCTGAATAATAAACTTGCGACGAGTCGTGCCGAGTTTGGAAACTCGTTTCTCTATGAGTGTCTATTTCACAGAGTGGCAACCGAACGATCACGGCCACAGAGCACGACATGCGAAAAATGTAGCATCACTAAAACATTTTTTTAAATTACGTTGACTCCAGGCTGTAAAAACCTATTCTTTAATTTTGCGAAACTACCCTTAAAAATGACTTATTCTGCGTAACCTTTGTAAATTGCATGAAAACGGGACAAAAAATAGAATCTGAACGTTCAAATACTTATTTGACATGATCAATTTTCGAAAGATATTTCTGCTCGCTAATTCCAGTTGTTTTACCAGCCAAGGTCAACAACCTGGTTCGACGACCCGACGTACTCCAGCGACACTATAATTTTCGGGAATGTCTCACAGAAGTCATTTGGTCCATCACCAATGTGCAAATATGAATAACAACTCTCAGCTAGTAGCCTGAAAAAGGAAAAATGACAAATCAATGAGTTAACCCTTTACCGCCCAATGTTCCAAATTGGGAACATAATTTCATGTTTTTTTTTAACCCACTTGCAATTTTTTTTTGTTCTTTCCAATTTTTTTTAGTTTATTATCAAGTTGGTAAAAAGGAAAAATAAATAAACAAATAATAGAAAAATTACCGTTATTTTTTGGTGATTTTTTTTAAAAGAGGATTTTTTTAATTTTGGGGAAAAAAATTTAAATTTTTTTTAACCAACAAAACTGAAATTTTAATTTATTTTTTACTATTAATAGATACATACGAAATAATATTGGTGACCTTAATTTAAAAAAAAAATAATACCGGTATCGGCTATACATGTTCAAATTGACGTGTTCCCAATTGGGAACATTGGCTCACTTCCAGTGTCTTGTAGAAAAATTATTTTGTTTCCAATTTTTCAATATGGACTGGACTTACATTGCAATTGCATGTAATTTTCGCATGTCAGTCTCTATTCGGTGTTCTAAAGAGCTTAGATGATTGCGACCTGAGTTCACTGAATAATATAGATATCTGCCAATTACCTCCTGAGGAAAACGACAAAGTTACTGACGAGGAAGACAAAGTGATGTTTGCGGTGAAGTTTCCGTAATAATAAAAAGATCGGAAGATAGTGAGGCATCGGGTAGTAAAAATAAACGCGTCCAGACAAGAAAAGCTACAAATGGTGACTATCAACGGTTGACCACAAGTGGATCAAAGCCCAAACCGAGGCAAAAAAAACCCCGACATTGCACTTGCACATTCTAAATTTGTTTCCCAGCATTAATTTTCAAACCCCAATACAAAATGAGCCGGTAGCTAACATAGAAACTAACTTCCTGTCATTTAGCAGAAATAACAAAAATCTACGCCGTTCGGCATGTTGATCAGATCGGCGTTGAATGGACGTCGTTTTGGGGCATACTCCTTCTCAGTAAGTACCACCAGTTGCCTTCTGAGAATCACTATTGGTCTACTGCGGAAGACATTTACTCTCCAATCGCATCAACCGTAAAGTCTCTTGCAGGAATCGAAAGTCATGGCGAAATCAGCATGTACAGGGTGGGCAAAAAGTAATTTTCCTATTTATTTATGTAATAACTTTAAAATAAACTGATTAAAACCAAAAAAAAATATCGTAAAATTAGATTTAATTTATGTCTTTTATTTACATTAGGTGTGGAAAATTATATCCGATAAGTGTGCACCATTAGAATTCACGCAAGAATGGGCTCTTTTCACGACATTTTGATAACGTTTTGGAGTGTGACTGGTGTGATCTGCCCAATTTCCGCTCGAATGTTCTCTTTTAACTTCGGTCAAGTCTGTGGTTTGTTGACGTAACCCTTCTCGTTGAGGTAGTCCCATAGAAACTCGAGAAGTGTGCAATATAAAAAAGTCTGAAGCCGTCAGAACAGGCGAAAATAGCCACCGTTTTATGTTACCATTTTTCGAGATGATACGATTTGGAAAGTCATGTTACAACAAGTTCATTGTATGATCTAATGTAAATAAAATACACAAATTAAAGCTCATTTTGCGATATTTTTTTTTGGTTTTAATCACTTTATTTAAAAGTTATTACATATATAAATAGGAAAGGGACTTTTTGCCCACCCTGTAGATATTCTGCGAAGGAAAACAGAGAGATAGACATACAACAACCACATCTTATTCACAAATATAACCACGGAATGGGTGGGGTCGATATTTTAGATGGACTTCTAATATGCCTACGATGTAAAAAGTGGTGGTGGAATCTATTCGCCAATGCTCCCAACATGGCAGTAGTAGCAGCCTGGTTTGTGCATAAGGAAATGCATGGGAAATCGGCCTAGGCTTCAGGCGGGAAGTAACAATGTTCCTGCTTAGGGGTTCATAAAAAAAATAGGTCCACAGCCAGGTCCTAAGGCACATGCTAGCCCAGCAAGACACAAATTAGATGGCCACTATTTGATAAGATCATCGCAAGGAAGATGTGCTCTTTGTAAATGCACGGTTGGAGTGTAAGGAGTGCAACAAACGTCTTCATCTTGAACCAATAAACCAATAAAGTCTAACATATCTGGAAAAAAAATCGACGTTGTTTTGTATCCCATGAATGGCCATTGTTCCCAATTGGGAACAGCATAGAAAGGGAGGAAGGGCGAAGGGGGTGAGGTAAACATTTTTTTTGTTTATTCTTAAAAGAATAATTTTTAGAGTTAATATTCAGGAACAAAAAAAAAAAGGAAATTCAAGCGATTAAGAGTTCGAAATTTAAAGAAAGGGTTATGTTAGTTAAGTAGAATTTCACCTGTTTTTGCTTAAGATTTTCGGCATTAAACATATTCATATTCAGTCTCTGTTGTCAAATCACATTGGTAGCACGTGCAAATGAAACATTGAGCTCTCAAGTGACATGATTCTCGGTTGAAAACTCTATTGACAGTGCCGTTAAAAACCTGTATTGATAACGCAGTTAGGCATTTTTAGCACTAAACACTTATTCTTTCATTGCCCCTTAAAAAAAATACAAAATGTATATTTCTTCATTTAATTCCATTTTTATTTAATACAAGTACAACAAAATTCACTAGCTCGCTTTCACTTCATTCTGATTTCGACACCTTTCCGTGACCCTCATCAACGGGTTCAGCCGAGACAAGTCGTTGCCTTTTGATCCAGCACAAAATATTGACCCAGGCAAATGCACAGGCCCCCACGTAGATTACACGAAACCTCGGCGAAACAAATGTGAAATTGACAAACTGTGCTGGGATCCAAAAAATACACGACCTCAGAAACGTCGGTGCAAACTTTTGCCTAAGTTCCTCGAATGGATCTGGGACGCGTTCCATTAGCGACATACCTGCGAATTAATTATGAGATGAGAAATAATAGGTGGGTGGTATAGCAGGGGACCGGGATTGGTCCCCCGACGCGTGTATATATTTACGCAAACACTTAAAGGAGCTAATATCCCACTCACACTCAGCCCATCTGCGTTGACAACGCACAAAAAATACACACGTACATTATCTCGAATGATGATGATGGTTCTTACCTGTGTAAAACATGACGAGCAATACGGGTGTGAGGAGAAATTGATCCAGCACAAGCTTTTTCACAATTATCCTTCGAGTGGTGCCGGGGAAGGTTCCATCCAACCATTTGTACCTATAGAAATTAGAAATAATATTCTGGATCATCATCTCATTCATGACACACGAAGGCATGTTTTTATGGCATCGTCCTTGTTGTCATCGCAACATATCCTTTTTGTGTACGGGTGTGTGACGAAATCATATTGGTACATATAATAATGTAAGAGTGAAGAAAAGAGGCTGGGTGGTATAATGTATAATCAGGTGTTTTGTGAAGCATATGTGCACAGGAATAAATGGCATGCTTTAGTGTGAAAAGTCTTAGCGCGCTTTCACATTCAACGCGTCGTAATAGGATTGTAGCATAAAAGCAACAGAATAAAAGCAACGAAAATGCCTTGCTGTGGGTGTTAGGAGATCTTGTGGGTGTAGAAAGGATGCAATTAAAAAACGCACATGTATGTGAAAAGATCTAATAAAGTTTCTTCGTATTAACGTTGTACAATTATCGCACTCCGCTTGAGCTTTTCATAGAACATTTCTATGCATGTAACGTTCCGTCGTCGGGGTCTTTTATGCTTCCCTACGGGAATGACAGGCGTTTTGAATGGAAAAAATACACATAATGAGAATTAAGTAATTATTTTCGCGGTAAACGCATTGAACTGACAGGTGGTGTTAAGATACCTTGACCTTTGTTTTATGACTAAAACGTGTGAAACGACGCTGAATAAGAAAACTTTAATTATAAGATAAAACTGAGAAAAATAGAAACTTATCCGCCGGCATTTCTCTTTGGATATATTTTCAAAAATATTAATAGGTTGATAGTTAGGTTAGTTTGGGTGTAAGGAAAATATGGGAGTTTCAGTAAGTAATGGTAGTATGTACCATAATTAGAGTCCCTGGCCTGCCTATAGGATTTTTTCGCGATATCTATGCAAAATGAGTCACAAAAGAGTGACCCAAAAGGAGGAATGCAGTGCATCGGATCGATAGTGTCAACATGCTTTTCAGCAAATGTAGTATAATACTCTACTTCCGATTTGCAGCTCTTTTTAAGCTGGGTATGTAGTGGTTAGTGCGCGCACCTTCGGTGAACAGGGGTTCGAGACTCACCGTGAACGAATTCAGTTTATATAGTGTTTTCGGAACTCACGACGCATGGGATGATCTCACTCAGATGTTAAACGAGTACCCATTTATGGGGATAAATAACACTGTTGAGCGTGCTTTTGATTTCAACACCTCTTAACAATTATTTGAAAATAGGGTTATAAACCGCCCGGCACCCGGTTTCCAGTTATTCCGATTATTTGCGAAAACGGTTTTACCATCCGGTTTAGCACCCGATAGAATGTACTGGCTTTCCTGTATATCATTTTATTGTGTTTTTTGCACTGCAGTGTAGATTAGTCTAGTGTAATTGCATGGGGCTACAATACTACATAACCTGGGTCATAACCTGGGTCAGATTGTTATTGTAACTCCATGTAGTTACACTAAACTAACCTGAGTACAAAGAAACACGCCTTCTCGCTCCAATATTTTGAAATATCGATATCGCGCTTTTTCCAACCATATGGGCCGGTTCCGTTCATTTATCCAACACAGGTTTTTTGAGCCCCTGTTTAGCAGCGTTTTCGGCCTTTTAGCTGTTGTTCAGTACCGTTTTTTTTTTGGTAGTTTGGACATGTATATGTCTTTGCGGAGGCTACCTCAGAAATACCGGGTGTCGTTCCGTGAATAAGCGTGGCGAAAAACTGTTACGAAAACATTTAACGATTAAAATTGACCTTCCCGTAGTTCGATCTTGACCAAATTTGGTATACATTATCCTTTGATCGCTCTGACTCAGAATCGACAATCACAATTTTGATAAGTTGCGGGAATAGCGGTAAATTCGCCATTGAAGCGAACGAAAATTCGTCCTTCAATTGGTTCTCCTGGCTCTCCCCGTGGCTCAATGTCGACGAAACTCAGATGGAAGTTAAGTGGTGCGATCCTTATTATTTTGGTGCCAGCACTTCTTATGAGGAAGATGTCCTTGGACACAAAATATCCTTTTTTCTGTGGGAATGCATTATAGACGCTATGTATAAGGATCAAGAGACCCAAGAGCGTATCGCCCGCCAAAAGAAAAAAAACGAAAGCGAACAAGTATATGATTACCGGAGACAACTATCTTTTTTGTTTGACAGGGCTACAGCCTTCCAGGCAATATCCCCCAAAAAAATTTGTTTACCAAAATATTTCAAATATCCTGTTCTAGTGCCTTTCCAAAAAAATCTTCGATCTGCACAATAACGGGTAAGACATATGCAATAAACGGTGAAATTTTCACCCTCACAGACTTAAGCGAGTAACCCAATTTCATACTGGAGTCTACAGTTGCAGAAAGACTTGCTTCTACTGTCTCTCCCCGTGATGGGATTTTAATGAAATTTGGAATGAATGATCCTCTGGTGGTCCTTCTAAAGAATCAATGTCTTCCATTTAGATAAGTGGATTGAATAACGGTAAAATAATAGGTCAAGTTAACAAAATATTTCCAACAATTGCGTCTTTCGGCTCATCGCATTGACAATTTTTAAAACACACTGCGACATTGGGACACGGGTACATTGGAACATTAGGATATTGGGACACTGGGAGACTAGGATCTTGGGGCAGTGGGATATTAGGAAATTGGGACATTAGGGTCTTGGGACATTAGGACATTAAGACATTGGGGCATTAGGCACACTGGGGAAACTGGGGCGTGGGGACATCGGGATATTGGAACATCGGGATATTGGGACAATGGGACATTGGAGCATTGGGATATTGGGACATTGGGATATTGGCACATTAGGGCATTGGGAGACTGGGACATTGGGGCACTGGGATATTAGGATATTGGGACATTATTATGACCTTGGGAGAATAGGACAATCGGACATTGGGACATTGGGAAACTGGTACATAGGAACATTGGGCCACTGAGACATCGGGATTTTGTGACATTGGGACATCATGATATTGGGGCACTGGGATATTAGGACATTGGGACATTAGGGTCATTAGGACATTGGGACATTAGCATATTAGGACTTTCGGATATTGGGACATTAGGTACATTGGGGAAACTGCGAAATGGGGACATTGGCCCACTGGAACATCGCGATATTGCTATTGGGACATCGGGATATTAGGACATTGGGACATTAGAACATTGCGATATTGGAACATTGTGACATCTGAACATTGGGATATTGGGACATTAGGACACTGGGACATGGGGGCACTGGGATATTGGGACATTATGACTTTGGGACAATAGGACAATCGGACATTGAGTCACTGGTATAGAGGGGCAATGGGCCACTGAGACATCGGGATGTTGTGACATTGGGACATTGGGGCACTGGCATATATCGTGGACATTAGGGTCTTGGGTCATTCATTAGGACATTGGGATATTAGGACATTGACACATTAGAACATTGAGACATGGGTGCACTGGGGAAACTGGGACGTGAGAACATAGGGCCACTGGGACATCGGGATATTGGGACATTGGGACATCGGGATATTAGAACATTGGGATGTTGGCACATTGGGATATTGAATCATTGGGATACTGGGACATTAGGGCACTGAGATACAGGGACGTGGGGGCACTGGGATATTAGGACATTAGGACATTAGGACATTATCATCTTGGAATAATAGGACAATCGGACATTGGAACACAGGCACATAGGGACATCGGGATATTGGGACACCGGCATATTGGAACAAATTGCGATATTAGGACATTGGAACATTGGGATATTGGGACATTAGGACATTGGAACATTGGAAAATTGGGACAATGAGACATTTTTGCATTTGAACATTAGGATATTAGGCACACTGAGGAAACTGGGACGTGGGGACATTGGGCCACTGGGTGTCGTTTGGAAGGTGATATTTGAGGCACTGTATGTGACCGGTTGGAAAATAATTTTTTTTAAAGAAAAAAAAATCTGATGTCCCAGGGGGGGTTCGAACCATGGTCCAAACCGTCGTCAATACCTTCCGAAAAGTCAACAACGACCACCAAGCCGCCTTGACCACACTGCGCCTTGTCAGTACGAATAACTTTAGTTATCATCATCATCTGGTCTATAGTCATTCATCACACAGTGCAGTGGCTGATGCAAATGCCTGGTACACTTGCAATGGCGAGCAGGTATAAATTGAATTTTCGATTGCATATGCGTGCACTTTCGAATTTGTCACATGTAAAACGCGCGCGTAAAAAAAGAGGCCTCCAAAATGCATACGATTTATCGCGTAAATTTACGAAGAGTAGACAATGAATAGTCGTTTTAGTATGATCACCAAAAGGGTAGGGTAGGTAACTTAATAAAAAAGAAAAAAGTTACGCCCCTGTCGCGACTCGAAAACGTCACCCCAGGCACCAAACACCTATCATCTAACCTACTCGGCTATGCTGACCTCGATGCCACGGTAACAAATTTTGGGATAAAAGATAAAATTATTTATACCATTTTTAATATAAAGTTATATATGCCAATTTTAGTATACATTTTTATAACGTTGAAAGTATAAAGTCAGTGTATACCAAAAATGGTATAAATTTTATCAAAGTTCTTATGAACTTTTCTTTTCGTTGCGATTTATACCAAAACTCAGATAAATTTTATACAAAATGGTTTAGAAAGGCTCATCTATACTAAGTTAATATTTATTTTATTCTTTTCTAGGATAAAATTTTGCGCGAATTGAGTTGAAGATGCCATGCACATGTATAAATTACAAACTTCATCACTCATAGAGTCTGGTTGGTCTAGTAGGTAGGGCGTTGGTCTCCAAATCATAGGGTCTCGGGATCGAATCCCACTGTAGGTATAGGTAATTTATTATGCAATTTAGAGCGTAAAGAGGTTAATAAAATATAGAAGAGGTCAATGAGTTATATGATTTATGAGTTACTAGAGGGCTTCGCCCCCTGCTCGCTACGCTCACCAACCCAGCGTTCGCGCTCTGCGCGCTCGCGATTTTTTTATTTTTATTTTTCATTTTGCTATCAAGTGAAAAATCAACTAGGTTTCATAGTTGTACTGACTATGACATGATAGGCTGAGAATCATGGGGTAAAATAGTTAGGTTAATATGGAAAATAGTCAATGGTACTATTGTTTTCGTTCAGTGCAGGACCATCTACTGTTTATAATTTTTATATCAAATTCCTCTAAGCTATTTCTATATATGATTGCCTATGAAAGTTATACCAGTCGTATTCTTCGATTTATACCTGTTCTCTTATAATTTGTATAATCTGTCCTATAACCAGGATCTATCGATTCTTTATAATTTTTATACCAAATTCATATAAAACACTTCTAAATGATTTCCTATAAAAAATAAACCATTGGTATTGTTGGATTTACACTATAACTCCTATTAATTTTATAGTTTATAGAATAAATTTAATTTATAAGATTGAAACTTATAAATTTAATACGAATTTTCGTATGGACCTATATAGATAAGAAAATTTATACCAAAATTTTTTAGTGTGGGGCAACAAAAGAATGATATTGTGTTCGGAACATTGTGGGATGTTGACTGTGGTTGTAAGCCACTGAACGTTGAATATTTAAATGAAACAGTACGTAACAGTGGTTGTACAGTATGTATAATGGTTTTGGAGCCACTGTACCTTGTATGTTGAAAAGAAACAGTGTAAAGAGTTTGCACATAAACAAATTATTACACCAAAAGGATAAAATCATTACATTCGTTCGGAGTCTTTAGCAATACCTTGCTTCGAGTTTTATGCCAATATTATCCGATTCGGATGGACACTATTCGACACCGATTCGGAGTGAAAATCACTCCGATTTTTTGGCTGTGCAGTGAAATTTAATTCAACCAATGATGTCCGTCACCGCACCGCAAATCATTGATTCGTTGGACATTTCTTTTTCTCCATTCAGCAATATGTAAACGCTCTGCAAAATGTTCGTGATCATGTGATGATGGCTAGATTTATCATGCCTGTAGCCTGGTTGGGTATCCGAAACGCCATATAGATGTACAAGCCAGATTATCAGCTGATAAAACTGTCGCTAAGAACCCCAAGTAACACGTATTACAACAATAGCAACCGAAACAACCACAGGCGCTAAGAACTCAAATTTTCGAAATCGAATTTCGACAGTCCGGCTTGTCTATCAAGATGGTGGTATCCGCCAGGTTTGGTGCGTAGGGCAATGTGTTCGAGTCCCCACAGCAACTTATATTTTTTTCTTTTATTATAGTGTTCAAAATATTTTTTTTTAGCTTGGTGATAATTATTTGGAAAATAGTAAAACACGTGTGATTATTATAAGGAAATTAGGATGTGTACGCTGGGTTGTTCCGTGACAAAATGTGACATTGTAAAACATAGCGAAAACGTAACGAAGCTATAAGTCAACCTTTTAGTGGTTTGATCATTGCTAAATTTGGTATACATTTTCCTTTGATTGCCCTTACAAAGAATCGACAAAGCGGTAAATTCGCCGCTGAAGCGAATGAAAAGTTATCTTTCAATTGGTTCTCTTGGCTCCCCCTGTGAGGCGATTTGGATGAAACTCAGATGGAAGTTAAATAGTGCGATCCTTATTATTTTGGTGCCGGCACTTGTTATGAGAAAGATGTCCTTGGACAAAAAAGGTCCCTTTTTCTTTGGGAATGCATTCAAAATAGAGTATTGGGTGAGTTGAGCCAATAAAAACCACCACAAGCTCATTTTGGGTTTTCAAAGGATATTATGTACATATGTACCACCAAAAAGGACACTTCTCTAAGGAAACTGAGAATGGGAATTATGGTTGTCGTTCGAAAGTCGATATTTGGGGTACTGTTTGTAATCGGTTTGAAAGGATTTTTGGGCTTGGAGTGACAAGACAACGGCTGATGCAATGTCGGTTATTTTGTAAGCAATAACGTAGACATATACATGATCTAAGATTTTTCCCCTAAGGGAAAACTTCTCGGAGTTTTTGGTTAGTTTTCAATCTTTCGGACATTTCTTACTGTTTTTTAGCAACTGTTCGGTATCGGGTTTTTCAGGTTTTCTTCGCAATTGTGCAACTCCGAATTAACTGAATGTCAGGTTCTTTTGTACCGCATTTTATCACGTTTTTTAGGTTGTTGTGAATGCTGTATGGTACTTTGGTTCGGATGAAGCTATGTTATTCTCGCAATCCCTAACCAGGGTCTGATTTTGTCCTCAATAAACATTTAATGCTGCAGTTGGGAGGTTTTTAACACTGTTTGAAGAGTTGACTTTAGTGCTTATCTTCACTGAAGTCTTTCAATCTTATTAATTTATCAAATTAAATTTGTCCATCTGATTTGGTCAGGGTGATTGATGGCAAATAAGTCACAAACCAGCCCTGCGATGTAAAGCCTAGGCCAAATTCTTAAGGGAGATTGGTAATTTGTAAAAAATAAACTAAACCATCCAGGAAATAATTTTACGAGAAAATATAATAGTGATCGGTTTTTCCAACTACTATCCGGATAATATTATGGTTCGATTACATTTATTTCCTGATAGCTGATACCATATTGAACCGAAACTCATTGTTTTTACATCAAACAATTCTCTGAATTGAACTATTCTCACTGGTACCTAGAAATTCATCCTGGAAATTAACTGATGGAAACTATATTTATTTTTTAATAATGCTAGCAATCGTTCCCCAATGATTTCGCGTCACATTTATACAATATTCTGCTGGAAAAACACTCCACCGATTTTATTATTCATTTGATGCATCGCTCATCATTGACAAATCGAAATCGATGTCATGTCACCTTGTGTATGCATCCAATTCATTTTGTCGAGCATCGCTAAAATTGATGCCTATTCAGGTCAAAGTTAGCATCTGTAAAACGTGCACGAAAGCTGCTATGTTACGTTAACATGCTGATGTTGACACACCTGACTTTCGTCTACCATACCCAAAACCAACACGAGTTATGAGGTTTTTCAAACGAAACACACATGTAAATGTTGTGATGTATGCGGGATTCGACGTCCTTGTTGTCGTCAATCGATAATCCATTATCCGATTGTTTGAGTAATTCGACACGACTTTGTGCTCCTTCGGCATATATCAGTACAAGAAGGAAAGATTCGCAGTTCATCTAATTCCTATTGATATTCACCTCATGTGCGGGCGCTACGGTTGCCGTGTATCCTGGGCACATCTTGCATCGCAAAACGAAATGGGGGTGGGTGGTGGTAGTGGCACGTTGATAGCTACCGTGTGGCAATAATGGACGACTCAGTTATTGAGATTGCGAATCATCCGTAATCAAAGTCAACTATAAGGCCTCCTGGTTTCACCAAACTATATGCACGAAGAGTTGGGTTGTTCGAAGGGTTCGATTTTTGTCCTTGTGCATAGGTATACGAAGACTGCGATGGAAATTGTATATCTGTTCTCATTTGCAAGAGATGATTCCGTTCTTGGGATTATGGTTTGTATATCGGAGGTAAAAATAACCCTTGACTTAATGCATGAAGGGAATCGGTTAAGGTTTCGAATTTGCTAAATGTTAATTGAAGCAATCCCCTGCGGGTGATGGAAGATAAGGGCTTAGCGGTACAAGAGTGATTTGAAACGAAACTGTGACGATGATTAATTTGGGATAATTGCAGATCATCTTTCAGCCGATGGGAAAATGTAAAGAATATGGATTTCAAATGAAAATGAAATACATACATGTCGTTGTTTGTTAATATGAAGGTTTGGTTTGAAAGTGATCCGTTAGGAGATTGAACGCATTACAAATTTCGCAAATATTTCTACCTTAAAAAATTCTAATATTTTGAATTAATCCGAACAGTTAGAGTGAGTATATAATAAGAAATAAAAATTAGCATTGCCAGGATTTAAAGGCGAGTGGAATTCCAAAATAGCAGGATAATAATAATGTATACCGCGGTATTTAGAATAATATATAAAATAGATTTAGATAATAGATTTAATACAAATTTGATAGGAATAAAATTACATCGTGATCCAATGAGAAAATCCCTTCAATTAAGCAGGCACCAGGCAGCACCAAGGATCCCACACCCTAGTGTCCCACGAGACCAAAATTTGAACATATTTCCCACCATGGAGAAAAATGATGACTACGAAAATAATATAGGACGAAAATTTTTAAAACATTATGTGATGTATTGTCAATGACATTGTCATTGGTTGTTGTAACTCCTTGTCTCTGCATATCACGTTGACCTAGCAACTACGGCGCAAGTGCCGCGCATCTAATTATGTGTCTTTAGAGAGGTGTATCCGCATCATCAGGAATGATATTACCGTTATGTATGTTGTGGAGTTGCGAATCATTTCGTCAAAACATCGCTCATATTATAAGTATAACGGTAGATGAGCTCCTGCTGGAATTTAAGCGAGGATATTTTACTTTAAAAAACGTAATGGCTGAACTTTAGTAGGAATATTGTACTATTGTTAGTTTAATTCCGAATACCCCCTGGAATACGAAAACTAAGTTTTAGATGATAGGCCATGTCCCTCAACAATCTCACCAAATTTCAGCAATTGTGTATTTTTTTTAAAGCAAACAGCGTTTTTCTGCCTTTGATTCTCTACTACTTTCACGTACTGTTTCTAAACATCGTGAATCAAATAATCCACGTGTCAACGTGTTTGGTTCGGATGCGAAATACAGGTTTTCTACATAGCAAGCCAGATTCAGGGTTTCATTGAAAATTATTGGGCTTGGTTGCTTTGCCGATATTATATCGTCGCTGGTTGATGGATTCTTTATCTTTCGTCGAATCAGCGTCGACGTGAACTATATATTCTTTGGCTTCGGTATTCTTTGTTTTCGCGATTCCCAACTGATTGCAGCATTTCCAAGGAGAAAACGTATCTTGTGTATGATCTTCAGTCATCGATATTAGATCATCAATCGGCATAACCAGGAAGACCCAACTAACAATGCGTTTGCTTTAAAAAAAAACACTTCAGCCTGTAACAATCCTATAGTGACACTAAACTCATTTTAAGGTGTAACATCGCTTAAAAGAGTATTTTGATACGATAAATAATCCTTAAAACATTTTCCGAAAAGCTTCTTACATTCTTAAAGAATCAATTCACGGTTATCCAATAAATCATTGAATATTAGCACTATAAGACTTCCATAACTTCTCTAAACGTTAACCTATAAAAATACTCGATTAGATACTTCTCTATTGTGTTTATTGAATGACACAAACGCACACATATAACAGTCTCCTATATGCTCTGGAATACTAGGATGGAAACCAAGTTTCTTCAATAGAATTGTTTGAAGTTTTGTATATGTATATATATGAAACCAACATTTCCCCAAACCTCACTCATTGTTGATTTCTGAACCAATGAGCATTATCTTTGTGCGGAAACTGGCTGCATTTAATTGCTGAATGTGTAGATTTAAACAACATCATTATTGGTAAAGCCAACTGATTTATATAAAATAGAAGGTTCATTGCAGAAGATTCTATAAGGAATTGTTAAGCATTTTAAAGTAAAGTGCTCGTATTACTATTGGTAAAGAATATTCTATGAAGTATTATAGGACTTTTAATGAGCGTTTTATACAGAAATTTCCTGAAATATGTAATATCAAGATTATATTTATAAACCTGTAAATCTATTAGTAAATTGAATTGATAAAAAAAATTTTGAAGTTGTCTGTGCCACTTAAATATCGTAGAACGCGTTTGACGGCAATCCAATAATGCATTCCGTAATTCGTGTTTTATCTGAGAGGCGCTAAGATGCATTTTTCCGTAACGAACTGACTCCCTCTCTCTCTCTTCATTACCGTAACTCCTAGCGGAGCAGGGTGCGTTGATGACTACCGTGTGTAGTCATCAACGTTACAAAGACATCTGAATTCGGAGTGTGATATGGTTGTCAGCCATACCACTTCCTAGTCGCATTGTTAGTTTATCATTCTACGATAAGAATATTTCTTATCATCTTTTTCTGAATAATAAACTTGCGACGAGTCGTGCCGAGTTTGGAAACTCGTTTCTCTATGAGTGTCTATTTCACAGAGTGGCGACCGAACGATCACGGCCACAGAGCACGACATGAACTGACTACTTTTTAAATATGTTTTCGTTACGACTAGACATATTTATGGCTCGATTCGGCTAATTTCGGTTGAATTCTATTCAGAAATAAAAATTATATTCAGAGAAAAAAATTGGGTTCGATACCATCCTTAAATCATCGGTGCAAGTAAACACAATAATCCGCTCCGCACTTGACGGTGTTAGGTGCTGCTGTTTCATTAGAAAATGAAAGAAGGAGAATGTGTATGAAAAATTGGACGACATAAGACTGCTTGTTTCATGGAAGAGAATAATAAGGGTATATTAATTGCGAAGTGAGTAGCAACCAATAACGCACTCCAATTGTCTTTTATACCATAAAACAGCACCTAACAAGCACTAATTACCTGAGCAACGTAATATTATAGTCATCGTTACCTGACGGTGGTATTTCGATGGATATTTAAGGACCATACGTTACAAGTTTTCGCTTGAAAAGAGTGCGGTTAATGTGTCACATTGGTCCTGAAATATCCATCGAAATTACACCGTCTTTATCCCAATAGACAGCAGAATATTGAAAGCTGAGACATCAGAAGTGATGACGAAACGCCTCTAACTCGAAGAAAGGACCACGCCTCTGCGTCGGATTATTCTTCTGGATGTTGAATCCCATATAGACACTTTGGACTCGAGTCGATATCGAATTGTTTGCCTACTATATACGCCGTAAAGCCAAATCATTGAAAATGACTCATCCAGGTTTTAAATGGTACTTCGCCGTTGAGACGTCTTGATGGACATCAATGCCGAATGTGGCTTGACGTAGGGATCGTTTTCACCTGAAATGCTGGGGTGAGCCCGGACTGGATCATCATACATCGAGCCATTCCGACTAATATTCGGTTTTTCCTTTCATGCGGACCGTTCTGTTGTTGCGCGTGTAGAATTGTAAGGTCATATTTTATGAGTTCTGCTTTCAAAAAAACTGTTGTATTCTTATCCATATTGTCGGAGCGAATTGCTCTGATATTCCAAGCAATATAAATAAGATTAAACACAACACACCGAACATTCAAAACAATAATGATAACCCCCAGAATACAAGAACAATTTATAACAGCATCACGTATATCCCTAAAATATCAGAGAGTATAAACAGGATTATAAGAAAAGACATAAATAACCAACCGAATAACAATAACATAAGGATTAATCTAACATACAAACCTCAAAACCTAATATTCACCGATACTAAACAAAAAATAAATAACAACAAACAGAGTAACATAATTTACAAAATACCGTGCAAAACATGTCAGGATAACAACAAAGAAATGGCATATTATGGCTCCACGACAAGACATCTCGAAACCAGACTAAAAGAACACCAAAATATTAATAAACAAAATAATAATCCAAACACCAACTTAATTAAACACCAAAGAGAGGAGCACCATATAATGGATTTTAATAACACAGCAATAATAGACAAAGATAACAACATAAAAAAAACTAAGATACAAAGAAGCCATATACATTAATAATAATATGAATAACTCCTTCAACTCAAAACTAGAAATACCTGCAACTATTAACCTATATAATAAACTTTAAAAAAAATAAACATAACGTATACCAACATAAAACATTAATAAATCAATAATCATAAGCACCAACATTAACAACAAAACAAAACCAATAATACCAACTTAACCGAAATGACTGACAGTTGTCAAAAATATATTTCCCGCCATTAAAACCACAAGCTAATAAAGGTATAAAATATCTAATAATATTTATAATCTAACTCAATAAATAATTAATGAATACTTTTAGAAACCTGAAGATGCCCGTAAGGGGCGAAACGTCGTTGTTAAGAGATTGAAAACAATAAACATATAAGCTGGAATCATTCCGAATAATTTTACTAGTACATACAACAAAACAGATCTACACCAGCACAAAATAACATACATAGCTTTGTATGCCTTGAATAGCTTCGCTTTTCTTCTTCATTGAGTAAACTTCACACTACTTGGATTTTTAGTCGATAAATATGACGAAATAGACGTACGCATAGGTCCACTAATATTGCTGTGGACGAGTTGGAGTATTTCGTTGGTCTGCATGGCTACATGATGTCGAATACGGCTTTTGCCTTTTCTTTGCCTGGATGCGTCTGCATGACTATACATGACGTCAATTACGGTTTCTACATTTGCATTCTCTGGGTGCAAGTTTGACACCAATGCTCGTCTTTCCTGATTTCATTTGCTCTTACTTTTTTCTGACGTACTCAGCGCCCGCTCTAAGGGGGGGAGAGCCGGGCGGTCGCCCGGGGCGCCAAATTTTGGGGGCGGCTTTTTGGCTCGTATAAGTAAAAAGTGGAAAAGGCCGAAAAGAAAATATTAATATCAACTTCGATTTAGTGGAATTAAAACCATAAAAACTACAAATAAAATACATAAAAAGGAAAGTTATGTTTTAAAGAAAAAAGTCTTTGCAAGGTTTTAATAACCCACAATTGATACGGAGTACTGCATTCGGAATCAAAAAGGGTCAGGAAAAATTGCCAATATTGTACGTCCTTGATTCTAGCACGCGTCTTCCGAAAAGCAAAGTGGGACAGCATATGAAATGAGAAATAAGAAGCCACATCGCATAACACTCACCACATAAAAGCGTTAAAATCAACCTCTACTGTGAGAAATTGTATGCCTGAAACACTGAGCACTGAGATGACAAATTTTGAACAGGTTGGTTTAGATTTCAGCAAGTTGAGGGATGGAACCACAGTACACATTGTCAGAGCTGCAACCAATCTTCCCTAATATTTTTCTAGACATGCTAATATCGAGATATCGCTAGGTTCTCCCGATTTAACTAGCTAGCTACCCAATTCTCTATAAAAATTACCAAGATGACGCATTTATGAAATTAAACCACAGAAGAAATCAGTTTGCGAAGAGATCCGACTAATTGAAGTTTATCTGCTGCGCAGTGTGTATGTTATCAAAAACTACTCCAAAACATTAGTAATGAAAACGAGCACCATTGCAAATTTCCAAAATTTTCCCAAACAGTGTTTTGCAAAATGTGTTGAGTCTTTCAGTGAACAAAATAATTTTGCATTAATTTTCAATTTCTGACGACACTGTGAAAGCTCGGGGAATTCAATACTAACCTCAATTTTTGGAACTCCAAATAAACTCTATATCAAGTCTTGCTGAACTGTGGCGAATTTCGCTTAGGAGTCTGAACGAAAACGAAACAATTTTCTAGTGCATACTTTCTGGGCCTTTTCAGTGGATCAAGATTATATTTTCTGAATTATTAGGGCGTTGGTTCGAGTCCTACTGTCACCATCAATTTTTGTGTTGTCTTTAAAAAAATGCTTCTACCCAACTAACAATTATTATAGTTCTATATTACTTCGTAGAATATTCTCTTCCAATACTATTAGAAGCAGATTTCATGATATGAAAACAGAAAAGTGGCATTTGCCGCCGTTTTTTCTAAACCAATAGAACCTTGTATTTTATATCTTATATCATCATTACTTTCGTGCCCCGTGCATTACCTCCGATAACTAATGTGAACAGATTAAGTATTAATGCCATCTATATAGGAAGCTTATAGAATGACACTGATATCTGATGAAAAAGTAGCGCGCAGCTAGCATTGAACCCATGCCCACCGTATAGCCCGTCCTATGCCTTAACCACTCGACTAATCTGAGCATTGCTCGTAAGCAGTTGGAGTTGCTTCTATTGAAATATTTAACACATTTCTATAAAATCTGTTATGCGATTAATCTTCTCTCATGTGGTTTTACCAATAGTGGCAATGGAAAAACTGACAATCATTCGTTTGCAGTGAGAAGATTTTACAGTTTACAGTTTTTTTCAATCCACATATTTATCAATAAAATGTGCTCAGTTTATGTGTAGAGATTTTCTTAGCGGCTTAACTGACAATAATTCAAGACTTCAAAACATTCAATTGAAGATAGTTGGTTTCCATTTTGGTATTTCAAAGTACTTCATCACTCTCAACTCTTCCAAAATTACGAAGCCCTTACTCCTACAAAAATACGATAAACAATTTATCGGATGACAATTTGATGCCATACTATTAGGATATAATCGGTAGTTTATGTGTGTTAATTTGTGAGTGATTGATTACATATTTGCTAACAGGATTACCCCTGTGTGTTAAGCCATCCAATAAAAACAATAAAAAAGTATTAATGGAGTACCTATATTTTTTAGCTTCATATTAAGAGCAAGTATTACAGAAACTTTACAGCACCATCTTTGAATTCCTCATACAATCTACGTTTAATTTGCCTTGAATAGTACCTAAGGGGCGGCAATTTGTCCTCTTGCCCGGGGCGGCGTAAGTGCTAGAGCGGGCGCTAGACGAACGTATATCTGGTCCTTTTCGTTGAGGTGTCTTTGACATATGGATGTCAAAAACTGGACTTTTAGACGGAAAACCGGTACTTTCAGAACAGATTTTTCGTTTTTTTCTTCCGATTTTTCCCGATCAGTTCTTCAAATTCTCGGTTTTAAGCAGAACTTAAATTTCCTTAGAGCAAACAAATTCCCAACTTTCAACATCTGTCTACTAGAAGAAAATCCATGTTTGTGAAACAGACAAATTGCCAAACAATGTGCCATACTTCAGTTTTCATTGAGCAGCTGACGTCAAACAATCATTATTCTTGTCGATTACGGCTGATGTCGACTACAACTACGATTTACCCAGTGCATCGTCTGAGGATTACAGAAATATGATTCGGCTCGCTTCGCGCTTCTTCTTTGTTTGACCGAATAGGTCCATCAGATGCTCCACATTAATTTTCCTGCCAAGATGGTGATGGTCTTTGTGATCGATAATTTAAAAATCATCTTTTAGAAGGGTACTTTTGCCTATACCGGTGAAAGTCCTTCTGGAATAGAGTGTATATGTGTTGCACGGGATCCTTTCGTCGAACAAGGGATAGAACTCACAAGAGGAAGTACACTTTCTAGCGAAAGACGAGTTATCCCTCTCCTGCGGATCTTATAGTTATTTAAACTGTGTCGAAGGGAAAGATTTTTTCATATTTTATTTTTGCCAGTTACTATAATTTGGCTTCTTTATTAAGAACGTGGCAATGCCTTTATAAGTGACGTTATACATGCCCTTGTACTTTAATTCCTCAAGATAATCCTTATTGCTTAAATGACGGCTATGAATGCCACTCTGGGAACATTACGCTATCAGCTCTCACAAGAAGAATTTTCTTGTTCTTTTTACCGACACCGGCGACACTTATCTTAACGTCCGCCATATAGCGGACACATAGCGGAAAATATCGGAAACACAAAAGTTCCCCCTATGAGAACGGATAGCAGAATAAGCCGTAATACGGGCATTCGCTCTAGCAAGAAGAATTTTTTTGTTCTTCTTATCGACACTAGCGACACTTATCTTACCGTCCGCCATATAGCGGTCATATAACGGAAAATATCAGAAACACAAAAGTTCCCCCTATGAGAACGGATAGCAGAACAATCCACTAACTGACCCATATCTAGGATCCAGGTAGTACTTATGAAATCTTATTGTTAACTTTATACATAACTCCAACTTTACTGGTAAAACGCTGGAATCAAAACCATCAAAACATTCGCATCACCAAATCCAATGTATCCTTAAACCAATCTGGGTTTGAATAACAAGTTCTGCGGCAATATGGACCAACCGAACAGAAATGCAGAAATGGAACCACAGAGCCCGCATATCTAAATCTAAAGTATGGTATGGTATGGTGGAGCACACATTATGAACTATCTACAGTGACTACGTGAAAATTGTGCATTCTGAATGGGTGGAAAATTTGTGCTGTTTAGAAAATTCCAATTTACCCACTAACCATGTGTACAACGTTGGTGAATAGATAAAAGTGCCCATGATTGCATATCGACCCAATGTTGGGGTATCTATGTCCTCTTGTGGCTTTGCCTGCAATAGACCGGGATCGGTATTAACACTCTTTCAATACAGCAGGAGCGACGCGACGACACCTCCTTCCAACACCATGCCCCCAACTGTCAAATCACTATAAGTGTGTGTGCGTGTTGTGGATGGTTGTGTGAGTGGAATAAAACGTGTACAGTACATAATTGATCGAACAGAAAATGTTTCTACTCAAAATGATTTTAAATGTTGAACACTTCATTACCAGAATTTTGCGCGTAATAAATTGTTGAGAATATTCTGCACCCACATAGAGCGAGCCATATGTCAGACAGTTTACTACAAATGGATGTCGGGCAAATAACTTGCGAGCCGTCGCTGCAGCCATGGTCGTTTCGTTCCCACACTATGCACTATGACTTTTAACACCTTGCTGGCACCTTTGCGCTGTTTACGTTTTTCTCACCAGCTCTTCAGAAACCGTCGTCGTTTTCACCCGCGTCACGTCACTGTTGTGTAATTAAAATGCCAAGGAAAATACTCCAGCCAGGATGGCGATAAGAAAATATTCACAGACTGTAGTAAAAAGCGGAAAATCTCGTGGATGGAATCGATTTGAACAACTTGGGGGAAAATTGCTGTGTTAGCTCACAGCGAAAATAGTAAGGCAACTGAATCTGAATGCATGCAGTCGAGAACCAGCTTTTGGAGCGATGGGGAGCATGTGTGGTACGTATCGCTTCTCAAGTGGTGTCGTAACCTAAAGTGATTTAAATTGATCGTTTAATGAATTCGTTAAAAAAATGGACAAGAGTATGGTACGTAGATAACGAGAGCTCCATTCATGTTCATGAAAATATTGCTCAATACATCACAGCAACGCAGAACGTGTAGTCTTTATCAGAGGTTTGATATCTGGAGATTGTCCGAACCGATGGAATACAAAAGATAAAGAGTTTCAGTATTCACATAGCTAAGTAGTAAGATACATCGTGTAAAAATTATAATTAAATACAAATGACTACCTTTCAGTAGCATATAGCATAAATATTGTGCACATGATGATTAGATGATATCAATTGTTATTATCATGGTGGTCAACAGGTGGTCGGTGAGAGACCCGCGAGATACTATGGGGACTACTTATGAAAAAAGAGTATTTAATTGGGATTAATTAAAATAATAGGCATGCGCTTTGAAAAATATTATACATAGTACTGTTACTTTCGTTTCTAGGTCTGTGGTCGATCTAAAAATGCGATTTCGCCAGACCTTAACATACGTAAATGGTTCCGTGGGGTCTGACTTACCCCAAGGGAAAAATCGCTTAAAAGCTTAAATTTCTGCTTTTTAGCACATTTGTTTGAACTAGAAGTAACAGTGAAGCCTTTTGATTAAGTGGGATATAAAAAAAAGTGGAGTTTGGACAGTAGTTTTTTTAGGAGGTGTCAAATTTGAGGGTAATTTTCGATTTCCTGAGCCTAAAAGTTCAACACAACGTTTTTACGCAATGTGAAGAGTATAAGAAGTGAAAATTTTCATAGAAAAGGAGAAAATAACACAATCGGGCGCCATTCATCTGAGATATTATTTCATCCCTCCCGCCCCTCGAACAAGTGGTAGGTAAAAACTAAAATCTGCTTGATCGATAAAGATTAAGCTACTGTGAGCTTCAGTTCACTCCCTTTTTGTATCGCTGATTGGCGCAAGAAAAACGGGTCACTTAATCTGTCAGATGCATTGCGCCCGCCCGAAGGTTAAACAAAATTCATGCTTAAGCGAACGTAAAATAACATTCAATAAGATTTTCTATGAAAATATTAAGATTTAAATTTCTCTGGGGTCTGTCAGACCCCACTGAACCATCCGAAGGTTAATTTAAGTTGCATAATCCTCATTGGTCTCCTTTTACATTGTACCGGTGATTTTCGTAGAGCAGTGCATTTTTTGTGACACTATTGTTTTTATCTAATTGTTTTGAGTTACTTAAGTCAATTGGCACAGTGGCAGCACAGTGTCCAAATTTTGCTACAGCACTCAACAAAGCAGCATTAGGAGGCATTCGGTGGCTCAATGGTAGAGATGACACTCTATCTCTGAGTCGCCGAAGCGTGAATTCGAATCCCACTGTCACCATGAATGTTTCTGTTGTCTAGTAAAATGCTCCTGCGGCAACCGGTTCTTCGATGTAAATCGTCCCGGAGCTACCCATTATCACAACGGCCGAAAGCTGCAAAGCCGCAAAAGCCCCTTCGATTCAAGAGAGAAAAAATATCTCTTGAGTCGCTACAACAACAACAAAAAGCATTAGAATCAATCAATATGATTTTAAGAGAAACCATGTTAGTAGTAACCAAACACCTCAATCCTTTGCTAAAAAAGGTTATTAATCCGTTAAATTCCGTTAACTATCTATCTATCGTTATCTGACAATTTTAGGCGCCCTTGACTCTCAAAGTTAGGTGTGTCTGTCCTGTTCTGAAGAATCCAAAGAAACTACGGTAAACTCGTCACCCATATACATTTTGCCGAAGGTATAAGAGTGTTCATCCAAAATGGTACTAATTTACTCGATGACATTTTACATTGTAGATTTTACATTTTTCTAAATCGCTAAATTCCCTCCATATGGTGGTCCGTAGTGGTTGATGTTTAATCAAAGCGGTCCGCAGTCATTTGTGATTTGGGAACCACTGTCTTAGGTAGTTGAGGGTATGTCATTGAAAATGGAATTGTATTAAATTCCGTTAACTTCCCAGAGAGAACTTAATGGTGATGTAGTTTTTAAAGTTTTAATCAATGCGAAATAATTTAGAATCGAAAAGAAATTTGAATAGTTTCACTCAGTAGTATTTGTCTAGGGTTATTTCAAATGGTATAATTTACCGTTGATAAATCGGTAAATCACGTCTCCATTTTGCTGGACTTGGATGTATGTCATATAATTAAATTAATTTGTACTAAACGTTATTAAATAATTCAAGGCCACCAAATTTCCTTAACGGTTCTTTTTGGTGAACTTTAAAGGTACATTTAATTATTTGACAGGGTACATTTGAACAAAATTTTCTTAAGATTAAGGTCTGAAAACATTTAAAACGTATGATTTCATGAGTCATTTTGTACACACAAATCTTCCCCGAAATAAATTCCTCGGTTCGCCCCTGTGTGCTACTAGTTGCGCAAATTGCCTCCACAACTTGATTTGAAGGTCAGCTAAAAAATATAAAATATCTTAGCTCTGGAGTACGTACCATCAGCAATAAACTTGTAGAAGTTAGTAGGGGCGGCAAAATGGGAATCCCCTACGGCAGGGGTGTCAAACTCAAACCCTGGCCCGGGCCAAATAAGACTCTCCTCAGGTTTAGGTGGGCCGCAGGAGGAAAATTTCAAAAACTTTTATATAATCGTATTACGAAAGTGGATTACAGAATATTACTTTAAAAATATGACAGAAAGTCTGGATCACTTTAGCGCAGTGGTGATCCAGTTCGTGCCCCCTTGCGAGATCTGCTGATCCTGACTCCCCCCCTCCCCATGCCATGGGCAAGGAATGCTTTAATTTGGAACACAAGTTTCATCCAGGTATCCATTGCCGCAATTTAAATTGTTTGAACATTTGTTTATGTGCAGCCCATATTTTGGAACTCCTGAATTTTAGAAAGTATTATTTAAATTTCATGATTTCCGCATCCTGAATTTCGTCATGAGCAAAATTGATATTGATATTACTGGAGCGACCAAAATCCGTAAATTTTATTTAAAAAAAAAAAACATTTAAAGGCTATATCAGCTGTATAAAGAGATTTTTTATTTTTTTCTCGACCTAAAATATTGTGTTCATCAAATGGATTTTGTAGCAGTGAATTAATCGACGAAAATACAATTTTTGCCATTTTGCAAAGCTTTTATTACCTCCTGGGTCCTGGTGTACATATTTCGAAAGAAGTTCGCAAGAAAACCATAATTAATTAGGGCAAGCAAGCCCTAATTTATTAATGGTATCAATATTAGAGTTGTTCCCGCGCCCCCTTCCCTAGCCGCCACGCCTCCCTAAGGGGCCCCCGTTTGGGAATCACTGTTAGCGGTTTCTGGATTATCCGTGAGAACGGATTTTCCTTTGGAAAATGTACTTCAAGAACATTAAACAATTAAGACAAGAGCTTCAAGTAACCACTTTTTGTGAATAACATGATTTGGGACAGATGATAAAAAATTTTTAGCACCAGTCATCCAGGTCAACCACAATAACAAAATAGTCAGATTAAATTAATTTAAGCAGAATGGTGGCTAAAAGAGAATAATTTGTTTGTGATATGGTACAAACTCATGCACCAATACAGCTTGATAAGTATAGGTATAAAAATCAGGCACTTGGGCTGTGATTATTATGTTGTAATTTCACATCCAGGTTATTTAGTTAACAATTCCAAGATTTCTGTAGTTTTTAAAGCTTTGCCATTTTTCCAAATAAATCTCAATTTATGTTCGGTAAAGCCAATCAATTTTTTATTAACTGCATTTCGGGACAGAACAGTTTCATGAAGAGACTTAGTAATGTCCTGAACGAAAAAGATAAGCTGTCTTATAAAATCAAATAACCTACCTCAAATTGTTGGTAGTATTTGAAAAAAAAATCCTAACATAATCTTGCATAAACCATTGACGAGTTTTAGTAATTTTTGTAGACTTGAGTTCAACGGCTTAATTTGTTCACCTTACCAATTCCAACATTTTTGTATTGATACACATTGTGCTGCTTCGACATGGCCGCGGGCCGCACAGAACTGCAAGGCGGGCCGCATGTGGCCCGCGGGCCGCAAGTTTGACACGTCTGCCCTACGGCAATTGCAAGCCGTGCAATTTAAGGTGCTCCGCATTCGACATGGTGAACCCTCGTATGATTCCGTTTTTTCTCTGGCTAGTTTATTGCCTTCAAATTTCAGGAAAAACAAGACCGAGTTCTAATCATACGAAAAGCACTATATGAGATTATTATAAAATAGTCATTTTAATTAATTTAATAATTTTAAGTGTTACATAAAATCAAAAACCTTTGGTTATTTTTTTCTATTTGGATCCCCAAAATTGGTGTAATATCACTGGACTAGTATATGTAGTTTATGCGATTTGCTAAACCGTTCTAATAAATCAAACATTACGATTTGAATCTGACTGCTTAATTTAATTTATTAGCCTAATTTTTTTTTATAATGCTCATGACATCGATGAGATAACGCATTTCAAGGTGCAGGACATCTGATTCCTATCCACTATGCGGGGCTGTCAGTATCCATCCACTTTGCCCATGGGCGATGGAAGACTATAGCTTGTCTCTCTATCTGCAGCAGCAACAACAATACCGTTGCCAATGCTCCTTCTCCAATTTCCAACTATACAGTACAGTGAACGGACAAGAAAAAAACTCAAACTGAAGACAAGGACATGCCCCAGTGTCCTTGTGCACAGAGTGCAGTGTACGACTATGCATAATATCATCATCTTGTGTATCTTATGTGTCACACACGTGAATCTAGAGCAGGTCGAGAATGCTTGAAGCAGCGCAATGTTGCGTTTCCGGAAGGATTATTTTTGTTGTTGTTCATGTGTATACACGTACAAGTGTAGCTTTAATATTCGAAGAGTGACAATCAGGCAAGGTGATATCTTCGGGAAATTAGGATATCTGTTGCTATTTGCATTTTATTATCTAATCGTGCTTGAAATACTCTATTATTTGCTCGTAGAATTAAAGACATGGAATATAAGTGCGATGTTAATTTATATGCACATAAATACATACATTTATAGCGATAATAATTTACAATTATTTTATTACACTTATGGGCAATGCATCTTGTTTGGAGTAATTTTAAACTGATAATTCGTATCGCCCATAAACTCATAAACAACAATTAGAGACAAGGCATAACTTATGCTTCATTCCGATGGTACGATAACGTTGCTAATCATGCCATTACACGATTTCGATTACATCGTGGTGTGTAGTCCATTATCTCTCCAATTTACTCCTTGATGTATTTACGAGATAAAAGCACGGTGGGATAGGATAGGACTGAGTAAGTAGAATGCATATTTGCACCACCGCGTTCTATTCGGTTGTTCATGTAATCGAGCTCCAAAACATTAGCCATTAGAGGAATCTCATCAGCGGATGTAATTGGACATAGTGCCTCCCAGTGGCGTAGATCGCTTTTGGGAGTGTAAGTGTACAAATATATAAACTCTGAAGAGATTTTTTGTACTAAAAATAATTCTTTACAAATCCTACTGAAATTGACAAAAATTTGAATATGGCAGGATTGTTTTTCAAAAATTTGCTAGTGCATACACATTTATGTGTAGAAATTAAGTGGGGTCTTTTCAACCGATTTAAATTAGATCGTTATTGTATTGCTGCTAAATTTAAATTTTTGACGCTCATTCTTAAATATTGCACAAAAATTTTCCCATTATACTAGCAAACGTTTGTAGGTAACAAAATACGGTTTCAAATTTCGCCACAGACTTTTGTTTAAAAAAATTAGAACTGTCTATGCCTTCGTCTTTAACTAAATTAGAAAAATATTTAAATTAGCTTTTCAATTATTTATTAGGGCTCAACGAAAATTCAAAGCATTCGGGAACTGTTTCTAGAGGATTTTGTGTAACAAAATTTATGCCCATAAGATGATATAGGGTAAATGGTTTTGTTACGCTGTAACACCTCAAACGAACCCCCGGAGGTATGGCAAAGTATATACAGGGTGTCCGGAAACTGCCGAATAAACGCACCGGATTGTGATTCCTCATATGATTTCCAGCAAAAAAAGTTGTACCGAACATACCCCCTTAGCTTAACCCTTAAGCTGCCACAGGCATTTGAAGATTTTTGAAAAAATCATTTTCTTACGCGACTTACAGCTCAATATTTATTTTATTTTATTTTTTTATTTTATTTTACTAAATATTACAAAACGGGAATAAATTCCCAAAACATGTAATGTAAAGAATTCAAAGTAAGGAAAATAAGTATAAAGGAAAAAGAAATTTATAAAAACAAGAAAAAAATCACAAAGAAAAGAAAAAAAAAATATTCAAATAAAAAAATAAGTTCAAACTACAATTCAAAAAGTTAAAATAATAAAAAAAAAAAACAATTAAAATTCAAAAAGTGAAATGAAAAATAATTAAAGTTTTTGTAGCAAGGTGTTTTTTAAAGTGAAAAAAGAAGAAGGTAACGGACCAATCTCCAATCGGTCGTAGTTTCTCATAGCTCTAAGTAACGGAGAGTTTTTATAAATAGAGAGTGAAGATTGAGGAGGATAGAAAATTGCAACTGATCGAGTGTTGTAAGATGGAAACCGATATTTTATATCTTCTATGAGTGATGAAGTAGTAAGACCCTTGCATAACCTGTAAAGGAAACACTGGTCAAGACAGTCTCTTCTTTTGCTTAGTGATGGTAGATTTAGAAAATTAAGCCGATCTTGATAAGGCCTATAAGCCAAGTTATATTTAAACAATAAGGTTCTAGAAAACTTTCTCTGAACTTTCTCTAATGCATCACGAGAAACAGAAGAATAAGGAGACCAAACTACCGAGGCGAATTCTAATATGCTGCGTACTAGCGTCACAAATAAGTTCACACAAGTATTAATAGATTGAAAGCTAGAGGAGCACCGTAAAACGAACCCAGCTAGTTTCGACGATTTGCTAATAATCGACGAGTAGTGATCAGTAAAACGTAATTTACAATCAAAAAACAACCCCTAGATCTGTAACCGTAGAAACACATTGGAGGGGAATGGAGTTTATTTGGTATTGAAAAATGAAAGGAGTAGATTTCAATGAATATACCATAACGGAGCACTTAGAAATATTAAGATCAAGCTCGTTTGAGATACACCAGGACGTAAAGCTATCCAAATCGGATTGCAAAGCTATACAATCAGAAATAGATGAAATAGCTAAAAATAGTTTGCTATCATCGGCGTAAAAGAGAGAGTGACAGTTAAGACAAGATGGAAGATCGTTTAAAAAAAGTAAAAAAAGAAGGGGACCTAGAATAGATCCTTGTGGCACACCTGATGATGGACAAAATTCGGAAGAGGTTAAATTTTGGAAAACAACTCTAGATGAGCGATCATTAAGATAAGAGAAGAGCCATACAATAAGGTAAGATGGGAATCCCAATGCAATTAATTTATTAAGAAGAATTTGGTGGTTGACGGTGTCAAATGCTTTGGCAAAGTCTGTATAGATTACATGTACGTCCAAGTGCTTATTGAAGGATTTTGACACAAAATAAACAAGTTCAACTAAGTTGGTGACAACGGATTTGTTATTGGAGAATCCATGTTGTTGATCCTTAATAAGATAACTAAAATGTTCATGAATGAAGTTAAAAACAATCTTTTCAAGAAGTTTAGAAAAGGAGGATAGAAGAGAGATAGGCCTATAGTTAGACACAGAATTAGGATCGCCCTTTTTCGGTATGGGAACCACATACGACGATTTCCACTGAGTTGGGAAAACACCTTCTTGTAGGCTTTTACTAAATAAAATGGCGAGAGGTTTAGATATGGAAAATTGTGTTTCTTTTAAAAACGAATTTGGGATTCCATCAGGTCCAGAAGAAGAATTAGTTTTAAAAGAAGATATAAGTAATTCAACGTAGGATGGTAAAATGAGAGGTGGTAAATGTAAATTGTCCATTTCTTGAGGTACAACAGGAGGACAAGTTAATGAAGATGTTTTAAAAGTGCTGGCAACTAATAACGGTGGAGAAACAGAATTAATTTTTACGATTACACAATCATAAGGTTTAGAATGAGAAGTAGAGACAAGTACACATTGAATATGATCACGAACAGCAATTAGCGATCCGCCTCCAGTAGAAAGTCCTAGAACATCAAGGTTTCTATCACAACGGAAGGTAACACACCCCTCCAGAATTTCACCACTATTTATAGAAGAGTTAAGCCAGGTCTCCGTCAAACAGATGATGTCATGGTTGAATGATAAAGAAGAAAGATTAAGAGATTGGAGTTTGGTACGTAACCCTCGTACATTTTGGTAGTAAAGAGTGAAATTAGTAAAGGTATTTATATTTATTTCGGGGTTCTTGTTGACCGTCGTTTCGGAAAATTTCGCCTAGTAAATCCTTTTATTAAAACACCAGCAGGCCAAAAGGAGGATTCGCAAGGCGACGATAGATCATTCGGCAATGTAAGTTTAAATGACGAAACAATCCTGTTAGGAATATTATCCTTTGTAAGCTTCTTACAGATGAAAATAGGAGGATCAAATCCTAGCTTGTTGATGACGTACTGTTTTACTTCAGCTTCCGTAGTGTCGTAGGCTAGCCTTGACACAAACAATTGCTTGGGAGGAGTACACACTCGAAGGTCGTTGACGGCGGATGGCGCAGCTACAACGGATAAAGGAACGACCAGATTTGAAGTTGCAGATGAGTTGAACGATTGGGAACTGAGAACAGAGGTATCAGATGGGCAACAAGCAGTAGACTCGTTGTTATCAGTTGGAGCGATCTTAGCACGTGATCTCGTGATGACACCTTCAGATGCAGTTGTAAGTCCTGGTACCGAAGTAACTAAATTTTTGTGGCTGTTGTCGGGGCACAATTTTTGCTGCAATGCCTTAAACTTAGCTCGTAGAGCGTCAAGTTCTCTACGGAAATCGTCTAAGAGCTGCTGATGGGATAAATTGTTGCTAATTGATCTGCATTCAGGGCAAAACCACCGCAACCCATTATTTTTCGATAAAACATCGATTATTGCACCTGCGATATCTGTACAGCTCGGATGATAACGTCGACCACATATGCCAGCACAAGCGATGATGGGAGCAATCGACAAAGCTAGACCAGCTAGAATAGTGAAACAAAATGGTTATTATAGCCACCAAATTCACCTATTCCCGTAAGGGGGAGGATAAAGGTTGAAAGGCTCCGGCCGATTCCTATATCCTTTTCAGTTGTGGCATAACTGCGGACCCTTAGCTATGCAGGAGGAGTTTCATAGGGTGAACGGCTCCGGCCAATTCCTATGTTTCTCTACGGGGCGTTACTTTCCCGCATTATCCGAGTAACCGCTGCGCCTGAGTGCTCTATTAACAACTTCACCGTCTCAGGTTACTAAACGTAATAGGGTGACAAAAACCGAATAGTCAATCACCGAAGCAGCACCTCCGAGGCCTCTCCATGATGGACCTCTTTCGTTTTACGAATACTATCATGGTTAAGCGATGGGCCGACAACCCATCCTTGGATGGACCTCTTTCGTTTTACGAATACTATCATGGTTAAGCGATGGGCCGACAACCCATCCTTGGAAAAAATTCTACGTCAAGAAACCTGGAATGAAAGCCTCGGATTGGACGGATACAACCCAACGACGACATCGCAAACGAACAACTGATTACTCTTTCGGAACCTGGAAAGTACGCTCCCTGAATAGGCCAGGGGTTTTAAGGGCCCTCTTGGATCAGGTCGAAAAATATAAGCATTGTTGCACTCCAGGAAACTAAATGGCTTAGTAGCGAGATTGATGGCCGAAATTCTTACACAATTTTCACAAGTGGAAAACCTTCGGGCCACAGGGAGTTTGGAGTGGCGTTCATTGTAAACAATCAACTTAAGCCGCATGTTATCGACTTCAAACCCATATAAACGAGCGGCTGTGTGCGATTCGCATAAAAACCCGGTTCTTCAATCTCTGGCTCATAAACGCGCATGCCCCCACCGAAGTCAGTGAAGACGCGGTTAAAGACGAGTTCTATCACCGCCTAGAAAATCTCTTCGATTCACTTCAATCAAATGATGTCAAATTGCTGCTAGGGGATTTTAACTCCAAAGTCGGAAACGAAAGTTGGCATCGGGGGATTACTGGAGGGTACAGCCTCCATTAAGACTGTAACGACAATGGCCAACGACTAATAGACTTCGCGACTAGCAGAAATATGGTCATTAGCTCTACCTGTTTTCCGCATCGTCGCATTCACAGGCAGACCTGGAGATCCACAGATCAACATAACGTCAACCAAATTGACCACGTCCTTGTCTGCAAGAGATGGGCATCGAGCATAATGGATATTCGGTCCCATCGTGGAGCAAATATTGACTCTGACCACTATATGGTGAAGGCGACTTAAAGGTGCAGAATTCCTTCGGTGCATCATTCGAGGTTCAACCCGGCAAAAATTTTTGCGGTTGACAAATTGTTGGATGATGCCACGGTGGTCACTTATACGACTGCCCTTGAGGAGAAGTTGACGCCCTTGCTAAATAACATCAGCAACAAAGTTGCCCTTGAGATCTAGGATACACTCAAAGACACCATCAAATGGTCGCAGAGGAGGTTGTGGGATATAAAGCCCGGCGAGCCCGAAATGATTGGTTTGATGAAGAATGTCAAAATGCCGCAGATGCTAAAAACGAGCCAATGGACTGAACGCGCAACTAGAGCCAAAAAAAAAACAAAATATGACGAGCTTCGACGATTTTCGAATAGGTTAATTAGGCGTAAGAAACGTAAGCATCTTGACGAGCAGTTGATGCAAATAAACTAAAGACTAGTTAGTAGGAACAGTAGACAAGCGTACAAGCTGATTAATTCAATTAAAAGTGGATACCAACCCAGGACCAGCCTCTGTAAGGATAAGGATGGCAATATCATTAGCGACACCGATAGCGTTGATAAACGCTGGGCCTCACCTTTTGAAAAGCTCCTCAATGTCCAACCGAACAACCCCACACAAGAAGCTCCGGAGCTGATGGCTGAACCAGGCCCTCCCGTTCAACCCCCAACAGTAGAAGAAGTTGATCTCGCCATGCAAGCACTAAAACATAATAAAGCCCCGGGCGCTGACGAGATTCCAGCTGAACTGCTGAAGCATGGTGGGGAGAGCCTTGTAAAGGCTATACACACACTTATCGTTAAGGTATGGAATGACGAAATAATCCCGGAAGATTGGCGTAAAAGTATCATTTGCCCAATCCACAAAAAAGGGGATAAGTTGAAATGTGAGAACTACACAGGCATCTCATTAGTTTGTACGACTTATAAGATTTTATCTAAGATTCTGGAAAATAGAATTAATCCGTACGCAGAAGAAATCATTGGCGAGTACCAAGGCGGCTTTAGACCTGGTCGTTCGACGACAGATCAGCTTTTTACAGTGAAGCTTTTACTCCAGAAGTGCTGGGAATACAACATCGACGTATACCAAATATTTGTTGACTTCAAGCAGACATACGACAGTATCGATCGAAGCGTACTGTACAGCATTTTGCTGCATTTTGGAATACCGGTTAAGCTAGTGCGACTCAGAAGGATGACGATGACTAATACCGTCTCGCAGGTCAGAGTTCAGAACAGACTCACTGACCTATTTGAAACTCGTACTGGACTCAAGCAAGGCGGCGGGCTGGCGCCGACGCTCTTCAACCTGGCTCTGGAGTATGTGATTCGAGCCATGAATTTGGACAGCAGCGGAACGCTACTCATTAAATCGATTCAACTAGTAGCCTACGCCGACGACATCAACATCATGTCTTCAAAGCCTTCTGCATAATCTCAATAACGCCGCCAAAGAAGTTGGGCTACATATCAACGAGTCCAAAACCAAGGTCATGATGCAATCAAAAACTAGAACGCCAGTAAATTCAAGCATCACAGTGGGGGACCTCAATATAGAATGTAGACAACTTCACTTACCTTGCCTGCAATTTGTCAAAAGACGCCAACGAAACAGATGAGATAAAGCGACGGATACAACTAGCTAATAAGTGTTACTTTGCGGTCCTCCAAATTATGATTTCGAAGCTGGTGCACAGGAACACGAAGCTCCACGTGTATAAAACCATCATCCGACCTGTGCTATGCTATGGCTGCGAGGCATGGACCCTAACCCAAAACTCTGAACACCTGTTGGACACATTCGAGCGAAAGGTTCTCCGAAGAATCTTCGGGGCCGTTCGTGAACGAGGTGAATGGCGCATCCGATTCAACCTTGAGTTGTATCAGCTGTATGATGAGCTACAGGTGTCGAAGATCGTGAAATTGCAGCGATTGCAATGGGCGGGTCATGTACAAAGGATGAACGACGATCGCATGCCCAAAAAGGTGATGAACGCGCAACCACTGGACGGAGCCAGATTGCGTGGACGACCGAGAGCCCGATGGGAGCATTCTGTACGTGAGGACGCCCACCAGATGCTAGGCTTTCGGAATTGGAGGACTAGTTCGCGTGACCGCGACAATTGGAGGTTTTCAATCCAGGCGGCCAAGGCCCGACGTCAGGCTATCGTGCCATAAAGAAGAAGTAAGGAGCAACAAACAAGTATCAGCTACTAGAGGTTGCTTCTGAATCACTCAACGGTAAGAAAGAACCAAGCACGCTCCTACTTTGCGGTAGGTTTACGTTTACATCAAGAAAATGAAACAGGCATGCTTTCCCCATGCACCACTGCTCTCGCTTTTCTGTACCATAGGAAAAATATATCTAATAATGTTAAAATTTAGAGCGTTGGACCCCTTTTGAAACAAAATCCTGGCTACGTCCCTGAAACAGACGGAATATTTCACATAATGTGAAGGTTATAAAAAGTGGGTAGTTGGTTTACATTATTTGACTGACTTATTTCTAGAAAACCGCCCCTCTGAGATATTAAATGCTAAGTCTTTAGCATACACAATTTCGCTTAAAAATCCAAAACTTAATTCAAAAAAACATAACATAACAATTAAACATAAAAATTATTTTCTGCCTCCATACTGCCGTTACAAAAAAATATTTTCGTCTTTTTCTGTACTCATTCCATTTCCAAACATTCCAAATTAACCGTCCAAAAGTTTAAATTGCGAATAAAGAAGTAGTGCAATTAAAATTTGTACAAAACAAAATTTTCGAATTTATATTTCTCGCACGTACTCGTATTGCAACTAAGCGAACCCAGCCGCACACACACAAAGTGAAAGCAAAGTCAGAGACGTAGCTGCAATGGTAGGAGCGGTAGTAACGAATTTGCTACGAAGTTTGTTAAAAATAATTTCTTATAATTTCTCGAAACGAACCGAAAAGAAGAACTTTCCACAACACTGATTCCATATACCGGTGGCCGCTGCTGCCTGCTGCTATCGTCACGGCAAACTTTTTACCAAAGAAAATTTGCTTTGTGTGATTTGAACGATGGACCCGCTCGTGGGGTGGCTTTGGCTTCTTCGGATTGTCTCTGAAAAAGAAACCTTGACGTCCTTCGTCCTATGACTTTATGCCGATGTGGTGGCCCACCTTATTTTCTTATAACTGCTAAATGGAATTAGCGTTAGCGTGTCGTCTGCTACGAAATGGCATCAAGCCAGCCAGTCAGCTCAGCCGCCCGACAGGTATGACGACACGAAGTGCCTTTGCAACGAAGAAGAAGAAGAAGTGTCTCCCACCTGACCAACTTGAGCAATAAAATCTGTGGATTTAATTAAAATTTCAACAAATAAATTCATCTCGGCAATAAAGCTGAAAGATATTTGCCCGGAAAGAGCGAACTCTTGAATGGCGCGAGGCGCGATGCAATGCGACACGGACCAAGGACTTTTCCGTGCAAGTGCGAAACATTGCAAAGATTCTTCTTAATTTGCATAAATTCAGTTATTTATAATTTTTTGTTTGTTTGTAGAAACGTATTCAGCGTTTTTTTTTACGGTGTCAATTTGAGTGTGAACTGCTGTCCATTTCTTGTCTTTCGTTATGAAAGCAATTGTTTGTAGGCCTCCTAAGAGATCCTAGGCAAATCCTGAAGGTGCTTTGATGTTGGAATTCATAATTTGGTTGGGCGAGGAATAAGTGGTATATGAAGCTTTCTGAAGGGACGTCTTCTGTCGTAAACATGGAATTGTCGGTATTTAACCAATGGTCTCCGACTAAAGCTAAAACTCAAAAGAATCTATTGATCGAAATAAAATTTCATTGCCACAGTTAGTTTTCATACCGTTAACATATGTCCACTTCAAGGGTTCCGAAAGGATAGTCCAGTATACTGGAGGTTAACTATATTGGTTTCGTCCCTGTTAAAACCAAAATTCCATAGTTAACTTCGACATTCTGTCTTCTTTTTTCTATTAGACGAGCGATTTCATCTTCCGATTTATGTGAAACGTGCTCTTTGACAAAGATAGCAGCAGCATTTTTAACTTCAGATTCCTCCATCGTTTTAAATCGCCATAAAAAAAGAGTATGCGGCATTCAAATTCCGCAACGCATTAAAACGATTGGTAGTCCCTCCAATAACCGAATCAATGATAACCAAAAAATGTGTTAAAATAAAGTTCTCGATCAGGCTCCTCCATATTTTCTTCATAATAACCTTTTTTCGACGGATGGCAGGAAACGTTGGTGTAAGGTCCAACCCAGCGGCAACAGTTTTCGTGTACAATAAGATTCCATTGATCTCTAATCAGATGTAAATCAGACAGTGGGCTTTCTAGATTTATAACTTCGACGTCAATTTGTAACACTCTTGGTCTGAAGAAGGATGCTTCACTAATTAAGGATATTTAATATATTCGACCAAATTGAAGCCATCAAGACACATTAATATTTCCCTATATATTTTAAAACGCAGTTGACATCACTTTGAATTTCAGCGGTGAATGTGACTTTAGGTAGGCTTTCTAGTGCTTTCGTTAATCCATCCTTGTGTTTCGAGCAAGCTTTTAATGCGTCTATTCTAGCGGACCATCTTGTGTCTGAAAGTTTTTGTAGGGAACTCGGTATCTTATCTCACAAAATTTTCCAGCGTTGTGGGCTGCCGTTGAATATTTTGTAGGTCTTCTGGACTACCCAGAAAATGTTATATGTATTTATACATCTTTTTCTAAAGTTGCAAAAATAAAATCAGTGACTGCCGCACCAGTTTTTTTTATTGCAATCCACAAAAGCAAGTTCTTGAATACCGAATAAGCTTCTCTTTGGGTCAAAATGAAAATATCGCGGAATGAAGGTATTTTGCTTGATGTTGGTTGCATGACGTCTAGGGTACGTCAACCTCAAATCGTATTCCCTTAGTTTACACCAGAAGGCGCGGATGTTACCAACGAGAAATAAGGTTCACGTCTTGACTTCAACGGAATATACGACGTGATATTTCGAGAAATTTCGCGTTAGAAAGTTCTGGAAGTGAACTTACGCGATCGTAGTTCGTAGTGAACTATTTTTCGGGATAGTTCGCGACAGAAAGTTCTGGAAAGGGAAGGCAATCGTGTTGAACTAGTTTGACGAGATCCGGTAAACGTGAAATTGCGTGTGTTACTGAACATTCGAGAGCTCGACGAGAATTTTCGGGATAGTTCGCGACGGAAGGTTCTGGAAAGTTAACTTACGAACTTCGGGTGGGACTATTGTGGACAGAAAAATTTCTCGAAATCGAATTAGTGCCGTAACGTGTAGAATTCGAAAACAATTTCGAAAGTTCGAAACGTGTAAAATTGAACTGTGGACAGTTTTTAGTCGAGAAACAATAAGCCGCGCGATATTTCGCAATTAACAACGGCCGAATTGAAGCGTGAGCTGGGGAAACGGAATTTGTCGACTTCGGGAAACAAAATTGCGTTGCAAGACTCCTGTCAGGCAAGTGCAGAAGAAGAAGCTAGAGACCCAATGATGCAGTTGCTGAGAGCGATGAATGAGCTAAACCAGCGATCAGCTAAGATGGAGGAATCGATCAAATCCGAACTGAAGGAGCAA
Source organism: Microchrysa polita (assembly GCA_949715475.1). NCBI lineage: Eukaryota > Metazoa > Arthropoda > Insecta > Diptera > Stratiomyidae > Microchrysa > Microchrysa polita. The sequence goes on from OX454416.1 coordinate 97,556,041, forward strand.
AATGAGCGGTCGGTGAAGTCAGAAGAGGCACTCATCGCATTAAGTGAACAATCAGCTAAAATGGAAGAATCGATAAAGCTCGAATTGAAAGAACGGATTGCGAAATCGGAAAAGTCGATGTCGACCAAGCACGAACAATCGTTTCGCCACTTAAAGAATAGCCTCGAGCAAGAATTTGAAGGAGTCCTGAAAATAATCGACGAGAATTCTCGTGAAAATTCCGAGAAAATCGTGTTGATTGGCCGAAGAAGTGCCAATGTTAAAGAGTGATGTGGCAGAAGAAGTCCAGAATTTACGGAACGATCTAGATAAATTGAAAACATGAAACGTCAACCTTCACTAGCAGAGTTCCGTAGTAGCTGAAGCATTCCAGAAGTCGAATAGTCACCGAGAAACATCGATAACAAGTATGGAATAATAAAAACTGACTCGACGATTAAAAGTCTGAAAGCGCCGACTTTCGATGGACAAATGTCTTGGAACATCTACAGGACACAATTCCAGGCTGCTGCGGTGGTTAATGGTTGGTCGGACAGCGAGTGCGCCACGGCTCTAGTTCTGGCATTGAGAGGGCCTGCTGCTGAGATCCTGCAATCGATTCCTGCCCCACTGCAGGCATCTTATATGGAGTTTGTGAAGGCGATGGATGTACGATACGGTGAAGAGGACATGAAGCAAAATTATCGATCGCAGCTTTGTAACCGGAGACCAGGAGAAACTCTGCACCAATTGGCACAAGACGTTGAACGGCTGGTTCTTTTGTCGTACCCGATCTCGGAACCTGAACATCGGAATGAATCAGCAGTGGATGTGTTTGCTACGGCTCTCCTGGATTGTAAACTTCAACAGGCGTTACGGCTAGCTGACAAGCGGAGATCAAGGGCGCACTTGCAAACAACTTGACATTTGAAGCTGCGAAGCAAGCCGCCCGTAACTGTGTGCGAGTTCGAGAGGTAGTGGATCCATTCCACAAATTTAAAAAATCCCCCCTATGATAACGAATTTTTATGTTTTCTTTAAAAAAAAAAAATTTTCGACAACAACAACGATATTTACCATCAATCTATGCCTGGTATAGTAACGAAAGGGCGGGAAACTGTTCTCTTGTCCGGGGTGTCGTAAGCGCCAGATCGAGCGTTGTGATCAAAGATCCTGATGAGCTTAAGTTTTGAATCGTTTTGCGCAGAAGAAATTGGATCATAATCTGTTGGCAAATACCTTCTAAACGTTAACCATGACTATTTGGTCACTAGTAAACTCTCGGCAGACTTTCATAGGCGCACACAACCCTTAGATCGTGCGTGCAATATTTAATCGAAATTTCCAGCGTTCATCAAGCGCAGGAGTGCCATATAGATTAGTGAGGAGATATCTTGTAGTACACTAGTATTCCGTACCCGGACAACACGACCCACTATACTAAGCTGTAACTCCTTGATTATCTTTCTCCTCTGTATCGTAACCCCTTGTGGGGCATGGTGCGTTCACTCAGCCGTTTATAGGCTACTGCGAGTCAACGTTACATTGGATGTAGAGGAGTGTATACCATTTCTCAGTCAAGTTGATAACTTTGGAACATCAAATTCGTAATTTTGGAACATCAAATTCGTAACTATGGAACATCAAATTCGTAACTTTGGAACATCAAATTCGTATCTTTGGAACATCAAATTCGTAACTTTGGAACATCAAATTCGTAGCTATGGAACATCAAATTCGTAACTTTGGAACATCAAATTCGTAACTATGGAACATCAAATTCGTAACTTTGGAACATCAAATTCGTAACTGTGGAACATCAAATTCGTAACTATGGAACATCAAATTCGTAACTATGGAAAATCAAATTCGTATGTAATTTATTAGGTCCATATTCTCGATCGTTTTAAATTTTATTTTAATTAGATATGTGTACGATATATATATGTATACATATATATTTATACATATATTTTCTAATAGAATTTCCTCAACAACTGTTTTCATCGGAAAATGAAATATTTCCTATTTCGCAGTTGCTAGAAGGTTTAAAATGCTAAAGGTCATAAATCAAACATAATATATTTTCTAACTATGTAAATTCTCAATTTTTTATTATAACCCTATTATCTAAACTAAAATACTATTTATTAATAAAATCTAACGACGAACACCTGAAAATAGAATAGAATTAACGATCAACATCCTTTGAGCGAATTAATGGTTATACCTTGAAATATATTTATTCTTCGTTTAATCGTATGGTCGTTTGGTTTTCTCGTTATGTAAGTCTGAAATTCAGATAACTAGCCACCACAATTCCTTTGCTAAAACGGTCCTTACCGTGTACAAGTTTTCTGGATCTTATAAATCTGGATATTTAGCTCGCGCGAAATATTCAATCTGAAACTAATCAATTAGCAAGCAAAATTCATTATAGAAGTATGGCGCTTACCAGGTTATATGAAAAAGGCGCAAATTATAATTAAATAAATGCAGCTCCTCTCCTGCAGCGGCAAGTGGCAATATGGACAGCATTTGTTGCACCCAATTTGCGCAGTCCGTAACGGTAACTTCATTCATTCCCTCAGTGATAAGATCTGTTAGAACATAGTCTCTCAAAACGTCCGCCATTATGCTTCTAACATGAATTTTGATTTTTGAGAATGCCTTTTCCACCGGATTCAACATCGGAGAGTACGGTGGTAAGAATTTAATAAAATAATTTAAACAATATAGTAATGTAAAGAATTTAATAGTTAATCCATTTTGCTCTAAAATTTCTTTGGCTTGAGCACTTTTGTGAATCCCACAGTTAGGGGAACGAACGTGTGCCTATTAATTGCCTTGACCGAAGATTGTATCCTTGATAGTAAAATTCGACCTGCTTCCATGAGTACCTCGGAAGAATTTTGCGACTTTTTACGAGGATTGGTGGAAAAAGTGGATTCTTCATGGATAGGTCCTCTAATTATTATGGATAACGCAGCAATCCAGCGCCGAAGTTAGAGAAATTGTGGAACAAAATCAGCGGCGCATCAAATGTTTACCATCAAACTCGCCGATGTTAAATCCAGTCATGAAAATCTTCTCGAATGTTAAAAGCATCGTTCGAAGTATAATGGCCGATGTCTCGAAAGATTTTGTTCTAACCGAACTTATTGCCGAGGGAGTAAATGGGGTTGCTGCTGCGGACTGCGAAAGTTCAGTCAAGGAAATGTTGTCCATATTAGTTTGAATATGTAAAATTATACGGTAAGCAACCTTTTTGCAAAGGAATTGTGATAGCTAATTATCTGAATTTCAGACTTACATAACGAGAAAACCAAACGACCATACGATTAAACGAAGAATAGGTAAATATATTTCAAGGTATAACAATTAATACGCTCAAAGGATGTTGATCGTTAATTCTATTCTATTTTCAGGTGTTCGTCGATAGATTTTATTAATAAATACATAGTATTTTAGTTTAGATAATAGGGTTATAATAAACAAATTGAGAATTTACATAGTTAGAAAATATATTATGTTTGATTTATGACCTTTAGCGTTTTAAACCTTCTAGCTACTGCGAAATAGGAAATATTTCATTTTCCGATGAAAACAGTTGTTGAGGAAATTCTATTAGAAAATATATGTATACATATATATATCGTACACATATCTAATTAAAATAAAATTTAAAACGATCGAGAATATGGACCTAATAAATTACATACGAATTTGATTTTCCATAGTTACGAATTTGATGTTCCATAGTTACGAATTTGATGTTCCACAGTTACGAATTTGATGTTCCAAAGTTACGAATTTGATGTTCCATAGCTACGAATTTGATGTTCCAAAGTTACGAATTTGATGTTCCAAAGTTACGAATTTGATGTTCCATAGTTACGAATTTGATGTTCCATAGTTACGAATTTGATGTTCCAAAATTACGAATTTGATGTTCCAAAGTTATCAACTTGACTGAGAAATGGTATATATAATGTTGCAAGCACTATATATTTCCTGGACCACGCCGAGATTGGATATCCGGACATCTAGATTGCTAGCATCGTAGAGTGCGACTCAACCAGACAAATAGTTGGTCTATCATTTGGCATTTGAGTAGTATCAAAGCTTGGATAACAATTTGAAAAGTCGCTTCAAATAAAAATTTAACAGTTTTCATCCTAATACGCGCTTTACTTCATTTTAATTCAACATCTTATTTAAAATGCAAATAATTCAGGAAACGCATAAGTAAATGTTTTAACAGTTTTCTTTTATCATAAACCAACGCTAATTAATCTCAGTCCTGATTCAATCAACAATCCTTACATGAACCATCCCAACAAAGATGTGCAAGCTCAGTGAATTTACAAGGTAAACCGTTGAAAGATCCGGTACAAATCTCATCATGTCCCATTATGTACACCTCTCAGCTCTGTCGCGTTCAACGTTGTTCTTTCACATCATGTTAACCAAAGGGCGAGAGGGGGAGGATCTATGCGACGATATGAGGAAGATTAATGAGCGTGAACTGAACTCAGTACTTCAACAGATTCATTTGCATAATTTGTATCGTGTCTCGGCTCTTGAGTTCAGCGAAGATGGACGGCAACGATGGTCAGGTGTTGTGCGGGTGTATCTATACGACCAGACTACAGTTGAAACACATCCTTGTCCGGTGCTCCGGTTTTGTGTTGCTGTAACTTTTTCTTCACCTACTCCCCGAAACGAAATTATATCAACACCGCCATATCACTGACCGTTTGTGATGTGATTGCAATGGGAGCGACAAAAGTAAAAGCTAATAGAGAAAGAGAGAGAGAGAGAGCAGAGAGAAGACGACTTTGGCAGTGACTTTAATTTACGTTGACCTGACCCAGCTCCTAGCCACGGTAGACATGACGACGAAAACATAGAGCTCCCTATACAATACAGTGTTTGGTATACCTAATGTCTGCCTCTAGGACTGGCACAATGTCGGCATAGGCGATGACATACAGATCCTGATAAGGGCTAGAAAATTATCATACGAAAAGTCAACAAAGTAAAAAGAAATGAAAAAGTTATTTCGTCCTGGCTAATTTATGAAAAGAAATTCTAATGTGCTGCAGACAACATGACAAGTGGACTGGAAGAAAAAAATTATATACAAACAGTGAGTTTGGAAATTATGTAAGAAATGAGTACCTAAATATTTGTATAGAAAGAGAATGGGAGAGTTTACTCGTACCATATAAATGAACCTTCCTTCCATGCAACCAATTTATTCCCGTAAGCAAAATGAAATCGTCTCGTTACCGATTTACATAGTGTTTGGTTAATTTCATCAAATTTTCAATTTCATGCCTAAAGGGCAAACAGAACCTTTACGTTACGTTACGTGCCGTTCCTTTCCGCGCCGTGACAATTATTAGATTGTCACATACGTTCCGTTCCGTAACGTCAAATGTCAAATTTAAAAATTTAAAAAAGTATTCAAAATCAAAAGCAAAATGGAAGGAATTGAGTTTTTTTAAGTATTTTTAGCATTAAGAAATATAGAAAAGATAAAAAAGTAATAAATTGGTTAGAAATATCATTATCGTAAGTATGACAAACAAACTGACATAGATTTCCGTGGAATTTGACATTTTAAATAGTTTTCCGAAAGCTTCCGTTCCGTTACTGTCGTTCTGTGTAGTTGTATACAAACTCCATTGAATCATCTTTGCCAGGTGTTCAGCACATAACGTAACGTATGATGTATATAGCCATTCCCATTCTATGCATTCATAGGTATATAACTATATGTACTTGAAGACACCCAAATACAGACATGGAACGGCCGATATATTGTACGTGAGCGTACGTGTATTGTCCCCGGACTGATTCCCCTTACCATACCTACACCTCCCTCTAGTCTACCCCAGCGTGTCAATTTGCTCCGCCCACTGAAGACTATTGTCACCCAAACGTCAATTGTCTTTGCAGTCGGCTTACGTTTTTTTTAACGCGGATTGAATTTTTGAAGTGTCCTTTAACTATACCGTGAAATTTTTTATCGATAACGGATCCTGCAGAATGTGTTCCTGTTTCTCGTGCGCGATACACTTTCCGTTGCGAAATGAAGTGTACAGTGAGTGGATGCTGGAATCTGAAGAGATTCAATCGCCATGGGGTATCTTTTCACAGGTAATCACTTTTATTTCTATAACTAGATGGTAAAAAGTCCCCGTCGGAATAAATACAGTTCTTTTACACGCGCGTTAAAATAAATTCTTCAGCTTTAAACAAGCACACACGAGTTTTGTTTGCCTTGCATCGATGTAAACAAACAATCTATTTGACAGCCTGAATAATGTTCTGTTATTCGAGCATAGGCGTGGCGTTGTTTTTGTAACGGGGGCCAGTTAAAATGTTTGTCTTGAATGAATTTTGTTTTTGTTTTTGTTTTGTCTTTTTTTAGGGTTTTTAAACAAATTTTTTTTCCAAAAACCCTTAAGAAATCGATTTTGTCCGTCCGTCTGTTCACAAAATAACTCGCGAACGGCTCAACCGATTGTCATGAAATTAGGTAGGAATGTGTAGAATGGTTACAGTCTTTGGCACAAATACCTTATAAGTTGGCAGGAAGAAGATAACAGGGTGTCCCGAACGTTTGAAAAAGCCGACTTTTTTTAGTTTTTATCGGAGATTGACGTATGGGTATTTAAATCAATGACTCAAACGAGTACATCTCATATCAGTTAAAACTTTCCAGTTTCGAGTAACATTCGATCTCCGGACCTCTAGATTACTAGCATCGTAGAGTGCGATCCAACCAAGTCAGCCACAGAGCGTGTCAACATATCCATACCTACATAAATAACGGCCTAAAAACAAAGATAAGAAGTAAACACCTTAATTCCGCCAAAGATGGTCCCAAGCCCGTTTGTAGAGGTGCTGTAATATTCGAAACAACTTCGATGAAAAGTATACAGTTCTTGAAAGAAAGAGGGAGGTGTGAAGTCCATTTCTTCTTTCCTACATTAATGGAAACAAATAAAAGGTTTCCTGACCAATTTCCAAATATTTCACATGATTTAATTTCTCATAATAAAACGCGGATCTCCCTTTTCAACGCCACTATCATTAAGATTAAAAGTGTTCTCGTGTGTGAAATATATGGATCTTTGCAAGAAAAATTGTATATCTAAATTTCAACATAAGCTTCATTCCAAACAAACCGCCGACAGATTCAAAATGTATTGGAACAACAATTCCATACGAAACAACAACCAAGCGCCTATCATCAGGAAAATGAACCACAAAAAATAACAATATTCAAATTTTTGGCGCCTTCTTCGTGCCCCTTCGCGACGATGCATTCCGGCTGCACTGCGTATTTACAACTACTATGGCAATACGCACACAAGCCAGCAAGTATGGCAAGAATTGGCCCAACAATTTGGCAGAAGGGCCTCTCCATATCTTGTCCCTCGGTGACTAGAAGATAATCTAGTATGATAACTAGAATAAGTCACTAACATTAAGTAAGCAATTGCCATTAGCAAGTAAGCAGCATCCCAATAAAGATATACCTGTATACATACTCATGGGCGTAGCCAGGATTTCGGTCAGGGGGGGGGCAAGCCCAAAATTTTTAACATCATGATTTTCTTAGAAGCTGAAATTTCCGGTCGCAGAAATGTTGTTAGCAAATTTTAGAGTAGCCTGGCTTGTGGTTGGATTTATGCAGAGGGTCATGGATTCCAGACTCACCGTGAACGAATTTATTTTATGGTGTTTTTTGAACTCACGACGTACGTGACGGACTATGATGTCGCTCAGATTGTAAACAAGTATCCATTTATGGGGATAAATAACAATGCTGGGCGTGCTGTTGATCTCAACACCTCAACAAAAGCAGCAGTTTAGATCTTCGAAATTGGATGTCACTCACACATCTGCGGCCCTAGTTTACTGGTGGACTGCCGCGCATGTTATTTCTTTTTGTTTGCTAATTTTAAAATAAAATGTTTAAAAAAGAGATGAGAATGATTTTCTTCTGCATTCTGCTTACATTCAACTGGCCTCCAATATCTGCCTTTAAGAGCAAAGTTTGTCTATTTTCAGTGCATTTTTGTATCTCGGACTGCATATTCCACTTGCGAAATCAGTTTGTTTCATCTGTCACTTTCATCTTAGCAAAGTAGCATCGTCAGAATATTTATAAATCCTTTATTGATTGAAATATGGTTAACGGTTTTAATAAGATTTCCTCTAAATTTATCAAAGTATTAACAGTGGCTAAATTTTATTGCTGGTATGATTTTGATTTAATAACTTGAAAAACCCGCTCTGTGGCTCACTTGGTTGAGTCGCACTCTATACGATGCTAGTAATCTAGAGGTCCGGAGATCGAATCTCGGCGTGGTCCGAAATTTCCGTACATGTGAATAGAAATATAAAGTGCTGAAACATTATATTTATACACTCCAAAATGATATGCAACGTAATGTTGATTCGAAATTACCTATAAACGGCTGAGTTAACGCACCATGGCCCCACAAGAGGCTATACGGTACTGAGAAGAAAAAGAAGAACTTGAAAGACACTAAAATATGAGGTCCTTAACCCTGGAAGGTCATGCTTATTTTTAGTACGGAAAGGTCATGCTTCGTCGATTTGACGACCTTCAACTTTGACGCTTCATACAAATCACCCTTTCTCAAAATATTTATAAAATTTGACAAATTTTCAATCGTCAGTTTATTTAGAATGGAAAGACATCGATTTTGAGTAATTTTGTAAGGAAATTGATTTACAAATTAAATTTTCTTAATTCAATGTTATTTGGCCCGAAATATAAAACACTAAATTTAAAAATGAGATAAATAAAAACTTAACGTTGATATAATTCAAAAAATGTGCACGAATCATAAAATACATATTCTAAACGTACTAGGAAATTAGGTTTAATGAATGAGAAGCTCATGTATATACAAAAGGCACAGCGATCCATTTTGGGGTCCCAACACGGGTTTTCTTTCACTTCACCTATTGCGGCTTTTACAGTGGATTGTAGAATTCCTTCTATTTACAGTAAATTTTGGAATATCTTCTTCCCGAGTTCCCTTGATTAATTCTAATTCTATGTACGATGTCTAATTTTGACATTGAGTGCCATGGAGCCGATTTTTATGAGTTCGAAATGCAATCTTCCTAACACGAGGAAGAATTTTGAGCCATTTTCCTGATTTGTCCTATTTTTGTCCTAGTAAATATTTTATCCATAATTTTTGAAAAAATAGGTCCCACATTTAAAAAATAAACACATTTGTTATGAGCTAGTTGTATGGACACAGACTTATCGTCGAATCGACAACCAGCCAAAAGAAATACTGGAGTTCTAAAAGTTACACAAAGTTCATCCTTCGTCGTTTCGACGACACCAATTTCCAAAAATCCAGCTTACCCTGCTTACTTCGTCTAGCCGCAATGTACCCGGCAAGTACATCGACACGGTAAGTGCTGTACGAAAACTCAGCTCCAAATAATGAGAATTGTCACGAAAAATGGGTTAAATTTGATGATGCGCAGTCGATTCGGCGAAGCATGACCTTCCGGGGCTAACAAAGCAAAGCTGTATACCATTCATCACCCTTTCAGATAGAAATAATTTGAATTCCACTAACTTCCCGATAGGACCTAACGGTTGAAATTGTGTAATCCAACTCAGAATCTATGAAATGAAACAGGAAATATGGGATCCACGCAGCCACATTAGCACACTCACAAGTGAAATGTGTGTGCTGGTACGCAGCCTCCGTCAGTTACAAGAGGCCACTCGTGTCATCTATTTGTATGCGCCTCCTGACTGCAAAGTGTCCCGATCATGAATTCTCCGGCAGCATTTGGAGTTTTGGAAAAGGCATCTGCTGCGCCAGCAGCAGAAAATTTTTGAAAATGTTGTATAGTGCAGCGATTTTTTTTACTACATCGATAAGGATTTTTTCACCATATTCATCAACCAGGGGGGGGCGACCGCCCCTCCCTGCCCCCCCTGGCTACGCCCATGTACATACTACCTGAACCCGTCTTATCACTATAAAACACCACATGGCGCAGCCGGAGTGAAATCTCGAAATATTACATTAATCAGTGTCGTTTGAGTGGCAAAATAATAAATAGTGAAGCTGTTGAGTGGATAATATAAATATTATAATTAAATATTTGTGAAATCTTTGTATGGGAGTGGTAAAAAATCCGTGGATAAATTGCCAAAACCTGGCGGGAGGCCACCAAAAAGAATACGCTACGTAGCCACAACGATGGAATATATAAAAAAAAAGTGGAGCCACTCAACACGGAGAGCCAGTAATTTAGCCGAGAGTTGGCGAGTATTCTGGCAAAATTTTAAAATATTTGCTACGGCCGCCGAAATAGATAAAAAAAGTGACCATGTGAAGGTGGCAATTTTTCTTAACGCTATCGGGCCGCAGGCAATTGAAATTTTTAATTCCTTCAACTTGAGCCCGGATCAAGCTATGATTCGATCAAGTTCGACGTGGTCACGAAATCATTTGAAGATTCTTGCAAGCCAAAAAAGAATATTGTCTATGAAAGCTACAAATTCCATATCCGGAATCAGGCACATGGGGAGCCATTTGATGGTTTTTACACGGACTTAAAAAAACTTGTGCGAACGTGCCATTTTCATGAACAAGAGGAGCGCATGTTACGCGATAGAATTGTCCTGGGCACCGCCGATAAGAGGCTTCAAAAGAAGCTCCTGGGTGTAGAGGATTTAAATTTAGCCAAAGCAGTGGCACGAACAGCGGAGACCTCGATGAAACAAATTAGAAACATACAAACGGTAAAGAGTATTCCAATCAAGAAAAACTTTAACAAAATACTAATCCAACCTTTAATAATAATTCTAATTTTAGGAATAATTACAATAGGAATAATAAATCTCATGAAAAAAAATAATGTATGCAGCAGCACCGATATCGGTAGTGTCCAGCATTCGGGATGAATTGTAAGCGCTGTAATAAGCGAAACCACTTTGCGATAGCCTGCAAAACAAACATAAAACAGGTACGTGAACTGAAGAATATGAATATTAAACAAAATGTGCATAATTTAAATAATGACTTTTATATTGATGTTGTTGAGAATAATGTCAACACTATTGGTATTATAACAAATGGTAGTATACCGATACTGGGTTTGAGCTCATGCATTGATTTGAATTTAGTAAAGCGATTAGATACAATTAAAAATTGTGCTAACAAAATGGAATTTATAAACGAAAATGCAGATGTTTTTGATGGTTTAGGTACGTTTGTGTCAAATGTTAATATTGAACTTAAAAATGGTGTTCAGCCAGTTGCAAAACCAGCACGAAGAATACCACTTGCCATTAAGGATACAGTACAAGCGGAGCTAAGTAGGTTAGAAAGTATAGGAATCATAGAGAAAAATGATAGTCCTTCGGAGTGGATTTCCAATATTGTGATTGTGGAAAAGCCGCGAAAGAATATTCGTATTTGTCTAAACCCAAAAGAACTTAATGTAACTGTAGTCTGGCTGGTCTAGTGGTTATAGTGCGCGCACCTTCGGTGCACAGGGTCATGAGTTCGAATCTCACCGTGTTCCATGGTGTTTTTCGAACTCACGAGCTTGTGACGGACTATGATCTCACTCAGATGTTAAACGAGTACCCATTTATGGGGATAAATAACACTGCTGAGTGTGATGCTGATCTCATTACCTCAACAAAAAGCAGATGAGATCTTGGAAATAGGATGTCACTAACACATTCTGCGGCCTTAGTCCAATGCTGGATTGTTGCGCCTGTTATTTATTTTAAAAGAACTTAATGACGCGTTAAAGCCAATTAACCATCCAATACTATCATTCAATGAAATATCAGCCAAACTTGCCAATAAATCCCATTTTTCAGTATTTGATTTAAAAGAATTGCTCCAGAGGTATTCCAAAAATATAACGAAAAAAATGTCAGTGATATAGAAGGGGTGTTGATTTATATAGACGACATATTAATAGCCGCAGAGAGTGAGGAGGAGCACAACAAAATTTCGAAAAAAAGTTATAGATAGGGCAAGAATAATGAATATTAAGTTTAATAGGGACAAGTTACAATATAAAGTAAGTGAAGTTAAATTCTTAGCACACATATTGTGTAAAAAAGGCATATCTTGTGATCCAAATAGAGTAAAAGCAATTCAAGGCATCAAACCGCCACAAAACAAAAATGAGCTACAGCAATTGCTTGGCATGATAAATTATGTTAGAAATATTTTACCCCATTTGTCTCAGCTGTCAACTCCTTTGCTAGAACTCTTACGCAAAGATATTTGTTTTAAATGGGAACAGATTCACACTAATTGCTTAAAAAAAATAAAACATGTTATTGCAAATGCACCAACACTTAATACTTTTGATGAGAAAAAGCCGATAACAATACAGGCAGATGCATCAAAACATGGACTGGGAGCATGTATGCTTCAGGATGGAAAACCGGTACACTTTGTATCGAGAATCCTTTCTGACACAGAGAGCCGCTACTCGCAAATTGAGAAAGAACTTTTTGCAATTGTATTTGCATGCCAAAAGTTCCACTATTGCGTTTATGGCCATTTCTTCAGTGTAACGACTGATCATAAGCCACTTTTAGGCGTTTTGAAGAAAGAATTGTCCAAAATTCCTAACTCTCGCTTGCAGCGAGTGTTGTTAAGGTTGAGTAAGTACAATTTTCGAATTGAATTCAGCCGTGGCAAGTACATGTACATCGCAGATCTCTTGTCGAGAAATTTTATACAGACAGAAGACTTACCTGAAATTCCCGACTTAGATTATATGATTCATACCATAAACGTGAGTGACAATAAAAAGAAAATATTTATCCATGAAACAGAAAACGATGAAACATTAAAACTTTTGAAAAATGTGTTGGATAATGGATGGCCAACCCAAAAAACTAAATTAGACGATAAAATAAAATACTTTTGGAAGATGAAAGATTCTCTTGCACTTGAGAAGGGGCTAATATTTTTAAATTGATTGTGCCTTACCAAATGCAGCCTGACCTACTGCAACTATTGCACAAATCACATATGGGCATACAAAAAAAAACAAAGAGCACCGAGGGTTAGTTTACTGGCCAGGAATTGATCAGGCTATCGAAAATCTGATAGCTAAGTGCCAAACGTGCCAAAAGTATCGTAGCAATAATATCAAAGAGCCGTATGTTGCCCATGACATACCAGATCTACCATTTAATAAATTTGGCATAGACATTTTTGAAATTGGAAAAGATCTATATTTAGTAGCAAATGATTATTTCTCTAAATATTTGGAAATACTACCCATTAAAAATAAATCAACTACTGAGCTAATAGCTAAATTAAAAACCTTGTTCGCTACACACGGTCTGCCGAAGACAATTATAGCAGACAATAATCCTTGCAATTCATATGAATTTAGAAATTTTTGTCCAGCTTACGAAAGAAATAGTAGCAACTAGTCCTAACTATCCTCAGTCAAATGGATTAGCTGAGACATCAGTGCAGACGGCAAAAAATTTGATCACCAAAGCTAAAGATGCAAAAGAAGAGCTTTGGTTATCTTTATTTGAATTTCGAAACACTCCAATAAAGGGATATGACAAGTCACTTGCGTAAATCCTAATGGGCAGAAAACAACGCACATTATTACCATTGAAAACAGAAGCATTTAAAAAACAGATATATAGCACTCTCCATGAAAAATTATTAAATAATAACAGGTATAATGAAAGGTACTATAATTAATAAAAGAGTTAGGTTTAGAAAGGACTTTCAAATAGGGGAGGAAATATGGGTGAAATGTGGAAAATTATGGAAGAAAGGGGTAGTAAACGATAAACATTCCACTCCAAGGTTGTATGTTGTCAAGTTAGAAGACGGTACAATTTTAAGACGGAATTCATATTTTTTACGTTCAACGACAAACCAAAAGTATGACAGTAATGATAATAAGATTAAATATTAATATTATACATACCGATAATTAGTGATGATGGACCGTTGCTGCTACAATATGTATTATAATTTGAACCAATGAAGCTTTAAATATTGTAATAAAAAAAAAAAAAATATACATTGTAGTAAACATAAAAATGAAATGAGATTATAAAATATGAAATATGAATTGTAAAGATCATCATTATCAGAAATTACAAAAAAAAATATCAGATTGCAAAATTTGTATGTACATATAAATATAAAATGAATTACTGAAATAAATTGCAATAACATATGTAACATAAATTGAAGAACTATTAATATAGCCATATAATTATTGAAATTTAAATACAAAATCATAATTTTTTGAATATATTAAACAATAAAGTAAAAGATTATATTTGTATTAAGCTCAAAAGGGGGAGATGATGTATATAGCCATTCCCATTCTATGCATTCATAGGAATATAACTATATGTACTAGAAGATAATCTAGTATGATAACTAGAATAAGTCACTAACATTAAGTAAGCAATTGTCATTAGCAAGTAAGCAGCATCCCAATAAAGATATACCTGTATACATACTACCTGAACCCGTCTTATCACTATAAAACACCACAACGTAAGCGTTCTGTTTTGCCCTTTACTTCAACAAAGCTTAGCCACTTTATTGATTTAATCGAAAATATGCAAATACAAATGTATACGATTTGCATAGTACAAAACGAATATAAAACTGAACTTTCGCCTAAATTACAACCTGAATTTTTTTTTAACAAAAAAAAAACCGTCTAAAAACTCTCCGCATATTAACGAAGTGCGAATTTGCTTTGAACTATCAAAGCCATCGCCGCATCTCATCCTTACAACATCTTCCCAAAAAAATATATCAAACTTTAAAAATGAAAATAGCAAAAGTTGAAAAAATTACTCGACGTTTGGTGTGAGCATTACTGAACTGAGTTGGAATTAAAAACTTTTCCATCCATTCCCTTTCCGTTCTTGCTAAACCAAACAAAACTCCCAACTTCAGTACTAGACACATACATTCATACATACGGCAAAATGGCGGTAAAACTTGGACTATTTCAGGAACAACGTAGCAAATCCGAAGCGACCGCACCGGGTACGCAGAACAAAAAAAAAACATTTCATTCGATGAAACTTTTACACCAACAAGCGGTCAGCATTATCCTTAGCACAAATCCTACTTTGTTGGCGATTAACCGCCAGCACCATGTCTGCTGTCGTTGTCGTTTGTCGACGACGACGTCCTTGTCGTATTCGGGACAAATAAACATTCCCTGAAGGACGATGGTGTATTCCGTTCGTCTTATATACGAAAAAGCCGAATGACTGGACACTACTTTGCTTGTTTCTTTAATGGAAAAACTCTTGCCGAAATAAAGGCTGTTCGGGTTACATCGAGTGAAACTAAAGGCTGACGATATTGGTTTTGGTTTCGCCAAAGTTATTTTGTCGGGCGTGTACTATATAGTAGTTGCAATGTCTCTAATCCTTTAAATTTTTGCAAAAACCAAACGGGTGATGGGCGGCCGTCGAGCGGTTTCAGGCGAAGGGATGAATTTCATGGACTTTAGTAAGTTTTAAAAGGATAAATGGCGGACGAAAGTTTAAGTTTTCTTTTGTGAGGAAATAAAATTCAGTTAGAATTGTTTTTATTTCGTTGTTTCAACCCATAGCATTAAATTGAATTCGTCCATGAAAAGGAAAATTGATCGTAACACGTGACCCAAAAAGGCAACAATACGTTCGAATTCATTCGTATCGGTTTTATTGTAATGGTGATTTATTTATAGAATCAATTTGTATTTAGGAAGACAAAAGAAAAACAAAAACACCTTCCAACGGGGGATCGGAAACAAAAACCACAATTTTCGAAAATTTAGATTTGAAAACGTTAAAATGCGATTATTGCTTATAATTAGGTTATAAATTTGCACTTGTTTTGGGATCTTTGAGCGACTTAAATTTCCAAAAGGCTGTGGCTAAGACTCTCAACATCGCAAAGAAATGTGTGACGGAATATGCTCTACTACATCGGATCATGAAACTCTAATTTTCGAAAATATCATTTTAAAAACATAACGAGACCGAGGCTAATTTCGATCATGGCTGAAATTTGGATACAATACACTTGACGTGACGTCGTTGAAGCAATATTTGTGTGGGGTTTGGTTGGAATTGATGCTCATTGACGTGTAGGTAGAGAATATTGCTTTTGCTGCCGCGTGTTGGGGCATTTGGCAAACTTGATCGGCGATTTATTTCTTGCAATCGCCCGTCTTTACTTTAAACGTTTAAAGTAGGCTGAATTACAAGTTTCTGCGACAATGACTCATCTAACCGGGAGTCAGCGTCCGAAATAATGAGAAGCCATTGCTATCTTTATGGAGAACTAAGCTACAAGCCTAATGCCACTCCAGAAAAGAGTTGAGGGGCCTTTATTTCAAACAGAACATCGGACGGGACTTTCAAATCAGCCGGGAAAGATAAATCTAAGGTGTTAACAATGTTGTAAGTGGGACACATTTCCCGTAAACGGGAAATTAAAGCTTGAAAAGCTCCGGACAATTTTTGTATCCTCTTCAGTTGTGGCAAAACTTCGGACCCTTAGCTTTTCAGAAGGAGCTTCATAGATTAAACGGCTCCAGCCTATGTTCTTTACGGGACGCTTCTTTCCGCGTTGTCCGAGTATCCCATATAGTGGGTGGAAAGAATACACCAAAGGCTCGTTGGCTTGTCGTACAAGGTGACTAAAGGGAACTTAAGACGAGGAGGGACGAATCAACACATTATCAAATCGTGAATTTGCTATCCAATCACCCATTCCCCCTCTCTCTTCTATATGATCCATTTTACCATCTACGATGTATACCGTCAGGGGATCACCTAGACTTTCGCCTTTATCTCCCGGTCCTTCGGGCGGTTTGGAATTTCGACGTTTTATTATTTATTTATACCTTCAGAAACCCAACCCCGGGGCTGCATCACCAGCTCGATGTCGAATGCGACAACCCACAGCCACCTCGAGGCCAATACCTTTATGGGCAAGTACGATGGTCCCCTGGGCACACCCATCTCCGTGGTACACTATTCGCTATAAACTTCTCTATAGCAGGTGTGATCCTCATTCGGCCCCCTATTGATTAAGCCTCACGCAGAATTCAGATGTGCACATCCCAGGCTCGTTGGACCTGTGACTACTCGTCTGCTTACAGCATGCTCGTAGCACTGCTTTTCACATCCGGGCGGCCCCTTCAGTTCGTGACCCAGACCCCCTGCGGGGAGTATATGATGGCTATGATGCTACACAAAAAAATTGTCCTAAATCCAGGAGTTTTATGGCAAGGGACGCAGCCACGATATACCAGGCGAAATTCGGTTAAATCTTGCCTTGCTGCACCATGGACGGCTCTGGTGTATTGGACCTTTATTTCCGTAGCTTCTCGTGGAAATCCAATGAGCAAACAAGTAAAAATAAACACAAAACACGAGGATCTATCCGAAAGAAGCAGTCTCAGATTTGGATATAGGTTTAGATGAGATGGTATGGGTACGCCAACACAACCATTCGAAAAGAGCCTTAAACCCGAGGCTTTCACAACAACAACCTCTAGGCGTTGTTACAAAAAGCCTCGCGACTGAAGAGACACCAGTATTCGAAAAAGACATGTTCGTTGTTGGGCGAACTGATTATGGACGCTATGAAATGTGTAGAGTCGAAAGAAGCCCAGGATGAACGCGTTATGTATAATGGAGCCAAGGAGCAGATATATGGTAAAAAGGGCGAAAAGCTCCAATGAGACAAAGAAATCCAGACTTCACCCGGAGTTTCTAACGTGCCTGCAACGGTTAAAGCGCAGGCGGGACATGGAGGAGATGGCAGCTCTTCAAACCTCAAAAAGAAAAAAAGTGCATTCTCCAAAAAAGAGAACAGTGGATCCACAGGAGGGGGTGGTTCAAACCGGAAGGCCTCACCTGACGAGACCCTCGAAGAACTATGTCCGCTAAGGACAAGACCCGACGCGATGATCATTTATCAGTAGCCGGAATGATTTTATGGATTCGAATCCATGAATTGATTATGTGTATGTGGCCAAAGAGCATTGCTGACTAGACGAGGATAAAGGAGTTTCCTCTCGATGCCGTGAATTTATTGAGGAACGCGTACGGAAGCACCCCAAAAGCAACCATAAGCTTACCTGCAGACATAGCCAACAAGTTGATGGAAAGTGTTTGTGTTGCGTAGCGCACGGTATCACATGAAGCGGCCTATGCTGTAGCCGGAATGATGCCTTTGTCGATCTTAGTGGATGAGATCAGGAGACTGTGCAGCGGTCGCCAAGGTGTAACACTGGGCGAAAAAACATTGAACGGCTTGGATCTATGAGAAGGCAGCAGGTCCGATGGGATTAGGTCGATGGAAATATACTCTTATTCCATATTAGCCATGTGGTAATACCGAAAACACATTTTACATGACCCAGCAATATTTTGCATCCATTTAAGCTAGACCACTTGTAAGAATGCCCGAGATGCAAAAGAGTTGCGGGGGATCTGAAACATGTCTTGTTTGATTGTCCTAGATATAGAGAAAACATAAGCCCTGAAAACCTAGTGGCTCTGATGTTGCAATTAGGAAATAAGTGACCTATTTGCGGGCTTAGGTAGGTATGGGAGCCCCACGACCGCATCGTCCGACAGGATCTTTGGAGCGTGCTAATTAAGACTCTCATATATGCAGACAAATATGAACCGAAATATGCTCTACATCGGATCTCAAAACCCACATTTTCGCAAACGCAATTATCTCGCTGGGAGAACTCCGTAGGTGAAGACGCCCACCAGCTGCTGGGCTTCCGAAACTGGAGGACAAGATCACGTAACCGCGACAATTTGTGGTCAACGATTCAAACGGTCAAGGCCCGATGTCGGGCTATCGTGCCACATTGATGATGATGAATTATCTCGATTATTTTTGCAGCTATAAGACGATTGAACCTTTTGTGGGATCTTTGAGCGACTTGCAATTTCGAAACTGTGATCGCTCTCAATTATGCAAGGAAATGTGTGCAAAATCCCAATTTCGAAATTTTCAATTTTAAAATATAAAAGTTCAATTGACGTTGACATTCCAGCCATTAGGCAGGGCACTTGAGCTGAGCGACGCCATATTTAATTTAATTTTTTAATTTACCTGTTGTTATGTTCGTCTTCCTTCTAAAGCGTCTCACTGTGCTGCTACAAGCACGTACCTAAAATATACTAGGATAGAGCACTACCATATACAAATGGCCGTGGCAAATGTTGAGTGCGGGGCCTACTTTCAGTTTTAATGGTAATTTCTTAATGGATTTAGGAAACCGCCTAGCAGCTGGCAAATATCAGCATTACAGCCTTGCAATACGAATGTACAATAAAAGAATTGCTATTATGATACAGTAGAGCGTCGGTTATCCGAACGCCGATTATCCGAACACTCGATTAACCGAACCGGGGACTCAGCTTTTTTCTTAGGAAATGTATCGAATCAAATGAAACGAGACCGAGGCTAATTTCAGGCGCGGCCGAAATTTGGATACCCTTCGCTCCCCTCGGGGCTAAAAGTTTTTTCGGGCGTTCTATGACTTGTGTTCAATTCTCCCCGCTTCCATGCTTTTCCTTGAATTTTCACATTAGTGCCGCGGTGAAGATTTATTGGGGGAAGCGGGGGTCGTGGGTTTCTTAGAAGAAACAAAAGGGAGGGGGGCATGTATGTATGTTTGTGGCATCAATTAAAACATATTTCTATGAGATTTGGTTGAAATTGGTGGACAAATAAAAAAGTTTTTCTTCAAAGACCTTAAAACCTAATTTGGGGGTTGGGTTTATATGCCAGCTCCATGTCCCAATGGTCCGATTTAATTCATTTTTGCGTATGTTTTGTAACATCAATAAAAATACATTTCCATGAGGTTTGGTTGAAATTTGTGTGCAAATAAAAACATTTTTCTTAGAAAAATTGTATTTGGGGGTATAGGTTTGTATGGTAGCCCCATGACCACATGGTCCGACTCCATCTATTCATACATATATTTTATGTCATCAATAGAAACACATTTGTGTGAAGTTTCGTTGAAATTGGTGTATAAATAAAAAAAACTTCTTAGAAGAACTGAAACTGGGGAGCTAGGTTTGTATGACAGCCCCAGGACCCCATAGTCCGATTTGGTCCATTTTTACATATGGTTTGTGGTATCATTAGAAACACATTTGCACGAAATTTGATTGCAATCGATGAGAAACTAAAAAAATTTTTCTTAGAAGAACCTAATTTGAGGGATTAGGTTTGTATGGCAGCCCCACGACTCCATTGTCCGATTTGGTCGATTTTTACATATGTTATGTGTCTGCAATGAATACACATTTGTGTGAAATTTGATTGAAATTTGTGCATAAATGAAAAAGTTTTTCTAAGAAGAATCTAATTTTGGGGGGTAGGTTTGTATGGCAGCCCCACGACCCCCTTATCGGATTTTACCGATTCAAACATACAAACTGCCTGCAACAAAAGAAGCATGTGTGCAAAATTTCAGCTCCATAGCTTTTAAACTAGCCGAGCAAAACGCGTCGCAACAGACAGACAGACGGACAGACGGACATCGTCCAATGGACTCAGCTCGTAACGCTGATCATATATACAGGGTGTCCCGCATTGGGTGGTCAATACTGTAAGGGTTGATAGCGCAACTTGTTTCAGCAAGAAAATTACCAATACAATCGGAATTTTTTTTACCGTTACCTTGTTATCGCTTTTTTTGTGAAAGTCATCGAAAATCGTGACTTGTCACGCAAAATCGTAATATTAAGCACTCTTGATGACTTAATCCAAGATTTGATTTCAGTTTCAGAAACTACATAAAATTTCACAAAAACTGAAGTTTTTCCTGTTGCCAACATTATCGGCACTTTCAAGATACAGTTACTCAAACTTAATAGAAATTTTAAAATAGATTTTTCATCGAAAATTCAAACAGTAATTTCATAATGGTGCTTTATACGCACAACTCTGCAAAGTTGATAAAAGTTGCTTCAACATGTTGGCTTTGCAACGGTATATCACTTTTCATATTTACATTACGGGATTTTGCAATTACACATATTGAATGTAAAAAAAACGAAGTAATTATTTTGTTATCGGATTATTTAAACTGAAATCTTATTAATTTATTTTTTATATTTTACTATCGCAATTTTGAAAATTTGTTAAATAAAAATTAAAATAAAGTTTTGAATATGAGAAAGAACCAATCACCTAAAAATATTAACTAATGATTAAATGGGCCTGTTTGATGAATTGGAATAATGCTGCTGGAATTGGCCTCCTCCATTTTGTATGCAGACTCGACACCTTCGGCGCATGGAAGAAACGTCCCAAAGGATTTCAGGAGGGGTTTCCTTAATGTTATCACAAGCATCATTAATTCGCTGCAGCAGGTGTTCCCGGGAGGTAATCGGCTCGGAATAGACATTGGTTTTTAAGTTACCCCATAAATAAAAATCTGGGGGAGTAAGGTCGGGACTTCTCGCAGCCCACGCAACTGTCCCAAATCTGCCAATCCACTTTCCCGGAAATTCGTTTTCCAAATATTCTTTGGTAGGTCTCGCATTATGAGCGGGTACCCGTCTATCTGCCATAAATAGCAAATATTAAATTTTAACTGTTATAAGTACCGTTGCATTTGCCAAACAATGTACCAAATTTCAAATATCTTACAGTTCTGGTCAAAATAATGTAGCGAGATTCTATCCCGAATTATAATTGCCTTTGTATGTGTTTTTTCGAGTAAAGGGAAAATTGTTAACGATTCCACTGAAGCCATGATTTTTACCATTCAATGCGTGTTTACCTAAAATTCTGCAATGTAAATAAGAAAAGTGATATACCGTTGGGGCAACTTTTATCAACTTTGCAGAATTGTACGTATAAAGCACCGTTATGCAATTACTGTTTGAATTTTCGATGAAAAATCTATTTTAAAATTTCTATTAAGTTTGAGTAACTGTATCTTGATAGTGCCGATAATGGTGGCAACAGGAAAAACTTCAGTTTTTGTGAAATTTTATGTAGTTTCTGAAACTGAAATCAAATCTTGGATTAAGTCATCAGGAGTGCTGCAAATTACGATTTTGCGTGACAAGTCACGATTTTCGATGACTTTCACAAAAAGATCGATAGCAAGGTACCGGTAAAAAAAATACCGATTGTATTGGTAATTTTCTTGCTGAAACAAGTTGCGCTATCAACCCTTACAATATTGACCACTCAATGCGGGACACCCTGTATACATATTTTATATGGTCGGAGATGCTTCCTTCAATGCGTTACAAACTTCATGACAATGTTAATATACCCTTTACGCTTAATAAGCGAAGGGTATAAAAATCAATTGTCTGAAGAAAGAAACTTCTCATCATCAGTACTCAACTGCTTCGAATTTCCTATTTTTGTTCAGTGTTAGTCGTTTGGCACATTTCCAGGTTCTCGCTTATACTAACTTTTAGGCAATCCTCCAATTTTTCTATGGAAACTCGATTAACCGAACTTTCGGTTATCCGAACCACCCCTTGTCGACATTAGTGCGGATAATCGACGCTCTACTGTATTTAGATCTACGGTGGTTGGTAAGTCATTATGCTCGTGATTCTGTGATCTTCTGCATTTGCATTTACAATTAACAAATTTAATCTCATTAAAGGGAAACTTAAAAAACAACCTAAAATTAAGAAGATTATTATCTTCCATAATTGATTTTTGGATGAAAAATTAATATTTTCGTGTAAATTTACAATTTACGCCGAAAATCGTATCTATTTCGTAAAATCTAAACTTCTGTGCCTCTATGACAATGCGTTAGGAACGCTGATCGGTATTACTGAAAGCCAAATACATGTCCAGAACTGAGACTGAAACAGGATGCACAGTAGTTCAGATCAGATTAACATTCTAGCGGGACAAGAAATCAAAAGAGTGAGTATGCGATTACTGATGATAGAATATTGAAATAACAATAATTACATATGTCCCTAATGCGCAGTGGCGTACCCCTCAAAGCATTATGAAAAAAGTTTTGAAATTGATTTAAAATTGTTTCACAAAAATGTTTTTTTTATACCCTTCGCTTCTAGAGTGAAAGGATATATTTACGTTGTTATGAAGTTTGTAACGCATTGAAGGAAGCATATCCGACCATACAAAAAGTGTATATATATTATGATCAGCATGACTTGGGGAATCGATTGGGCGATGTCAGTCTGTCCGTCAGTGTGTCTGTCCGTCTGTTCGTCTGTTGCGACGCGTTTTACTCGGCCAATTTAAAAGCAATGCAGCTGAAATTTTGCAGAAATGCTTCATTTTGCTGCAGACAGTTTGTATGTTTGAATGGGTAAAATCGGACAATGGGGTCATGGGGTTGCCATACAAACCTAACCTTCCAAATTAGGTTCTTCTAAGAAAAACTTTTTTATTTGTTCACCAATTTCAACCAAATTTCACACAAATGTATTTCTATTGATGATACAAAGCATATGTAGGAATGGATCAAATCAGACCATGGGGTCAAGGGGCTGCCATACAAACCCAACTCCCCAAATTAGGTTCTTTTAAGATAAACTTTTTTATTTGAATACTAATGTCAACCAAATTTCCCACAAATAATGTTCCTATTGGTAACACAAAACATATGAGAGAATGGATCAAAACGTACCATTGGGTCATGGGGCTGCCATACCACCGGAGATATGGCAAAGTATATATGTATATAAATGATCAGAGTCGGTCCCTGATTCGATTGAGCCATGTCTGTCTGTCTGTTAGTGTGTCTGTCTGTTCGCACGATAACTCCCGAAATAATGAAGCTAGCGGTTGGAAGTTTTGGTCAGATGTTTCTTTTCATAAAATCTTGGATGGTATTGGAAATGGGCTAAATCGGACCAGGGGTTCCCCTACCCCCATACAAAATGGTCCTCATTGACATTTTCATTCGGCCATAACTTTCGACAAAAGTTTATCAATGATTAATGAGGACATAGACTTTAAGTTGATGGGAAGTGCAGATGGTCTTACTACCCCTATCCCTACCTCCCCTACTAAGCTATAATTATCCATAGCTTTTGATAGAATGTTGGGAAAAACTTCAAATTTGTGTCAAATGGTAGCTTTTGGATTTCCTTACAAGACATGGATTGTGTGCCAGATCGGACCCATCCACCCCGACCCCATCCTCCTCTATAAAAAAATTAAAATGTAAATTTCAGGTTTTGCGTGCCTTCTAGGTCTGTACATGGGTATAGGGTATACACTCATCGTGCTATTCGCACGATTAGAACTCGGTCTCGTTTTGTTTTAATTAGTAAAACTGACAGACAATTGTAGACAAACTGTATTTATTCACAAAGAAGAATTTATTCTAGAAGGCTCATTTTGGACGACCTCTGAAAATTTAAAAACTCGACATGTACCGAAAAGTGACAAAATTTTGGAGAATATTTAATTTTATAAGTGATGTCTATTAATATAGCTTGTTCTTGTAAAAAGAACCATCAAGGCTTTTTTGTTGCCTAAGTTTAGTGACAGGGATTCTGTCTTTGTTTGCCTGGAGCTACAGGGTAAGATACTGTAGGTAGCCTTGGTATATATGCCCCATGATGGCACTCTACCTTCGCCGAATTTAATGGAAGCCGTTGCGGTAGCAACATCTTCGGGCACTAGTGTACTCCTTGGATGCGACTCTAATGCGTATCATGTGGTCTGGTGCAGCTCGGACACAAACGACTGAGGTGAATTACTTCTCGAATATCTTCTGGGAACTAATCTCCTTATTTGCAATATGGGTCGTGAGCCTACTTTCGTCACAAAGAACAGACAAGAGGAGCTGGATGTCACTCTTGCATCGCTGGATGTTATGCATTTAATCAACGACTGGAGAGTGTCGGCGGAGCCCTCCTTCTCTGATCATCGGTATCTGCAATTCAGTCTTGCTGCGCGCTTGGATGTGGTCCCGCTCACTCCAAATCGCAGGAAGACAAACTGGGCTAGGTTTCGAAATAGTCTTCTCGTAGACCTGGCTTCGCTTCCAAATACTCCATGCAATGAGCAACAACTGGGCGATATGGTGAACCGCTTCACTGAGGCTATGAAGGCTGCGACTACTGCATCATGTTCTAGCATATCACACGCAGGTAAGAAAAAACCGGAGTTTCAAGATTTCCGAGTTAAGAGTCGTGTGTAGGAGAAGCTTTAATAAAGCTAAGGCCTCTAGAATCGAGTCGGATTGGCAATCCTATAAGAGACATCACAGTTCTTTTAAAAAAGAGCTTAGGAATGCTAAGCGCAGCGCTTGGAGAAGCTTCTGTGAACAAATAGATGGATCTTCCGAGACATCTAGATTCAGGAAAGTCTTGGTGTCTAACCCATCCATACCAAACTTTCTCTTAAAAGAGGACGGATCATGGACGTCTTCTTGTATCGAAACTATAGCAACTATAGCTCAGCTGTTGCTTTAACTTCCCCATAAGTCGCACAGAATCGTGCGACACTTCATCCATTCTTAATCGTGAGAAAATAATGTGGGTGATATTTGGCTTTGATCCCTTTAAATCAGCCGGTCCTGATGGTATTATACCAGCGGACTTGCAACACTGCCCTGATATTACGTATCCTTGGATTGATCGACTTTGCTGAAACTGCTAGAGAAATTATTGATATTCATCTACGGACGACCATTCCATCGAACCTATTATCCATGTCACAACATACATATTTGGGAGGTCGGTTGACACAGCTTTACACTCGCTGGTCAGTTATATTGAAGAATCCCTTCATCATAAGGAATACACGATGGTGGTGTTCCTAGATATTGAGGGGGCTTTTAACAATTTAAAACCCAGTGCGATTACAGATGCTCTTCGTAATCTACAGGCTGAAGACCCAATCTGCTCCCTTGTGAATATGTTAGTCATCTCTAAGCGCATTCACAGTAATTTGGGTACTTCGTCTGTATGTATATATATTTCTAGAGGTACCCCACAAGGAGGGGTTCTCTCTCCTTTACTTTGGAATATAGCCATAAATCAATTGCTTTTGAACTTGGGAGAAATCGGATGCAAAGTCGCTGCTTACGCTGATGACGTTGCTATTGCTATTAGGGGGAAGTTCCCTGACATTCTTAGCGGGCTATTAGAGAACGCCCTGACTATCCTAACGGATTGGGCAAATCTCAGTGGCGTCGGAATTAATCTATCCAAAACGGAATTATTCCTCTTTACCAGAAGACGGACGATTCCTTCTATTAACCTCCCTAGACTGGGAGGCGTTGAACTTGAGTTTTCTGACACGGCGAAGTTTCTGGCTCTGATTTTAGATAAGAAATTAAAATGGAAGCCCAACGTCGAGGAAAGGGTGAATAAAGCTACTAGAACAGTATACTCGACCTGGGGCTTACAGCCAAAAGTCGTATATTGGATGTATACTGTTATTGTGCGGCCAATATTGCCTTACGGAGTTAGTGTGTGGTGGATGGCACTGAGCACCACTACCTATTATAATTTGCTGGCCAAAATTCAAATGTTGGCTTCTCTTCTCATAACAGGAGCTTTTCGAACGACACCTTCATTCGGATTAGATATGTTGCTCGGACTGCTACCATTGAACGTTTTTAGTCAACGGATGGCTGCATTCACGGCCTTACGCCTACGCGAAACTGGCCTATGACGAGCGTTGGATTATGGGCACTCGTCGATACTTCGGAACTTTAACCTGCCCCCATCGACGGATTACATTTTTTCCAATCACTTTTTTGGTAGGAACCATTTCAGCTTGATCCCGTCAAGGAAATCTTGGGATACTATGTAATAGGCAGCTGGTCAGTGGATCCATTGTAATCTATACTGATGTTCCCAAGACAGATGCGGGAGTTGGTATGGGAATTCACTCGGATGAATTGAATATCAATTTGTCTTACCGCCTTCCCAATTTCTGTAGCGTCCTCCAAGCTGAAGTTACAGCGATATTCGAGGCCCTAACCTGGTTGGGCTGCCACGTCGTCACTGGTAAAGACGTCGTTGTATTTACCGATAGTCAGCCTCCAATTCGATCACTTGATTTAGTGCTAACCACAGTTTGCGCCGGAACGATTGGGGGGCAAGATTTTTTTTTCTCAAATTCATGTTAAATTAAGCGGTCACCATATACCGGACCTCTAGCTCTAGAACTTTAATATACTGTGAAACGATACCAAAAAGTAATTATGAAAAATATTAGGGAACAACAGCGATCAGAAACCACCTAGAATAGTCTTCAATATGAGACTAACCTTTAAGTTTCTTTTTGTTACCCATTTCGATCCCATTATAATTCCGAAGTGTTGAAGAGTATAAACATTCTTTATTTTATATAGTTTCATAAAATTAAAGATCAAACGATTTTGCCAAAGGTTGTTTTCCGGTTTCCTTGGGAAACGAATTCCTTCATGATTTTCGAGGGATCTAAATTCTCTGTTCGATCCCTGTGAACATGGAGAAGGATTAGATGTGTCAGACGTTATTGTGTCATTGTTGAATGTAGCCATGTAGACGTCGTAAAGTTCTGAACTACCTTTCTAGCCGTATTCGTATTAACTTGAAAAGCTCTATACAGGGTGTCCCGCATTGGGTGGTCAATACTGTAAGGGTTGATAGCGCAACTTGTTTCAGCAAGAAAATTCCCAATACAATCGGAATTTTTTTTACCGTTACCTTGTTATCGCTCTTTTTATGAAAGTCATCGAAAAGCGTGACTTGTCACGCAAAATCGTAATTTGCAGCACTCCTGATGACTTAATCCAAGATTTGATTTCAGTTTCAGAAACTACACTTACGGTCAAAAGTATCGACTCAACCTAATAGCGCGTGTATTTGTACGTCTTTTTTGGAAAGTATATCATAGAAGTCGTATGTCGCTTAAAAGTTCGAAACCTTAGCTACCTGTTGGTACCCTTTTTATCAACATTTGCTTTGCACTTTTTAAATTATTGCCACTTGTAACAAAAAACCCAGAAAAATTGAAGTTTCAGGTAAAGGTCAGGTCAGGTAAACTACCCCTATAAAAGCGTCCGTAATCGGTTTCTTATTATCAGTTGCATCAGGAAAGTTAGGTAACTTACATGGGAAGTAATTTCAGTCACTGTTTGGTCATCAATGGATACGACGCCAGAACAGGCGGCACAAGTTGTAGCCCTATTGTCGGAAAATCATAGTCAGCGAACCGTCGCTCGCCGTCTTGGAATGAGTCAGTCTGATGTCTCGAGAGTTAGCAGGAGATTTCGAGAGACTGGTAGCTTTAATTCGAGACCAAGAACGGGCCGCCCTCTATCCACTTCAGAGAGAGACGACCGTTTCATTGTAACAAGTACGTTACGAAATCGTTTCCTCATGGGTGTTGCTGCGCAGCGGAACCTGAGGCGTGTTCGCGGAGTAGCTGTCAGTGACCGCACGGTAAGGAGACGATTAAGGGAAGCGAATATCACTCCAAGACGGCCTGCCAGGAGCCCCAAATTGACTGCACGACACCGACAAGCGCGCCTCTTATTTGCTCGTAATCATCTTACTTGGAGCGATACGGAATGGACCTCAGTATTGTTCACTGACGAGTCGAGAATGTGTCTGCATGGCAGTGACAGAAGATGTCGAGTCTACAGGCGTCCAACTGAGCGATTTGCGCAGTGCTGTTTCACTGAAACGGTTGCATACGGCGGCGGTTCCTGTATGATGTGGGCTGGCATTTCATTGGAGGGAAAAACGGATCTCGTATTCGTGCCCGCAGGAGGCTGAGGAGGAGGGCTGACAGCTGAGCGATACGTTACCGATGTTCTCCGTGTCCACGTTGTGCCCTATGCAGCATTTATTGGCGAGAACTTTACTTTGATGCACGACAATGCCCGGTGTCATGCGTCGCGCCTCACTCGGCAGTTCTTGAATGAAGCCAATATGTCGTCACTTAACTGGCCTGCGCGCAGTCCTGACGTCAATCCCATTGAACACTTATGAGACGAATTCAAAAGAAGAGTCCGAGCCAGAAATCCAGTCCCTTCGTCCACTGAAGAATTGAAGGCAGCCCTATTAGAGGAGTGGAACGGTATTCCTCAAGATAGCATCAGCAACTTGATAAAATCAATGCAGAATCGACTGGAAGCTGTCATTAGAGCAAGAGGAGGAAAAACCAAATACTAAAATAATAAATACTTAACTTATTTTCCAACAGTTTTTGTTTTATTTGCAAAAAACCTAACCAAAATCAATTTTCATATTTGCTCATTTTCGCTACGTTTTCGTTCAAAGAGCATCAATTTTAAAAGTGCTCACCAAATATTGGCTAAAATGGTACCAACGTAAAGCTGAGGCCTTAAGCTTTTCAATGACATACGATTTTTATGGATAACTGCTAAACTTTTCGAAAAACACGTACAAATACACGCGCTTTTACGTTGAGTCGATACTTTTGACCGTAAGTGTACATAAAATTTTACAAAACCTGAAGTTTTTCCTGTTGCCAACATTATCGGCACTTTCAAGATACAGTTACTCAAACTTAACAGAAATTTTAAAATAGATTTTTCATCGAAAATTCAAACAGTAATTGCATAACGGTGCTTTATACGTACAACTCTGCAAAGTTGATAAAAGTTGCTTCAACATGTTGGCTTTCCAACGGTATATCACTTTTCTTATTTACATTGAAGAATTTTAGGTAAACACGCATTGAATGGTAAAAATCATGGCTTCAGTGGAATCGTTAACAATTTTCCCTTGACTCGAAAAAAGACATACAAAGGCAATCATAATTCGGGATAGAATCTCGCTACATTATTTTGACCAGAACTGTAAGATATTTGAAATTTGGTGCATTGTTTGGCAAATGCAACGGTACTTATAACGGTTAAAATTTATTATTTGCTATTTATGGCAGATAGACGGGTGCCCGCTTAAAATGCGAGACCTTTCAAAGAATATTTGGAAAACGAATTTCCCGGAAAGTTGATTGGCAGATTTGGGCAGTTGCGTGGCCTGCGACAAGTCCCGACCTTACTCCCCTAGATTTTTATTTATGGGGTAACTTAAAAAGCAATGTCTATTCCGAGCCGATTATCTCCCGGGAACAGCTGCTGCAGCGAATTAATGATGCTTGTGACAACATCAAGGAAACCCCTCCTGAAATCCTTCGGGACGTTTCTTCCATGCGCCGAAGGTGTCGACTATGCATACAAAATGGAGGAGGCCAATTCCAGCAGCATTATTCCAATTCATCAAACAGACCCATTTAATCATTAGTTAATATTTTTAGTTTATTCAACATATTCAAACCTTATTTTCATTTTTATTTAACAAATTTTCAAAATTGCGATAGTAAAATATAAAAAATAAATGAATAAAATTTCAGTTTAAATAATCCGATAAGAAAATAATTACCTTGTTTTTTTTTATATCCAATATGCGTAATTCTAAAATCCCGCAATGTAAATATGAAAAGTGATATACCGTTGGAAAGCCAACATGTTGAAGCAACTTTTATCAACTTTGCAGAGTTGTACGTATAAAGCACCGTTATGTAATTACTGTTTGAATTTTCGATGAAAAATCTATTTTAAAATTTCTATTAAGTTTGAGTAGTTGTATCTTGAAAGTGCCGATAATGTTGGCAATCGGAAAAACTTCAGTTTTTGTGAAATTTTATGTAGTTTCTGAAACTGAAATCAAATCTTGGATTAAGTCATCAGGAGTGCTGCAAATTACGATTTTGCGTGACAAGTCACGATTTTTGATGACTTTCACAAAAAGAGCGATAACAAGGTAACGGTAAAAAAAATCCGATTGTATTGGTAATTTTCTTGCTGAAACAAGTTGCGCTATCAACCCTTACAGTATTGACCACCCAATGCGGGACACCCTGTATACAGTAGAGCGTCGATTATCCGAACTTCAAATAACCGAACCAGGCAATCAGTTTCTTTTCATATGACAAACATCGAATTAAATGAAAAATCAAGGGTTTGAAGGAATCAATCTCTCACCTGCATCGATTAATTGCCTCGAATTTTTTATTTTTGTTCAGTTCTAGTCGTTTTTAATGTTTTCAGTTTGTCGCTTAGTTTCACATTAGGGCTATTTTCTAATTTTTCTACGGAAGCTAGATTAACCGAACTTTCGTTTATCCGAACCACCCTTGTCGACATTAGTTCGGATAATCGACGCTGTACTTCGAAACTGATCAGCAATTTCGGCGCAACATGTAGGTGAAGTTCCCGGCATATTCAACAATATGGAAATCGAGCATAGCAGCCCAATCTTACTGTGAGATTCTCTACCTTCGGCACGGTTTTCTGACAAGGAGAATGAAAAACTTCCTCATTTTCGTTGAACAACGGTCAATAGTTTCACTATCGTTGGCTTTGTCGTTAGTTTGAGGTACCTACTCTTGTTAACGAAGAAGAAATGAAAATGAAATGATCATGTACATACTCATACATGCACTAGTTGCACGTATGCAACTTTCGCGAACCAGATATTCCATCATGAAAATAAGAATATCCACTAGAACAGGAGTGTCAAACTCAAAACCTGGCCGGCCCAAATATCAGTTTCTTCCGGATTGAGCGGTCCGCAGCATAAAAATTTTGAAAACATTGATGGAAAATTATTTCAAGATTGCATCACAGAATATTACTTTTTAAAAATTAATATAAATCTCAGTCACTAACAACCTCGGAACATGGAAAAATTGGGCTACCTTAAATAGATAAACTGGAAATATATTGAAAATGTTCTTCAAACAATTTTACACTCCTTAGAAAATGTTACATTAATCAGTAACCACTCTCTGATCAAAACACTATACACTGAAAAAAAAAAATAATCATAATATTAATGAACTAGGAGCATAGACTTTTTTCATTACCATGATGAATTAGTTCATAGTTACTTACTTCTCTTCCTTAAAATAACTAGGGGGCTTCGCCCCCTGCTCGCTACGCTCGTCAACCCCTCCCCCTCCCACGCCCTTACCCTGCCACAGCCAACGTCTGCTCCCGGCTAGGAGCTGACGTGCTCGCGCTGCGCGCTCGCAGCACTGCACTGACTGACTGCTTTTCGTTCTTCGGGATTCATCGTAGCCAATCAGAAGATTCATCAGATTTTTCCATTTCCGAAGTTAGCATTTTTATATATAGAAGGATACAGAGTTCATCTATTTTACGAAACACCGGTCGTTAGTATAACGAAAACAAAATTTCAACGGGCGCACCCGGCCTGACAGGCCAGCAAAACAGTTTCTGCTCTGCTCCACGCTAGTAGAGGGGCCCACAACTTTTTAGCTCCGTTTACTCGTCTAACTTTAAGAATCTCAAACAATGCCTACCTATAGTTTTCCATGGTCCTTTAGACAGTTGTGTGGTAAGGACTCTGGCTTCACAGGCCGGGTGCCCCTGATCGCGTCATCAATGTGCCTAAACTACGCGAAAGTGCTGCATCAAAGATGGTTTTCCACATTTATTTTGGAGCATTAAGAACCTTTTCAAATAAAGTTTATCAATTTAGACTGCCTGCCTTTCATTAATTTCAATTTTTCTAACGAACAATGGATGAGGTATTTTTCATAAAATTTTTTCTCTTGATTTTTTCTGGTAAATCGATAATTTTATTTCTGTATAATACTGTTTAGTGAATAGGTTTATCAGTACTATATATACTTTAATGACATCCCTTAGATACTAATAACTTAATTTCTGAAAAGTATCTGAAATTTAAAGTGGCATGTTAAGGAAAAAGGACTCAAACAGATGGGTGGCCTCTCAGGCCGAGTGCGCCCGATCTTGTTTTGATTTGGGGTGCGCCCGACGGAGGGTTAATGTAAAGCGATCATGAACACAATGAACTTCCAGTAGAATCTTATGCATTGTACATTCCGGCTATGAACCCATACATTAGCCGAGATAGTAGCTAAAACAAAATAATTGATGATATTGTTCATTAATTACATGACATCGATCATAGTAGTACATATTGATCTCACTATCACTTTATGTGTATTTTATAAACCTTCGTCACGTATAGTCTGCGTGGTGTAGTAGGTAGGGCGTCTGTCTTCAAATCATAGAGTCCCGGGATCGATTCCCACTGTAGGTAGGTAGGTAATTTTTATTGGCTTTTCAGAGCAGAGGTAAAATGTAAAATGAATGTCGTCAACACTTATGAAGCTGGATGCCGGCCTGCGCCAGTTTTTTTTTTAATTTATGAGCTCAGTAATTATATCAATGAACAAGTTGTTAATTTTATGAATTAGTCCATAGTTTTAATGAAATTTTTGTTCGTTGTTTTGATAAAATCAGATTCATTAGACTGATGAAAGCCGTCTTCGGTGGGATATCGGTGTAAATATTCATTACTTTAATGAACAATTTCATTGCTTCAGGGCACCTTTTTCTTTCAGTGTAGCACAGTAAATAAAAATAAATCTGTAGGTAGTCCAAAATACCGTTGAGAGCCTAAATTGATCGCTAACATACACAAATTTCGGGTATTAAGGTGGCTAAAAACAGACAAACATTTATTGTTATGTGGTGGGAAAATGTTTCCTATGGTGAGGCTGAATAAGCTGCAGCAATTCAACTCAAATAACCGTCAAATTGTTTGTAGAGAAAAGAAGATTTCAAATTCAAGCTACTGCCTTCTTTACGAGTTATAGTAAATTTCATAGACTTTAGTTCAATACCAATATTTAGTTATAGCGCTTTTCTGCCGATACATTGTGTCAATTCGACCAGCGCCCGCTCTAGCACTTACGCCGCCCCGGGCAAGAGGACAAATTGCCGCCCCTTAGGGGAAGTACTAGACAGATTGATAGTAGATAGCACAAGTTATGTCGTTGTCGTTGTAGAAGCGATTTAAGAGACTTTTTATTCTTGAATCGAGTGATTTTGGCAGCTCTTGGTCGTTGTAACACATCGGTTCCAGGTTCCACGATGGCTGCCGTAGTATCACATATCAACACAAAAATGCATAGTCACAGTGGGAATCGAACCAATGCTATAGTAATTCAGAGAATAGAATGTCTACCCTCTGAGAAAGCCCAGATAGTATGTAGTAGAAACCTGTTCCGCCATCATTCATACTCAAGCGCAATTCAGCTCAGTTCAGCAAGGCCTTCTAGAGAGTTTGTTTGAAATTCAAAAATTAAAGCTAAGTATTGAATTTCCCGAGCACATGCTGTTCACAACCGGCAGAAAATATAGAGATGTCAAGCCTTGCGGAACTTAGAATGACGTAAGAGATTGAAAATTAATGGGAACATTTGTTTTCCTCAAAAACACACAACACATTTTAGAAAACGGAGCGGATAAACATAAATAAGCCGGGTCTCCTTCGTGGACGAGTTTCTTCAATGGTTTAAATATGGGTGGCTTATTTTCATAATGCATCATTTCGCGAGTTGTTATAGAGAATAAGGTTAGAGCTAGCTTTATTATGCTATCAGCTCTCGAAAGAAGAATTTTTCTTTTTTTTTTATTGCCACTAGCGACACTTTCTGCACCATTTAAAGAACATGTAGCGAAAAATATCACAAACACAAAAGCTCTCCTTATGAAAATGGATAGCAGTCCAAGCCATTTCAAAATCAGGAAGCCCTTCCCTTTCACAAAAATGAGGGATAATGGAAGCAAATCCTTAATTCTGATGAAAAGAAGAGGAACTAATTTTCAATTGGAGGACGAAATCAGCACACCATTCTCCAATAAGTTTCTTTTTAAAGAAGAACTTAATTAGCACATAACTTTGCAAGCATCACAGACGTAAATTTTAGGCAAATCACATTAAAGATTTTAAGATTCTAAATGCAGTACTTCGTATCAATTGTATGGGCTCTTCAAAGCCTAGCACGAACTTTGCATCTTTAAAACACGACATCCAAAAGAGAACTAATGATACAGTTGATAAATTTAAAAAATAACTCCTTTCCTAAAGAAGCAATTGTTGTGCTTCTTTACTTAAACAAAGCCTTATTTCTTATTTTTTTTCACCCCTTTTTACTTCATCTGTAGTTGTCATGGCTTCCTTTACACTAAATACAAGTTGATATTGAGTTCTTACTTTTGGTTTTTCGATTTTTTAGGGTTTTTTAGAATTTTTTTTTCAAAAAACCCTTATGAAATCGATTTTGTCCGTCCGTCCGTCCGTCCGTCTGTCCGTCAGTCCGTCTGTTCGGTAGGTAAAGTGTTAGCAAAATGAGTTTGGTGCTTATACAGCACTTCGATGCAAGTTCTCATTTTCACCATTTTTTATTGTAAACATTTTTTGAAATTCAAAATATTAATTTTTTAAACTTAAAACAATATATCGCCCCGACAATCGCTAGCCGAGTCAGTTGCGTTATTTTTTTGATAACAAATACACAGCCCTATATTTTCCAATCCACCAACACAATATCTTTGCCGTCATATATTTCTATATATAATTTCGACTTCCTAATTGCAAAAGATATTAGTCCGCAATTAAGCGTCATTGAAGCGAAATTCCACTTTTCCTTTTCATTCATTTCCTTCCCTTAAGCAGAACAAGATCTACAACGACAACCGAGAAACAACATTCAAAGGAAATTATCAGATAAATTGGCCTGAATTATCAATGCCGCTTACTTCTTAATTGCGAAATAAGAATGGGAGCAGAAATTCTTGTTTGAGGAGGCGTGCCAAACCATAGAGTCAGAGATATCCTGTAATCTGAGGACGAGTGCTGCATTTTAAACTAACCGTTACCAATGAACCTTCTCGGTCCCCAAACAGCGACAGCAGCACAAGCCACACAGCATCATCGTTCTGCTTTCATTTTTATTAAAATCCTGTTGGTGTAACAGCTTGCCGAGGAAATTGATACGATGGATAAATAAAGATTTTTGGGGGAGATTGAAAGCAAATCGAAATCTTGAGAGAAGTCTATCGTTAGATTCGCCACCTCTTTGCAATGGAACTTTTCATGACTTTTGTTCATTATATTGTGGATATGAGATGAGAGGAAAGTCGCTGCGGAATTTCGACAAGAAATTGGAATTCGTTCTTGATGAGATATTATAGTGACGGAAGTCCTCGTCAATAATGCAGCATATCCGAGCGGGAGAGTTATGATGGCCTGTGGCGAAAATCTGATGGAATCTAACGAAGGAAATTGAAATTGCATTGGTCAAAGGTATTATCGGTAAGCCACAGGGTGTTGATGAAGGTGTGTTGTCAATCAAGAGTCACGGAAATTTGGTCACAACTTGAAATTGAAAGGCAATATAATCAAGATTATGAGAAACGTGCTAGGCTTTCTTTTACTGGAGATATTTCAGTCTCGGAGTAAGGATATTCCGTGTCTGTGTAAATAATACAACCACAGTCTCTGCAGGCTGCAGTCTCAACGATTAACCATACTCAATTCAGTATCACCGTTTGGGTCTTCTAGTCTCCCAGTCGGCTGGCCTTTAGATCACGATGACTTAATCCTCACCTTGTGAAGAAAACCTCAGTTTTACTTCCTTTCTTCCGTTTGTAGAATAAGTGAGATTTTTATTCGATGATATCAACAACAACAACAGCGCATTGGTATCGGCGATGACACGATCCCAGATTGAGCTGCCTGAAAAATTGGCTGAGACACTACAGAACGGGCGCAGTTCCTACATGGAGCGGTATGAAGAGGCTAGGAAGAAGAAATTATTCGATGATATCAAACGATTTTGAACTAAAGAGAATGGATACACCCTGTGCATTTCGTTGCACCCACTATGTCGAAGATATACGATGAACGGCTGCTGAATATTGTATAGGAACACGAAATTCAATGAAATGAAACTAACAAGGGGGGATTTTCATTCGCCTCGTAAATTCTGTTTTGATTTGTTCTTAGCCGACACCTTCACGTTCAACGGCACTGACGCGCGAATGCATTGTCTCATGAGAAATCGAATCAAGTCAATTTCACTTGATCAAGAGAAGAAGCTGAAATATAAATGTCAGAGGGGAATTACTTTCTGATACGATTTCCCTCACACTGCAACATTTTGCCGTCTTTATTTCGTCCTGCGTCGTTTCGAAATCACATCAGAGAACAAGACACTACAATGTGATGGTTAAGGACAATGTGAGAGAAGATAGTCGCCTAACGGTGACACGTTTTCGTCTACGTCTATGATTTCTTTTTCAACTTCTACTCGAAAACATCTCAGCTTTACAACAAAATAGAAATACGGCCAAGTACAGATGATTTTGATGAAATTAGAATTTTCGATCGAGTATGAGATGGTGATTTTCATTCTGCCTGTCTGCCTCTTCAGGCGAAGGCGTTAGGCAATGTCAACGCGGTACTATGTGCTCATATCCGGAAAATATTGAACGAAATTGAATTTGTAGATGCTGTTCCCGAAATTGAGTTAAGATAAATGACGGACTTGACTGAATCGCTGACTTTGTTGCTGAAATGCTCATATATTCTCGCTAGGAAGAAGTCTATGGAAAAGTGTAAGGGCGAAACGAAGAGATCAACAATAGCGCTAGAACGTGCAAGTCGTCTGTATTCTGGAATCTGATTTGATGTCGAGAATCGACTTGATGTCTGTATTGCAGACAACAAATGAATACAAGAGAAACGACTATAAGGAAGGATTTTGTCGCCAACCTCGCTTCAATTGGCATTTCGAATCCCTATACAGGAAACGTCTGGGTGTGAATATGTACTACGAAACAAAACCATTTTTTATACTTCATCATTTATCTTATTTTCTATTTGGGAGTCTGGGACACTTGCCAAATGTAATTCTCGTATTGAGGGTGATGTATAGCGATGAAGTGTCATGATTGATAAACATTCAGCAAGAAATGCGCCTACCAAATACGACAGATTTGTCGTAAGTAATGACATTGACAATTTGAAGTAGGTTTTGTACAGGAAGCCTCAAATAATGGGTTCGTTTTAAATTGTGTGTTCCGGGTAACAAAAGCTGGAAAAATTCGATGCAGTCGGACCTCTCTAGTTGCTGAATCACCTTTTGTGGAAAAAATTGAATGAAGTTAAAATTAAACGTGAGTTCTCAGTCTGAACAGTATACATTCGACCAATAATACAACTTTCATAATTTATGCGCTACTTTTTAATACCCTTCCCTCTCTAAGCGAAAAGTTTGTCATGAAGTTTGTAACGCATCGAAGGAAACTTCTCAGATTATATAAAAAGTATGTATAATTGACGAGTATGGCGAGGGGAGTCGATTGAGCGATGTCCATCTGTATGTCTGTGAGTTGTGCATTTTCCTCAGTAGTGTAGTATCCAGGTGATAATCCTAGTACATCAGATTGCAAAATGTGGTGGAGACAATTTTTTTTGTTTCTTATGTTTTTTGGGGTGCTGAGCACGAATCAGGAGCTTCCCACCAATATTTTGTTGCGAAACAGGGTCAAAATCGCGAAAAACCCTAAAGTTTTTGCTTTTTTTTCCGTTGAAACTATTTATTTCTGCGAAAAACTCTCCATTAATATTTCAGAGAGCACATAATTGCGCGTCTAAAGAGACATAAATACTATAAATCCGTTGAGCGGCACTACTACAATTGATAATTTAAATTTGCCATTTTTAACATAGTTCCATATTATGAATAAAATTTTGAGATTGAACGGTTTTTAATTTTTGGTCGCAACAGTTGCATTTTTCTAGTACATTATGTATTTTGGGGTGCAGAACCTGAATCCGTAACTTCCCACCAAAATTTCGTTGCAAAACAGGGTAAAACTGGCAAAAAAACGCCAAAAACATGACTGTCAATTGTAGCAATACCGCTTAACAAATTTTAATGATGGCGCGTTAGACCCGCAGTTATGTTTTCTGTAATATTTTCATGGACATTTTTTTCGGAGAAATGTACACTTTCGGAGTTATAAAGAAAAGACCCAACTAGCATTTTTAGTAGTCAAAAGGTAGATACCACACCAATATTGCCATTGGGAATAGCAAATACCTTCAATAGTTCAGTGATAAGGGCCTTTTTTGTCACCGAAAAGTCCCTAATACCTATGGGGAATGAACCGTTTGGTGGCCAGGACACCTTTGCCACCAGCAAGTGGCAACGTGATTGGAACGCACCAACCAAGTGGCATTCTTTGTCCAACCACCCAATAGGGACTTTATTGGTCCCGTTTTCGCACACAATCATAGTTGTGAGTATGTGTAGGTAAAAGTCGACACAATTTTAGTAAACATAAATTGAATGGATTTACATCTACATACATATACTTTTACACATTTGCTGAAGTTGTGTTTCAGCCTATTCAGACAATCAAAGAATATAACCTGAAAGGAGTTAATTGCGTGATTAGATTATTTTTTCATTTGCCAGCTCTTTTGAACTAGAAAACTTTGTGCCAGGACAATTTCACTGTCGAAGTGGACATTCTACCTAGAAAAAAAGTGATGCCCTTTCATTTTTCTAAAGATTTCTTAAATAAATTGTCAAAACATAACCTAACTAAAGTTAGTTTTCTCTTCAACTTTCTAATTCTACCACTCTAAATATTCAGCAAACCAAAATAGTTACTTAAAACAAAAAAGTTCTAATTGGATTCTTCAAAAAAAAAGCTGCACTTTCGAAATGTGTAAAAAGTGATTTTGTAAAACCGTGGAAAATATGGCGACAAGCATTTGACAGCTCCAAATGGTACTTTATAGTTCCCAATAGGACTTTGAAGTAACACTAGCCACTGCATTATTCTAAATTTCACTATAAAGTAGCAAATCCTTCAAAGGTACAAAGAAATTACACGGCTACGGTTTTGTCACTTAAAAATATGACTTTAGAGTTGCTCACTATGTAGTAGCAAAGTGTGGTACCGAAGCCGTACCATTCCCCCGCACTTGTCGAATATGTAGTAGCAACATTTCGTTCACTACAAAGTTCCTACTACCACCATCCTGAACCGTTCCAAAAACTAATTTGCAGGATTTGTTACGATGAAGTTAACATTATGGTGTCTAAAACGTAACCGAAACTTAATAAAGTGGCGGTATCAAAAGAATTGGTATTCGCTACTTAAAATGCTGCTTGGGGAGCGGGAAAACTCCGAAAATTTTGGGTTTTTTCGCGGTTTTGACCCTGTTCCGCAACGAAATTTAGGTGGGAAGCTCCAGATTCGAGCTCAGCACCCCAAAAAACATAATAAACAAAAAAACAAATTTTCTCCACCACACTTTGCAATCTGAAATCACCTAGTTACTAGACTACAGCCGTTATAAAAGCTATTGAGCTGAATTTTTGCACACATGCTTATTTCTATTGCAGGCTGTTTGTATGTTTGAATAACCAAAATCGAACGATTGGGTCATGGGGCTGCCATACAAACCCCAACTCCAAAAGGGTTTCTTCTAGGAAAACCCAAACCCTGAACAAAAATGTTGCTATCAAATCCACAAAACATATGTAAAAATAAACGGAATCGGCCCATGGGGTCGTGGGGCTGCCATACAAAACCAAATTTTTTTTTATTTGTATACCAATTACAACCAAACCCCACAAAAATGTATTTCCATTGATAGCTCAACATATATGTAAAAACGGATAGAACTAAATAATGGGGCTGCCATACAAACTCGAAACCCCAATTGTATTCTTCTAAGGGAAACTTTTTTATTTCACTTTCGTATTTGAACTAAAGCTTAAACAAATGTATTTCTAGTAAAACATCAAAAAATACATAAACATGCACAGAATCATGGGGCTGCAATACGAGCCCATCCACTAAATTAGTTTCTTATAAGAAAAACTCCGGGGGGCAAAAGACTTCTCCATGTGTCCTCCGCGCGGGCGCCCCCTGGTGACGGTGGTGGGTAAAACCTATAACGGCTAAGTCAAATCATCTGATGTGACATTTGGAAGAAGCACAGCTGCGCCTAAGTGCTGTATTTACATCTGCAGCGTCTCAGGTTACTTAACGTGATAGGTGACAGAAAACGTTTACCTCAACCACTAAAGCAGCATCTTCGAGGCGTGCCCATGATGGCCTTTACTCAACGATGATACCCTATCATGGTTTAGCGATGTGCTGACCTGAAACAAAAGGCTCGGATTGGACGGATACAAAACAACGACGACCCCGCAAACGAACAACGGATTACTCTCTCAGATCCTGGAATGTACGCTCCCTGAATAGACCAGGGGCCTTAACCCTAGAGAGATAATCTACGTCGAATCGACGTACAGAAATTTTTCTTTTTATTATATCTCATTAGTGAAGCTTCATAATTTGTTGGTTCCAAGATTTAACTCAATTCATGTCTGTAGGCGTAATTACGTGGCAAAATTATTGGCTTGGGTGCCACACAGCCTAAGATATTGGGGGTCATAAGTCAAATATACGTCGAATCGACGTATGATTATCTTTAACAAATTTGTACTGAAAAATATTTTAATTGCCCCGAATTGACATTTTTATAAATCTTCATAATGTGAATGTGTATTCACTTGGATATAACCACTAAAAGCCTGTTTCGATAAACATATCCTTTATTTTAATCTATTGAAAGGACAGTCCACTTTCTCCTAGTACCACTTTTTTAAAATTAATATTATATAAACAAACAAAAGATAATTTTGCAAAACCACGAGTTTAACAGATTAATATTAAATACAAATGATTATATATCTACCTTTTAGCAACATGTTACTCTTAACAAAGAAGTTATAAGGATGTTAACTAGCAACACGTCGAATCGACGTATGATTATCTTTTCAGGGGTAAAAAATATGATTATCTCTCTAGGGTTAATGGCCCTCCTGGATCAGGTAGAACAATACAAGCTGAGCATAGTTACAATCCAGGAAACTAAATGGCTCAAAAGCGAGATTAACGACCTCAAATCGCACACAATTTTTACGACTGGTAAAGAGGAGGGCAACAAGGAGTTTGAAGAAGCTTTCATCTTGAGTAAGCAGCTCAAGGATCACGTTATCGGCTTCAAACCCATAAACGAGCGGCTATGTGCGATCAGGGCCGGCGCGAGCCTCTGCCGCGCCCTAGGCGAAAGTTGCATATTGCGCCCCTTGGCTAGGGAAGGGAAGTGTGGGGGGGGGGGGTTAGTGGTTTATTTGGAAGTTCCGGATTCATTCAAAAACCTTAATAGGGGGCGAATTCATATTTATTAAAATTATATACACAAATAAAAAAATATAACGCAAAAAAAATAAAAATAAAATATCAAAAAATTAAACAGTTCTGATTCAAAAGAAAAATTAAACGCTGTAAAGTAACATGTTTTTTCGTACTCTTATAATAAAATTAAAGCCTTTTCATTTAAAATTTTAGTCTTTTGTTGCCTAATTTGGTTTTTAAAACGACACTTTACGTGCTTTACATTCAGCAAATTTTGAAACTAATTCAGATAACTCGATGTCTCGAGATATTTCATGCTCAATAGATATTGTCGCTAACCCAACTAATCTTTCCTCCGACATAGTTGAGCGCAAGTACGTCTTAATTAATTTTAATTTAGAAAAACTGCACTCTCCACTTGCAACAGTGACAGGTAAAGTCAGCAAAATTCTTAAAGAAATGTAAATATTAGGAACAATACTCTGCAGATTATGTTGTGCAATAAACTGAAGAACTTCGCATGGGTTCATTGTTTTAGGAAGTCTTCGCGATATACATAATAGTTCTGAAAATAGATCATCTCCATCGATATCTTTGTTAACGTTATGCTTTAAGGCCTTTTCAAAATTTTGACACTGTAACCGAATTTGATTTTCATTTTTAAATTTTAAATTGTAAATGTCATAAAGAAATCCAAATAATATATATTCTTCCATCTGCGAAAAACGCTCCTGGATTGCAATTATAGCTTTATCTAAAACCGGAAAATATGTTTGGTTTTCGGGTCTGTAACTGGGTTATCTTCTGCCTCGAAACCAAATTGTCTTTTAATTTTTCGCTGCCTAACAGGTACACTTGGAAAATACGTTTCCATTTCGAGCTCTGTCGCAAGAACTTTAGCATCTGCCAATTTTTGTTCCTAGCTTTCATCAGATCTACAGTCTAATAGAAAATCTTTAGTATTTTCGAGTTGTTGCGTACACGAAAATATGTCGGCATTCTTACTTTGTAATAACGTGACGTTAATTTCGAAAAGGATATTGTACCACGTTACGAGTGATACTAAGAATTTAAATGAACTTATTCCATCTGCAATGCCCTTCGCTTCAACGCGTGTCTTATTCCCACTGTAAGCTGAAAGGTTTGGGTCTTCGAAAATCTCAATAAGTGCATCGTATATTTTGGATATTTGAAATCGCAAAGGCTTCATTGCATCAATGCGACTCTCCCAACGTGTTTCACTTAGAGGCTTTACAGTTAACTCTGTTATGTTTTTTAAGAATTTGCCAACGTTTTGTCGAACCAGCGAAAAAATTGTAAATTTGTTGAACCATATTAAAGAAATTTGTAGCTTCTAGACAACAACTTGCAGCATCATTGACAACTAAGTTTAAAGAATGGGCGCTGCAAGGAACAAAAAAGGCTCGTGGGTTTATATCCAGTATTTTCCGTTGAACACCATTTATTTGTCCTTTCATGTTACTCCCGTTGTCGTATCCCTGACCTCGTAAGTTAACAATCTGTAATCCCATTTCTTCAAGTTGATCGATGATTGTTTTCGATATAAAAGCACCAGTTGTTTCCTCCATTGGAACAAACCCAAGGAAATGCTCTCTTATGACTACTTTGGGTTGTTGCATTTCCAGACTAATTATATCGACAAACCTGAGTATAATAGTCATTTGCTCTATGTGGCTGACATCGGGGGTACAATCAAGGATAATTGAATAATATTTCGCTAATTTAGCATTGTTTACAATTTTTTCTCTAATTGCTCGAGATAGCAGCTGTATTAATTCATTTTGAATATCTTTGCCTAGGTAATGGACAAGCAATTTGCCATCTTTAATTTTTCGCAAATGTTCATTCATCACAGGATCGAATAATGCAAGATATTCAATGAATTTTAAGAAGTTGCCGTTATTAGGGTCAAATAATTTATCGGTTGAACCCCGAAAAGCCAAATTTTGTTCACCAAGCGTTCTTACCAAAGCTATTAAACGATGTAAGATTTGTTTCCAATAGCCTTCTTCCTGGTTTACTTTGTTTTGGAGGGCAGAGTCAATCGTTTTATTTTGCCGCAAACGTAGCTCAAGTTCTCGCCACATATTATGATAGTTATCAATATGGTTTGCAT
Organism: Microchrysa polita; assembly: GCA_949715475.1. Lineage (NCBI taxonomy): Eukaryota > Metazoa > Arthropoda > Insecta > Diptera > Stratiomyidae > Microchrysa > Microchrysa polita. The sequence goes on from OX454416.1 coordinate 97,600,346, forward strand.
TGCGTTCATGTGAAGAGAGGATTTTACTTAGATTTTTCCAATCATTACATCCTTCACGACTTAGAGATGTTTCTCGTTTATTGCTGAATAACTTGCAGCAAAAACATACAACTGAATTATTTGACGGGGAATAAACCAACCATTGTCTGGATACTTCTTCTCCATTGGGCATTTGTCTCTTAAAGTGAACTGTAGTAAACCTGCGGTTGATGTTGTCTTTGGGGAATCGACTATCTATATTTTGGCGAGGACCGCGTGAGATAATAATTTGGCGCATATTATCATTTATCGAAACAGGCCAAGTACCAGGATCTCCATAATCAATAGACGCTGTTTCCTCATTGTGAACAGATTGTAACGCTTCTATCACCGAAGTCACTGTTTCCTCTTTGCTTGACGATTGTTTTTCAGTGGCTGGTGGGGTAGTCAAAGTACTGCATTCAAGTATTTCCGGTTGATTTTTTTTTCTTAAAAACACCATAAGTGAGTTTTTAAGTTTAGCGACTTCTTTCTCATTTTCCGCTTTACGCTTCCGGTATTGCGATCCAGATGGTTTCTTTGATTTATTAGCTCCATCCATTGCTCCAAAATGTTGGATGTTCTGTAAAAAAATGGGCAAGTATTATTTTTTTACTTTTACGATAACTGTATCAACCAGGAATAGTGACACAACAAAATATTTTATTTTTAGAATTGCATTAGATGCCTTTTTTCCAGTAAAATTCTTAAATTTATCCCATCAAATTTGTACATAATTATCGAATAGAATTTATACTTTGTCGAATACAATTCATAACTTGTCGAATGAAATTCATGACCTTTTCAAATCAAAATAATTTTTTTAAAGGAATTATGTAGCCTTTTCGAATCAAATTTAAAATTTTAAGAAATTAATTTGAAAAAAAAATGTTCGCGAATTTCATTCGAAAAAAAAACTGCACACTAAATTTAAGTTGGGGATTTTGTTTCGACATACATAGTTTACCTAAAGTTTTATGCGAGAAAATTTAAATTTTACATTTCCGGTCAAGATCCGGTGTAAGGTATGTACATATGAGGCAAATTACGAACATTTAACTGAATGGATTTTACTTGCACATTTTTAAAATTGTTTCCGATTTTATGTATATGTAATCACTTTTATTGGATAACATGTTTATGTATATCATAGTTATTTCAACTTAGAATAGTTGGGTCAATATTGACGCACTTAGGTGATATTTGATTAAATTTAAAATTAGAATACTTACTTTAACTAGTATTGTAATGATGGTTATTACTTAAATCTCGTTTCAATAAAAAAGGAGCGACGACCAATAATTGCTAGCGGAAAAAGGACAACTTCTCTATTGATAAATATTACTTTTATATTACATTATCAGCCAAATTTACCTAATTTTCTAAATCACAATAAACTTCACTATCTGAAAAAAGGTTGCAAACTAAAAACTTCACTCTGTCGAAAGTTTTAGATTACTGACGTAGAACAAATTTATTAAAACCAGCAAACCTCTTTTACCAAAATTCTTCACATGCATTATTTGATCAACGATTTTATTCGAATTTTTAAACAAAATTTCGTCGACTCTCGGTCCTTTGATAATATTTAAGGCGCGATAAACACGTTCATGATGCTTGCAAAAGTTTTCCTGGCCCACTTGAAACTATTTTGCGCGCGTAATGCAATTTGTATGCGCCCGAGTCTCGTATTGATAAAGCAAACCAAACATAGAAATCAAATTTAGAAGAGCATCATCAACACAATTCTCGGGCGCATACAATTGTATGTATGTAGGTACCGCTTTAAATACCGGGCAGCGTTGCCACTCGTGTTACAATTGTAACTTTTTGTTACAATTTCCAATTTCTTGTTACAATGTTACACCCCGACGAATTTTGTTACAATCCAGAGAGAGTGCACAGGGTCATGAATTCGAATCTCACCGTGGATCATGGTGTTTTTCGAGCTCACGAGCTTGTGACGGACTATGATCTCATTCAGATGTTAAACGTTTAGGGGCGGCTTTTTGGTTAGCACTCGAATAAAAAACAAAGATCAACAAAATCAATATCAACTTCAATTTAGTGGAAAGGTCTGTGGTTTCCTTTCTATGAAATGGGAAATAGGGAGTCCAATAAACGCTGAGCACATTAAGGGGTATAAAACAGACTCCTTTGTGAGAAATGTTATCCACAAAGGCATTCTTTTCATCAATAATTTGTTTGGTGTTGTTTTCCATAATTTCCATTGACGTTTCACAGCATAATTTAAATACAATTCGCCAAACCTTCGCGTCAATGGATTACGTTGGTCCCGATTGCATTGATTCATCTTGCATTGGAGGGCAAACTACGAAGAAGCTGGTTTGGATTTTAGCAAGATTAGTGATCGAACCACAGAAAACATTGCAGAGCTCCCTAATTTTTGTTCGGACATACTAATATCGGAATTTGGCTATTTGGCGATATAAATAGCTCTGATCTTATTTTCTTTAAAAATTCTAGAGATGACACATTTATGAAAATAAGCCATGCACATTGAAAAGCCTGAAGCAATCCGGCTAATTGAAATTTTTAAAGAATTTATGGAAAGCAACTGCAGGAGGTTAGTAATGAAAGCGAGCACAATTTTTTGGCCTTACATTTTTGAGGGCAGAATTTTCTAAAAATGTATGAGTGTTTTAGTGGAAAACAAAATTTCGCATTCATTTGCGACTTTTTACATCAAGCTTTAAATTTTTTTAATTCCAATTCCAAACATACTCTATAAGATAACGCCTTGCTGAACTGTGGTGAATTGCGCTTAAGAGTAGATGATATGATAGCTGAACGGTCGCTCCGGTGATATAATTTTTCGTGCTCGACGAAGCCATGGTGATGGTCGAACTCACGACGAAATTAAATACTTCTAAAAATTTCCAGTAGTTCCAAAATATGCGCTGCACTAACAAAAAAATGTTCAAACAATTTAAAATGTGAAAAGAGACCTAGAACTTACAACTTATTTACGCAAGGGGGGCACGAACTAAAAAAGATTAGGAACCACTGATCTAGATAGTATGGATATTATCTGCTTGGTACAGTACCTAAGGGGCGGCAATTTGTCCTCTTGCACGGCGTAAGTGCTAGAGCGGGCGCTGTAAACGAGTACCCATTTATGGGGATAAATAGCACTGCTGAGCGTGATGCTGATCTCATTACCTCAAGAAAAAGCAGATAAGATCTTGGAAATAGGATGTCACTTACACATCTTGCGGCCTTAATCCACTGCTAGATTGTCGCGCCTGTTATTTATTTTTTACTATAAGTGACATGAAGAAGTAGTTCGAAAAACAAATTTTCTATTTATCGATTTAGTCAGGCGTGTCAAACTTGCGCTCGCGAGCCACATGTGGCCCACATCGCAGTTTTGTGCGGTCACGGCCAGATTGGAGAAACACCGCGAATTATTTTAGCTCCAAAGGTTATTTCTGGATGACTGGTTTTGATAAGCTTTCCAAAATTTGGAGTTAATTACTTAGCAAATAGAGGCTGTTGATCGATCCCCGAAATTTGGGCGTTTTTTTTAAAGGGTATAGGTGTTTTCATAATTTTTATCCTGTGGCCCGCTCAATCCTGAAGACGCTGACATTTGGCCCAGGTTTTGATTTAGACACCCCTGGATTAAGTGCCCGTTTTTACTGGTCCTTCCTTAATTCAAGATCAGTGTTCATTCAACTATACCAGCTAAATTGCGCTAAGCATTCGAGTCAGTTCAGTAAATTAATTAAATTTTACCTTGACGCAGATTCAAACGAAAAATTTACGGTTGCCATTTTTCTCGTCATTTGGCAAAATTTGGAATGCAAGCTTCATATGGGCCCCAAATTTCATTTTAAATCAAAAGTACATTTAAGAACGAACGTGATAGCTTAATTAAAATTGATTTGCGAGTAGTTTGATAGTATTTTGATGGACAGGAAAGAGCAGATGAGCTAACATGTCAGACAACGTTCGACATCTTTACTTACGGGTCCTGAGCTTTTTTCACATTCACTTTGAAAGCTCAAGCATTGTCTGAGGTACTGGAAGGAGCATCTCGTTTTGCGACAACATAAAGCACTTTGATGCTTCTTCAATCATTCGGAAACTACGCTTCTGTGCAGAGCAGTGTCAATATTAATTGCGATATTTCCAAACAATTGTTTTTGTAATAAATCTGTTCTCAAATCGTGGGTTCGAATTTAAACAAATTGTGGAAATTTTTACATATCGTTTCTCCTATAAACCAACTGCGGTGCGTCTGTCCCACCAGGAGCATGGAGAAAGTAAATGCCTCCTGTTCCATCGTCAACAACCTTCATAAGCGAATCGTATACGTTATTCTGCTCGGCATTCAAAAGCGGCACATTTATTCGAACTCGTTCGGCCAGCTCTTCTCTATCATAATCTTGCTCCCGCTGCAAGTCGCGATTAATTGCATCGTCCATCAAACGATTTGGCGCTGGCATTCCCAATTTCGACAGCAGACTGCCGCACATGAGCACGGTCATGTCTTTGATAAGAACTAATGCTTCGTTGCGCATCTCGTCGTTAATTTGAAGATCGAAATTCGAAGTTGTTATGCGAACTGAATGCTAAATGTCTTCAGCCATCTCGTTCTTGTATTTGTTCCACAATGCGGTCTGGATACGCCAATATGAACAGAAGAAGATGAAGGTAAGAGTGTGAGAAAATGCACTGTCCTCATAATTTTGCGAGTGTTTGATAGTTATTCACAGCACAGCAATTATTTATCTCGTTAGCTTCTACACCCAAAATTGGACGCAAAACGTCTTTTATCACAATGAATTCCACAATTATTCTAAATTACCAAAAGCTTCATAACGAATTTTCCACCTTTGCATCGTCTAAAATCATCAAATCATTCGATAAAATGCAAAACTTTCTTCCTGAATTTCCCGAGTTTTCTACTAAGAAATTTTATATTTCTTCATTGGAAAAGCTATTGTGGAAAAATTGCAAGCAAAAAAAAATCATTTTCAAGTTTTCCAATTTTCCGACTTTTCCGGAGGGTTTTTCTAAAATGTTCTTTCTTTAAAACCTTCTCCTGGTAATTGGAAACAACTGAACAAAAATTGAACCAAATCGGTCCAGCCGTTCTCAACTGATGAATTACTTCGATTTTTCAATTTTCCGACATTTCCGGTGGGTTTTTCCAAAATTTTCTTTCGTAAAAACCTTCTCCTGGCAATTACAAACAACTGAAAAATTTTTTTTACTAAAGCGGCCCAGCCATTCTCCATTGATGAATTTTTAGATTTTTCCAATTTTCCCACTTTTCTGGACAGTTTTCCCAACATTTTCTGTCGTAAAAACCTTGGAATTGGAAACAATTGAAAAAAAAATTTGAGCTAAATCGGCCCAGCCCAGTTCTCATTTGATGAATTTTTTCGATTTTCCAATTTTCCGACTTTTCCGGAGGGTTTTTCTAAAATGTTCTTCCGTAAACAAAATTTGAACCAAATCGGTCCAGCCGTTCTCAATTGATGAATTACTTCGATTTTTTCAATTTTCCGACTTTTCCGGAAGGTTTTTTCAAAATTTTCTTCCGTAAAAACCTTCTCCTGGTAATTGCAAACAACTAAAAAAAATTTCAACCAAATCGGTCCAGCCGTTCTCAATTGATGAATTACTATGTATACATTAGCGTTAGCGAGTCGCTGTCGCTAGAGCCGATGCAGTCGTGTCGAGGACAACGTACCTTAAGGTACCTTAAAACTCGTTTTTAGAACGAGGGAAAAATGAGTTTTTATATGAAATGAGCGAGTCGCTGTCGCTAGAGCCGATGCAGTCGTGTCGAGCACAACGTACCTTTAATATGGCAGGTGGACAATTTCCGGAAGATAATGAAGCGAGGGTACATCGGTTTCTATGCAGTAGGGAGCATATCTGCAAAATGTGGGCACACTGTGACCATGAATGTTTTTGTTGTCCCCCTTTCGATCCTTTGCCCTAATTACCCTAATTTCCCTAATTTCCCTTCCACCAAGACTATGAAGACTTGAATTAAAAGGTTATCCCGTAAAGCCTTGACATCGACATAAAGAAAAATGCAAGAGACATAACCTCTTCATCTGACCGACTGATACAATATTTTGGAACTACTGGAAATTTTTAGAAGTATTTAATTTCGTCGTGAGTTCGGCCGTCACCATGGCTTCGTCGAGCACGAAAAAGAGTAGCGGAACAATTTCATTCGGGGCCCTCCCGCCAACTTCTTGAGTGGGCCCCCCTACACTCAGAAAAAAAGCACAGTGAAATTTCACTGCGGACGGACTATGATCTCACTCAGATTTTAAACGAGTACCCATTTATGGGGATAAATAACACTGCTGAGCGTGATGCTGATCTCATTACCTCAACAAAAAGCAGATATGATCTTGGAAATAGAGTGTTACTAGCACATCCTGTGGCCTTAGTCCAATGTTGGATTGTCGCGCCTGTTATTTATTTTTATTTTAACATATGTAATAGAAATGCAGACTGACAAATAAAGAAAATATAAAAAACTGTATGAATTTTGAAATAATTTTTTTCCCGGTTTTAACCGGATGGACAAACAACCGTCCGGGTTAAAACCGGGAAGAGGAAAAACCGAAAAACCGTCGTGAAAGGACCGGTTTTCGGACTAACCGTCCGGTTTTTGATCAGTTTTAGTGCATTTTTCTTGAAGTAAACGCAGAAAAAATGCCATCTCAATCAATATAACAGTTTGGGGTAATGTCGTAACTTTTAAGCAAGCCATTAGGTACCTTAGGGTAGTAATTGATTCGAAGCTCAACTTTAAAAAGTATCTGAAATATCAAGCTAAAGGGATGTCCCAACTCAGTATTTAGCCAAGCCTCAGGTCACTAGCGCGAAAATCTTTCGAAAGTTATGGAAGTTATGGAATTAAGGCACTAGAGAAGGGACGTTTGTATGGAAGGTGTAGGGGAATTGGTCTGTCTTTAGAAAGTGTTCATTATTCGAACAAAATTATAGATTTGCAGCGTTATCCCAAAAGTTCAATCGTATATTTCGTATTTGAAATTACAATTTTAAATTGTCTCGACTATACACAAATCGAGACTACATATTTCAAATACGACTTTTCAATCGTTTTAATGGTTTAATCTAACTCTAAAAAAAATACACTATCGAAAAATCAGGCCATCACTTAGAAGAAACTCCACCCTAAAAAATGCTGTCAAATAAATGTTAAATCGAATTTTATACACACACCCCACATGTGTATGAAGTAAATCAGTACGCCATTAAAAAGTATACACAGCGACCGTAAATATATCATATGGAAGGACATTAATTTTTCCACGTTATAAAGGCTAACAAAGGCGGGCTAAGTTACAGCGGGCGTCGCCATCAAACAGCGAAACGACTACATTTTATCGTAGCTTTTTTATATTCTACATAATTCATGCTCAATTTACATCAAAATGGAATCATAAATTGATTCACTGTTCAATGAACAAATGCCGGAGCCGTGTTACTGCAACATGCTCCTTAACTTCTCGAGTAGAACATAATTATTATCGCAGTAACAAGAGCTTCATACAAGCAAGCATTAACTACCCTCTTCAGCTCATCCCAGAGCTAACGCCTTCTTCTCTGTTCTGGCACATCACCTGAAATGGTGGTGAAGCTGATTGCTAAAAGGAGGCAAGCAAAGCCACAATGTGAAAGACTGACAGTCTGATTCCAATAGCAAGCAGGCAGAACAAATTGAGAGAGAGACCTCTACACTAGTGCCGAATCAAATGGTGGAAGTGATGCCATGTCGGAGGCCGGAGCACAGATCGATCAACGTGTCAAATCAATTGAACAAACCCCACCGCCTCCTGTTTGTACAACGAAGCATCAACTATTTTACTTTAATCCTTGATTTCCAGACTCTATACGTGCATGGGAAAATGAATTTTAGATGAATTAGCTGTCGGGAATTGATTGATGAGCATGCTGGGCATCGTTTTATGTATTCGTATGTGTGGTACGTTTGTGTATTCCCCCGTTGGATTTTATTCTATATTTTTTTCCACCAACTCACGAACAGGGTTGTGCCATGAAACTGGCAGCGTAAAATTCAAAATCGACTTGTTGTAGAAGTAGAATGAAGTGACTGGTCATAGGACAACACTTTACTAATGACTCAACTGGACTGAGCAAAAAAAATAAACTCCGCATACATGAACGGCGATGTCCTAATTTAGCTCGGACATGACCGATTTGATGTTTGTTATTTAATTTATGTTTTAATAAATGAAATATGTATTTATTTTTGCTTTTTACAGTGCAGTGATGTCGGATAAAACCAGATACACATCCATCTCCGTGCTCCTTGTTGGTCTGGTCTGGATTGGGTAGTCTCTTAGATATTTCAGTTTTGCAAATCATATGAATAAACATATTCTGTGCTTAATACTTGACTGCATCGATTGATTTAAAGGTGAATTGGTGTTGATGTTTGTGTTTGTTTAGCCAAACAATAAGCATCTTTTTATTCTATTGGACTTCATAAATATATAGATGATTTCTCAATTAATTCGGTAGATTATTGTTAAACCCTGAGTCATATTTAATCTCCTTCTACAAATTAACCGTTGCGTTGGGGCAATCCAATCATTGGCGGAGGCCACGCACTTCTCTATACAAAACTCCATCGTGATTCTTAAACATGGAAGTGGGTCCTTCATTGAGGATCCCCCAGTTAGACTCTTTAAGATAAGCTGACCAGACTTACAGCATTTTGCTGTACAGTACAGCAAAATGTACAGTACAATTCGCAATGCCACACAAAAAAAAACCTAATAAGCTCTTCGGTAAGGCCTGTGATCAGTCTTGTCTGTTTTAATTCTGCAAACTGGTCCTCCATTCATGCCGCTTTCCAATGAATGGATATTCCACACTATCTTGCAGCCATAATAAGAAGCTACCTCTCAAATCGTATCCTTTAACGACACCAGCGACGGACCTACGGAGTACGGGGTCACAGCGTGAGTTTAACAGAGTTCAGTGCCTGGCCCGTTGCTATGAATAATAATGTACACGGTAGAAAATCTTGGACTAAATTTTAACATTTTTTGTGTTACATATATGACAACACCAAAATAATATTAATTTTTAACACTTCATAAGTATTAAAACTAGATCTATTCCCTATTCCGACTTGCAATCTAATACTATTGAGTGTTAAATAATGTCATACTAGTAGTGTTAAAATGAATTACTTTAAGGAATACATTCTAATACGAATTGTGTTAGAAAGTATGCCAAATTAAATACTAAATTTTAACCAAATTTGATTATAATTTAAACCAAAAAAATATTACTTTTTAATATTGGCAATGAATGCAGTTTACTACATCGAGTATTACATTAAATGTGCACGTTCTGTAACCTGTAGTGAAACCTATATTAGAAATGAAAACAACACAAGATAATCGAGAAAATCCAAATTTTGTAGTTTATTTTTTAAATTCATTCATTTAAAGGCTCCACTAAAACGTATAAATTATCATTTACATTATATAAGCCGGTTCATAAAAGAAGAAAGGAAATGTCGTTTTGGTATCAATTGGTTCCAAGCACATGACTTTTCTAAGATCCAATGTTTTTTTCAGCTTATCTTCAAGCACATTTCGCTGTTCACAAACGACACAATTTTTGAAAAAATCCAAAATCTATTGCTGATTACGTTATGCGATACAATTGGTGAATTTTCGGGAATGACCTTGGAATCGCCTTCTATTCTTATCCGCTTTGCGTTGAAGTTTTTTAACCTGGCTGCAATGTATCCCGTGTTTTTTGCAGGGTTGTAGAATATTTCCTATTTTCAAAAAATCAGGTTTAAATTAAAAAATATAAACTAGGAGCACTTGTTAATGTAAAATCCTAACTTACGATTCCTCCGGAATTTTTGATACGTGTACGAAGGAAACAGCTTGACGATTGCCTTCGCCAACGTAGTTTTTTCGTGCTTGGTGGGGTAATATAGTAATATCGGATATGTGCCCCGTCCTTAATTTTGAAATCGGTATTTTTATAAATTCGGGGAAAGCATCGACTTCTAAATTGAAAACAACAACAACATTAACAGTTTGAATTGTTCACAAAAATTTTAACATAAATTCTACGTCTACGCGATTTGTTAATTTTTAAATTACTTCACTTACTGCAAAAGGTAATATCATTTCCACATTTCCAGTTACTGATGATGATGATTCGTCAAGCACAATCTTCACAAATTTCACAATTTGGTTCACCTCTATTTTCACATTTTTTTTAGAATCAATTACACGCGACACACTTAGCATGACAGCACATGGATGCCTTGATGAGAGTTACGTTTACACCAAAGCAGTTTCATTTTTAATACAATTTTATTAAAATGTAAACCAACCAAAATTGCATTTTAATACATTGGTGGGAATGAATTTTTAATTCTGGCCTTAGGAATACAATCTATTACTGGCGAGAATTTATTTTTAACATTGAAAAGATTGATTTTAACACTATCCATACTACAATCACTTTTATATTGTAAATGTATTAGAAACAATGCCATGAAATATTAAAAATCAGCCTATTATATTCCAAGTATTACTTTTTAATACCACGTAGTATTAAATATGATTCTATTCCTTGGTTTGGTTTAGAAAATAGTCCAAGATTTTCGACCGTGTACCTACAACGGCATTCTGGAACTTTCCATGTCTAGAGGGGTGACTCGTGGGCTTTGCCGATGATATCGCAGTGGTGGTGGTGACAAAGAGGCTGGAGTGCGGTGGTCACCACCGTGGCTTTATCAAGGATTATGCCGAATATAGGTGGTCCCAAAGCAAACAGGAGATTATTGCTGGCCAAGGTTGTTACTTCTATACTAACGTATGCCTCACTTGTTGAGACTGTGTTTCACTAAACTCCTCTGGGAAATTAAGCTCAATTTGGTGCGCATTGAGAGTATGCTCTGCGTACCGAACAACTTAGCACGAAGCTGCTTACGTTGTTGCTGGAATGATCCCAATAGGAATCCTGGTTGAGGAGACAAGCAGATTGATTAGCGGTCGTCTAAAAACACGCCAGCGGACTTGGATAGGCGAAAAAGGATGGAAAGACGGGAACGCATGAGACAGTGGAAACTGCGGTGGGACGCAGCTGTAACCGGTAGATGGACTGACTCTCTCATTCCTGATATTGAAAAATGGGTTGAACGCCAACACGGCGAAGTGAACCACTTTTAACACAACGGGACATGGTGCGTACTGACAATACTTGTACCGATTTAACCTGGACGACTCGCCAGAGTGTCCCAGCTGAAAGGGAATTGCAGAAGACGCATTTTTTGAATATCCGAGATTTAGTGTGCGACGCGCGCAACTAAATGCGGAGTTTGGGGAAACGTTTAATGTGGTGAACCGTTGGAGTGCCATATGAATTGGGAGGCAGTGAAGGAATTTGTGTGTATTACTCACAAGGAACTTCGAATAGATGAAGCTAGACGAAAGTCAGCAGCTTCAGCACATCACGATGGCTAATTAGCTGAAGCCGCCCCTGCGAAGTAATACACTGAACCAAAAAATTCGTAAATTCGACGAACTTACATTTAATATGATGAAAATTTCATCAAAATACGGTCAATGAAGCTGTTATTTGGATTGAAGAATAACACAGTCGCATTGAATAATTACGAAATTATTGTAAATTGATGAATAATTTGTCAATATGAAGAAATTTTCTATTTTTTTTTAAATATTAAAAATTAACATTGCGTCTTGTCTTATTTGTATTGAAACTAATTTAATTTATTATTATATTTATTCAAGACTCTCAATATTTATTAAACACTTTTTTATATACAATTAACCATATTACCATTGTGTTAGAAGCTGAATTCGAACTCGGTCCGCCTGCGTGCCAGTCCACTCACCTTGCCACTGCGCCAGAAGGGAAATATATTTCCAATGTTCTCAAGACCTTGCAGTACTTGATACACACTGCATGGCGGACGCCTTATTGAGACTCGGCCACGACATTTTTTAATTTTTTTTTTCTTTCTCACAAATTGTATTAAAAAATTTATTTTTGGAATTGAGACTTCAATTAAAATTTAAAGGCAAAGATTACTCAAAAAATCGAAAAGATACAGAAAATGCATTACTATTAATTCATCAGTTTGAAGAAATTTCGTAAGAAAGAAGAATTGAAGAATTGATTTTGTCAATATGACTAAATTATTCACTGTGATAAAATATGACATATATAAAATATAAGAATGATACTATTCTTCTATTTGATTAAGTTTCATCCTTTTGACGAATTTGACAAATTGTTAATTTGTTATTTTGACTAATTTTTATCAATCTTACAATTCATCATCATCAATGTGGCACGATATATATATGATGGAGCTACGACTAAGGTTAGATGCACAGCCGGTGAATCAGAAGAATTTCCGGTGAATGTCGGAGTACACCAGGGCAGTGTATTGAGTCCGTTGCTCTTCAACATCATCATGTGCTACTTATTAACACGTGTCTCCGACGGCCTAGAAATATCTCTTCTTTTTGCTGATGATATAGTCCTCAGTAGCCCAAACATCGTTGCCTTGCAAGCTGTGCTTACAAAATGGTGTGACATTCTGGAGGAGCATGGACTGAGGGTAAGTATAACAAAGACTGAGTTCTTATGCTGCCAATTCTCAGACCCAAATGCACCGATACCAGAAATGTACGTCAAAGGAGAGCAGCTTAAGTCTTGTACCAAGTTCAAGTACCTTGGCTCGATGGTGAACAGCGGAGCTACATGCGATGATGACATCAAACATCGCACAAAGGTTGGGTGGATGAGGTGGCGAGAAAACTCTGGAGTTTTCTGCGATAAGAAAATGCCACTGAAGCTAAAGGGCAAGTTGTACAAAACGGTTGTACGTCCCGCACTCATGTATGGATCAGAATGCTGGACCATGTATGAAGGTTACGCGAAAGAAATGACAGCGACTGAAATGAAAATGTTACGCATGTCAGTTGGTGTAACCAAAAGGGACCACATCAAGAGTAGCTACATCCGAGGCAGCTTGTCCATAGACCAACCAATCACCGAAAAGCTCGAAGACCGACGAATGGATTGGTATTGCCATGTTCAAAGGCGTCCGCCTGAGAACCCCGCAAAGAGAGCGATATCAATGGAAGTTCCACTTGATGGACCCAAGGCCAGAGGCAGACCGAAGAACACCTGGATGTGTCAAATGAAAAAGCAACAACAACGCATTGGTCTCGGCGATGACACGATCCAAGATAGAGCTGCCTGTAGAAATATGCTGAGAAATTATCGCCAAAACGGGCGATGTGCCTACACCGCAGGTCGAGCAACGCGGAACCATGGAGCGGTATAAAGAACGAGGCAAGGAAGAAGAAGAAGAATGTGGCACGATATTCCGACGTCGTCAATTGGTTCCAATAATTTAGCGCAAACAAATCGTCAGTTTGAATAATTTCTTCTATTTGAAGAAAAACTTTTACAAAGTGCGATTTCTTCAAATTGATAAAAAATTGTAAGCGAATAGTAAGAAAACTGATGAAAATTTCGTTGATTTGATAAAACAAAAAACAAAATTTTCATATTGAATAATATGCAACTTTTTTTCTAAAAATCTACCCGTACTTTTTCAATGCAACAAATTGTTATTCAAATCAAATAAAAATTTTATTCAAAATTTTTACGAAAAAAATTCGTTCATATGAAGAAATATTTGGTTCAGTGTACCGAGAAGTGGTCCCGCAGGAGGCAGGGCGACGGACGTGGTCTGTTTTTAGCCGGTAGAAATCCGGCGTAACTACATCCGAGGCTAATTTCGGTCGTGGCCGAAATGTGGATACCCTTCGCTCTCTTCCGGGCGAAAAGTTTTTTTCGGGCTTATTGTGTGAAAATTGGTTGAAATTGGTGCACAAATAAAAAAGTTTTTCTCAGAAGAACCTAATTTGGGGGTTTAAGTTTGTATGGCAGCCCCATGATCGCATGGTCCGATGTGATCCATTCTTACATATGTTGTGTATCATCAATCGAAACACATTTGTGTGAAATTTTGTTCAAATCCGTGGACAAATAAAAAAGTTTTTCATAGAAGAACCTAATTTGGGGGTTAGGTTTGTATAAGGCAGCCCCATGACCCCATTGTCCGATTTTACCTATTCAAATGTACAAACTGACTGCAGTAAAAAGAAGCATTTGTGCAAAATTTCAGCTTCATAGCTTTTAAATTGGCCGAGTAAAACGCGTCGCAACAGACGGACAGACGGACAGACAGACAGACGGACATCGCCCAGTCGACTCCCCATGTTATGCTGTGCATACATATATGTATACTTATTATATGGTCGGAGATGCTTCCTTCAATGCGTTACAAACTTCATGACAAAGTTAATATACCCTTTTCGCTTAGTAAGCAAAGGGTATAAAAATATCAAGTAGTTAAAGATTTAAAATTTTAAAAAAATTTAAAGTGTTTAAATAAGGATATGTCAACAAATATATGAGTTCATATAAGGTTACTAAATAGATATGAACCTTAACGAATAAAGGAACCCTTTAGAACACCCTTAAGCGTTTGCTTATTTGATGGACTATGAATAGCGCCAGTCCCTTAAGGGTTCCCTTAAGTATAAATGAGGACTATGAATTCCGCCCTAAATCTTGTAGAGCTTGATGTAAAAAACCGAAAATTAGTGCAAAATTTAATTTTCCACTAAAACATTCAATAATTTTTTTCTCAAAATTGTTGTCTCAAAAAATGGTGCTTGGTTTCATTGATAGGCGAGTTTCCATATACATATTCCTTAAATACTGCACAGCCGAAAAACTTCAATTAGCTGGATTTCTTCAGGGTTTTTAACCTGCATGGCTTAGCCAAACTCATGTCCGAACACAAATTACGCAGATCCAATTTCTTAACCCATTTGATTATGACAAGTTGTCTTGGAATTTCACGATCAGGATCCTGAGAAAATGTGCCTCTAGGGTCAACCATTTCATATGGAAGACTATGTGGAGTACCAGATTCGATAAACAAAAAATTACATGGATGTAATTCTTGTGGACATATCCTGGGAGCTGCACAAATTCGGGTTATACAGCAGGCAGCAGTTCATTTCCATATTCATATCCTACCAAAGTTAATCTAATCCATATACTTTTCAAGAAAAGAATCCCATGAGCTATGATAAGTCAAAAGAAGTCTCAAGGTATACATTTGACAGTGGAACATGTTTATAACGAACTATTATATAAAAGATTTATTTTATAACGAGACCGAGTTCTGATCGCGCTAAGAATGATGCGTGCATACATGGGTACAGAGCTAGACGTATACGGCACGCAAAGTCCAACATAATCAATTCCATGTTTTTTTTTGTAGGGGAAGAATATATACCCCATACGAGTCGGATCTGGCGCACTTTTGATATTTTATAAGGACGTCGAACAGCTACCACTTGAAACACATTTGAAGATTTGAATGTCTTTCATATGCAACATATGGCCTGAATGCATGGCGTACCATATTTGGTACACAATACAAATTCTACTATTTTCGCTTTTCTGGGAAAACGGGCCATTTCCTGGGAAAATAAAGGCTGATTCCGTGTTCAGTGACTGATTTTACATAAGGGGAGGTCAGTTACGATAACGGGTTCAGACCCCATGCATTTAAGGGTTAATAAAATTTGTTCTGCACCATGAGACTGCAAGAACCGCTGAATATCACCGAGTTTTTGAGTTATTTTTATTGTAGTATCCACAAGGGCATTCATTAAGCTCGTCCTCATTCTCACTTTCGCTGCTTTCGTTCGTTTCCCCTATGCTACAAGTTCAGCCACAATTTATCGGTCAAGAATGCTGAGGTAAAAAGGCCGTCATCTGCTGTGAGATAATCGAGTGGAATCTCCAGTTGCATTTGCTGTTGTGGCTGATCACAACCAATTGGGTTTTTTTTTGTCTTACCCATTCGTTCAATGGTAAGGAGTCATCAGTGTCGAAGGCATTATCGATCACCGACAAACCTGCATGCCTATATGCATTCCTTATGGTTTCAGCCGTTACCTGATGCCAAGATTTATGCAAAAGATTTATTGCATCAAGTAACGTGATTTTTAGCCGTTCACCAGCATCGATGCCTCCAACAATGCGCAATAAAAGTGAACGGCGATAGTGACATTTTAAGGAACGGTTGACTCCTTGATCCATGGGCTGTTATTTCGAGCTAGTGTTAGCAGGCAAAAACACTATCTTAATGGATTTCAAGTTATAAATTTTCGGGTGAGCTGGGCAATTATCAACCAATAACGCGATTTTTCTATTTTTCTTTGTAAGTTCATAATCCCATTCGCGTACATAATGCGTAAATATTTCGGAGGTCATCCATGCTCGTTTGTTGGCACAATAGTCCACTGGCAATCTTTTAATAGATTTGAAGCACCTTGGTTTTTGCGATTTGCCAATAACCAGTAACTTCCGCTTCTCCTTGCCCGACATGTTGGCACAAACTAAGAGTATGACTCTATCTTTGGCTAATTTTCCACCCTTACACTGTTCGCCTTTGAATTTCAACGTGGTATCAGGATTCATCTTATAAAATATGCCAGCTTCATCGGCGTTACAAATTTCGTCACTACTATATTACTCCAATCAACGGGGAGATTTTACCTTGCAAAAATTGGGGACTTCTACAATTTTTGATATGTTATAAAGACAGGTGGAGTAAGTTAAAATCCAAGTTTGCGTCACTTTCCCCCCTGTGCTCCCGCAGCTATCTTGAAAAAACCATCTAAAATCGGCTCTTTTATCAGTTTGCGGTCTATAACTCCTTCCCAGTCCATTTGAGCACGAAATGTGCCGAGACAATCTTGTAGAGCACAGAATTTTCTATAAATTTCTGACAAGTTTTACCTTACAATCAAAATTGGCAGAGTTATAGCGCAAAGAATATGCTAAAAATTCCAAAAATCATTACTAACAAATTTCAAAACATACTTCGAGAACTCTATACTAAAATGCAGAGGAGGTTTTTAATGAGTTATTGGTATACAATGCGTTTTTGTGAATTTGAAATTGACATGATTTTTAATATTTTCTTTATTTTCTTGGCGCTATAACTCTGTTAATTTTGATTCTAGAGTACATCTTAGATTAAGCTTGTAGGAAATTTTGTCCTCTACAAAATTGTCTCGGCAAATTTTGTGCTCAAATATACTGTAAAGAAGTTACAGGCCAAAAACTAATGAAAGGGCCGATTTTAGATGGTTTTTCGAAGATAGCGGCGGGAGCACAGGGGGGAAAGTGACGCAAACTTGGATTTTAACTTACCCCACCTGTCTTTATAACATTTCAAAAATTTGAGAAGTCCCCAATTGTTGCACGCTAACCCCTATTATTTCGTCTCTATTGATTGGAGTATATTGGCTTTGAATCGTTGGCCAAATGTTGGCTATCCAGTCATTGACAACAGTGTTGTCTACGGAGCCCGACTCACCAGTGATTTTTGAGCTGCAAACATTATGTCGAGCTTTCCACCTATCAATCCAGCCATCACTGCATACAAATTCATCATTAATCTTCCTACCAAATTCTTCTGCTTTTGCCTTCAGCACAGATCCATTTATTGTCATATTACGCAATCTTTGCTGCGAAAACCATTTCAGGAGTGACTTATCGACATCATTATGTTATGATTTGCGCATCTTTTTGGCACCGACATTTGCACTTTCACAAGCGAGAAGCAATTCCTCCCGTTTCTTCCAAATGGTTCCAACTGTGGATTTGGTTAAATTCCTTTCTTGGCAAATATAACTCTGCTTCTTTCCACTTTGTATTTCTCGTATAATTTCGCATTTGTCTTTAAGAGAAAACACTTTCCGTTTTTCCTTGTTCACGCTCATATTTTTGTTCGTTTTTTAACACTAAAAACGCGTAAAACTAAAAGTCGCTTACGGAAAAAACACAATTGAAAACACAAACAGAAGCCGCGTACGAACCTAAAAAAAAAAAAAGAAATGTCAAAAATATTCCGGGTAGTCCCCTATTTTTGAAATAAAAAGTTCGTTATAGCCGATTCTGATGAGGAAAATCGTTGTAAATGGTTTCGCTATATGCGATTGTTCGTTATAACCGGGTTCACTACACAGTTCAAAATTTTGGATTTTTTGTTAATCCATGCGTTGTATTACTTTTAATTTTAATCCAAAAATAACTAAAAAGTAATACTTCCTTTAGATTATTAACTTTTAAATATAATTTTTACTTAAAATATAGTTTAAAATAGACTAAAAGCTAAATTGTATCATTAAATACGGAGATAACATTAATTTATAGTATTCTTGTATTGAAAACTAATTCATATGTATTTAAAATTAATACTGTTCTTCTCATTTTTATCCGCACTGAAAATTAAACCAACATATATTACTATTCAAACTAATTGTACTACTATTCGCGGTACATTAATCCAAAATATATTAAAAATGAGTCCAGCGTTGATTCGTTTTGTTCAAACTTGTTGGGTGATTAATACAGAAGGGTTTACGTTTTAGACTATATTATATTAAATCACGAATTTTTTCGCAAAATATAACGGCGTCTGAAAAATTTTAGTTCGATAACAATGGAGCAAGAGGAAAGTGTCATTTGTGTGTCCAGTGAATTTTATTTGCGAGGTAAAAGTTTTAGTTCAACAAAATACATTAAAATTGTCAAATACGATCATCAGGGAAATTCCTTTGGAAGATCTTGCTGCTACTGTTGACCAATTTAAATTTTCCTGTTGTTTCACGTTAGAAGTGATTTTACTTGATGGTGCGGGTATTTATTTATAAAAACGAAGAAATTATTAAAAGTTGCTTTGTTCTAGGTGCAAATGAAGTTAGTGCAGGCGAAAATGCAGATTTACCACGACACACTTTTGGAGCAAATCTTTGCATAAGCAGCGAGGTAAGTTTTTATGAAACAGATTCTTTTCGGTTATTGTTATTAATTTAATTGATTTATAGTCAATCACTGCGTCTCAATTTTAAATGAGTATACATAAAAGAAGACTATTTGCGATCAAAACAGATAACCAGGCTGTCCAATTTCTATGAAAAGAATTCGGAAATTACCCTACGAGGGACAAGAAGGTGGCCATTTCAAGAGCAATGCAATCTGTGAAAATTATAAGATATATCGTTTATTTTTAAGATTTACTTATCATTATTGAATAAATATTTTTCTCTTAAGCGCGTGGATTTTCATTTACATATATTGTTTTATTTGCCCAGATAATTCGGATTTTAATGTGGGAAGTATAACTGCCAAAACATTATTGTATTAAATTTAAATTTATGTGTATTAGTTTTTAATCTAACAGTATATTACAACCCATAATACAACGGTATTATATTTCAATCGACTATTGGTTTTAAATTTTCAATATATATGTACTTAATATCAATATAACAATATATTTGATTTTAAGTTACATAATATTAAAATATAATAATCTCAGCTATTATTTTATAATAATATCTTATATTGAAATTTAACATAGGATGTATTAGCCATTTCAAACTAATACAAGCCCACTATTAAAAAGTAATGCATTTTTGGTGTAGACCTATATACAATATCTCTAAGGTTACTTTTTAAACCAAAATTTTGAACTGTGTACATATAAGCAATATTTTTTTGTATGAAAAATAGTTAAATTGAAACGGGGATTTTCGAATAGTTCGTTATAAGCGAGTGTTCGCTATAAGCGGGTTCGCTATAGCCGAGGTTGACTGTAAATCAAAAAATTCAGTTATCAATCTACTAAATATGCTGAAATGAATAATAATCTTTGCTACTGGGCCATCGCCTCTACTGAAAATCGTCATAAATATTTAACAGTCTAGCTTCCCTACTAACTAACCACCAATCGATTTGTAAAAAATACGAATGAATATATCGATAACATTCTAACAAAATCCAACTCATCCTCAAGGCCATTGAAGAGTCGATGAATCTACTATTCAGGTGAGCAAATTAATGCATATACGATTAATGCAATTCGACCGAATCATGTAATCTTCACATTTCGAAATTTGCATATATCGAACTGGAAGTGGATGTAGATCCAACACCGAATGCAATTCCATTCGGCATAACAATGATGCATTGAAATGACGCATTCAGATTTTCGATTGTACACTAGTATTTACCCGGCCAAATTGAAAAAATCCCTGCTCCTGTTTTGCTTCGCCACTCACTCGGGCCGTGCTACCTATAGCCAGAACAGACAGAACCAAATCCTCTCCGCAGTGCAGCTCTTTCTGACCGTACTTGTATTGTTGTTCGAGCTTACACAGTAACGAGCCTGGAATTCGTTATTAGGTGAATTATTTGCACGAAATTTTGCGAATTGGACAAACAAATTCAACTTCGATTCAGAATAATACAAACAATCACATCAAGCGTGCATGTTGGCTTCATGTTTCATGTCTTTTTTGGTGAATATCCTACGTGCGCTATAGTGGTTGATGTTCCTCTTCGTATTGGTTGGATAAAAATTGGACACCCACAAGAGAAGGGTTCACAAAGGATGAACTGACTGATGGCGACCTGGGCAATCGATGCAAATCCAATAAAAAATTCATTTTATCCATAGTGTTTCAATGCGATTGAAATAATTTCTTGAGTTACGAATTACATGGAGAGATTCTCGGTGTAAGCATTATCACTTGTTCAAATATGTTATTAAAAGGGTTTGCTAGAGACACGTTTCAAAGGCGCTTATAGTAGCACAGAATGCTGTAATAGCAAATTGAGAATGATGACTCTTGCCGTTTAGTATGTAATTGTTTTAGAGGGGGCATTAAAGGAATATTCTCCGCTTATAAATGTCCCTCCAAGAACCAGCACTATTAATCTTGATTTGCCCTAACTCCTAGCGGAGCATGGTGCGCTGACGACTACCGTGTAGGCGTCAACGTTTCAACAACTGAACTCGGAGTGTGATACTGTTGTCAGCCATACCACTTCCTACTCGCATTGTTAGTTTATTATTCTACGATAAGAATATTTCTTATCATCTTCTTAAAAATAAACCTGTGACGGGCCATGCCGAGTTTGGAAGCTCGCGTCTCTATGAATCTTTATATCACAGAGGGATGACCGAACGATCACGGCCATACAGCACGACAAAGCACTATTAACTAACATTTCCTTATATTAAAGCTGGTTTGAAAAAAAAACTTGCGAAGCCAACGTCACAAAATTAAGCTTAGATAACATGAAATATAACTATATAATTAACCGTAAAAAAAAACACTAGTCGCAAAATATTGTCGTGTGTCTAGGTTACGTCAACCACAAATCGTATTCCCTTAGTTTACACCAGAGTGTGCTAATGTCACTAACAAGAAATAGAGGTATAACGTTGGCGTATTGATTCATCCAACAACCACGACTTTCCGGAAGTTTCCAGAAAGTGCGTCACCGAAGTTTCCGGCGCAGTGAAAAGTAGTATATAAGGGTCAGGATAGGAGTCAGTATAGTTTTAGCCGTGAATAATGTCGAATCAATAAATAGTGAAGAAATAAGTAAAATTGTAAACTGTATATGTATATCCGTGTGTGTTGTAATAAATAGTGTTAGGCTTCATTCAAACGACGAGCCGTACTGCTCGCAAGCTCTAGCCATACAAACGCATTGGCTTATATGAGAAGCTCAGGACGAGCGAGAGCCGTGCCGCTGTCAAAACACAACTAGCGAGACGTGTTTTCACATATCTTACACCACAACCCGCAAATTCGAGAAGAACAAGACTCCTGTGAAGCAAGTGCAGAAGAAGAAGCCAGAGACGCAATGATGCAGTTACTAAAAGCCATGACTGGGGTAAAACAACGATCAGAAGTGACCTGTCCGAAGAAGTTCAGATATTTAAAAACGATCTGGAACGTTAAAAAACAATGCATATCAATTAACTCCCGCAGAGTGCAGTAGTAGTTGAAGATTTACAGAAGTCGAATAGCCACCGAGAATCATCGAGAACAATAATAAAGCCTGACTCGTCTGAAAGCGCCGACTTTCGATAGACAAATGTCTTGGAACATCTATAAGCCACAGTTTGAGGCTGCTGCGGTGGTAAATGGTTGGTCTGATAGCGAGCGCGCATGAGACGAAGACACAAAGCAAATTTATCGATCGCAGCTTCGTAACCGGACACAGAAGCCAGGAGAGACACTTCAGCAATTGACACAAGACATTGACACAAGACGGCGAGTTCGAGAGGTAGTAGAGGATTGTGTCTGTCAGCGAATGGATGCATCAAGACAAGCTATCAACGGAGATTCAATTCGGTGCTGAAACTGCGTTGAAAAGGCTCGCATCCGGAGGAATTTTCAACAATCGAGAAAGGCAGAAACATTCCGCAAGAAGTGTGCCCAGCAGGCGAGAAAAACGAGTTGGCAATGAGCGAACCGACTTCGAGAAGTAACGAATGATTACGTTTGCCGAAGAATCGATGTATCGAGACGAGTTGTTAACAGAGTTTCGATTCGATGCTGGAAATGCGGTGAACAGGTGCACGTGCGAAGCGCCTGTGAACAGCTGAGGAAGGCAGGCAACATTCTGCAAGTAGGGAGAACCCACCCGCTCTCGCTGTCTATAAGTGGGGAAACATGTAAACGCCAATCTCGAGGGGCAGAGGTTGGCTTGTGGTAGTCATGCCCCCAAAACTGCCATCAACGTCTCACAGGTTGATCGTGGAAATCGCGGTCCATATGTTATTTTGGACGAAAGCACTGCGCTCCATCGAAAGAGAAGGAAGCAGTGGATATACGAAGGCTGACCATGTTGCCCATGGAAGAATGGAATTCGGAGGAGATTCGCAAAGCCCAGCGGAATGACGAGGATATCGGTTCGATTCACGTCTGGAAGGAGTCTGGAAAAGGCCCCAATGGAACGAGGTGTCAACCTTTGGGTCAACCACGAAAAGCTATTGGGCTCAGTGAAATTCTCTTCATGTTGAGGATGACATGTTGAAACGGAAATGAGAATCAGCAGATGGAACGTCGAGTATAATGCAGCTGATACTCCCCGACGCAAGGTTGACGAAATGCTAAAAGGACAATCAGGAGGACACCTTAGCGTCAACAAAACATTGGTGAACGTGCGCAAACAATTCTACTGGGTACATGCTCGAGGTGACGTTAAGGAGTGGTGCCCCCAGTGTACGAGTTGTGCAGCTGCTAAAGGACGAGCATCGGAAGCCGATAGCCAAAATGAAAATCATGCTGGATCGACTGGCACCCTATGTTCGGGGCAAACAGGTTTAAGAAGTTTAAGGAGGGGGTAATGTCGTGTGTCTAGGTTACGTCAACTACAAATCGTATTCCCTTAGTTTACACCAGAGGGCGCCGATGTCACCAACGAGAAAAAGAGTAATAACGTTGACGTATTGACTTATCCAACAACCATGACTTTCTGGAAGTATCCAGAGAGTGCGTCAGTGCGATAATGTCGAGTCAAAAACTCATCATCATCAATGTGGCACGATAGCCCGACGTCGCGCCTTCGCCGCCTGAATCGTTGACCTCCAATTGTCGCGGTTACGTGACCTTGCCCTCCAGTTTCGGAAGCGCAGCAGCAGGTGGGCGTCTTCACCTACGGAGTTCTCCCAGCGAGCTCTCGGTCGTCCACGCAACCTCGCTCCGTCAATTCGTTGTGCGTTCGTAACGTTCTTTGGCATGCGATTGTCGTCCATCCGTTGTACATGCCCCGCCCATTGCAGACGTTGAAGCTTCACGATTTTCGATATTTCCCGCTCATCGTACAATTGATACAACTCATGGTTGTACCGGATACGCCATTGACAGGTTTTACGCTACGCTACGCTCCAATACGCCTTTAGTCTGCGCGCGGCCTTACTCTGTTAAAAGTTACAGTGCCAAATCTTCTTATATATAAAATTCTCCTCCGAAACGGCTGTACCGATATGTATGAATTTTTTTGTGTATTCTTGCTAGATATTGGAATCGGTCGAAAACTATATTTCATGTCCCTAAGTGCCCACCTTCCCCTTTTAATCGAAATTCCATTTTGTATGAGAATCACCTGTTGCAAGCACGTTTTCATCGACAACATTTGAATTCAACCCTTCTGTCGGCACAAAGGTCTGGCCAGACCTTTGGCACTATATTTTGGTCAAAAAAGTATACACAGCAAAAAATCAGGCGGTGTGAACCAAAATTTATCCAAAAAGGTTTAATTTTTTTATACCTATGGAGTTAAATACATTTATTTCACTCCGTCCCGAGTATAACATTTTCCTTTTATCCATTAGGATAAAACACTCAAAATAAAATTCATTTGGATAAATAATAACTTTTATTCGAAATTATATCAGTTTTTGTTTATATGGTGTTAAAATTTACTTAAAATGGAGTTAATTCCGCACGTAATATATGGTGCAAATTACGAACGTCATCCCGTATAGTCTGTGTGGTGTAGTAGGTAGGGCGTTAGTCTTCAAATCATAGGGTCACTGGATCGAATCCCACTGTATGCAGGTAATTTATTATGCATTTTTAGAGCGTAAAGAGGTAAATGAAATGTCGCCAACACCTATAGAGAGGTAAATGGTAGTTATACAAAACTCATTTATGAGTTAAATGTTCTGTGAAACTTGTGTTTTGTTTTTATCCCAAAAATATCGAATATTACTCCTTTTGGTGTAATTGGAAGTACACTTTTGTGTTCATCCATTTGGATAAAACAATATTTTATCCAAACGGAGGGACCCTATTCGACAATTTTCGGAGTTAAATTCACACCGGATTTTTTGCTGTGTAGAAGATAAAATCGCAACAACTTCATATTTCATGATATATCCTAGAATAATATGTTGAGAAGCATTTTGCAAAAATTTAAAAAAATCGGTTGAAGTTATGAGCATGTTTTTGACGGTTTTCAATTTATAGTGCTTTTTGATACCCAATAGGTCTGGCCAGACCTATAATTTTTCCCCCCATTTTCGTCTTGAGCTAAGAAGTGTAAATATTAGATTCTCTGAAAAATCTCCTATTTATGATGTAATAATGTCACTAAAATTCAATTTGTACGATAAAAGATAACATTTTCTGAGATTTTGCTTTAAAAAGCCGTGAAGTTCGGAAATTGGGTACGCCTAATTTTATCCCATCTTATAACATCACCTAATCAACTGAGATTTGATTCTAGGAAATTGAAACGAGTTTTATTTGCTTTGTAATAGTATGAACTAAGTATAAGTGACTTACGATGGTGTTTCTTAATTGATTTAATTGATATATTTACGGAAAAATTAGAATGAAATGATTTTTGCATTTGAAAATTCTCTATTTCTTTCTATCCATTTCCCCAAATCTGCAGGCTAATATCGGGGTAAAATCGACCAACAAAGCGCCAAATATTTCCCCAAAAATATTGGAATTGGAAAATTCGATCAAACTTTCTGTACGGATACGCAATGGAAAAAGAGAAGCAAAAATAGAAGAAAATAAGGGAGAAACATGTTTGTACGAATACCACCTCAAAATATGTCTTCTTAAAAACGCTTTTATTATACAAAAACGGTTTTAATGATTTTATTATTTATAAATGGCTGTGAAGAATGGGTGGAATGATTATACCGATAAAAACTTAACTTTTTCTCAAAAATAATTTTTTTTTCTCAGTAGGTCCCGCCAGACCTATTGGGTATAGAATATGCATATTGTAGTAGGTGCCGACAGAAGGGTTAATGGAAATATTTAGTTGTCACTGGATCAATTACAGTTTAATATTATGTTCAGAGTGGGCGAAAACGGATTGATTTCGGCGTACGTTTTTAGAAATCACCGAAAAGTGTTCATAGTGCACTATTTGTAATTTCATTTGACAACCGACAATATTATTTTTCCTATAAACCGTTCTAAGTATAAAAATGTGCTCGCGTAGTCATCGATAGTCATTTGCAGCATATTTCGTCACCTCAAACTGTCAATTCTCTTATCATGGAGAAATTGAGAACATTGAACACACGAAACTGAACAATTTGGTCGGGTGTCAGTGAAAATATCAACGTGAGCCGAAATGTGCTGAATAATGGAGTTTAGGTTTGAGACCTGTGTACGCAAAATAGCGTATTTTCAATGTGTCATTTTGTATAGAAATTATAATGTTTTGGGTCTAATTTCATTCAAAAACATGAAAATAGCACAGCAATTTCACAATCAATTTCGTACTACTTCGGAAATCCGTCGATATCTCCGCAATCCTTTTGCGGAGCGACACGATTAAGGTGTCACCGGACTCGCCACAAAATTGGCAAAACGGTCATCGGACCCTCTTCTCCGATCACAGATGCACAGAGTGGTCAGAGATAACCGTCAACCTGGTTGTTGGACATCTCCGCAATGCTTTGGCGGAGCGACACGATTAAGGTGTCGCCGGACTCGCCACAAAATTGCCTGAACAGACGTCGGAGCCTCTCTCTGATCAGTGCACAGGGTGGCCAGAGATAAACGTCAACCTGGATGCTGGCCACATCAATTTCACAATCAACTTCGTACTACTTCGGAAATCCGTCGATATCTCCGCAATCCTTTGGCGGAACGATACGAGTGAGGTGTCGCCGGACTCGCCATAAAATTGCCTAAAAGGTAATCGGAACCTCTTCCCCGATCAGTGCACAGGGTGGTCAGAGATAACCGTCAGCCTGGATGTATGATGGTTCCTGGGTTAGTATGAACAGTGTTCAAGAGGTGGCGCGCGCACATTTTAGTGAACTTGGCGAAAACTGAGTAAATTAGTGTGCTTCGTGATTATAGCAATAAAAACGTGTGATGTGTATTTAATTCCTCAAATTAAACTGACGTATATAATTAAAATTTAGTTTTTGATTATGCCTCCCAAACACCAATCTATCGGTCTATCAATATCGAGTATTTCTTTTATTTACCATCTTGGAATCAGTAATTTAAATTAACGATTTTCGAGATAACTCACGCAAATAATAACACTCCCAATATTTTTGAAGGGCAAGTGCAGTATCATCAGCAAGTCCGGCGGTTGAGTACATTGTCGTTGTATTGCCTTAAGGAAGGTTGATTTTCATTCAAAATCGCTCATAAAGCTAAATTGGTAGCGCGAGCGTAGTAAGCACTAGATAAGAGCTAGTATAAATATAAAAAATTAAATTTCACATAATACTTTTGGATCTAGGGTATAGGTTAGGTTAGGTAAAGGGGCCGCCTGACTAGCGCCATGCGCACTTAGACCAAAAATTGGTCCATTGTGATACCACCGTAATTCCTACGTTCCGTTTAAAACCAGCCAGTGCTAACAATGTATTTGTTAAGCAAAGTAGGGCTCACATCTCGAAGATCATCTGTATCGTAAAAATACCTCGAACCCAGTGCACGCCTCCTTCTCTCGGATAAGGCCGGACATTCACAAAGAAAGTGATGCACACTCTCTTTCTCCTCTTCATCATCACAACTGCAGAAGTCGTTGTAAGGAATTCCGAGTCTCCTGGCGTGCTCCCCAATAGGGCAGTGCCCCGTAATAACACCCACAATAGCGACAGTAATATGGCGGAACGGGATATATCTAGTATAGGCCAGATCATCCTCGTCGTAGCACAAGTATATCCGCAGGCCCATCTCGCGTTGGTCCTACGTTCAGAAGCGGCTTCAATTATTTATCGATGCGCAGACGGCATCATAGGTGCTTTAAGCTTCTCGTGGTCGCCTTCAACAATACTTGCTACCGCATTCCGAGCCAAATCGTCTGCGCAGCAATTACCTTCAAAGCAATTATG
Organism: Microchrysa polita; assembly: GCA_949715475.1. NCBI lineage: Eukaryota > Metazoa > Arthropoda > Insecta > Diptera > Stratiomyidae > Microchrysa > Microchrysa polita. Next base: position 97,628,226 of record OX454416.1, read on the forward strand.
TCCCGGTATCCAGCATAATGTAATGTTGAAGAAATGACCCATTTCTCTGAGTGCATAGCGGCACCCTTCAATAGTTTAAGATGTTGTAAATGCTGATTCAAGTGATCGAATTGCAGCTTGACTATCAGTGTATATAGTGACATCCTTACCAGTGACAACGTGCCTACCTAGCCATAAAAGCGCTTCCGAGATTGCAGTGATTTCTGCTTGGAGGACGCTACAAAAATTAGGGAGGCAAAAAGACAAGCTGATGACGAGTTCCTACGAGTAAATTCCAATGCCGACTCCAGCGGCCATCTTGGAACCTTCAGTGTAGATGGAAAAGGACCTGATGGACTGGGTCGTTTCGTTGCTCCAGCTTTCCCTAGGCGGGATTAAGGTAGAATACTTCCTACCAAAAAAGTATTTGGGAACACTGTAATCAGTAACCAGTGGCAGGCTGAAATTACGAAATATCGTTGAGTGACCATAATCCAGCGCTCGCCACAGACCAGTTTCACGAAGGCGTAAGGCCTTTTAAGCTGCTGACCGTTGGGCGTATATGTCCAATGGCAGCAGTCCCAAAATCATGTCTAGTCCGAATGAAGGTGTTGTACGAAGAGCTCCTGTAATCAGTCGAGAAGCCAACCTTTGCACTTTAACAAGTGAATTATGATAGGCAGTTGTGCTAAGTGCGGTCCACAACACACTAACGCCATAAAGCAGAATAGGCCGCACAATAACTGTATACATCCAATATACAACTTTTGGTTGAAGGCCCCAGGTTTTCCCGATGGCTTTCCTGCACGAATACAGTGCCACCGTAGCTCTGTTCACCCTTTCCTCGATGTTAGGTTTCCATCTTAATTTCTTGTCCAAGATAAGACCAAGCGAATTCGAATCGCACCCAATCGCTATATTTAGGCACCCGGAACGCCTTGATGGTTTTCCTGATAAGAGTACCAGAAGACGTTGCTGACGCAACAGCTTCCTTTAGGTTTGGGGAAGGCAGAGTGCCGTCGTGTGGCATATATGCCGAAGCAACCCAAAGCACCTTATCCTGCAACTCTAGACAGACTAACACAAAATCTCTGTCGCTATATTTAGGCACCAGAAACGCCTTGATGGTTTTCCTGATAAGAATACAGGATTGCGGTAAACCCTGTCCTGTAACGTAAAAATTATCAAAATCTGAGCACTTCAGACCCTTAATGAGATCGTCTGCTACCCAAGGTTCTTAAATAAGCACGATATCGTCTAAACCATGCGATAGACGACAGATAACAGCAGCTTTTGCTGCCTTTGCGTGGTGAAGGTTAATCTGAAGGAACCTCACCATTACAACTTCTCAATCACCGTAATGTTCCCCTCTCCATCCGTATCAGATCCGATCGAGTCCAATGTTGGGGATGGTTGAGACGCAGTGTCGAGGGCAGCCAGATCTGAGCATAGGGAGACGCAATCGTCTTCCGCAACCTCATCCACAGACTCAGAATCTGTCGTAGGCAGACCTAGCGGAAGGGCATCAGCAGCCTCTTCATTGTGGGCGGGCACCGTATTGCAAGCCTTTTTAATGTCGCCCTTGTAAACTCTGAGGTTTAGCTTAATAAAGCCAAAACTCACAACTCCACCCGACTTGATTAGTGAGGCCAGTGATGGCTTATTAATGAGCAAAATCGCACACCTGCGATCGTTGACAGCGTCGTCCAACTTAACGATTCGCCAATCGTCCTTCTGGATTGCACATTTGAATAATGCTCAAGATTTGATCCTTATTGGACACAAAAGGTGGCAGCCACACACGAGCACGTGGGCGCGTGGGAATGTCCTCTTTGGCCACAACCTCCAACTTGGCCCCTGGCCATAGTTCGCCTGCCTTGCCAATAGCAAATTTGAATATGGAGGCCGATCTCTGATCCGCGAATCTCATGAGCTTCACGCGACCTTGATACCAGCCTCCATCTTCACAACCTGGAAGGGGTCCCGGAAAAGCTGCCATTGCAGCTTTGAAGTTAATGGTGAGAATACCCTCGACCATTATCCACTTATCAACCGAAATCCCACCATCCGCCTCATTTCGGTCGACAATAGCCAACTCGAACCAGCTTTTCGCCGCGTCGGCGTATGAGATCGCTGGATCGCTAAGCCTAGCGACTTTTAGCCGCTTACTATTGTCCGCCTCATCCTTCGTTGACCGTTGCCGCTTGACGACATGTTAGTCAGCGTCAGATGTGTCGGTGATAACACCTAGCGCCCATGCGAATGACGCTTTCTGTTTCTCGGACCTTTGTGATTCATCTACCTTGCAGATGAATTCGCGTACCCGAAAAGCACTACTTAGGGCTCGCGATTGAGCCCTCGATAGGGCGTTGTGCTTCAGGCCATCTTGTTTGCTGGTACCTGACTTAATCAGCGAACCAGGCATTGACGAAGCCTTAATCGAGAAAGCTCTTGACGAGTCTTTCGGTGTATGGCGTAAGGCATCTGCCGACGAAGAGGAAGCCCTTGACGGGTCTTCCGGTGCATGGCGTAGGGCCTCTGCAGACAAAGAGGATGCCCTTGACGGGTCATCCTTGCTACCAGATACCAAGGCTCTTGAGGAGACCTTCTGGGAGCTGGTAGCAACTTTTTGGTCTCTAACGTGTGACATTATAAACGATGAAGAGAAAAAGAGGAAAAGAATTAAGTCAGACTGAGCACGTAGGCCGAATGTGCGACACCACTGCCCAGCTTACCTTACGTCACGGTCCGCGACGGAGATGAAAACACAGTCTTGTCGTCAGCCAAATGCTAACGGTGTCAATATCGTGTGGCAGAATTGAAGAAAGAAAAGACACCCAAAGAACAGCAACTCTGCGTGCAGAAAAAATGTCATCAACACACTCGCGCGATCAACAACAGCTACAACGATTAGTCTGAGCGTAGCTGATAGCGGGCGCCGACGACACGGAACTCGCCCGAACTGTCCTATGGACCGAAACACAAATGCGCGATGGAAAAAAAAATGAAAAAAAAAAGTAAAATTGGCAATTTTAATCGAAATAATCCACGTTCGTACACACTTTTTGGCAATTCGAACACTGTACAACACTCTGTGCCCGTGCACAAATCGCATACGTTTTCGAGCCGTGTTTCTCTCCCCTTTATTTTTTCCGGGCACACTCGAAAATGTACCTTGTTCACGAGCAGGAAAATGTCATCAACAGACTCGTACGGCGCCGCGCCGGCGTCACAATCAAAGATAACGGCTTCGATCTGAGCGGACGCTGACGACACGGAACTCGCACGAACTGTACTTTTTATCGAAACGAGCGCGCACTGGAAAAAAAAGAAAAAGGTAAAAAGCGAAATTTGTGATTTTTACGCGAAATAAGTCACGATTCGTTACCACTATTTGGCGATTCGGTGGTCACTGTTTAGCACTCGGTGCCCGTGCACAAAATTACAACGTTTTCCGATCCGTTTAATGCAAAAATGACAATTCATTTCAGAGCACGTTTGAAATATGCACTTCGTCTGCGGTCGTACGAACTACATTGCACGAATTTCCTCCTCAGACGGCTGGATCTAGGGTACCTATAATATTCCTAGAAAAATCTGGAGTATTATAAATCAATGCAATGGAAATTCAATAAAGTTTATTTCGTCCTTAGGACATTTTGCGATCGGACTAATAGTTTTCCAGATATTTCGAAAAACAAAAATTTCCCCTGTTCTTCACCCCCTCCTCCCTTAACGGGACGCTCAAATTAGTGTAACTTTTAAGTGCGTATAGAGGGGAGGGTGTGTAACAATTTGACGTCAAAATTGTCCTCTTTTGTTGGATACATATTTGGGTCTATAGCTAATTGCACTATATTATTATGGAAAACTTTTAGATTGAAAGACTAGGCGAAACGTAAAATTACAGGATCTTACTAATGCCAGTAATAATTGGGTATTCCAGTTTCAGATATCAATTTCTCATCATGACAGTTTCAATTTACCATTGTGCGGATGCCGGTCTCTTCTCTTAGTTCCCCTGCTGCGGAATATCTGAAACCATTAGGTGTCACCTCTATGCAGTTATTTATTTGTAGTGCGGAAATTTTCGAGCAATACTAGGTGCCAAACTCGCATTGTTACGCTCTAAGCCATAGTGTAGCAATTTTTCATGGGGTAGTAATATGTAACATAATTTTGAAAAATATGGAATCATATCGAAACCGTTTGTCAACGCTCAAGAATGCTTTTGTCATGCGCAAAATGTTTTTCCTACTTAAAAATTGACTGCATATTAAATTTCATACATAATGAAGAGTAACTCTAAATTCTCTAAGAAGTTTTTTACACAAAACAGACACACAAACAGGTATGCTATCCAATTTCCATATCCACGTAAGAGTAATTCTCAAAGCAATTATTTTTTGATTACATAACGTCCTAAAGCTTTATGCCATTACCATGAATCCTGATTGCACCAAAAGTTCACAATAAATAAATTTCTTTCCTATTTTGCATGTAAAGCGCATTATAAGGATTTCCTTTCAAAATATATGTAGCTGATCCTGCAAACATGGGTATAGCCTCCACTTTCAGGATTATTGTTCCCAGCCGGGAATTTCTGTTAAATTTTCAGAAAAATAAAGTAACCAGGTAGGGTCCGAACGTCGAATCAGATTTGGTCACAGTTGTAACGAAAGGCTTCCTGTTACCCAGTATGCTATACGCTTGCAAACAAACAGCCTCGCTGTACTTGGTAACGAACCCTTCCGGCTTCTGAACTCCGGGACTTGATTACCCCTTGCATCACTCACTGTCTTTTTCATGCTGACCAGTGGGCGGCGCTGCGCGTTTCACAAAAAGGATTCAGTCGGTTTGATGGAAGGGAATCATATGAACTTTTAAAAGATTTTATTGCGCCCCAAAGTACACAGCACCGGTGGAGGTACCGAGTGGATTTATACAAATTTCGTTGTTTGGAGGCGGCCATCTGTGTGTGTTTTGTTGGATACGTAGGTACATATACTTATTCGGGACTCTTCTAGTGTGTTGCATAATAGAAATTTAATTTAATTCCACACAATACAACATTGTGAGTGTTATTTGCGTTCGGCGGATGATGTTTTGAACAAATGTGAACATACCTCATACCTTGTACACCACAAGAGCTGAATTTAGCGCACCACCATCGCGCCGGGAGCTAAATGAAAAATTTCAACGAGCATCGTATATGAACGGATTGTGGTGGGGGTGTTTAAATTAAAATTACACATTCGTACCTATTTTGGTGGTTTTCTAAAAAGTTTCGATTGTGGTGTTGCATTTGATATGAATAGCTGCTGCCTGGTACGATTTGCAGTGTTGTTGACGAATTTTTGCGACAGACTGAAAAGTTTCATTTTATGGTTGCAATCCTATCTTGAATGATGAAAATGCAGCCATAAAGAGGATTGTCGAATTTAAATCTTTTGTTATTACGTTTATGTAAAATAGTGTGTCTGTATTTAGTAAGTCTTCTGTAAATTCTATAGTTGATTTGAAATTTTTTTAATTTTAATATGTTTTTACTTCATAATACCCATGCAGGTCATTCAAACGCCACGTTGACTAAAACGAAAAACTACATTATGTATTTGTTTGCCAGCATACCCTAGCTCCTAGCATATCGTGAATGGTGCATTTTGCTTAATTTAAGGCACAAGAATACAGAAAGCATTTGAACGTTTTCGCGAGTAGCACGCTGGAGTCTCACTTGTATGAAACATCTACATTTCCATTTTTCATTACAATAATCTGACCAAAAACAACAAAGTTGTAAAAGTTACCCCGCCAAAGAAAAATTCATCTGCCGCAAAAAGAATACATATCACTCCAATCCGCCGCTCATACGTAATTTTGTTTTAGGTGTAAATGCTGGATGTAATTTTGTTTTAGGTATAAATGCTGGAGAAGTTTAAGTGTACATGACTACTTCCTAAAGTAATTTGGTGGGAGCCATCAAAGTGGTACTGAATAAAATGTTTAAGCTCCCACCAAATTACTTTAAGAAGTAGTCCTGTACACTTAAACTTCTCCAGAATTTAGACCTAAAACAAAATTACATCCAGCATTTACACGTAAAACAAAATTAAATATGAGCGGCGGATTGGAGTGATATGTATTCTTTTTGCGGCAGATGAATTTTTCTTTGGCGGGGTAACTTTTACTTCTTTGTTGTTTTTGGTCAGATATCATATATTTTTGCATACTTGAATAGCCAACTATAATTTTTGTTTTGGGATCCTGATGTCCCAGTGTCACAATTTCCTAATGTCCTTATGTCCCAATGTGCAAATACCACAGTGCCCCAATGGCCTAATGTCCGAATGTCCCACTACCCTAGTGTCCCAATGTCCCAGTATTGCAATATCACAGTGTCCCAGTCTCCATGTGTCCCAGTCTCCCACCTAATGTCCTAATATCCCAATGTCCAATTTTCCTACTTTTCCAAGGTCCTATTGTCCCAATTTCCTAATATCTCAAATCTCAGTTCCCCAATGTCCCAAATGTCCCAGTATCCTAATGTGATAATATCCCAATGTCCTAATGTACCAGTGTCCCAATATCCCAACATCCCAATATCCCAATAACCCAATATCCCGATGTCCCAATGTCCCAGTGGTCAGTGTCCCAATGTCGCAGCATACCAAGTGTCCCAAGGTCCCAATAGCCTAATATCCGAATGTACCACTGTCCCAATGTCCCCAGTGTACCTAATGTCCCAGTATCCAAATGTCCCAGCGTCACAATGTCCCAATATCCTAATGTTCCAATTTCCCAATGTCCCAATATTCCAATACCCCAATGTTCCAATGTCTTAATATCGCAGTGCCCCAGTGCCCCAGTGCCCAAGTGACCCAATATCCCGATGTCTGAATGTCGCAATATCCCGATATGTAAGTGGCCCAATGTCCCTATATACCAGTGGCCCAATGTCCGATTGTCCTATTGTCCCAAGGTCATAATGTCCCAATGTTCTAGTATCCCAATGCCCCAAAGTCCCAGTCTCCCAGTGTGCTAATATCCTAATATCCAAATGTTCCCATGTCCCAATATCCTAATGTCACAATGTCCTAATATCCTGATGTCCCAATATTCCGATGTCCCAGTGGCCCAATGTCCCCCCGTCCCTGTTTTCTCAGTGTGCCTAATATCCTAATGTCCAAATGTAAAAATGTCCCATTGACCCAATATCCCAATGTTCCAATGTTCTAATATCGCAATGCCCAATGTTTCAATATCCCGGTGTCCCAATGTCCCAATATCCCGATGTCTCAGTAGCCCAATGTCCATATGTGCCAGTGTCCGATTGTCCTATTATCCCGAAGTCATAATGTCCCAATGTCCTAATATCCCAGTGCCCCCATGTCACTGTATCTCAGTGCCCTAATGTCCCAGTATCCCAATGTTCCAATATCCCAATGTGCCAACATCCCAATGTCCCCAGTGTACCTAATGTCCCAATGTCCTAATGTGTTAATGTCCTAATATCCCAATGCCCTAATGACCCAAGACCCTATTGTCCACCTCCACATGTTCTTATATCTCAGTGCCCCAATGCCCCAATGTCACAACATCCATCCATCACAATGTCATGATGTCCCAATGTCACAATATCCCGATGTCTCAGTGGCCCAATGTTCCTATGTACCAGTTTCCCAATGTCCGATTGTTCTATTGTCCCAAGGTCATAATAATATCCCAATATCCCAGTGCACGAATGTCCCAGTCTTCCAGTGTCCTAATGTCCCAATATCCCAATGTTCCAATATCCCATTGTCCCAATATCCCGATATCCCAATGCCCCAATATCCCGATGTCCCCAGGTCCCAGTTTCCCCAGTGTGCCTAATGCCCCAATGTCTTAATGTCCCAACTTCCTAATATCCCATTGCCCCAAGATCCTAGTCTCCCAGTGTCCCAATATCCTAACGTCTAAATGTCCCAGTGTCCCAATGTCGCAGTGTGTTTCAAAAAATTGTCTATGCGATGAGCCGAAAGACGCAATTGTTGGAAATCTTTTGTTAACTTTACCTATTAATTTACCGTTATTCCATCCACTTATCTAGATGGAAGACATTGATTCTTCAGAAGGATCACCAGAGGATCATTCATTCCAATTTCATAAAAATCCCATCACGGAGAGAGACAGTAGAAAGAAGTCTTTCTGCAACTGTAGACTCCAGTCTGAAATTGGGTTACTCGCTTAAGACTGTCAGGGTGAAAATTTCACCGTTTATTGCATATATCTTACCCGTTATTATGCCGATCGAAGATTTTTTGTGGAAAGGCACTAGAACAGGATATGTGAAATATTTTGGTAAAAAAAATGGAAGGCTGTAGCCCTGTCAAATAAAAAAGCAAGTTGTCTCCGGTAATCATAGACTTGTTCGCTTTCGTTTTTTTCCTTTGGCGAGCGATACGCTCTCGCGTCTCTTGATATTATGTAAAGGTCCGATACGTAGGTAAGTCAATTTTTGGCTTCGATCGGACTTCACAAATAACTTTGATTTGAATAATTTCAAATCATTGAAATTTGTAAAAAAAATTTCTTAGAAGAACCAATATGGGAGGTTTGGTTTGTATGGCAGCCCCATGACCCCATGGTCCGATTTCATTCATCTTACATATGCTTTGTGTCATCAATAGAAATACAGTTGTGTGAAATTTGGTTGACTTTGGTGCACAAATAAAACAGTAGTTTTTCTTAGAAGAACCTAATTTGGGGGGTTTAGTTTGTATGGCAGCCCCATGAACCCATGGTCTGATTCGATCCATTCTGGCATATATTTTGTGTTATCTTTAGAAACACATTTGTGTGAAATTTGGTTGAAATCGGTACACAAATAAAAAAGTTTTTCTTAGAACAACTCAAATTGGGGGGCTAGGTTTGTATGGCAGCCCCATGACCCAGTGATCCACTTTGGGTGAATCAAACATACAAACAGCCTGCAACAATAAGAAGCACGTGTGCAAAATTTCAGCTTGCTAGCTTCAATACCCGCCGAGTAAAACGCGTCGCAACAGACAGACAGGCAGACGGACATGCTCGAATCGACTCCCCAAGTCATGCTGATCATATATGTATACTTTTTATATGGTCGGAGATGCTTCCTTTAATGCGTTACAAGCTTCATGACAAAGTTAATATACCCTTTCACTCTATGAAGGGTATAACAACATTTTATAAAAAACTTTACAGGGTGAAACAGACGATGGGAACGGGGGGGGGGGGGGAATTGTCCCACAATACCTTTTCTTTTATTTTTGCATTTCCCGTTGTTTCGATAAAGATATATGAATACAAGGTTTTCTGCAATAGGTGCAAAAAGGATGTTTCTTAAAAGCACCCAATTAGTTGATTGGGTTTGTATGGCAGCCCCATGATCCCACAGTCCGATCCCATCCATTTTTCCATATGTTTTGTAGTATTAATAGAAGAACATTTGTCTGATGTTTGGTTCAGATTAGTTCATAAACAAAAGAGTTGGTCTTAGAAGAACTTAATTTGGGGAGCTAAGTTTGTATATGACAGCCCCATGACCCCATGGAATGATTTGATCCATTTTTGCATATGTTGTGTGTCATCAATAGAAACACATTTGAGCGAAGTTAGGTTGAAATTGGTACACAAATAAAAAAGTTTTTCTTAGAAGAACCTAAATGGGGGGTTAAGTTTGTATGGCAGCCCCATGACCCCCTTGTCCGATTTAAGCGATTCAAAGATACAAACAGCCTGCAACAATAATAAGAATGTGTACAAAATTTCAGCTCTCTAGCTTTTATAGCGGCCGAGAAAAACGCACTGCAACAGACGGACAGACGGACAGACAGACAGACAGACAGACAGACGGACATCGCCCAATCGACTCCCCAAGTCATGCTGATCATACATGTATACTTTTTATATGGTCGGAGATGCCTCCTTCAATGCGTTACAAACTTCATGACAAAGTTAATATACCCTTTCACTCTATGAGCGAAGGGTAAAAAAACAAATGAGACGCTGCCCTAAAATTGTATCACTTCGGGGTGCTCAAGGATATGAATCCGATAGTAGTGTAATGATAATAATAATTAGTGGATACTACTTTGCGAAAATAAAACCTTCGGGGGTCTCGCTAAAACCTTAGGAGGGTCTGATTTCAGTTTCAAATAATTAAGCGACAAGTGAGATTGCAGGATATAAAAGGCCTGAAAAGTACGATTTTTTATCAGTGTTCGAGTCTGCAGTGTGCTAATGGTAGTTTCATAGTTTCCCTGTCTCGGAATATTCAAGGCCCGTATTTATGAACATACCTTAACTCAAGGAGACCTTGAGTCAAGGATGGCTAAATTCAAAAAACTAAATGGCATTTCCCATACTTTTTCATAGAAATCATTTATATTCAGGAGTCAATGCATCCTTGATTTAAGGTGAAACTCAAGGAGACCTTGAGTTTTCAATAGACTTGAAATATAATATTTCAAGGTAGGTGGGTAGCTACCTTGACTTCAAGTGAGGTTGACTATAGAAAATTTCAATGTCTCCTTGAGTTTCTCCTTAAATCAAAGTTGCATTGACTCGTGAATATAAGTGATTTCTATGACAAGTATGGAAAATGACATTTAAGTTTTTTAATTTTGGCATCCTTGACTCAAGGTCTCCTTGAGTTAAGGCATGTTTATAAGTACGGGCTTTAGTCCCCGAGATTGAAATCTACCGATTTCTTTTTTCTTTTCTCTATTTTTAGTACGGAAATTTTCGTTATTTTCCAATAGTCAAACCTGCATTTTTACGCTTTCGAACATTTCAGTGCACCGATTATTTTGTAGAGTACCGTAGTAACGAAAAAACCTACCGTGCTCATCGCCTGCCCCTCTAGTCTTCGCCCATGGAATTTAACACCACTATCCAATAAATTTGATATTAAAACTTAGTAGCCAGCCAAATGACTGCGCGTATAGACACAAGTGTGTTTATAAGGGGGTTCGGTGGCTAAATTCAGCTTTAAATTATAATATTTATTCCAAACAGCTCAACGTATAAGGAGGGGTGCATTTAGCTACCATTCCGTAGTGGACTGGTGATCAACGTGCGTTCCAAATGATTTGCTTGTTTTCTTTTATTGGCGATCTCACGTTACAATATTCGACGTTTACGTGATGCGCCAAAACTGCGTGAACTGCCAATAGCAGCCTTTGTGGATGCTACTTAAGAAAGTCTTCCTACTTTGTATAAAAAAAGGTACTCACTCTAAAAATTTATAATTTGATAATTAGTCCCCCCATCTCTTGAAAAAGTAAGCATCGTTCCTGAAAAAGGATTAGGTACTTTTGCTAAAGACCAAACCCCCCGTAAGGGAGAAGATAAAGGTTGAAAGGCTCCGGCTAATTGCTATATCTTCTTCAGTTGTGGCATAACTGCGGACCCTTAGCTATGCAGGAGGAGTTTCATAGGGTGAACGGCTTCGGCCAATTCCTATGTCTCTCTACGGGGCGTTACTTTCCCGCATTATTCGAGTAACCGCTGCGCCTAAGTGCTATATTAACATCTGCAGCGTCGCAGGTTACTTAACGTGATAGGTGACAGAAAACACAATTTAACCACCAAAGCAGCATCTTCGAGGCATGCGCATGATGGCTTTTACTCAAACGACGATTAAACCCTATCATGGTTTCGCGATGTGCCGACAACTCATGCTAAGAAAAACTTCAAGTCAAGAAACCTGAAACAAAAGCCTCGGATTGGACGGATACAAAACAACGATGACCCCGCAAACGAACAACTGATTACTCTTCCGGATCATGGAATGAACGCTCCCTGAATAGACCGGAGCCTTAAGGGCCCTCCTGGATCAGGTAAAACAATACAAGCTAAGCATAGTTGCATTCCAGGAAACTAAATGGCTCAAAAGCGAGATTAACAACCTCATTTCGCACACTATTTTTACGAGTGGTAAAGAGGAGGGCAACGAGGAGCTTGGAGTAGCTTTCATCGTGAGTAAGCAGCTCAAGGACCACGATACGGCTTCAAACCCATCAACGAGCGGCTATGTGCGATCCGCATCAAGACCCGTTTCGCTAATCTCTGGCTCATTAATGCGCATGCCCCTACAGAAGTAAAAGAAGACGCGATTAAGGACGAGTTCTACAACGACCTAGAAACACTCTTCGACTCACTTCCATCAAACGACGTCAAGCTGCTGATAGGAGACTTTAACCTCAAAGTCGGAAACGAAAGCTGCCATAGGGGAACTACTTGAGGTCATAGCCTCCACGACGAAAACAACAACAATGGTCAGCAACTTATCGACTTCGCGAGCGGCAGAAACCTGGTCATAAGCTCTATATGTTTCCCTCATCGACGAATTCATAAGCAGACCTAGAAGTCTCCAGATGAATACACCGTGAACCAGTTCGACCACGTACTGATCAGCAAGAGATGGGCTTCTGTCTTAGATGTTCGATCCTATCGAGGTACCAATTGCGACTCCGATCACTATTTGGTGAGGACGACCTACAGGTGCAGAGTCTCTTCGGTGCACCTGACGAGAATCAACCCTGTCATTATCTTCGAGGTTGACAATTTGATTGATGATGCCACGGCGCACAGTGGGGCGACTAGAACAAAAATTCGGACATAGGCAAATAAACTAAATTTAAATATGGCAGATTTGACTACTATGGTTTTACACTTTAAAGTATAAGCTATCGAAAACCATTGTTAATTTTTTTAAATTGTAACGGTATTGATTGTACAGACATGTTTGTTCAATAAGAAATGCATTTTTAGCACATACCATCAAAATTTCAAATACCCGTATCAACCACCTTACTTAATACAATGGCACATAAATATACTTTTCACGTTAGGCCTTTGGATAGGAAGGCCTTGTTATGGTATTTGCTAATCTAACAAGGAACATAACGGTGCATTTTGAAGATACTAGCCAAAAACCCTGTTATTTTTTTATTTCATCAAAAACAAAAAATGGCCGTAGTTGGCCGGGAAATGAATTAAACCATATTATTCCGCAATTAATGGAGTCAATAAAAACCAAGAGTTTGGCTGCGACCACCTGCGACCCCGGCTACAGTAGCTATTTTTATCGACTAACCTCTGTTTTTCATGTTGGACTTTTTGCATAATAACTTTCACTTTGATGTAGCTTTCCACTTTGATGTAGCTTTCCACTTTAAATTGTGTTTACATGTTGGCAATGTTATGAGCTTATCTGATTCTGAAAATAGGGTAAATAGGAGCAACAGGTCCCGCACCTCCCCTACAAATTTTATGTAAAAACATATTAAATTAGTAATAACTCTTGGCTAAATTAAGCTGATTCGCTCAAGTTACTTTAATAAGTTTTTAATCTAATACCCTTCGACAGGACCAAATACAGGTTCGATCAAATCAAAGGTTCCACCACCTCCCCTATAAAAAAAACTTTATTTCCCAGAAAAACTGTCTTAGCTGCTCATAATTCGTGAAAGGAAAAGTCGTTTGTTTCGATATTTCCATATTTTTCATAATTTGTTATAAACTCCTGAAAAGCATACATAAAAAAGTAACTTTTGTGAATTACTCAGATTTATACATTCAAAGAACCGTTATGATATTAGCGTGTGCATTTTCTACGTCGCATAAGTTTTGTAATTTTTCGATGTTTGAATTACTATATCTTCGAAATAACAGTGAGTTTTTCAACGGGGGAGCAGTGAAATTACAACAAATGTATATATTTGTCGAACCTTAACCCAAATACTAAATTGCACCAAGCCAGACGGAATAACTTTGGGTTTTGTTTGGTAACTCTAGTTTTCCTAAAGATTTAATAAATAATGGTGCAGTTTTGTAACGGTAAATAAGAAAGCCGTATGGCCATAGCATAGTTTACTCTAAATAAGTCGTACTATCTATTAGCATCATTTGTAACATCAGTCAGAAGAAACGGTATATTATCTATACTATGGGGTTGGTAAAAGCATCCTTAAAACCGCTATATTTTCTTTCGGACAGGACATATTTAAAAATGGAGTTCACCATTCGATTCAGCACAAACATATTCAACTTCTAGTCCTTTACATTTCCCAAAAGGACATCTTCGCAAATATCCGATGTCCAATAAATCATCGATTTCGCCCCACTGTGCGGCGGCTGCGTATACTACAGCACTTGAGGAAAAACTGTCGCCCATGCTTGATAACATCAATAATTTAGGCATCCATGAGTTCTGGGAGGAGCTCAAAGACAGCAACAAATGAGTCGCAGAAGTGGTCGTGGGCTATAAAGCCCGGCGCAGACGAACAGACTGGTTCGACGATGAATGCAGGGCCTCGATTGAGGCGAAAAATGAAGCATATCGCCAATACACACAACGCCCTTCCCGAGCCAAGAAAGAAAGATTCAGCGAACTCCGGCGAGTATCTAATAGGTTAATTAGACGCAACAAACGCAACCATTTTGACGAGCAGTTACACCAAATAAACCAAAGATTAGCCAATAAGAACATTAGACAGGCGTACAAACTTATAAAAAATATCAAGAACGCATATCAACCCAGGACAAGCCTATGTAAGGACAATATTCGTAACATCATCAGCGACATCGAAAGCGTCAACAAACGATGGGCCTCGCATTTTGAAGAGGTCCTCAATGCACCATCAACATCCCCCGCGGAGCCAAGTTTTGAGCAGTTAGCCGAACCAGGCCTTCCCGTTCTACCGCCAACAGTAGAGAAGGTGAGTCTTGCCATACAGTCGCTTCAAAATAATAAAGCGCCCGGCGCTGACGAGATCCCAGCCGAACTGCTGAAGCATTGTGCAACGTGCCTGACCAACGCTATACATGTGCTAATGCAGAAAATATGGAACGACAAGGTAATCCCCCAAGATTGGCGCAAAAGCATAATCTGCCCAGTCAACAAAAATGGTGACAAGCTGAAGTGTGAGAATTACAGGGGCATATCATTAGTTTGTACGGCCTATAAGATCTTATCGAAAATTCTTGAAAAGAGTATTAATCCGTACGCAGGACATTGGTGAGTATCAAGGCGGCTTCAGACCTGGTCGTTCAACGACCGATCAGCTTGTCACAGTGAAGCTACTACTTCAAAAGTGCTGGGCATATAACATCGACGTATACCAAATGTTTGTCGACTTCAAGAAGGCATACGACAGTATCGATCGAAGTGTACTGTACAACATTATGCTGCATTTTGGTATACTGGCAAAGTTATTGCGACTCACAAGGATGACAAAGACTGATACCGTCTCGCAGGTGCAGAACTCGTAGAGTGCAGAGCCGACTCACTGACCTATTTGAAACTCGTACTGGACTCAAGCAGGGCGACGGGCTGGCGCCGACGCTCTTCAATCTTGGAGTATGTAATTCGAGCCGCGAATATGGACCACAGCCCAACGCTATCAAGTCGACTCAATTAGTAGCATACCCTCAATATCGCCGCAAAGGAAGTTGGACTACATATCAACGAAGCAAAACAACGGACATTATGCAATCGAAAACAAGGACGCCAGGCAATTCAAGCATCACAGTGGGGTCCTTAATATCGAGTAGACAACTTCAACTATCTGGGTTGTAACTTATCAAAGGACACCAACGAAACCGACGAAATTAAGCGACGGATACAACTATAGCCAATAAGACATATTTCTTGGTCCTCTCTATAATTATTTCGAAACTTGCGCACAGGAACACGAAGCTCCGCGTGTACAAAACGATCATCCTACCCGTGCTATGTTATGGCTGCGAAACATGGACCCTCACCCAAGCCTCCGAAATTTTGCTAGACCGATTCAAACGAAAGGTCCTTCGGCGAATCCGGCACAACCATGAGTTGTATCAATTGTACGATGAGCTGGAAGTATCGAAAATCGTGAAGCTTCAACGTTTGCAACGGGCGGGGCATGTACAACGGATGGACGATAATGGCATGCCAAAGAAAGTGATGGACGCACAACGAATTGGCGGAGCGAGGTTGCGTGGACGACCGAGAGCTCGCTGGGAGAACTCGGTAGGTGAAGATGCCCACCAGCTGCTGGGTTTACGAAACTGGGGGACAAGGTCACGTAACCGCGACAATTGGAGGTCAACGGCGGCCAAGACCCGACGTCGGGCTATCGTGCCACATTGATGATGATGAAACCAAAGTGGTCCTACTGGCGACCATTCCCGATGGAAGCTCCGTTGACACTCGGGAGTTACAAGCCTCTTCGGGACGGACCACTCCCGTTTCCAATAAGAAACCGACCAAGAGTTGCCAAAGAAACCCTCCCAATGGCAAGAGCCACGAAGGTTCGATGCAGGAGGGTTGTGTATGACTGTAAATGTGTGTGGA
Source organism: Microchrysa polita (assembly GCA_949715475.1). Lineage (NCBI taxonomy): Eukaryota > Metazoa > Arthropoda > Insecta > Diptera > Stratiomyidae > Microchrysa > Microchrysa polita. The sequence goes on from OX454416.1 coordinate 97,644,565, forward strand.
TTTGTTCAATGTGCTTTTTCGTTAAATTGGGAGCATTTCATCTCAGCGCGGTTGCTGTCAATTTTGGTAATCCGCGCCGGCATCGAAACCAATCCAGTTCCTAGCGGCACAGCTGTTCAAGCCTTTCTGCACCGCTACTACAACAACAAACAAACCAAAAAACTCTTGAGAAGTAAGCTCTTGTAGGCAGCGATGTATTTAAAGAGGGTAAGGGGCACTGAAGGGGATAATTATTCTGGTTGGAAAGTGTCAAAAGTGAATTGAGATTTGATCGTCCAGAACAAATCTCAGTAGAGTGCAACATTAGCAGGGTCAATAAATTACAACCTGTCACGGAGAGAAAAATGGGCAATGAATTCAACAAAATCATACAATGAAATTCACAACATGCAATTTCACTAAATTTGTAGTGAAAATTATTAAAATGTAGTGAAATTGATTACAATGTATATATAGTTATTTTTACTGGTTTTGTCCTATTGTAAAAATGATTGCAGTATAATGACGAAAATCATTGCATGATATTTGTATGGATAGTTACATTTATTACTCATTTTATAAACTGTAGAACAAAGTTGTCTTGGGTCACTTTGTATGGGGGGTACCCTTAGTTTTTATCCGAATGAGCTGATTTTTGGTGGGTGGGGTGACTGTGACCTTCAATCGCAACGAACTTAAATTTAGCACTCTGCTCCAATTTTGGGGTGAGTTATATACATGCCGTTTTGACAAATTTAAATGGGGGGATTATGGGGGTCCTTGACCGGAGCGACTTAATGTTTACCTTAAAATGATCTTGAACTTATTGTGAATACTTATACAAAATTTTACGGCTAAACTAGCATTCTTTCAAAAGTTATGGAGCTTTTAAAAAAGGTAGAAGATGTAGAATTTTTGCCGACAAAATATTCTATTTTTCTTAGACTAAAGTACCATATGGGCTAAAGGATTCTTTAGGTGCCTCTGCAAATAAACATTTTTGGTGATACTACCTTTTCTAAACTTTCGGACTAAATTCCAATCCACAAACACGAACAAAATAGGTTAAGAGTGGTACTAAACTCATTTCAAACTATGTAGGTAGTACGGCCTGTTAATGTCGTTGAAGACTAAAATATTTTATCTTGTTTGCGATATATACATGGTCATTACGGCTGTGGTGCAGAGGCCACATTTGGTTTGAAAGGAGTCTTGCCAAGTGCTGCATTGAATTTAATACTAAATACAAACGTTCTTAAAATTGAAGGATTTAAATTAGACCACACTTAAATTTAAAGCGGAAGCAAGGAATGTATTTGAATTAAAACCGTGTCGATTTTTTCAATTGCCTAGCAAATTAAAAAAATATAGTCCGCCCACACACGAAGCGTGCGAATCCATTTTTTGGATTCCTCGTTCTGTCAAAATCGGAGAAAATGTATGAAAATTCCATGTTTGTGTGGGATTAGGGTAGATAGGGCGCTCGTCTTCAAATCATAGGTTCGCGGGATCGAATCCCATTGTAGGCGCAGGTAATTTACTATGCTTAAATTTCAATTAACTGACAATCTGTTAATTTGCATGGAAAATGACTGAAAAGTGTGGATCCTTCAAGAGTGTTTACGATTGATTTCACTCTGCTTTTTTCTCAGTCTAGGGGGGCCCACTTAAAAACTTGGCGGGAGGGCCCCGAGTGAAGTTGTTGCGCCACTGATGGATCTGTAATAATTATTATTGCATGGTGTAATAGTTTTCATCCTTCCGTACCTGAAATTAAAAATAGCGCGTAATAATTATCATTGCGTGTAATAGATTTCATTGTTACGATTGTTAGTTGTATATAATATTTGATAGTTAATTTTATTATCAAACTAGCTTAGCTTATTATCTAGTGCTCGCTGCGCCTGCGTTGTCCACTTTGCTTACAACTTGACACTAATTCAACTTTATGAGCGATTTTTAATGCCAATCAACCTGCTAATTATAATTTATTGGGATGGGCGTATCGATGGTGAAACTAAACTGGAAATAGAAACAAAGTGATAGATTTGCGTCGCGCCACTACTTCTTAAGGGGTCAAGGCAACAACAACATACTCAACCCCCTGGTCAAAAATCACAAATCAATATTTTTAAATACAGTCTTAACACCTTTTCACTACATCTTTTCTCTCCGTGTAGCTTTGTCTCTTCAATCATTCCAGTTACTTTTTCACCATAGCTTCTAGTTAACCCAAAAATTAATGTAGTAGCAGTAGTGTATTGGTTCCATACTCTGTGACCTCCACCTAGTGAAGCCTCAAAACATATCTAGGAACGGATGGAATCGGAAGATTACATGATAGGGCTGCCATACAAACCAATCCCTGAAAATTAAGTTCTTTTAAGAAAAACTTTTTCTATTTTAATCCGACCTTAACCAAACTTTACCCAAATGTGTTCCTAGTAAAGCCTCGAAAAATATCCAGGAACGGATGAAATCGGAACACTACGTCATAGGGCTGTCATACAAACTAACCCCTGGAAATTAGGTTCTTCTAAGAAAAACTTTTGTTTTTATGAACCGATGTTAACCAAACTTCACCTAGTCCCTATAGTAAAGCCTCAAAATATATCTAGGAATGGATGGGATCCGAACATTACGTCATACAAACCAACCCCCAAATATTAGGTTCCTGTAAGAAGAACTTTTTATACCCTTCGCTCGTAGAATCAACGAAGGGTATATTAACTTTGTCATGAAGTTTGTAACGCATTGAAGGAAGCATCTCCGACCATATAATAAGTATGATCAGCATAACATGGGGAGTCGATTGGGTGATGTCCGTCTGTCTGTCTGTCCGTCTGTCCGTCTGTTGCAACGCGTTTTTCTCGGCCAATTTAAAAGCTATGAAGCTGAAATTTTGCACAAATGCTTCTTTTTACTGCAGTCAGTTTGTACATTTGAATAGGTAAAATCGGACAATGGGGTCATGGGGCTGCCATACGAACCTAACCCCCCAAATTAGGTTCTTCTAAGAAAAACTTTTTAATCTGTGCACCGATTTCAACCAAGTTCCATACAAATGTATTTTCTATTGATGACACACAACATATGTGAGAATCGATCAAATCGGACCATGGGGTCATGGGGCTGCCATACAAACCCAACCCCCCAAATTAGGTTCTTCTGAGAAAAACTTTTTTGTTTGTGCATCGATTTCAACCTTATTTCATACAAATGTGTTTCTCTCGATGACACATAACATATCTAAGAATGGATAAAATCGGATAATGAGGTCATGGGGCTGCCACACAAACCTAACCCCCAAATTAGGTTCTTCTAAGAAAAACTTTTTTATTTGTGCACCAATTTCAACAAAATTACACACAAACGTGTTTCTCTTGATGACACAAAACATATCTAAGAATTGATCAAAACTGTCCATGGGGTCTTGAGGTGGCCATACAAACCCAACCCCCATTTTGGTTCTTCTAAGAAACAGTTTTTGCACCAATTTCACAAAACCTTGAATTAATGTGTCTTTACCAAAGCAACAAAAAAGTTAAAAACGATTGGAATCGTACTGTGGAGTCATGCTCCCGCAACCCCACTAAAATTTTCCGAGTAAATATTTTTATTTGCCCACTTATTTCAACCAAGCCCAAAACTTTTGTCAAGACGGAAGAAAAAGAATGAGGAGGGGGATTAAATACATAGGTACGCCCGAAAAAACTTTTAGCCCAAGGAGAGCGAAAGGTATCCACATTTCAGCCGCGCCCGAAATTAGCCTCGGCCCCCGGGGGTTGGCGAGCGTAGCGAGCAGGGGCGAAGCCCCCTAGTTTTCTTTTTGAATCTTAACCAAAATTCAGCCAATTGTGTTCCTGGATTAGCCTCAACGCATCCAAGAGCAGATGGAATCGGTACACGTCACAGAACTGCTGTTTAAATTGTTAACGTAAAAGAAGCTTAAGTTTCATTTAAATGTGAAGGGTATTCAAATTTTGGCCGCGCCCGCAATTAGCATCGGTCTCTTACTTTTTTTTATATCGATGTCAAGCTTCAAGGGAGAACCCTGTTAATGCAAGCATAGCCTTGACGGAAGGGAATTAGGGTAAGGGAACGAGAGGGGACAGAACATGTTGCGGCAACTCAGAGATAGAGTGACATTTCTACCACAGAGCCACTGAATACCCAAACCATGTTGACCAAAATCATATTTGTCCTTCTTATCTGTTGAATTTTCCACTCGATAAATGTTTAGAAAAGTTAGAATACGCGAAGCTTATTTAAACTTGCGTAACTGTGTCACAGAAATATAAGTACAACACACAATAATTCACTGGAAATATTTACAAAGGAACTGTCCAAAATTAGCGCATGTTATTTACTCGCAAGATATCTCGACTAGTAGCTAATTTCGCAATGAGATTAATAATTGTGCATTAGCATATCAACGGCAACAGTGAGCATACGGTTACGTGGGAACTATCTTGCCATGAACATCTGTGCAGCAGCAACAGTATCCTTACTTAGAACATCCCCGTTCCATATTTCCAGCATACTGTACACGCTGTTCTTTCTGGCCGGCCGCCCTGAGCCAAACTCCCTAGATGCCAGGATTCTTCCCAAACTATATATGTTCGAGAGTCTCATTTTGCTTAGATAGCGGGAAACATGCAGATGAAGTTATTACAAGTTACTTTGCGCGCTTTACATCTGATGATGAACTCTTCCGTCGATGCTGGCGACCGAAGCCTGTGTTGATGCAATTGCCCGCTCCCTTCTTGTGCATTGCTGCACTTCGCTATACATCAGTCCATAGACACACATGTATCCTCCAAGGGATGATTTCAAACTTTCTCCGGAATGACATGGTTCGTTGTGGATGGAGGCAGCAGATGAAAGGTTGGATAATAGTTGCAAATATGATAAATGTAACACAGAATTCAATACGCCACCATATACCACTTTGCGTTCTACAATATTATATGGATAAGTACTCGGAAGGATGTTGGTTGAGAACTTCGATTGCCGAACATCCTTCAGGATTTTTCCATTGCTTACAATAATATTCACGAGCTGGAGCGAACTGCAAATTGGGATAGAATACAGCAAAAGAGTGAGTTTGGCAAGAGGATAACGATAAGGCGTTTTCCATCGGAGCGCATACATGTAACTACTGTAAACATTTCCATTTAATTTTCCCAACTTATAGGGTTCTAAGAAAGGAACTGAATTTTGGGATTAGGCCAGATGTATGGCTCTTGAAGATGCATGCCTCGAATTGGGTCAACATTAGCTACCAAGTGTATGTTGAAAATAAACAGAACTCTTGAAAGTTGAGTTCATCCATCAACTGAATCGAAAGCTGTAGCCTTTCGTAAGGAAGTGCTTCTTTTTGAAAGACGAAGACGACGAAGCTGCCGGATGTTTGGGGAGAAAAACACGAATAACAACCAATTCAGTTCCACTTATGCCATGAAATTCACCCTAAAATATATTGTCGGTGTATTTTCCATGTATGTATTCAAAACAGTTTACCTCCAAGCATTTCAACTTTACGAGCATTCCGAAAAGGAATCAATGCAAGTCATAACTGCGAGAAAATATTAAGGATGTAAAGCACGTTTAGAGACGGATTTACATGCACATATGCGGAGAGCAATCAGCAGCTTCAGTAGTCCGCTAGAGAACTTACAAGCAATTATTGAGTGCATTTGATTGCAGCAAGTCATTTCTATACATACGTATATCCATAGGCATGGAACGAATCCTTTCGAGAACTTCTCTCACATATCATGTGATATGTATGCATTGCACAAGTGCCAACTTTGAAGCGGAATATAATTAATAAAGTTTCCTCTGTGAATTCAGGCCGTTATTAGAGCCAAAGCCGAGAAAATTGAGAAATTAAAGTAGAGACCGGGTGGGTATCCTTTTCAGTGTTACGCATATAATCTAAGCAACTATGAATATTTCATAAGCATGCCGAAATGTTGTCGCAAGCTAATCCCTTTGATGAATGGAATTCCAGACAAACATGAATATAATATGAACCTAGAGCTAGGAGCTTAAGAATATATTACTCATCATGACTAGGAATTCTGAGCCGGTATATAAAACCATGTTCGTGGAAAAATCTAATGAAAGACGACGACAACAACACTCACGGTATTATTCGAAAATCTTTGATACTCGTATATTTCATGGTTCCTGGAAAACATTGTCTATAGGCAACATTGTGAAGAGAATCAAACAATTTTGGAGATTGTTAATTTTTTGGCTAATGAAACTCTAAATAGACAAGCAATCCTTGATTCTGTATGGAGAATACCATAGAAGCATTTAAACATTTAAAAATCGCAAATTAACATTCGCCAAAAGGCATCAGCATTTATACGAAAAGGACACTTTTAATTTACTTCGTCGTCGTCTACCACGAAAATGGCCTTCTAAATAATTCAAAGTCCATCAGACCTTGTGGTCATCTGAGAAAACAACAATCATCAGTCCAATGTTGTCCTTCGACATGTTTCCACACTTGAGTTCCAGCCATCTGAATAGGTACTATATCTAACCGTCATGACAAAGTTTCTCATTCGTCTCAGTCCTGTATCGTCAAGGTTCCTTTAGGTTTTTAATTTAAAAGCAAGTGTAATGGATTTTGTACAAAAAAAAATCTTTCTGGTTGAAAAAAAAAATCATACAAATATACATTCACTGGAAAAAAAAATCTTGTGGTGAAAACTGCCTCCAGTAAAGTTAGCATTTGCAACATGGCGAACGAGAACATTGGTTGGACACAGACAAATATTTCGCCAGACAAAGTTTGCCTCGATGCTTTCATCGTCCGCCGGAGTCGGAGTTGTCGACAACAAGAAACAAGATGGAGAATTAAAAAAAGATTAGACAAATTGGGAAAAAAGTTACCAACCAGAAAACGAAAAACTCTTATGTGGAATGTTTGACCGAGTAAATAATTCTTACTATGAGGGTACTGTGTGCATAGAGAGACTTAATGGAATTTAGGATTTCTTTCTATGCCCATAATGCTGGTACTGTCTGCAAAAGGAGGACTATAGTTTGGTTGCAGAGCAGAACTAGTAATTTTGGATTCATGGTTGCATTATGGTCTGTTTGTTAATGAAAAGAGCGGCAAAGATGAATTTAAATATTAGGCGTGTTTTTTGTACTCCGGTATAGGTTAAGCTGACCAGACTTCCGAAGACCCAATGCTGTACACATGCTTGCGGAATGCAGCATTCACGCCGATTTGGAGAAACACGAAGCTACCACCATGATGCATGCCATAAAATTATCTAATTCTTCTTCCCTTCATAAATGATATCTTCGTAAACAGAATTGAGAAGGAATAGTAGCCGATATTCTCGGAAATATGTGGTAAACCTTGGGATGGCAAGGTTCAAAATGCCATCTTCAGGGGAATTTCGGAACTAACCCTTTTAACCGTATTTTCAATTGCATAATTATTGTTATTGTCTTGGTTTGAATTTTAACAATTCCTAGCGTATACTGGTGTACATGAGATTTGGATTTCTTCAAGCGCTGTTTTTCAAATAGTGCTACTGCCACAAGAACAAATCAGGTAGAATTTACTAAGACAATTTTGCATTATAACGCACATCACATCAGTATTGTGGGATATCTAGTGATAAAATAGGAATTTTTATTGAGCAGCATTACGGCACATGCTGGAGTAACTGGGTTGAACACTACTGCATCATACTATCCGATATGTAGTTAAGAAAGGTTTTTCTCGTCTTTACGTCTTGCATCCTCGTTCTGTAGAACATTATTGTATGCTGCAGCTGCAGACAAATCACTCACTGAGGCCTATTTTACTACATTTATCTCCAGTGTGGGAAAGATTCCTAACATTTGCGCTCGGTGTTGCAGACAAACCTTCAATTTTAAGTTCACCCCACAACTTTCCAGGATTAAAATTTCGAGTAGTTCCTAACACCGGTACATTGGTTTGAGACCGGTGTTCAATCAGTACCGGTACCAATATTTCGAAGAAAAGATATTCCGATTTTATGTCCGGTTCTTTCAACCATGGGCCGGTCCCGATTTAACCTGTTCATGGTGCTCATGGTCATGCCAAAAAACCCGGCTCATGGTTGGAAAAAAAAAACGGGTAGTGCTAAAAAACCGGTACTTGAATAAAACCCGCTCATGGTTGAAAAAAGCCCGGTACTGAAAAATCGGGTCATGGTTGAAAAACCGGCGGGGGCCGGTGCACTGGGTATGTTACCGGGTACTGAAGAAAACCGGTATCCGATATTTAAATCTGTGCAGAACCAGGCCTACTATCAAGGTGTATTGTATTCTGCGTACTTAAAATCTTTAGGCGATTCGCGGTTCTTTCTCGCTGTGCCAAACTTATTCCTCCAGAATCACAGCTAAACAAGCAGAATAGAAACAATTTAAAAACCTTGAGCTTATCTTGAAGTGATCAGGTTTCATTGTGTGGCTTGTGGAATGATGTACATTTTGCTGTACATTTCCCAATGCTGTACGGCAGGTCCAAATGCTGTACTGTACAGCAAAATGCTGTACGTCTGGTCAGCTTAGTATAGGGTAGTTTAGTGTAACTACATGTGGCTACAATACCAACAAGACCCATACAGGTTATGTTGTTATTGTGACCCCAATAAACTAACCTACACAAGAATACACTGAACCAAATATTTCTTCATATGAACGAATTTTTTTTCGTAAAATTTTGAATAAGATTTTTATTTGATTTGAATAATAATTGCATAATAATATTTGCATTGAAAAAGTACAGGTAGATTTATAGAAAAAAAGTTGCATATTATTCAATATGAAAATTTTCAAATTAACTAAATTTTCATCAGTTTAATTACTATTCGCTTACAATTTTTTATCAATTTGAGGAAATCACACTTTGTAAAAGTTTTTCTTCGTATAGAAGAAATTATTCAAACTGACGATTTGTCTGCGCTAAATTATTGGAACCAATTGACGACGTCGGGCTATCGTGCCACGTTGATGATGAAATGATGAATTGATTGTACCAAATGCACAACGAAAATTCAGGAGGACCAGAAGAGTGTATGCTGCGATGGATACTGCAACTCATGGTTTAATTTTGAGTGCAGCAACCTAACAATGGCTGAATATGAAATTATGAAAATATCTAAAAACAAAAGAAATATCATGTGGGTTTGCGAAGCTGATAAAAAGAAATGGAATAAATTCAAGAAAGGAGAGTCTCATTATGTTGAAATTCTTGAAGCGAGTAAGGCGATTAAGGAAGCAGCTAAAATTATTAACAGCGAATTGGAACAAAAAAAATAGACCAGAAAATAAAATGAATAATAACTTAATACTCCGATGTTGTTAAAGCCGGTCAAGAAAAAACGAAAAAAGAGGAATGCAATTATAATCAAACCGAGAGTAGAAAAGACATCTGAAGAAACGAAAAAGGAGGTTAAAACGAAAATCAACATTTTGTAAATTGGTAGTCGCACCAGGGCGACCGGGGCACGGAGCTGATCCCAAGGATCGAAAACGCTCCTCTACGAGCAGGCAGCGGCACGTGCTTGTATGCTCAGCCTAGGAGAGATGCGGGCGGGGTGGTCGCCGCTCGTAGATTCCACTACACTCACAAAAAACCACGTGCCTTCGTGAACTCACACACTAGTAACAAAAGGAATTTAAAAGGGGAAAAGCGAAAAAGATAGAGGCTGGTGTCGGCCAACTCAAGCAACATCCTTTTATGCTCTGGGGCCCCGATGTTAGTGAACCCCGGCCATCTTTACCCTCAAACATAACCTACAAACCCGACCATGCGGTACCCAGGGCCTAACCAGGTGTAATATAATATTGGGGAACCGCCCTTAATGCGTAGCGAGATGAAACACACGTCAGATCATCCCGGGAAAATTATCGGAACGGGGATTAGGGGAACACATTCACACCTCACACATCACACATAACGGACTCCTTCAGGAACTGAGACATGCGGTATTTATCCTTATGTGGACGCGGCCACCGGTTTGGCTCCTTCTTCTTCTTCGGGCTTCCTCGAACACTTTCCACATATGTCTTCATTTCTAAATTCCGCGCGCGCGAATCTTCACTTTGGCCACATGTGGCCCGGGAACCGTTACTTTTTGTTCTTTTCTACGCGGTGGCAAGGTGTGATCCGAAAGACGACTCAAATCCGACTCCCCGAATTTTCTCCGCGACATCGCTTACCCAAATTCTCAGGTGAGAGGACGGCAACCTGTTTTCTTTCTCCCAAGACTTTGTTGCTGGGATCTTGAGATGGCTTATCTTTGCCGCGATAAGTCATCTTCCCGTCGTCATCAAATCAAATTGTTCGAAAATATAGCCCGGCGACTCGCAATTGCATGGCAATCATAACAATTCGATATTCCTTTCGATATTCCTTTCGCCCACACAGAGCTATACTATCACTCGCCCCTGCTTCGTTTACCCCGAAATCACAGCATCCTACAACTCGGTTCTTTTCCCACGTCTCTTGATATTTTCAAATCAAACCTAAGGAGCGTTATTTTCGGAAGGGTCTCTGGTTTATAATTTCTTTTCATTTTAAAAACTTTAATAATTGATAATTAATTTTACCTTACTCAACTTTGTTTTTTTTTTTTAATTCTTAGCATTATTGTTTAGTTTTGTAATTGGAGCGTATAAGCTCTGTAAAACATGCGAATTTATAAATAAATTGTCGAAGCGAGGAATTGGAATTGCAGGAGTTAAGCAGATAGGAAAGGGAGGAATTGTCGTCCATACTACAGAAGAAACTGGATGTGAGGCTTTCTTTAAACCATTGAGCGCGGAATATGAAATAACTGTACCGTAACCTATTCTACCGAAAGTTGTCCTAAATGGAGTACGTAAAAAGTATGACGAAAAACAATTTAAGGACGAGTTATTTAACCTTAATCATATTTTCGACGAAAAAGATGACTTTAAACTTTTATATACAAAGTCGTTGACAAAAGGCAAGCAAAGCAAGTTTCTATATGTACTTCAAGTGACTGGTATAACTTATAAGAAGATTATAAACAAAGAAGTATGTCTGGACTGGGACGTGTACACAGTTAAAGATGATCATAGCGTATTGCGCTGTTATAGATCCCAGCATACCATACATAACGTAGGTTCACCACAAGACGAATGAAACTTTTTCTTTCGCTTTTTATGAAGAAAATCGAAGAATTGTGTTATCTTCGTTCTAACAAAGGTATGTGGTTCGCTAGTAAATCACCCAAAATGATAGTAAGCGGAGAATTCTACATGCGTTTTTTTTTATTATTTTCAATTTACTATACTTCGCTATGGCTGAAGGTTTGCTCAAATAACGTAACATTATTTCGCAGAAGTGTTCGCCAAAGGGGGCTATTTCATTCGCTTGAGTTGAATTTGGTGTCTAGCTCCTAAACGTCTCTTCATCAATCGTGTGGTCAGTTGCTATTTTCAAATAGAGCCGTGAAAGTGTTAAAGTGCATAATTAAAAGTTTACAATGAATTTAAATTTCTATTATAAATTTATAAATCAATTTTGAGATGTTGAAAATAATAAATCCGCCAGGAAATTTGAACAAAAATTTGGCCAAACTTCGGAAAAATGAAGGGGAAGCTGGATTTTTGCATGAGCCTTCCTTTCAAGGTCCTAAACAAGACCCTAAAAGTCCCCGTCTCTACGAGTGCCGCTAGCGGTGCTACAGAGGGTCAAAGACCCTCGAAAACAGGTTTTTCTGAATACATATCTCGATAACGGTAGTATACACAACAAAGTCGTGTATGGCAAATTTGAAGCTCTTGTGCTTTTTCAATAAACGATGGAAATACCGAATACGTTCGGGTACTCCTAACCGTGCCAGGAGGTCTAACGGTATTTTTTAACAATTTTTCAAGAAATAACGGTAACTCGTACTAAAAGCTTTTGTGTTGAAAATTTGTAGCCTATAGAGTTTTGAAGAAAGCGGTTAAATTTCATATCAATACGTGCAGCTTTAAGGGCGCTGGTGTTTTTTGGGGTTTTTCGTGAATGGCGCTAAGACGGGGGAGTGTGCTCTCTGGTCTTCTGGGAGAAGTTTGTAGCTTATGTGGCTGTTAGTAAGACGCCAAAAGTCCCCAAAGATGGGGGCCCCCCTAACAAAGTTATGAGGGTCCAAAGATTCAATTAAGCCGTTTTTGGGGAATATCTCTATAACGGTAACGTCCACGGAAAACTGTTATATGGCAAATTTGTAGCTTATACAACGCTCAACTAAATATCCGAATTTCAGATCGATGCGTGCAATGCTAAGGGCGCTATGAGGGTCTGAACCGTACAATAACGGTATTTTTCGGTTTTTCGTGAAATTCTCTGTAAAGGTAACGTATAACAGAGGCAGTCTGTACAAATTTGTTGTTTGTATGGTTCCAAATTAAATGCTCCACCGATTTGAATGCGCCTGAGGAAACCATACGTACATTACAACGTTTAAACTAACTAATTTTTGAGGAAGGTATGTGTAGATATTAGGCTTAAAGTCGTGCAGTGCACACAAGAAATGTAGTGTATGTGTGCACGTATGGTTGCCTCAGGTGCATTCATATCGCTGGAGCATTTTATTTGGAACCATACAAACAACAAATTTTTACAGACTGCCTCCGGTATACGTTACCGTTAAGGAGATTTTCACGAAAATAACCAAAAATACCGAAATTTAAGGTTTGGAGCCTCATAGCGCCCTTAGTACTGCACGTATCTGAAATTTGAACATTTACTTAAGAGTTGTAAAAACTTCTAATTTGCCATGTAACAGTTTTCGGTGCACATTACCGTTATAGATATATTTCCAAAAAACTGCTTATTTGGATGTTTGGCTCCTCATAACTTTGCTAGGGGGGCTCCCATCGTTGGGGACTTTTGACGTCATACTAACAGCCACACGAGCTACAAATTTGTCTCAGACGGTTTCCCTCTAGAGGTTACCGTTATTAAAAATTTTCCGAGAAGCGGCTTTTTGTTTAACTTTGACCCCTCATAACTTCCTTGGCGGTTTACGGGTAAAATGAGTTGTTTTGCCATATTAATTTGAAGTTACAGAAGCAACAAATTATTACAGTCTTCCATCCTGAATGCGTTCCCGTTATAAAGCAATTCACGAAAATAACGAAAAATACCGTTATTGTGCGTTTCGGACCGTCATAGCGCCTTCAGTATTGCAGGCATCAATCTGAAATTCGGATATTGAAATAAGCGTTGTATAAGCTACAAATTTGTCATATAACAGTTTTCCGTGGACGTTACCGTTATAGAGATATTCCCAAAAAACTGCTTAATTGAATCTTTGGACCCTCATAACTTCGTTAAGGGCGCTCCCATCTTTGGGGACTTTTGGCGTCTTACTAACAGCCACAGAAGCTACAAATTTCTTCGAGAAGACAATAGAATACACTCCCTCGTCTTAGCGCCATTCACGAAAAACCCCAAGAAAACACCTTTTTTAAGGTTTGAATCCCCAGAGCGCCCTTAAGGCTGCACGTATTGATATTAAATTTGACCGCTTTGCGCTTTAGTCAAAACTACATAGACTACAAATTTTCCATACAAAAGCGTTTAGTACGAGTTACCGTTATAGAGATTTTTGTGAAACATTGTTAAAAATACCGTTAGACCTCCTAGCACCGTTAGGAGCACCCGTACGTATTCGGTATTTCCATTGTTTATTGGAAAATCATAAGAGCTTCAAATTTGCCATACACGACTTTTCTGTATATGCTACCGTTCTCGAGTTATTCAGAAAAACCTGTTTTCGAGGGTCTTTGACCCTCTGTAGCACCGCTAGCGGCACTCGTAGAGACGGGGACTTTTAGGGTCTTGTTTAGGACCTCGAAAGGAAGGCTCATGCAAAAATCCAGCTTTCTCTTAATTTTTCCGAAGTGAAATGCCAATTTTCCTGGGGTAAAAGTATTTTTTCATTAAAAAATTATGAGTTGTATTTTACTTTGAAGCACTGTAAGAACCAAACCACTTATCTGATTTGAGTGCGGTTAATTTTAGTTTTATGTAAATTTGTTTGCTGTCAAAACCATCTTACTTCGCTATAGTAGGTCGTATAGTTTTGAAGATATTGGGGATTAAGTCATGCAAGCAAATTATTATTTTTTAATCTTCAAACGCCTGTGGCAGCTAAAGGGTTAAGAATTGGGGGTAAGTTGAAACAACTTTTTTTCTGGAAATCACGTGGGGAATCATTTTCCACACCCTGTATACCTACTCTACGAAGAGGCTATTATTTTGATGAAGAATTACTATTAACGGCCAATGATGACTAGTACAAAAAATATTATAAATGTCAAAGCCGGAAATAAAAACGCAAGAATTAAGTTTGTTTTTTTTTTTAGTGCAGGTTTGACATTTATATGAACTCAAAATGAATAGATAAAATTATTTTCCAGCTTTTCGAAAACTACTTTGCTCAATTGATCCGTTTACTCACTGAGCTATAATAGTGTAGTTCCGAGGTGATTTCAGATTGCAAAGTGTGGTGGAGAAATTTTTTTTTGTTTCTTATGTTTTTTTGGGGTGCTGAGCTCGAATCCGGAGCTCCCCACTAGGGATGTCAAAAACCGGCCCATAAGCCGGTTTTCGGTTTTTTCGGTTTTTTCGCAAAGCCGGTTGGACCGTCCGGTTTTAACCGGGCTCAAAGTACCGGTTTTCGGTTAACCGGTTTTTCATTGAATTGCTTAGAATTTTAGCAAAATAATGCATACACACTCGTCAAGCTGATGTTCGTATAGAAATATGACTGTGTAATGGAGCCCTAAAACAGAAACATGTTGAACAAAAAAGATAATCAAATAAAATTGTCAGAAGTATTCATAATGTTTCAAAATTAGTTAACTGAGTTTTATTAGTGCAGTCAAAATATCCCATTTCAGGCCTCCAAAGAGAAAAAAATAGAGAAACGCTATTTTTTTGGTTTTTGAATCAGCGAGCTCCCAGCATTCTAAAATTCATTTTGCTAAAAAAAAAATGTTGATCGGAAAGGTCCCAAAAAGGACAAAAAAGGATACTCTTTAATCCTTGACCGGAGGTCAGCATGTCGGGTATCAAATCAAAGGGGACGTCGAGTAAATTACATATCTGGTGTTTGTTTCCTGTTTCAAGGACCCTCAACGGAATAAATCGAGATTAAATCGAAAATTATTGTGTTTTCCGTGTATCTTTCCAAAGCCATAACTACGAGAATAATCCAAGTTGTCACTACGTTTCTCACTTTTCCGAATCTATGATAGGTTAAGATTCTACCATTAAATTTGCTAAGAAAAAAATTATCGGAAAGCTCTGAAAAAGGACATTAAAGGACACTAATTACAAACCTTGATTGAAAGTGAGCATGCCGGGTGTCATGTCAAAGAAGACGTCGAGTGCATTGCATATCCGGTGTTTGTTTCCTGCTTCAAGGACACTAAATGGAAAAATTCGGGCTAAAACGAAAAATTACGGGTTTGGAAAGATACATATACGAGAAACATGAAAATTTTCCATTGGATCCCAATTTTCTCCTGTGAGGGTCCTTGAAACAAGTAATAAACGCCAGATATGAAATGTACTCGACGTCCTCTTTGATATGAAATGCCCACGTTCGATCAAGATTTGTAATTAGTGTCCTTTTTGAGAGCTTTCCGATCATTTTTTTTCTTAGCAAATTTAATGGTAGAATCTTTAGCTATTATAGATTCGGAAAAGTGAGAAACGTAGTGACAATTTGAATTACTCTCGTAAGTAGGGCTTTGGAAAGATACACGGGAAACACAATAGTTCTCCATTTAATCTCGATTTATTCCATTGAGGGTCCTTGAAACATGAAACAAACACCTGATATGTAATGTACTTGACGTCCCCTTTGAAATGATACCCCACATGCCGACCTCCGGTCAAGGATTAAAGAGTATCATTTTTTGTCCTTTTTGGGACCTTTCGGATCAACATTTTTTTTAGCAAAATGAGTTTTAGATTCCTGGGAGCCCGCTGATTCAAAAACCACAAGAATTAATCTTACTCTATTTTTTTCTATTTGAAATGCTAATATGACTGCACTATGATGTAGATGTTGAAGTCTTTGTGGACACGACGGATGTTGAAGTGGACGCGGACGTCGTAGCAACTAGCGATTCGTCTTCCTATAACAATGAACTCTAAATGCACTAATCTGATACACATATACATTCACGACGCAAAAAAGATACACGTGTGACACGCAACGGAAACAATATCTCCCTTGGAAAAATGCAAGGAGCGGTAGTTTGACGAAGCGATGGTTCTTGGAATAATAGCACTAAGGAGAGTTTTCGGAAATACGAAATTTTTCATAGAAGACAAGCAATAGAATTACAGACTGACAAATCAAGAAAATATAAAAATTTTATGAATTTGGAAAGTTTTTTTTTTTTGGTTTTAACCGGATGGGCAAACAACCGTCCGGGTTAAAACCGGGAGGATGAAAAAACCGAAAAAAAACGGTTAACCGTTTTGAAAGTACCGGTTTTCGGACTAACCGTCCGGTTTTTGACATCCCTACTTCCCACCAAAATTTCGTTGCGGAACAGGATCAAAACCGCGAAAAAAACCGAAAATTTTCGGAGTTTTTCGGTTTTTTTGTTTATAACTCCGAAAGTGTACATTTCTCCGAAAACCTGTCCATGAAAATATTAAAGAAAACATAACTGCGGGTCCAACGCGCCATTAATCATTATTTATTTATTATTTATTTATTTATTAATTCCACATATAATATTGTTCTTACAAAATAATGTATAAATGTATTTTGTGAGTTTAAGCCCCATTTAAGCTATAGCTTGTGTAAGGAGCATATGTTTCATTATTATTGGCAAAGTTTTGAAATTACATTTTAATATTAGACGTTTCCCTATAGACTAACTTACTAACTAACAATATGAATGGTAACAATTATAAATTAAAAAATTAATAAAACGAGAATTTAGAATCTAGATCTTCTACACTTAATGAATGAAGCCATACTTTCAATTTAATTTTAAATTCAGCTATTGTAAGAGATCTTTTAATATATATATAAGATGGTATTTCGTTATAAGCTCTGGGACCAATATAAGTTATGTATTTTTGAGATTGAGTTTTTCGACAGAGTTGAATAGGAATATTTGATCGGATAAATCGGGTATTTATTATTTTTTGGCGTTTTTTGCAATTTTGACCCTGTTTTGCAACGAAAGTTTGGTGGGAACTTACAGATTCAGGTTCTGCACTCCAAAATACACAATGTACAAGATAAATGCAACTTTTACGACCAAAATTGAAAAACCGTTCAATCTCAAATTTTTTTCATAAAATGGAACTATGTTAAAAATGGCAAATTTAAATTATCCACTGTAGTAATACCGCTCAACAGATTTTTAATATTCATGTCGCTTTGGACGCGCAATTATGTGCTCTCTAAAATATTTCTGTAGAGTTTTTCGCAGAAATAAATAGTTGCAGAATTAGGGGGCAAATAACGGGAAAACAGCAAAAATTTTAGGGTTTTTCACGATTTTGACCCTGTTCCGCAACGAAATTTTGGTGGGAAGCTCCGGATTCGTGCTCAGCACCCAAAAAACATAAGAAACAAAAAAAATTTGTCTCCACCACATTTTGCAATCTGATGTACTAGGTTTATCACGTAGTAACTACACTATAAAGCAATCCTTATAGATCAAGTCCGTCGGGAAAATCACACACGAACGTCAATTTTTATAAAAACATGTTCATGTTGAACTGGGACCGTGTCGTATTTATTTCCTCTGCGTTATTGAAGCCCTGACTCAACTTTCATATTTTAATTAAAATCACTTGCATGATATTTTACATTACCAACACAAGACAAGCAGTTCGTCACACATCCCGTCAAGTGTTTTCCTCAAGAGATGGCGGACGATGTTATCCTTGCAAAGTTTCCATTTATTTAGAACAGTGTTTCCTAACTCGCAAATGATTGCGGACTACTTTACGTGAACATGAATCACTACGGACCACTACCTTTTTAAGGAAGGGAATTTTGCGATTTCTATTTTACAATGTTTTAAATATTTTCATTATATTTCTTAGCGACAACAAAGTGGGCAACTTACACAAAAATGGTTGGAAACATCAGAAGTAAGCGCCACATTCCTCTTCTGTGATTACCTCCTCGTATTGAAATAATTTTAACAGAGGCTTTGACGAAACACCCCCAAAAAATTTCGGTGTAACCATGTGCAACAGTTCATTCAAACCACGATCAAAAGATCACTGAGCAATGCAAATGACGATAAAATTCAATTAACCTTGGTTTTGCTTTGCGTGGTACGATGAACACCACGCTAAGTTGGGCCGGTTTTAGAAAAACTTAAAACCTTCAATGCAACACACAATCAAGTAACTTAGTACCGACTTTTGTCAATATTTGATGACCGCTCGTGGGTGAAGAGTTTACCTTAGTAACTACCAAAATTAAGGTATAGGCAAAGGCAGTATAACATTGACATTTCTTTGGGTTCTTCAGAACAGGACAGACACACCTAACTTTGAGATGAGAGTTAAAGGCGCCTTACTTTGTCAGATAATAATTCATTAGATGCGGCTTTACCGGATAAATTTTAACTTTATTTTAACGAAGGATTGAGGTGGTTTATTACTATTGACATGGTTTGTGTTCAAATGATATTGGCTGATTCTAATGCTCCTTTGTTGAGTATTGTGGTAAAATTTGGACACTGTGCTGCCACTGTGCAAATTAATTTAAGATAAGAAGTAAAAACAATTACAGAAAACAGTTTCACATTATGTGAGAAAAAATGCACTTATTCATGAAAATCACCGGTACAATGCAGACTGAGACCACCGAGCTTAATGCAACTTAACTTTAGGTCTGCACACATCGCCATTTCAGATGGACCACATACACTGTAAAAACAAGGTTGAATTTTACATCGAAAATTCGTTGAATTTTACACCTTTTTTCTCGCAAAATTACAGTAAACGTTTATTTTTCAACCAAATTTCTAGTAAACCCACAAAATAGTGTAATATTACACAGATTTTTTAATATTTCTCTATTTTGGTGTAATTTTACACCACATTTGGTGTGAAGATGTGTCATTACTTTATTTTTGTGTAATTTTCATGTAATATTGCGATTTTGTGTGAAAATTACACCTACATTTGTGTAAAACTGAGTGTGCTACAATACTTTGAATTATCGCATTTTCCTGTATCTGTCAAGTGGCTTGTTCTGTGTGCAGTTAGTCTGTTCCGTCCGAAGTGCGTTCGTGTGAGCATCATATTATTGTTGTTGTTATAGCGTTTTTTGATGTTGAACCGAAGGGGGTGTGCCAGCTCTTGGCCGTTGGAATAACGACTAGCTCCAGGACGATTAAAATCGAAGAACCGGCTGCCGTAAATATTATTTTTTAATTACATAAACCCAGATGTAAATTTACATTTTCGCCGGTGTAAATTTACATTTGTTCCAGTGCAAATTTGCTTATTTCTGATTTAAATTTACATAATTCTAAGAGTAAGTAGTAAGAAGTAAATATTTACACCGTAAAGTGCAAAATTACTCTCGCTCATATCATGGTGTAAATTTACTACTATAATAGAAGGAAAAAAAGTTTCCTCCTATTATTGGAGTAAATTTTTTTACAGTGTACCTAGTACGAAAGTATTCACTACTTTATCTATATCATAATATTTTCAAAGCTCATGCCTATTATTTTAATGAATCCCGTTTAAAAACTACTTTTTTAAAAGCAGTCCCCGTAGTATCTCGCGGACCACTTACGGGTCTCTCACGGACCACCTTCGGTCCGCGGACCACCTGTTGGGAAACAGTGATTTAGAAAATACACTTCATATCCGTCCTTCAGCCTTTAGTGTCAAAACGAAATATACACATATGTATTCCGTTATGCTCATCTTGCGGTACTTTCGCGCTTAGCGAATACTGCATGTGTATGCGCTAAAATGACACTAAACTTTCCACTAAAGCGTCAAATATGCACAACAACGACGCAACGATACACAGTGGTAGCAAATGCCTAAGTTACCAACATATTAAGCTTGCCGAGATACTTTATCATAAGTTGGTACGGTTTGGCGAGGTCGCAAAGGCTTCCCAGTAGGGAATTTCCTTGTTGAATATTCATATGCTGACTGTTTTGTCGCAATAAGGACATTACGTAGACGCGCGGTTTCATTGTAATGTGCTTGGGGCGGGATCAGAGTTGAATAAACGTGTGTGCATAGTACTTCTAGCAAAATAATCATCAAAATTGCAGTTATAGGCAATAGTTCCCAAAAACTGTATTAACTCTAATGTTTGGAGTTTATGTTGAGCGAAATTCGCAATATTCTTAATGCCCTCCAAAATTAACCCATAAATTGTAATATGAAACATAGTGTAGGAAGTATTGCAATTTCATGCACAACTACTGTCTAGATACGGATATTATCCACAATTTTCGCTAGGATGGTAGTCATTAAAGTTAACGAGAATTACAGTTATGAAGTTAATTTCACGAGTTGATACATGTGCAAATGGAGCAAGTTTTCTAACTAATGATGGTGTTTACTAGAAGAAATATATAGTATAAAAGGATAAAGAGAATTTAGTGGCATTTTACCAAGGAAATTTTGAAAATTTTGCTCATACAGTTATAAAAAGCTCCTACGCATTTTGCAACGTAGTGCTAATTGATGACTCAAATCCTTTTCTAAACTAAATTTAAGAAAACATGCTGGGCAAATAGTTTCATGTAAATTCAATCGCCTGGTATTTTCATTTATTGTACACGGAGAATATAATCGCAGTCGGTAATAATTGCCTCTGTGCTCTTTCTGGAACTTGGGATTACATCGCGCGACCCTGTAACGAGTGAGAAGTCCTAGTTGCAGCCAATTAGTTGAACCAATTTCGTACAAAATGAAATTAATATGCGTATTATTCCTTTCAATTTGCGTCGCTTATTATTCCGCATAGTGGAAGTTACTTTCCGCTTCTTCCGTCCATCCTTAGTATAGGAATGAGCTTAATAGAGAAAATTTTAACGACACAGGACTCGTTTGTTCAATGAGACTCGAAATGAATACGCGTTAAGCGCGGAAAATAGCGCGAAAGGAGCCGCGTTTGCACAGTAGCTCACACGTCGAATTGAATTTTTCCGTTGGGAGCGAAAAGAAAACGGTGGCGCAGATATATTCGCCAATAATGGTGATTTATAGGCAGCTCAAATGGCTTCTTCCGAACAATTGGCCATTATTCTTTAAGTTTTCGCGTGCTACATAAAATTTCATTACGCCATAACTCGTGCATACAACGTGCCGGCTAGAAAAAAATAATATAACGAAGCAAAAGACCGCGTTGGCGGCCATCAGAGCCGCGAGCACTCTCCTGCCGATATCGGTGTCCACGTACGTTGTCGTAGAGGATTTTGTATACATTTTGCACCCAGTTACTCCATGGCAGAGTCTTTTACTAGCTCATAGCTGAATTGTTTACATCAAAATGTTAGACCGATAAAAATTAATTAAGTGTAATATTTTGCCAATAAAGCAAAGTGGATTTCCGTGATGGAGCTCGCGGAGTCTTGGGGAAAATGGGAAAAGTTTTTAGTCGGCCATTATTTTTTTCTGTTCGTAGAGCTGTTGCTATTTTATAGACTTAACGGCTGGTAATATACATACTGACTATCAACGACGACAGGATATTGAGCAAGCGCATCTGTTGATGGTAGCCTTTCGTCGGCCTAATGCATGTTTGTTGTTATCCATCAGGTGAGACTTGCTACAAGTTGTAGCATAAATTTTCATGATCAGCACGAGTTTTATTGTGCTATTAAATTCAAATTAATGCCAAAGCATTGCCTGGGGAAATTTAAAAGGTTCAATGAAAATGATGATAACGTGAGAAAATATGATTCCGGTTTGAGAATTTATTGTTTTTATCAAGACGATGGAGGATTGCTATATCTCTAATGTGAGGAACATAAAACAGGACTGAAATTAATGAAAAAGTCCAGTTTTTTGCAATTATTTCCTCATAAATTCAGCTAATTTCGAGCTCGTTAAAATTTGAATGTTTGTATTAAGCTAATTGCTTATTTTCATCTTTATGACTTCAGCCGTTTTTATTTTACTTTGTCATATTGTAAGTGCTTTTTTTACCATCCTGTGTAACGAAACAACAGTCACTTCTAATAGAGCATCTTCTGTGCTTAGAGAGAGACCTTCTGAATCCGAACTCAATCAATCAGTTTTATTCAACCAGTAATGAAAGACAGTATTTTCCACTATTATAATAAGGCAGGAGATTGAGCTATTGCTCTTACATCTATAAATAAGTTTCGTATGATAATAAAAAAGAGTATTAATAAGCTGAACAATTTATCTGGAAGTAGGAGGAAAATGGGTTTAAAAACCTCTTATAAGAAAAATGGCATATTTGGTCGGCAAAAATCCTACATCGGAAATTTTTTTGGATTATGGTTGGGAATGGTCCCCAGAAGGGGGCATAGTTTGATGAATTGATGCAGGATAAATTAAAGTTGATAATGTTATGGGTAATTTTACGATGGTTAAAGGAAATTTTTGAAACTGCGTGTAAAGTTGTTGTCCGAAAGTAGCGAGGAAGATCCAGCATCCTTTTCAGGATCTAGTTTTGTTTCACTTGTAGTTTATCGAGATGTGAGGGATCACAAGAACCCCATACTGCGGCACCATACAGTAAAATAGGTTGGAAAATTGCTTTGAAAATCAAAAGTTTATTTTCAGTAGATAACTGGGATTCCGATGGATTAATGGATATAAGCATTAAATAGTCTTGTCACAATTTTTTATCAAAGCCTCCACATTACAACTGAATGTGAATTTTTTATTAAGTAAAATGCCTAGATAATGTTTCCCGGATTCCAGTCAATTAAATTGTGTCCAAACTGTAGGGGTTGGTTTGGTAGAAGACAAGGCTTTCTTCTACTAGTGAAGTATATCGCTTCAGTTTTATCGGCGTTAATTGTGATCTTCCACCTTATAAAATAGTTGTTTAGCTTTTCGAATCCATGTCCCTAGTAATTAAAATTGGTAAAATGCCCGAAACAAAGAAGAGCAGTGTCGTCAGCAAACAAGGAAACTTGACAATTTTCGGGAATTAGCATGTCACTCGTATAAATAGAGTATAGAAGTGGGCTTAGTACCGATCCTTGAGGGACGCCTGCTAGTAGTGGAAATAGGGAAGATTTTGACATAAAAAAGTGATCTATGAGGAAGTTCTGTACGAGTTTCGTAAGGTAAATAGGGAAACCGTAATTGTTCAAATTGTGTATAAGTGCATCGTTACCTTTTGCTATTTTCTTTATCCGAGCGACTTGGTGAATAGTAGAATGCTTAGCTCGTTATAAAAATTGTTCGTTCAGCAGTATGTTTTTCTCTCGAAGAACTTCAGAGACAAGGTTTTTAATTAATCTTTCAAACACTTTTCCCAAATTACTCAAAAGACTAATGGGTCTGTAGCTGTTTATTGAAGATTTCGGTTTATTAGATTTTGGGACACAAATAACAGCGGCAACTTTCCATGGATTAGGAGAATAGGAGTGTTTGACGCAAGCATTAAATATTTTGCAGAGAAAAATAACCGATTTTTTGTGTATATGTTTTAAAAATGACATTGGAAGCAAATCAGGACCGGGAGCTTTAGTTGTTTTACATTTTTTCAATATATTTTGAACAGACGTTAGTGAAATAAACGGGCAGTCGAGAGATTCTGAATTATTTATTTCATGTAAAGAATGTTGCACTAAGCTTTCTGTTTCTACATTGCTTAAGTTAGCTGTCGGAAGTTGATGTTTCCGAAAATGTTCACCAAACGCTTGAGCTTTTTCTGGGCTTGTGAGGAGGGTCTCATTTACAAGTTTTATTGGAGGGATTAATCCTCGTCTATTTTTAAGGGCCTTTGTGACGTTCCAAAAGGGTTTACCTCCTTTCTTTAGAGATTTCAGCTTGTTGTTCCAATGAACATTTCTTAATTTCTGAATCTCTGCTTTTATTTTTAAGTTTAGTATATTTACTGTACGCTTGTGCGAAAAAAGTCTAGTGCGCTGTCATCTTCTTCGGGACGCATTTCTTTGAGAAATTAAAAATTCAATGTGGGCTGTTAAATTTAGTGGATTTTGTAGTTTTGCAGCGAGCCTTTGGATCAGATGCCTCCCAGAGAATCTCAGCAAACTTTTCTAAATGACGATCTGTATCTTCCTTCGAATTAAATGTGAGTACGCTACTTTGCAGATTGGTAAGGTCACCTGTTAAAGCGTGTCCAGTTGGCATTCTGGTAGATGAACCGTGATGTTTCGTTTTCAATTGCCTATGGTCATTTATTTCGAATAAAACAGGCAGATGATCTGAAGATAAATCTGTGAGAGCTACAGGAGGGGAAAGGTGTTGCTGGCAGTTGGTTAAAATAACGTCTAAAGCAGACGGATGTCCCCTTGCAGTTTTAGGGAAAAACGTAGGAGTTGGAATGAAAAGTAATTCGTAATCACTCACTATAAGTTTCTGGTGTAAGAGCTTTCCCCAGTGGTTATTTCGTACGTTTCAGCTTGTATGGCGAGAATTGTAATCTCCAGCAATTATTACATTACCTTGGAGGCTACCAAAAAGATTATTGTGTTTTTTGTAATTATTTTCCTTCACTGAGTCTGAGTTGCCACTCGGAAAATACGCTCCAATAATTGATGGATGTTGATACGAATCCTGAAAGCAACTCCACGCCCCTTTGATTTATCCGATCAACCCTATATATATTATAAACTGGATCATACAAACTAATCTCATCTCTTAACCACGTCTCAGTTACTATCGCAACATCAATATTATTAATTTTCAAAAATGAAAAAAGTTCAATCCGTTTTGATACTGAGCCTAGGCCTTGTGCGTTCCACAACATAATCTTAACATTAGCGACGTTTTTTTCGCATCGCGGGTAAATCTGAGTCGAAAAAAACCATCGCCGGTAACATCCCGGTTAGGACCAAATAGCTGCCATTTGACAGTTTTTTCGCATCTTTGACTCACCTTCGTCGGCTTATTTTTTAGATATGGTGGATTTTATCACAAAAGATGATTATTTCTTTGCAAAATATTTTCTCGATATGAGAAAAACTCTCACATTTGGTTTGAAAAAACAAATTCCCTCAAATTTCCCCTATGCGTCCGCCATCTACATTTGAGCTCTATCCCGTGTAGGAAAGTTGCACGCGTGAGCTTTACCTGGGTAAGTGTCATTTTTTTTATATGAAGTTCTACCCAAACCTGCACTGGATAAACACAATAAAACGTGCCTATTATATCTAAATTGCTTATCATTAAAAATGTATTTAGCAGCAAGTTTAGCTATCACTTGAAATTGTTCTAGTTTCGACTTACATTTACTCAGAGCAGCTAACATTTCGTTGGTAAAACTCACCAATTCGGCAGTTGTAAACAAATCGGCATTTGTATTTGTTACGCTTTTAGTGACTTCAGAGAATGTGCGATCTGTGTGACGCTCATTGGCAGCAATTGAAACATGAACATTAGATGTTGATGGAAGTGAAGGAAAGATTTGGCATCTGATAAGTCAGGATGAGGTTGTCGGACATTGTATTTGTTAGTTGGCTTCGCTCCAGTGCCGGTCCTGGGTATTATGGCGCCCTGTTCATATACTAAAAAGTCGCCTTTCTATACAGAGTGTCCGGAAACTGTCGCATAAACGCACAGGATTGTGATTGTCTAAGTGATTTCAAGTAAACAAGTTGTGAAGAACATATCCCCAATTCTTAACCCTTTAGCTGGCACAGGCATTTGAAGATTTAAAAAAAAATCATTGTATATACGACTAAAACATCAATATATCGAAAGCTGGACTAGGTAGAATAGTAAATTAAGATGATTATTACAGACAACAAATTTACCTAAAAAATAAAACTAACCGTACTAAAATCGGATAAGAGGTTGGCTTTTCTCAATGAAAATTTATGCTTACTTACTGGAATATGTTGCAAATGCTGGGGAATTCCATAAGCTACATCCGAAAATGGTCTCATAATTTTTCTCGGCTATTTTAAGTATTTTTCGATTCCTCGGTCATTAGATATTTTTCACAATGAAATGACCGGGAAATGGAAAAAAATACATAAAACGGCCGAGAAAAGTTATGAAATAATTTTCGAATTGTAGCGTATGGAATTACACTGCATTTGCCACATATTCCACGACCGTAAGCATACATTTTCATTGAGAAAATCGCAGCGGACAATCATCTCACTCTCGAGGTATGTCCTGCGCATAATATGGATTGCATAGAAAATTTTACGCGGTAAAATCTCTTCCTACAAACTATTCAGTACTCGTATACATCCTACAAAATTCCTCTATCGCGCACTCTCATACAATTGAAACATGTACTACGAGCTGAGACTACGAGAATGAGCCATCAAGTGAATACGCACATCTCACCTACAACGAGCCTGCAAAGCAGCTATTCCCCTCCTTTGCAGAATATAGGGGTGTACGCTCTTCTACAACAATTTCTTATGTGCACAACTTCTACAATGCACAACTCTTCACTTCTGCAATGCACAACTCTTCACTTCTGCCAAGCATACAATCTATGAAACTAGCGCCCATAGGGCGCCCATCCCGCATATGAAGTGTATGGATTAATTGGAGCATGTTTGCAGTGATGTACAAGTACAAGATATGCGAAGCATTTTTGAACGCGGACGGATGGAAAGACGTCTGTCGCTCTTCCTCTCGCGTTGATGATGCGGAAAAGTTTGAAGATGTGTCTTTCAAGGTTTCACGAGTTGCGATTGCGTCGATAGGTCGGTCAAATGGAATGGAATACGATTAGCATGCGAAGTGAGTTTGGTTGTTAGCGGAGTTTCTATGTAATTTCTAAAGTCGCGAAAGCAGCGGATCTTTGGGAAAACACACCCTTAGATAATAATTGAATCAGTTCTAGTTCGTTTAATATGTACAATACGTGGACGACGTGTATCAATCAATATAAATATATATAAATAAATGCTATACAACAGAGAAGAGAATTGATTTGATAATCATGCATTTGTCATTAGGAAGTCTTGATCTTAAAGGCTTATTGAATCTGTGAATTTGGCGCCCCTTTCGGTTGGCGCCCTTTTCAAGTGCACAGTTTGCACATATAGTAGAGCCGGTGTGATGAAATTTCGATGGAGGAGCTATAGCCACTCCTTTGATTTTTGCTCAGTGGTGTCCATCTCCGCCCATGTCTTCCGTCACCGCCACCTGAATAGTCCGGGCCGCAACCCAGCTGGTTTTTGACAGTTAAATCTGTGGATAGTGATTACGTGGTAGTACGGTTTGTGACTAATTTCACTAAAAAGCATCACGTAATTTTGATGGCACTCATTGCTTTTTTATAAATACAATTAGTGTGGGGGATTATAAATGCAAACAGCTTTTATTTTCATTATTTTAAATTTGTGACGTCACACCTATCCGAAAAATAGCCGGCGGTCGACCAGCTGAGTTGCGGTTATGATTTGTCTAGGTGGCGTTGTTTCCGTCTTGGTTCAATTCAGTTGACCTCTCCTTGTTTTCTCTACGCCATACTCTCCGTTTGTGTTCTACGTCCTCGAAGGGATTTTGGGGTCGAGACAAACGTCAAATGCACGAGGTTATTTCGTGTTGAGCTGCCAAGGAAGACGGAGAGATCACGTGGAGCACTTGGACGGAAAATTTTCGTGAGTAGCAGGTGTTTCTCACTAAAAGCTGTAGTGACCTAATCGGCATATTTGGGGATCGTGTCTTAGGCCCTGGTTGAATTTTTATAGCGGAAATCATAATTCGAGAGGTCTGCTATCCTAAAAAGATCTCATATTAACAGGCGAGCTCAGATCACAGGAAATACTCGCTGAAGGAGTCCGCGACTATAATCTTTCGCCATACCTGTAGGGTAAGTACCCTTGTCTTTTCCTTGGTGAGCGTTTCTCACAGCCTTTTCTTTTTGTTTCTCCTTACGGTCCCGTTTTGCCAACACGATTTTTTTACGGCAGTGGAGAAGCTAGCATGCGGCATCATTGCAGAAAGGGGGGTGTCTACGTTAAGATGATGTCGAGGGGACTTGTTGATAGGGGAATAGAGTGTCAATTCCGGTTAGGAATAGCACCTGAATTTTAGATAATAATCAACAGCTTTCGAAACCGAGGGACAAGATGACGACCAGGCGGACCTATATTAGGAACCACGAACACACCACCGAACTGAGTAGGGTTATTAACAGGCGCCGTTCCGTAAGCCTACGTTCCGCGAGGTAATACAAGAGAATATTTCAGGAAGTTAGTTATTGATTTATTACACCGGAGCTGCTTCGCTCGTAAACGATTTTGCAACGAACTGATTTGGGGATAGTATACTGGTATCAGTAACAAATTTGTCTAGCCTTGCTTTCACACATTTTTCAAATATTTTTGAAATTAGAGGCAGTAGGGATATTGGTCTGTAATTAAGGGGGTTTGACTTTTCTCCATTTTTGTAAATTGGAACTACAACCGCACCGCGTCTTTTAAGACTGAAGGAAAGATTCCTTGTTTGATGCATCGGTTGAATATGATAAGCAGGGGCTCCTTAAGTTCATGTTTCATTGTCTTAAGTACTTGTGAAGTCATGTTATCGAACCCACATGACATGTTACTCATCTGGTCAATGTGTTGAACGATTTCTTATTTGCTAATATTTTTTATATGGAAATTTGCTTGAACAGGATAATCATTGTAGTGATCTGGACCAGTGATTATGTCCTCTATGTGGTTTTCAGAGCCGACATTTCCGAATGCTTCGTTGATAATAATTATATTTATTTATTTATATTTATTAGCAACTGTGGCGACAACGTCTTTGGGTTGTATCTGTGTCCAGTCAGTATTGTCTATGCAGTTTGTTCCTGTTAATTCGTTAGTCGTCTTCCATAGGTTTTTTGTTGTGTTTTTACCATTGCTTATAGTTCTTTGGACATATTGTCTTTTGGCCGATAGTATAATTTGGGAAAGTCTATTCCGATACTGTTTGTACTTGTTTCTCATGCTGATGTTGAAGGGTTAGTTATCAACGAATCTCTTTTTCTTTTAGATTTAACTATGCCCTCTGTCGACCATGGCTTTATTCGTCGAAAGCGGCGCGGGGAATGTTGTTTGGCAGTTTAAGAGCAATTCATTTATTTTATATACAAACATTCTAGAAGATATTTCGTCATTGCGATCTTGCCTCAGTATACCATTCCAATCAAGAAGCTGCAATTTTTGTTTTAGCTGGACTGAGTTCAGTTTAGTTTTGATAATTACTTGAGTATTTGGTGTTGACTCAGTCAACACAGTCAAAAAGAAATAAACTTCAGTTTTAAGGATTTATTTCGTAAAAAAATTAACAAAAATCGATTTTTTTCTTATATACTGGGCCGTATTCATAAAAAAGAGGATATGCTTATACTTGCAAAATATGAAGGAAATCCTCCCGTTTGTATTCATAAAAAATTGAAGCAGAACCTTTTACTTTTAGAGTAAAAGGTTATGCTTCTACTCATATAAAAGTAAATGGGTATTTCGTATTCATAATCATGACCTTATACTCGACACAAAAATTGTGAGTGTGGTCAGTAGCAGACTTATCTCTGAAGTAAAGGGTTCCTTCGTCTATAATAATTGGTATAATGGCAGATTTTGTGGATCTAAAAGGTGTTAAACAATATAAGCCCCGCTTGCCAACCCTTGAAAGTACATAATTTTAAAGCATTATTTCGTTTTGAAGAAGAAAATGTACAGTGGCTTGCGGACAGATTTTTAGGTGCGAATAAAGAAACTCGCGGAGGTGCATTATCATCTGTTGAAAAAATTAAGGTGTGTTTACGTCCTGTTAGATCCACAAAATCTGCCATTATACCAATTATTATTATAGACGAAAGAACCTTTTACTTCAGAGATGAGTCTGCTACTGACCACACTCACAAAAATTGTACGAGACTAAGATTTTCAAGGATATAGAGGACCTGTCAATTTTGTTATACTTAATACAGCATAGCATAGTTAGCAATCTTATGTCAGTGAATAGTAACAGAATATCCGAGGGGTTTAACGTCCGCTACCGTGATGGTTTATCAGACGGGCCTCGAATTGGCCAGATCGAATTGATTTTGTGACGTCAATCAGCGCCCACTCCAGCAGTGTGGAGGTAACAGTAACATACTGCTAGATGCGAGGGCTGCCTCTGCCTTTCTAGGGTCCCGGCACCCGGTTGAAAAAGCGCAACTCCACGCTATTCGCGAAACCACAGCCAGCACGATACTCCCAATAAGGGCCGTTCGCAATTGTCGTTCGGGGGTCGCTGAAGGCAGTGATTCGCCGGGGCTTATACGACACCCGTGCTCCTAACATGAAAAGCTAACTAATTCAGACAAACACTCAACAGGACATACATAGAGGTTGCCAGTGACTGCACTTCCCGTTACTCGCAAAGATGAGTAGCACCAGTCTACTCACTTTACGACGCGAATAACTGCCCCAGTTTGTGCCAGAATAAAGGTAGCTGCTAGAAAACTAGCAGCACCCCATCCATGTTGGCAGACACCTAAGTCGGGCTAGTGTCGGGCTTTAAGCCTTTCCACCCTTCCCATATATAGCATTTCCCAATTGAATTAAACCTTATCCCAATTGAAAGAATCACTTTCCCAAATGGAAAAAGTCTCTATCCCAATTGAAAAAATCCATATCCCAAATGAAAAAATCTTTTTCCCAATTGAAAAAATCCCTATCCCAATTGGAAAAACCCATATCCCAAAAGAAAAAATCCTTATCCCAAATGAAAAAATCTCCACAACAAATAAAAAAAAATGTTCAACCTGAAATAACATTTTTGCCCAATGAAAATATCCTTCTGTCAAACGGAAAGAATTTATTTCAAAATAAATTTGATATTGAACAAAAACTATAATAAGTATTTTATGTAATTCATTCTTTGTTTTAGAGATTCATATTTGATTAGGAAATTAATTTATATATTCTATCCGGAAACGTATTCAGTTATCCCAACTTGATTCAGAAAACTGCATATTTGTTTCGGAATTGTACGTACTTCAAATGAAAATGCTTTATTCTTATTTTCTAATTTCACTTACATTAACAATTTTATATATATGTATACAAAATCACTAACGATGACACTTGCACTGCCCTTCACTGATAACAATAAACTGCACTATATTATCACAAAAAAAACAAATAATCTTGGCTGTTCAATTAACTGTTATTGAAAACAATAGCTGTAACCTCCAAGAACCGTTTAATAAAAATACAGGCGGGACAATCCAACATTGGACTAAGGCCGCAGGATGTGTTAGTGACATCCTATTTCCAAGATCTTATCTGCTTTTTTGTCGAGGTAATGAGATCAGCATCACGCTCAGCAGTGTTATTTATCCCCAGAAATGGGTACTCGTTTAACATCTGAGTGAGATCATAGTCCGTCACAAGCTCGTGAGTTCGAAAAACACCATGATCCACGGTGAGATTCGAACTCATGACCCTGTGCGCCGAAGGTGCGCGCACTAACCGCTAGACCAGCAAGACTACTACCGTTTGCTCGACAAATAAATAATTTTGTCAAGCGTCCCTGTACATCGAACTTTAAAGAGTAAGAATTATGGAATCATTTGCATTAATACATTATTACACATTTTGTTAATTTGGCAAATATAATTTTTCATTCGAGACTTTTTCATTTGGGATATGAATTTTTTCAATTGGGATAGGGATTTTTTCAATTGAGAAAAAGATTTTTTCATTTGGGATATGGATTTTTTCAATTTGGATAGAGACGTTTTTCAATTGGGATAGAGATTTTCCCAATTCGGATAAAGTTTAATTCAATTGGGAAATGCTATATACAGAACACAACTGCGACTTCAACACATGATCAGCTTCTAACCCTCTCATTTCACAATTCCGACAATGAGGCTCGTTCGGGCAAGAGCGGGCGCGATGACCCTCCCCACTACACTGACTACATATAATTTCCTTGCTTCTGCAAACTCGAGCCAGGTGATCAAACCCAACACACCTCCAGCATCTCGGGAAAGGCTCCCGAGGGAGAACGCGGAACGAGAAATGCTTCACGTACACACGTTCTCGCTCGATCATCGCCTCCGCGATTGCTGGCCTCGCCTCCAAAACCACGTCCGCCGTGGCATCCGGGCCCTCCTTCCTTGGACGACTAAAAATCGCTATCCCCTTCTTATAATCTTCCCATTCAAAAATGCCTTCCATTAATTCGTCGGCCGTCAGAGAACAGCAGACTTTTCCCAGCACCAACTGCGTGCCAAGCCCACCCGGGGGGGAAACTCTCAAGCCACACTCCGCGAACTTACTGTTTTCCAAGACCTCCTTCCTTTCCTCCTCAGAGGGAACACGAATCACAACCTTCCCAGACTTTAAGGGCGCAATATTATGCACCCTTACACCAAGGTCAGGTGCAACCACATGTCGCACCATCTTCTCCACTTCCTGGGCATTCATACCCGCACCACCCACAACAGTCGACCACGTTTCGATCGGTAGCATTCGCTACCGCAGGCTTCGTCGCAGCAGCATTTGCTACCGCAGGCTCCGACACTTCCTTTGGTTTAACCGGGCTGCTCGTTCACGGCAGCTAAAACTATCTCCTGATTCTGCTGGTACTGACGTATTACGTACTCATTAGCTTTCGTACGCCCTTTGAGATGGGCGTTCTCGCCATCAATGACATCTAGCTTAAAAAGGATCTTATTCACCTGGAATTTCACTTCAACATCCACCCCAGCCTCACTCAGCACACCACTAATCTCTTCCAACTTTTATGCAGTTCCTAGTTCCATGCTACTGCACACCGACAAACTGCCGTCAGAGTAGACGGAATTCACAGACGAACAGCAATCATCATCAACATCAGACCACGGTACTGTCTCCTTCCTCTTCGGAGGGGGGATATCCAGGACTTTACCAATCCAGGACTTTACCAAGTGAATAGTAACAGACACTTTTCTAAAATCGCAGAAAACCTACGACCTAGGGGGCCCACTCAAGAAGTCGGCGGGAGGGCCCCGAGTGAAGTTGTTCCGCCACTGGGTATCAACCCCTCCTCTGGTCTGATTATAAAACATTATAATTGCCGGCTGACCATTTGATGGATTTACCACACCTTCTTCGTCACAGAAGAAATTAACATCGAATACAGTTATTTAATCTAAAAAATAAAAATAACTTGGCAGCAACGATAACATTTGAGGTCGCAAAAAAGTCAATTTATGTGAAATTTTATGTAGTCTGAAAATTTGATGTAAAATTTTTCAATAAATTAAATAGGAGAGTGGAAAATTTAAATTTAATATGCAGTTGAAACCGTGATGAAAGATAGCAAAATAATGGTAAAAATCCTATTGATGGCGTTTTTATTCATACAAATGTCTTTATCCTTATCTCTTCAGTATGACCACCCATCATCATCATCAATGTGGCACGATAGCCCGACGTCGGGCCTTGGCCGCCTGAATAGTTGACCTCCAATTGTCGCGGTTACGTGACCTCGTCCTCCAGTTTCGGTCGTCCACACAACCTCGCTCCGTCAATTCGTTGTGCGTTCATCACTTTCTTTGGCATGCGATTATCGTCCATCCGTTGTACATGCCCCGCCCATTGCAAACGTTGAAGCTTCACGATTTTCGATACTTCCAGCTCATCGTACAATTGATACAACTCATGGTTGTACCGGATACGCCATTGGTCTCGCTCGCGAACGGTCCCGAAAATTCGCCGAAGGACCTTTCGTTCGAATCGGTCTAGCAAAATTTCGGAGGCTTGGATGAGGGTCCATGCTTCGCAGCCATAACATAGCACGGGTCGGATGATCGTTTTGTACACGCGGCGCTGCGTGTTCCTGTGCGCAAGTTTCGAATTAATTATAGGGAGGACCGAGAAATATGTCTTATTGGCTAGTTGTATCCGTCGCTTAATTTCGTCGGTTTCGTTGGCGTCCTTTGATAAGTTACAACCCAGATAGTTGAAGTTGTCTACATACTCGATATTAAGGTCCCCCACTGTGATGCTTGAATTTGCTGGCGTCCTTGTTTTCGATTGCATCATGGCCTTTGTTTTGATCTCGTTGATATGTAGTCCAACGTTACGGCGTTATTGAGGTTATGCAGAAGGCTTTCTGCATCACCCAACCTTTGAGACATGATGTTGATATCGTCGGCGTACGCTACTAATTGAGTCGACTTGATGAGTAGTGTTCCGCTGATGTCCATATTCATGGCTCGAATTACATACTCCAAGGCAAGGTTGAAGAGTGTCGGCGCCAGCCCGTCGCCCTGCTTGAGTCCAGTACGAGTTTCAAATAGGTCAGTGAGTCGATTCTGCACTCTGCTGCGAGACGGTATTAGTCATCGTCATCCTTGTGAGTCGCACTAACTTTGCCGGTATACCAAAATTCAGCATAATGTTGTACAGTACACTTCGATCGATACTGTCGTATGCCTGCTTGAAGTCGACAAAGATTTGGTATACGTCGATGTTATATTCCCAGCACTTTTGGAGTAGTAGCTTCACTGCGTAAAGCTGATCGGTCGTTGAGCGACCAGGTCTGAAGCCGCCTTGATACTCGCCAATGATTCGTTCTGCGTACGGATTAATTCTCTTTTCAAGAATTTTAGATAATATCTTATAGGCCGTACAAACTAATGATATGCCCCTGTAATTCTCACACTTCAGCTTGTCACCCTTTTTGTGGATTGGGCAGATTATGCTTTTGCGCCAATCTTCGGGGATTTCCTCGTCGTATGACCACCCAATGCGGGAAAAAAAGAGAGGCGCAATACGGAAAAGATTGGGAACCCATGGTTTATCTCATACTACCTACCTACTTAAATGCTGCATAAAATCGCCTCAAGGACAATATTATTGGGTAATAATATTAAATCATCAATGTCTCTTTTCATCGCATAAAATATGCTATGTGGCATTTGTATCTTTTACAAAGTTTATTGGCCTGCGTTTTTTGCATATTCCACGAAAATAATCCAATATTCCGAATTCCTCAGCGTATAAGAAAGAAAGTAAGACGTAGAACAATATAACGAAAAAATCTCAGAAGAAAATTTAATTAGACCACTCAACAGTGAAGAAAGTCGATGCAATGCAACTATACTACGGGTAAGCACGAGCATCCGGCATAAGAGGGATGAAATTGTTTCGCATCACCAGCCAATATCCTAGACACAAGACTACAACGGAGAAATTTCGTATAGCGTTAACATCCACCCACAGCCGGCAGCCATTGTTGAAATACAACAAAAAAAAAGACAAAATATGTACCACTCATCCTATCGGGCGGGATGGGACTTTCTTCGGCTCTGTATAGAGTTAGAGATCAGCTCGCAAGTAGCTGCTGCCACACTGGACTTACTTCAAGTTATGCTAAACAGCCGCAGGGTGGACTGATAAGTTCTCTGACATTCTCGCAGGACGTTGGATAAGAAACTTTCCCATTTTATGCAAATTAAACTCATGTCTACTTTTTCATGACGACGACGCCAACGAGCTATTTTACAGGGCGCTCCAAGCATTTATGCTAGTATGAGGCGGGGTGTATGACATGCATTCCATACTAGCATATCGTACAGTGAACGCCTAAAGCCATTTCGAAAAAGTACACAATAAACCAATTTTCAAGGGATCTGATGAAGTATAGTTATGGCATCGCTGCGGCTGAATATAGCAGACACCATAGAGGATTTCGCTCTCGTCGACTACAAACATCTTGAAAATCTCAAAGTTCCGAATATACAAACTGATATGCCGCATATGTATTCATACACACATGCATATGTAAGGATACGCTTGCCCGCAGGCGATAATTCCTCGCCGCATATAAAAGTTTCAGATGATAGCGAATATCGCTGCTATGATTGTAGCCGAGCAAAAACCAAGTCCCATTCCATGTCGGGCTTGGTCAACAACGCCTTTAGATTACTATGGTTGATTTTCCAACAGAAGGATCTCTCATCCTTTCTCTACCCACTGCAGCTTTCTAAAAAGTGTGAAACTTATTGAAATTAATAACACTTTGGGAATCGAGTTGGCCTTAGTCGAGTAACTATGCAAGATTGCTCTATGTGCACTCTTTCCGCGCCCGTGTCGTCCTTTCATTGTTTTGCATCGCGGGAAAACTTGTGTGCATTTTAAAACAAACTTCAGGTGCATTTGATAGCGAACATTTCTTCAATGTTGTTGCATGTATACGTAATGTTCGCCTTGTCTGCGTATAACTGCATAACTGCATCTGTCCTGAGACACAACGTTTGCCTCTTTATATTCATTAGATGGAAACGAGCTATGCCGTGTCCTTGTTCCTGATGCCACCATATTGCTGCATGGGCTCGTCGTGGTGCTGGCGGCACTGATAGTGGTGCTCTGGCTGTCTGACATGCATATAAAACTCAAGAAAGTTTCGCAATTCTAGGCTGAAAAGTTTCCTATTTTCAGTTTAGCAGTGTGTATTGCAGTGAACCTTTTGTGCCCTTTTTCGTCTCGTCACCGACAAATATTGTATGAATTGCGCAACTTTTAGTCAGAAACGGTTGACATTCCTAAATTAAATTTGTCCGCAGGTAAATTGAGAAATTAATTATTTAAGGAAGAATTGCATGCTGTCTGCGATTATGAAAGATATTTTATTTGATTTCTCCTACTTTCGAAAAATAAAGACCACATTATAGTGTTTTATAAACTTTGTCAAGTCTTGTAGAGTTCTACAAGGTGGGCCAAAAGTTATCACCCGATGTTCTTTTGCTGTATTTTTCTTAATAAAAAAAGCCATACGGGCCCGTTTTATGGCATTTTCCGTCACTCTTCCCAGAATATCGGGCGACAGGTTTTCGCATTCCTGGCGAATATTCTTCTTAAGGGCTTCAAGAGTCTGAGGCTTGTTGATGTAAACCCGCGACTTAAAAAAAACCCATAAAAAGAAGTCTGGAACAGTTAAATCGGGTGATCTAGCCAGCCAGTGCAAATCACCAAAACGAGAGATTAACCGACCCGGAAATGTTTCCTTCAGAATATTGATTGTGTCTCGAGCAGTGTGCGCGGTTACACCGTCCTGTTGGAACCACATCCAATTTAGGAAGAAAAAATTCGTTAAGCATGGCTCTGTATAGCGCACGCCGCATCCACAGTCGTCGTTTGACCCGCGGCCCGATGACTCCTTTAGCGTGAACAGTACACCACGCAGTAACTTTGAGCGGGTGTAATGGCTCTTCGTAGGTGATACGTGGATTTTGGGTTCCCCAGAAACGAGTATTCTGTTTGTTCACGAAGCCGCTCAGATGGAAATGAGCAGGGCCGGCCCTAGGGGTGGGCGATCTGGGCGGTCGCCCAGGGCCACCACTTGCAAGGGGCCACCACCCTCAAGAAACAATTAAATTCCAAAGGCCACCACTTAAAATGGGTTTCACTCTCAAGGGGCCTCAACATAACAGCCTTTAAAAATATTTAATGAAATTACGTTAAAGTAATTATAAAGCGAAATAACAATTTAATTGCGATAAGAAATCATTAAAAAAGAATACTTATCAGACGTTGATGTCCAAAATGAGTGCAGAATTGAGCATTTTCATAAGTTTAATTCCTGATGGCAACATCTCCATTATAACTAGCCTCGCTTTCAGTTTTGAAAACTAACTGTAAAACATCTGCTTTCCTGATGTTCTTCGAATTTTATTTCAAGTTTTTTTTTTATATTCAAAATGTACCTACGACTCGCCATGATGCAAGATTAAGCAACGACTGGCTTGGCTTAGCTATGTCTATTAGAAATGAAGTTGCAAACAACAATTTGTCGGTTCTTATTGAAACAGTTGTCATATGCTTGAGCTCGAAGAAACATTTTTTGAATTTTTTGTTTAGCTTCAAAATAAAATATAAGAATGTCACAGAGTATAAAACGTATAGGTGATGGAACATGGGCAATTCGTGGCATTCGTGCACTTTAGCTTCCAGTTCTGATTTGTTTATCATTTCCAATGCATCTTCCTAACCTAAGATTACATTCTTTAGCATGTTTCATGTTTTACGTTTGAATCGATAAATTCTGGCAAGATCGCTGATTCTTTTTTTTTATATCAATCGATGAAAAAGTTCTTTAGAATTTCAAAGTGTGTTGGTTCAGTCAGGAGTCAGATACGCTGAGAAAATGTTTGTGATTCGCTACGATCTGAGTGGTATGGGCTCTAGAGCCAAAGATGCCACAACCTTAGCAGAAAGCTAGTTGCGATCACATGAAGGGGCTTTGGGAGTTCAAACATCCTCGGAAATGAATTGATGAAACAATGAATATTTTATTAATAAAAGAGTAATCGTACTGCCTGAAATGAAAGTATTTTGGACACATCAAAGACGCATAGGGATGCTGAAAAATTTCTCCCTAAGCGGTTTTGCACACTTTGGTCGTGTAGAATGAAATGCAACTTGTTTCATATGCATGTTGTGGCAAAACTGCCGTGTTCTACAACCTCAAATATATCTCTGCAATAGTTTATATTTTTTCTGGGTATTACATTTTCTTTAATATAAGATTTGAATAAAATTTGAAGGGTTGTATCAGGGTACATGCCAACCCAGTTCACTCTCGAAAACCCCTCCCGAAATTAAAAATAATAACGTACGTACGACCCTGTTAAAAGCACACAAAATGCAAAATGTCCAACACATGTTTTTCAGGGTAAAATTAAATGCAAACTTTTCGCTCGGAGAAGCTGATGACATTTATTCAAAATCGTTTTTTTTTTTTGAAAATTGTTAACGATCGGCATGAATATTTCCTATTTACGAAGGATCCCGAATTTCCACCTGTTAGCGCTGAAACTTTTGTTTGGGTATTGGTAGGGGCCCCCATCATCGATTTGGCCCAGGGCCACTACATTGCTAAGGCCGGCCCTGGAAATGAGCCTCATCGCCTATGATGATTTTTGATGAAAAATCGCCCTCTTCTTCGTAACAAATTTGCCAGCGTTCCTTACGTGTAAACCGATTTATGGCTTCACAGTTCGTATTCTACGTTCGTTTACTTCAGAAATTAGGAAAAATGAAAGAAAAACTAGGGGGCTTCGCCCCCTAGTCGCTACGCTCGCCAACCCCCGTCGCCGAGGCTAATTTCGGGCGCGGCCGAAATTCGGATACCCTTCGCTTGGGCTAAAAGTTTTTTCGGGCGTACCTATGACTTGTATTTAATCCCCCTCCTCATTCTTTTTCTTCCGTCTTGACAAAAGTTTTGGGCTTGGTTGTAATAAGTGGGCAAATAAAAATATTTACTCGGAAAATTTTATTACGATTGCAGGAGCACGACCCCACAGTACGATTCCATTCGTTTTGAACTTTTTAGTTGCTTTGATAAAGACACATTAATTCAAGGTTTTATGAAATTGGTGTAAAAAAATGTTACTTACACTGTAAAAATAACGTTGAATTTTACATCGAAAACTCGTTGAATATTACACCTTTTTTCTAGCAAAATTTGAGTAAACGTTTATTTTTCAACCAAATTTCTAGTAAACCCACAAAATAGTGTAATATTACACATATGTATTTTTTAATATTGCTCAATTTTGGTGTAATTTTAGACCACATTTGGTATGAAGATGTGTCATTACTTTAATTTTTTGTGTAACTTTACATTTTGTGTTTTAACCAAAAATGTTCATGTAATATTACGATTTTGGTGTAAAACATTACACCTGCATTGTGTAAAACTGTTACAGTACTTTTGTGCCTTATTGCATTTTCCTGTATATGTCAAGTGGCTTGTTCTGTGTGCAGTTAGTCTGTTCCGTCCGAAGTGACTTCATGTGAGCATAATTAGTATTATTGTATTATTGTTGTTGTTGTAGCGCTTTTTTGCTCTAGAACCGAAGGGGGAGTGGCAGCTCTTGGCCGTTGGAATAACGGGGAGCTCCAGGACAATTTACTTCGAAGAACCGGCTGCCGTAAATATTATTAATTAATTACAGAAACCCGGATGTAAATTTACATGTTCGCCGGTTTAAATTTTTCAATATTTTTTCCAGTGCAAATTTGCTTATTTCTGATTTAAATTTACATAAATCTAAGCGTAAGTTTACTTATTTATGTGTGCAAATTTACTTATTACCGTTTGTAGATTACACCCATTTTGTACTAAATATTTACATCGTAAAGCGTAAAATTACTCTCGTTCATATCGTGGTGTAAATTTACTACTACAATCAGGGCCGGCTTTATCGTGGGGCGGTCGCCCCGGGCGCCAGGTTTAGGGGCGCCGAAACCCGTATTTTTAATTTAATTTATTTTTACAAATTTGTTTGTTGCTTAAGAAATTATATTTTTTTAACTGCTGAATTAGAGATGTAAGAATACTAATGCAGGCCATAGTACCCGACCATCCAAGTATGAATGTATATAATGCCATCAATTTCACGCGTGTTCTAATCACAAGTTAACGGGATATTTTTATACAAACGCAGACCTGCGACAAGAATTCTATGTGCAATTCCACAACGTTCACTCACGACACAAAATGTCACCTGCATCTTTATAGAAATCAGCTAAGAATTTAGTTGGGAGCTCATCTCATAATATCAGATTCCCACTTCAGGAATTGACTGCGTTCCAAAGATACATGTAACCTTTAATTAAGAAAAAGCAGTACACAATTCTAATAAGCACATTCGTTTTCGAACCATCATCATCAATATTTTCTATGTGGAAATGCAATTTCTGGATTATGTTTATGCTTTGGTCTTTATTAAACTTAAGGGCGCCATAAACCTGACGATTTCTCGGCCGATCGATTGGGCCCACAATCCATCTGCCGCCCATACAGCACATACATTAGGCAATTTATCGGGCAATCTGAAATTGACAGTCTCACGGTCCTCAAGACAGAAAACCAAATAGCGAAACTTATACCATTTTTTGCGATGAAAGATGGACATTGCTACTTTTGATGGAGAATGACCGCCACAACCACAGTATGAAGAACGACCACAGGTTTATGTCAAAAATCAGCAACTGAGCAACACATAATTGTCATGACAGCTTGTACGGAAAATTGCACTGGCAATACGTTCCACACGTTAAATCAAAAAAAATTTAATTCAATGGTCCCATACACCTTCAGATTTATCTCGCAATCAAAAAATCTGGCCGATCGATCGGAGGGTCTGTGGCGCCACTTACGTTTATTCATATTTATGTATGTAGAAAAGTTTTTGGATTTTTGTTAATATGTACACATATGGCCAAAAAAATAAGTACACCCATACGAATTTTTCTTATCACCCTGTAGCCAAGTAGTTATTTGAGCAAATAAAATCATATGGAAAGATTTAAATACCTAATTGGTGAGGAATCAAATAATATGTAAATTAGCATATTATAATAAATAACAGCTTTCATTTACCTTGAAAAAGTACGAACTGCCTAAAATACGCTGGACAAAATAATAAGAACATGTCAGTTAATTTGATTAAAACTGGTTTTAATTGAAATATTATGTTCTGATTCGACAAGATTGATTTATTTTATTATTTAAAAATAAATGGTGCTTTATTTTGAAAAACAAAAAGGTTTTTGTTGGCCCTCTGGAGATAATTCTTATGGCATGTTCCCATACATCCATATATCTAGTTACTTCCAGGAAATTCCGTAATTTTTCCGTTTTGTGAAAACTTTGTTTCTAGTTCATTGATTCAACTCTCCCTAAACATTCCGGATTCCATTTACTTCTATTAACAACGTGCGAGGCCACTCGATTTGGTTGAAGCGGATCCTTGACCAGTTTGTGAGGTATAGTTAGGGTTAATATCCTGCTGAAATCCC
This sequence comes from Microchrysa polita, assembly GCA_949715475.1. Classification (NCBI taxonomy): domain Eukaryota; kingdom Metazoa; phylum Arthropoda; class Insecta; order Diptera; family Stratiomyidae; genus Microchrysa; species Microchrysa polita. Next base: position 97,686,541 of record OX454416.1, read on the forward strand.
CATTTAAAGTGTATGGATTCATCAGCAAAATATTCTAGGACTCTCAACTAACAACTAACGGTTATTAGGTATATTTGAACAAAACCAGACTATGAAAATCAAACCATAGACCATGTTTTTTCGCCTCCATGGGAAATAGCCAGTTAAGGTAGCGTATATCATATTATTTTTTCCCCTGAATAAAGAATATTACGATAAGAGTAGTTTCCAATCAAATTGATTACGATCTCATAAATAAAACAGAATATTCAGTGAGTTTTCATTGTTTGGTCTGGAAAAAGAAGAACTATCTCTCAAAAATTTTCTTGTACCGTCAACAATTTTTGACATCGCCATGGAAAGTTCTAAACTTTTTGCCAAAACTGCTTTACTTCTTGTATTCTCCGATTAACTTTTCAAATGGATTCTATATTTTCAATATTTGCCGAGAAAATCATCAGTCATGCCAAGGGAACTTTTCTCGCCATAGTAATAATGAGATCGACAGTTATCCTTAAGGCCCTTACATGGACTTAACCGCAATTGAGACTGCTTTTCTTTAGTTTTTAACGAATTACACACTAAATACAATGTTTAGCTGGTTTATTTCGTTATTGAGAGAATAATTTTTCCGCCATTTCAAAGTTTCGAACTTAAACGTCTTTTTTCGTACCTAGCATGCGTCTTTCGCCCTTTAAGAATTTTTGTTTGTTTTTAAATTAACGCTTGTTGCATAAACCAATAACTAAATAAACAAATCCTTGCGGAAAATAGCAAGTTGTTGTCAAAAAATTAAAAACCCGATGGTGTACTTATTATTTTGACCAAGCTGAACACCCACTTCAAAGCTAATATCGGGGAGGGACTAAGATAATGGGGGGATGTTATTTAGTTTTTCGGCTCCGTTGGCATTGTTGTATTCTTATTGTTGTAATGGCTATCTATTTGGAGTAAATCAATTTTAACCCTAGATAACCAACGTTATTCTTTCTACATTGTAACCAATGTTAGTCAATTCGACTAACACCATATTAAAACTCGTTTTTTGAGCCTAGGGATGCATCAAATATATTAAAAGCGGTTCTAACTAGAAATACTATCATTATTTTTACTAAATGTTAGACCAAAAAGTATCAGTGTTTGATGTTTTATTTTATTTTAAAGAAAACTAACTGCCTACTTATTAAAGGCATTTGACCTTATCACTGTAACAAAATAAGGTGCACAGTACAAAATTTGGTCGTTTCGACCTGCAGTACTTTGGTTTAACGATACACACCTCGTTACTAAAGCTGTAAATAGGTATATTGTTGATGATATCGATACTTAACTGATTCACCTCCTAGGATCTGGAAGGACACAACTATTGGAAGTGGAAGAGCAAAAAGCAACAACTAAATTAAATATCAATGGTAGTCGAAACGACTAACATTGGTCATGCAGGGTTAAAAAGGGAATGAAAATTTTGCATAAAAAGGTACATGGGGAATGTACTTATTCTTTTGTCCATATGTGTATGTAGGTTAGGGATATCAAAAACCGGACGGTTAGTCCGAAAACCGGTACTTTCAAAACGGTTAACCGTTTTTTTTCGGTTTTTTCATCCTCCCGGTTTTAACCCGGACGGTTGTTTGCCCATCCGGTTAAAACCGAAAAAAAAACTTTCCAAATTCATAAAATTTTTATATTTTCTTGATTTGTCAGTCTGTAATTCTATTGCTTGTCTTCTATGAAAAATTTCCTTAGTGCTATTATTCCAAGAACCAGCGCTTCGTCAAACTACCGCTCCTTGCATTTTTCCTTTCCAAAGGCAGATATTGTTTACGTTGCGTGTCACACGTGTATCTTTTGTGCGTCGTAAAGGTATATGTGTATCAGATCAGTGCATTTAGAGTTCATTGTTATAGGAAGACCAATCGGCAGTTGCTACGACGTCCGCATCCACATCGATATCCGCGTCCACTTCATAGGTACATCATCTATTAGTGCAGTCATTTTAGCATTTCAAATATAAAAAAATAGAGTAAGGTTAATTCTTGTGGTTTTTGAATCAGTGGGCCCCCAGGAATCTAAAACTCATTGTCACGTAGTGACAATTTGAATTACTCTCGTAATAAGGGCTTCGGAAAGATACTCTGGAAACACAATAATTCTCCATTTAATCTCGATTTATTCCGCTGAGGGTCCTTGAAACAGGAAAGAAACACCGGATATGTAATGTACTCGAAGTCCCCTTTGATTTGATACCCCACATGCTGACCTCCGGCCAAGGATCAAAGAGTATCCTTTTTTGTCCTTTTTGGGACCTTTCCGATCAAAATTTTTCTTTAGCAAAATGAGTTTTAGATGCCTGGGAGCTCGCTGATTCAAAAACTACAAAAAATAGCCTTACTCTATTTTTTTCTATTTTGAGGCCTGAAATGGGATATTTCGACTGCACTATATGCATTGTCTAGCAATAAAACTCAGTTAACTATTTTTGAAACATTATGAATACTACTGACAATTTTATTTGATTATCTTTTTTGTTCAACATGTTTCTCTTTTAGGGCTCCATTACACAGTCATATTTCTATACGAACATCAGCTTAAGGCCGCGTACACATACAGAGCGACGCCGAGCTTTTCCGGGCCGGGCGATGCGATGCGACGCGATGCGATGCGATGTGTGCACACTTCTTGCGATGTCGGGCGGGGCGATGCGATGCGATGAGATTTGTTGCGAGATAATGCGATTTGTTTTCATGGCAAGAAAACCTGATTTTTCAATGGACTTTATATCAGCGCTGCCTCGTGCGGTTTGGCGCTGTTTGATGATGATGCGGTTATGATTTTAGATCAGCCTCGTGAGTTGGCGCTTCAAGTGTAGCATCATGGGTATTTTCTATATACATACATACGTGTCGCTATGTTTATGATAGTGTTGTTGTAATTATGGGTCTCCATGAATGGATTGTTGTAGGTAATAATGAATGGGAGAAAGAGCTGGGCAACCTTTGTAGGAATTTGTAGTGTTAGCTTACGCGCTTCAAAACAATATTCAGGCGGCATTTGGGTATAGTCTAAATTGTTGTTAATGGGTGAAATAGTGCAATGAAACCTAGTTTGTAGTGTTCGCGCTTCCGGCCCCAAAATTACCTCCATGTTTTCTCGAGGAAATACGCGTTCGATTGGCGTGGCAGAAACACTAAGTATACTTGGGTCGCTGATTTCGAATTTGAGGTCAAAAACAAGAACAAAATTTTAGGGTTGCCCGCCCTAAAATGCCAACCCTGTTTTCTCGGGGAAATACTCGTCGAATCGGTGTGGGAAGAAACACTAAAAGAATTATAGGCCGCTGATTCCGAATTTGAGGTCAAAAACAAGAACAAAATTTTAGGGTTGCCCGATCTAAAATGGCAACCTTGTTTTCTCGGGGAAATACTCGTCCAATCGGTGTGGGAAGAAACACTAAAAGAATTATGGGCCGCTGATTCCGAATTTGAGGTCAAAAACAAGAACAAAATTTTAGGGTTGCCCGCCCCAAAATGGTACCCCTGTTTTCTCGGGGAAATACTCGTCCAATCGGTGTGGGAAGAAACACTAAAAGAATTATGGGCCGCTGATTCCGAATTTGAGGTCAAAAACAAAAACAAAATTTTAGGGTTGCCCGCCCCAAAATGACAACCCTGTTTTCTCGGGGAAATACTCGTTCAATCGGTGTGGGAAGAAACACTAAAAGAATTATGGGCCGCTGATTCCGAATTTGATGTCAAAAACAAGGAAATTTTTTTAGGATTGCCCGCCCCAAAACGGCACCCCTGTTCCCGTCCAATCTGCGTGGGAAGAAACACTAAAAGAATTATGGACCGTTGATTCCAAATTTGAGGTCAAAAACAGAAAATAAAAATTTGGGGTTGCCCGACCCAAAATGGTACCCCGGTTTTCTTGTCACCGTATGTTCCCATAACTCACTTATCTACCACTACTTTCAATAATTCATTGCAAATACATGCGCAGTCCGAAATTTTCTCACACGTAAGCATACGCAGCAACCCGGGTTGTGCTGCACTGCATATTTCCACAAACGTTATTTCTTTGACCCATTCATAGATTTATACAACAACAACTGTCAAATCCGTATGCCCTTTTTTGGGGGTACGCGTACGCTACGAACTGGGTTGGACAGCACTGTAAATTTCCACAAAGGCTTTTTAGTAGACCGATCCATTATTACATTACATACATACGGCTATCCATTCATTTAATATCTACAAATCTATAACATTATACACCATCCGACATGTATGTATGTACATATATATGAATATCCCCAATGGTAATGCAACCCGATCTGCACAAACATGCCTCTCATATCGATATCAGCATCAAACAGCACGAAACCAGCCTCTCTATGTACATACATACAATACACCATGCCACTACGAAAACGGTCTAAACACAAATCGTACCGTCCATGTCGCTCCCTTCGGCGACAAGGCACCTTACAGCTGCTCAAAGCACGATGATTCGACATAGAAAAGTTCTCCATCTTACAACAACATGCCACTACGAACCCGATCCAAACACAAATCACATCCCCCATGTCGCTGGTAGAAGATTCCGGCCGCCGCAATGCGCATTGCATCTTCAAAACAGCGCGATGATTCGACATGGAAAAGTTCTCCATCGTACAAAACGACGTCTCATCGCAAGCAGTCTGAATGGTACAGGCAGGTTCGCGCTGGTTCCTATCTAAATGCTAAGAAATTTTTTTTCTTGCGATGGGAAGCTTATCGCATCGCATCGCATCGCCGGCAATGTGAATGGGCTGTAACGAGTGTGTATGCATTATTTTGCCAAAATTCTAAGCAATTCAATGAAAAACCGGTTAACCGAAAACCGGTACTTTGAGCCCGGTTAAAACCGGACGGTCTAACCGGCTTTGCAAAAAAACCGAAAAAAACGAAAACCGGGTTATGGGCCGGTTTTTGACATCCCTAATGTAGGTATTGCATTTTAGAGCAAACATTGTTGTCTTTTCTCGCTCAATTAAATTTACAAAAACTGCTTAACCCTTCTGTCGGCACCTACTACAATATGCATATTCTATTTTTATTGTTTAGAAAAATTGAAATATTTATTCGTAGAGTCATTTAGCCATTTCTAAACTAGCATTTTTAAACAATAGAAACATTTACATCATTTTTGTAGACATACTGGGAACTTTTTAAGTAGACATATTTTGAGGTGGTTTTAGTACAAACATGTTTTTCCCTTATTGTCTTCTTTTTTACTTTTGTATTTTCATGGTGTGTATCTAGGAAAAAGTTTGATCGCATTTTTCAATTTCAATATCTTTGGGGTAATATTTGGCGCTCTGTTGGTAGATTTTACCCCGATATTAGTCTGCCGATTTAGGGAAATAGGTAGATAGAATTAGAGAATTTTTAATCGCAAAAGTCATTTCATTCTAAATTTTTCGTAAAATTCTTGATAAAATCCATTTAGAAAGACGTTCGCAAGTCACTCATGCTTAGTCCTTAGTATTACAAAGGAAATAAAACTAGTTTGAATTTCCTAGAATCAAATCGCAATTGATTAGACGATGTTATAAGACATGATTAAATTAGGCATACCCATTTTCCGAACTTCACGGCTTCTTACAGAAAAATCTCAGAATTTTTCTTGTTTAAAGTACAAATTGATTTTTAATCATATTATTGCATCATAAATAGGAGAATTTGAAGAGAATTTTATAAATTCACTCTTTACCTGTGGAGAAAAATGAGGGGAAAAACAGTAGGTCTATTGGGTATCAAAAAGCACTATAAATTGAATTTGGTCTAAAACATGCTCAAAACTTTAAGCGATTTTTTCAGATTTTTTCAGATTTTTTCAAAATGCTTCTAGACATATTATTTTAGGATATCACGAAGTATGAAGTCGCTGCGATTTCATCTTCTATACTTTTTTGACCGAAATATAGTGCCAAAGGTCTGGCCAGACCTTCGTGCCGACAGAAGGGTTAAAAAATAGAAAAGTTTATAAACATATTTGCAAACTTATTAACTTAATGAACGTTTAAATGTTGGTGATTCAAAAATGAGCCGGTAGTACCTACATAGTGTTACCTGCAGTAATGCAAAAAAGCCAGGTTTCCCGAACAAACCATTTCTAGCCACGGTTGAAATTACAAAATGAAATGAATTAATGTTTTGAAAATATGGACTACTATACGTAAAATCGATACTGACTGAATTCGGTACATACCATCAAATTGATGGGATTTGCTATCGTCTTCCCATTCAATTTAATGAATGTTTGTGAGCTAAGATGTATAGTTCCTATGTTTCTGCGACGTGAGATTGCCTGTTTTTATTTTTGAACTATTATTAAACTGACAAAGTATTTTGTGGTTTGGTTTAAAAATTTAAAAATGAATACTACCGGAGATCCTTCAATAGATCTACTCTTGCTTACACAAAACTTGTTTTTTTTTATAATATTAACGAAATAATGATTTTCTAGGACGAATTATGAACAAATGTGAATGGATAGAGGCATACTTTTCTGATCGCTTTAAGCAATCAATTGATTGGGAAACAGGGGAAAATTAAGGGGAAGTTAAAAACAGTTAAAGTGGATAGTTTCAATGGCGGCCGGCGTGGCAATGGAGAAAAATATTTCCATAGAACGTTGAAGTTCAACTTCTATTGCAATTTTGTTCGTGTATAGAAACCATAAGAGGCGCTTCTTTGAAGTTCGCCCCGGGCGCCGCTACACCTAAAGCCGGTCCTGACTACAATAGAAAGAAAAAAAGTTTCCTCCTATTATTGGAGTAAAAATTTTTCGAGTGTAGAAGAACCAATATGAGGAGTTTGGTTTGTATGGCAACCCCATGACCCCATTGTCCGATTTGATTCAGTCTTACATATGTCTTGTGTCATCAATAGAAACACATTTGTGGGAAATTTGGTTGATTTTGGTGCACAAATGAAAAACTTTTTCTTAGAACCTAACTTGGGGGGTTAAGTTTGTATGGCAGCCCCATGACCCCACGGTCCGATTTGATCCATTCTGGCATATATTTTGTGTTATCTTTAGAAACACATCTGTGTGAAATTTGGTTGAAATTGGTATACAAATAAAAAAGTTTTTCTTAGAAGAACTTAAATTGGGGGGCTAGGTTTGTATGGCAGCCCCATGACCCCATGGTGGGATTTGATCCAGTTTTACATATGTTGTGTGTCATTAATAGAAACATATTTGAGCGAAGTTAGGTTGAAATTGGTACACAAATAAAAAAGTTTTTTTCAGAAGAACCTAAATTGGGGGGTTAAGTTTGTATGGCAGCCCCATGACCCCCTTGACCGATTTAAGCGATTCAAACATACAAACAGCCTGCAACAATAATAAGCATGTGTACAAAATTTCAGCTCTCTAGCTTTTATAGCGGTCGAGAAAAACGCACTGCAACAGACGGACAGACGGACACACAGACAGACAGACAGACAGACAGACAGACAGACGGACATCGCCCAATCGACTCCCCAAGTCATGCTGATCATATATGTATACTTTTTATATGGTCGGAGATGCCTTCTTCAATGCGTTACAAACTTCATGGCAAAGTTAATATACCCTTTCACTCTATGAGCGAAGGGTATAAAAATGCATACACACTCTTATTGCTGGTGTTCGTGCCGGCGAATATTGAATGTGCCACCACATGTTCTTAGTCTTTTGACTATCTCCAAACATTCGCAACAGGGGTCATCCTAATTTCACATGCGGAGTACGACATCTTTTACCGACTCGATGAAACGCGTAATCTACTGATGAACTAAACACGAATTAATTCACATTCAGGAAGCCAAGATACACATGAAACGCATTGTAAACATATACAATATCTACACTACACGCCTTGGAAAAGACAAGATACAAGGAGAGGTAATTTGACGAAGCGATGGTTCTACGAGTAAAAGCAATAAGGAGAGTGAATGTTCGAAATTTTTTTTAAGGGCCGAAATTAGAAAACAAATTTTTGCACAGGAGACAAGTAATAGAACTGCAGTCTGAAAAATCAAGAAAATATAAAAATTGGATGAATTTTGATAAAAAAAGTTTTTTTTTCTGGTTCACCGGATGGACAAACAACCGTCCGGGCTAAAACCGGGAGCGGGCAAAAACCGAAAATAGCCCGGTTAACCGTTTTGAAAATACCGGTTTTCGGACTAACCGTCCGGTTTTTGACATCCCTACTTAAACCCCTATTTGGTGAACCCCTCAGGTCACCAAATAGAAAATATAGAGTAAGGCTTAAACTAATTTTGCTATGCAAAATTTTGATCCTTTCAAAAGTCCCAATAAATAACAAAAAAGGACACTTAAAATCCTTGATTATAGGTGGGCATGTGGGGTATCATATCAAAAACAATGTCGAGTACTTCACATTTTCGGTACTTTTTCGGTTTCATGGACCCGTTCGGATTCAACACCCGGTACCACAACCAGTGTCCCAGCAATTACGAGTGTTTTTTTAGCACCGCTTACTTTTCAACACAGAATACACTGAATATCAGGTTCTTTTGTACAGAATTTTAGCACGGCTATTTTCAATTTTTTTTTCGAGAAATACTCATCCAATAAGTGTGGCAGAAAGACTAAGGTAATTTTGGTTTGCTGATTTTAAATTTGAGTTCGAAAATAGATTGGTGCTCCTAGATTTCGTGACAAATTTCCGGGGAGAACGGGGTATCATCCTGGGGGGCACCCCCAATATTTTTCTTGTTTTTTATTTTTTTGACAAATTTTGAATCAGCAACCCAAAATTACTTAAGTGTTTTTGTCGCGCCGATTCGACAAGGTTATTCGAGAAAATCCTTTTGGGGCAGGTACCGGAAAAAGCAAGCAAGCAAAGCAAAGCAAGACCTCAGACCATCGAATTCGTAGGATGCAGATTTCAGATTGGTTGTAATGGAACCAGTCACCTTTCACGTGAAACACCCATATAAAAGCACAGATTTTACATTGCTTTCAAAGATCCGGAGTTTTGCGTTTCTGGAGATGTTGTTTTGCCAGAGGGGAGTCAGACTGAAGAAGACTGCTCGGGCCTTATTATCCGCTATTATACATTGGCATCAGTCCCACAATCTGCTGCTACTACGCCTCCGAGGTAAGTAAAACTGTCAACTTTTTCTATCAGTTGTCCAGAGATAGAAATTGTTCTTTGCTCTCCTGGAGTCAAGCTCAGATATTTATTAGTAGCATGATTAATTTTGAATTCAGCATTTTGACTTTCACGATACAAAGCACCTGTATTTGAGCCTGATAATCTGATTAGTTTGAGAGAAGGCAAATATCGTAGGCGTAGTCTAGGTGTTGAAGGTAAACAAATAAATTCCATCTGATACCGTTTCTCTTATGGTCGCGTAGAGTGTCGCTGATTAAGGTCGTTAATGGTAATTATGAGTATCATTGGTGATAAAATACAGCATTGTCAAACTGCATTATTCACTTCAAAAGGACTAGACAATTAGCCCATATGAAATAAGTTTATCTGGTATGTCTCTGCAAGGCTGTGAAGCTAAAAGCACAGTCAACACTGTTAAACGCCTACTCGAAGTCAATGAACATCATTTTTAACGGGGATCTGTATTCTGTGGAGTATTCAATTATGATTTGGAGGGTGTTAATATGATCGCTACATGAAAAACCCTCACGAAAACCAATTTGTTCGTTATTCAGGGTGTGGTCGACCGTTTTCTTGATCCGGTTCAAGATTGTTTTGGCTTTCCGGTTGGAGACTCCTGGGAGGAGACATATTCCACACCAATTATTACATTCCATTGGATTTCCTTTCTTAAGGATTCTTAATAATGACGCCCTTTTTCCATTCTTGAGGGAGAGTTTTAGTTGTCCAATACTCTTGTATCAGGGGAAGAAGAGTATCCCCTTTAGCCTTGCCATCCGCTTTCAAAAGAGAGAGAAGGGACATCATCTGCCCCCGGGTCTTTATAATCTTCCAATGATTTAAGCGCCTTTGTTATTTCCACCTTATATGGCACACCGGTATTAAATCTGGACATTTACGCAAGTTTTACTGTTTCCGGTTCAGGTACCCGATGCTCACGTGAAAAAGATTTGCCAGTTAGTGGCTTCATCAGCTTTTAAAGGGTCCAACTGTCACCACGGTAAGCCGCCTCTTCTGCCTTTACCGCTAATGCGTTGATGTTGTTGAGAATATCACGTCTTAAGCTTTTCTCGCATGTGGCTTATTTGGTTGAGTCGCACTCTACGATGATTGTAATCTGGAGGTCCGGAGATAGAATGTTGGCGTGGTCCAGGGAATATATAGTGCTTCCAACATTATATACACTCCTCTATATGCAATGTAACGTTGACTCGAAGTAGCCAATAAACGGCTGTGTGAATGTGCATGTCTGCCATGCCCAACAAGTGGTTACGGTACAGAGAAGAAGAAGACGCTTCTCTGCACGCTTTTTTTTTAAAGAGAGCTGTAATCGATCTACAGTTGCTGCTAGATTGTACATACTGTCAATAGCCGAGTTTATTTGCTCTAATGCTCTTCCTTGCAGTTATCAGAGACCATGTAGCATCGCTAATAAATGGACTCCTGCCTCGCTGGAGTCAGCGACTCGCAAGCAAGTGATCGTTGTCTATATCAGCACCACGCTTTGCCCTGACGTCCATTATATAATTCCAATTCCAATGTGTTTAATGAGAGAGCCGCCTATGACAAGCTGACGAGAGTTACAGAGCTCCACGAAAAACTCGCCGTTGTCGTTCCTGACACCAAGACCGTGATTGCTCATTAGCTGCTCCAATCCAACATTGTCAGACCCAATTTTTGCGTTGAGGAACCCCATAATTATTTGTATGTCACCTCTAGGAGCCTTGTCAAATTTGGCGCCAACCAGGTGGTAAAAGGTGTAGTCTGGTTGGTCTAGCGGTTAGTGCGCGCACCTTCGGTGCACAGGCTTATAAGTTCGAATCTCACCGTGGATCATGGTGTTTTTCGAACTCACGAGCTTGTGACGGACTATGATCTCACTCAGATGTTAAACGAGTACCCATTTATGGGGATAAATAACACTGCTGAGCGTGATGCTGATCTCATTACCTCAAAAAAAAAAAAAAAGCAGATAAGATCTTGGAAATAGGATGTCACTAACACATCCTGCGGCCTTAGTCCAATGCTGGATTGTCGCGCCTGTTATTTAGGTGGTAAAAGGTGTCTTTAGCATGCTGGACGATTTACTCCGTCGGGGCGCAGAACAGTTAAGGAACTGGCGGATAAGGTCGTTCCCGAACCGGTAGATCTTCTTTCGCTCAGTCCAATTATTGAAATCCTAAATGTAATTTCCCGTTCGACTACCCTGAGCCTCGTACTACTCACTCGCCCCACATCGTTCGAACGTTTAAAAAACCAATCATAGTTCATTGTTTGTAGCCAAAAGTCGTTGCAGGTAAATCAGTCCGTCGTATTTAGCTCCAGGTATGCAAATTACAAGCCCACAAACTCTATCCCTCTAGTCGCTTTCTATGACAAGCCGAGATCGCTGTGACATAATTCTAACTCCGAAACCACAGGAGTATATTTTTGATCAAGTCATATCTGTACCGTTGAGTGAAACCGCGCGATTGTATAAATTTGTACGAGGCCCAGGAGAGTTTTATTCTCCCCTGCCTCTTCAGTCGGCTTCTAAGACACGTGGTGGGGAAAGCGGTGGCATTTATCTTAACCCATGCAATAGGGTCAACGGTATATATACGATTATAGCACGATTTTTCCTATGATATGAAGAATGGATTGGCCCGCTTCACGTAGATGAGCGTACGTGTGTGAATAGAAAAGTTTTCCCCTCATCTTCAGCGCCACCTCTCCTACACCTCTCGAGCAACCCACAAGATGGCCGGCTCGGTCGCGTCGCTGTCAACCTTTGACAACCATCCAGTTGGAATCCAATTGGCGGCAAGTGAACGTGAGTGCACGAAATAATTTGCGCGAGTGAAATACCGAGTTTTTCGATGTGATTTGTGATAAATGCACCAAACCAGCGTAGGCCGTAATCTCGCGAAAGTGTTTTAATTTAAAAAAAAATGCGACACATGTTGTTTTTCCGAATTTGAAGTGCTTTGTTGTCGGGTGGTCCAGTGAACAACGCAAATACATAATCGGTGTATCTTCTCAAAGGTAATCGCGTGTGTACCTAGATTTTAGTAGTGCTATGTCAATGTCGGTCTGAAAATGATAGTTTAACGCGTTTTTAATTGATGTTTTCAATTGAAACATGTGCGCGATTTTGTGGTTGACAGCCAAGCGATTCGTTCGTAAGCGTTCGTACACGTTTTGTACGAAGCAAGCACGAACGTTTACGACGGAAATTCGTCTCGTTAATGTGTACACAGGCGTTTCAAATTTCTCTCTGTTTCGGGGGCTACACAGTTTTTATTGTTGCTAGCAAAGCCATTATGCGCGGTCGAGCATTTTTTGGTTTCTTATCGTTTTTGTCGGTTTTAAAAGTAGATTGGCGACTGATGACGTTGCAATGCTAGTGGATAAAAATGTTCGAAGACTACATGGAGTCATCCGGTCAGTGTTTTGAGTAAGTACATACACAAATCTCGTTCAATTTGCGAGTACCAAATAATCTATTTACACTTCTATCCACAGTCTGAGACTACCCGTACATTATCAGATTCATGCCGACCGGATTGGAAGTTCGAAGCCTATGGTATTTCAGAACTGCGGTGCATTCAATCTGTTGATTTTCCCAAGCAACGACAACGGCTTCTGCAACTGAAAAACTTTTAGCTGACATTGGAAATACAGTAAATTTTACTTTACCTTACCTCTAAAATGTCACTGAAACCCAACTTTATTTTCAGAATATTTCCAATGAATCGGAAAGGGGAAAAGAAATTCGTCAAATCAAAACGTTGAATGCATTGGAATTTTTGAAAAACAAGCAATTCGCTGGTGCTATGTAAGTATTTGCCAAATTAAAAGCTGATCCGTGTGAAGTCATACGACTATTTCTCGATCTTCTATCGCAAGATTCGCTGAATACGGCAAAACAAATATTAACAATGTACACGGACTCTCCTGCCCGACGACAAGGATTTGAAGAAAAGCTCTGTTCGCGTTAATCGATTATCTGGCAGAGTTTCGATATAATGTTCAAAATGAATTGATAAAACCGTCCGATACGAAGACGTATAGCAAGAATAAGCCATTGCTACCTATCATTGACACGACACTGTTTTAATTTTATTTGTAGGTAAGTGGCTTACAATTTCTAACTGTACATAAAATGAATTAAAACTTCAATTTTATATTCAGACAAATGATTCTCAAGTTGCGCCTTTGTTTCGCCTCAACCAACGCCTTTTGGAAGAACCGGAGAAAGCGCTCAAAAATATTTCAAGTTTGGCGAATTGATAATTCCGTCTCAAACAAAAGGGCAGCACAAGCGGGCCTTAGAGTTGCTCCGTCCGCAGGCAAACGTATTTATGATAATCCAATTTACTGTACAGTCTAAGCATATTTTTCCTTCCATTATACAGGTTCCTAGCTCCAGTCTCAACGGACACGAACGTACCATTGAATATCTTCTGTTAACTTGTATGGAAAATTATAGTGACTGATAAATGTGGATCGACCTTATATACTGAAAATGCGGTGTAGTTGTTGTTTGTGCTTATTTCCTCAGGACAGCACAGGGTTGGACTGGATTGAACGTTAATGTCCATTATAACAGACAATATAAATACCCACAGCCAAGCTGAGCACGAATCCGGAGCTTCCCACCAACATTTCGATGCGGAACATGGCCAACATGCCCAAAAACAAACAATTTCGAAGTTTTTAAATTTTTTTTGGCTTATAACACTGAAACTGTGCATTTATGCGATAAGGAACCAATGAACATGATAGAGAAAACATTATTGAGGGCCCAACGCGACATAATTCTTCAAAATGCGTTAAGCTGTATCGCTTCGTTTTTTTTTTGCTATTTTGATCTTGTTTCACAACGAAATTTTATTACATAATAAAAATAAAAGCAAAAACATCGCATGAATTCTGCCGAAGCCGGTCGCAAGCTTAGTTAAAAAAGGAAGAGAGAGGTGATTAACGAAGTATAATTTTTTCTCCAATCAAATTGTGATAAATAATAAAATATACATGCGTAAGTATATTTCCCTTGGAGCAAATTAGTAGGTCCGTTTTATTGGGTCAGAACAGAATAACTTCCATACAAATTTGACAGGAGTTGTTATACCCTGGAAGTTGCGCTTTTCTGTCCTGTACTAGACGCAATCAAACATACTCATATTCCCATTACACCGATATGAAAATCATAGGAAAACTTTAACGTAATTTGCAGAAAACAAAAATTTCGATTTATTTATTTAATTTTTCTCTTTTTTGCTTAGTGCCAAAATTGTTTACATTAAAGCATGCAAACAATGTAAAAAAAATTTTCTTTAAATTGGCAATTCAAATTTTTCCGCCAAATGTGTGCCCCCATCATATGAAAAACTAACGGCGCCTATGGTGTGGTTGATAGTATGTGTGTTTTTTGTGATTGTGTTATGAAAACCTAGACAAAGTCTCCCCTTCAGGGTCTATCTAGAATTCTTCTGTATCTATGGATTTTTGCAATATTCCCTGTTTTGCTTTTACTCCGGATTACGGGTAGGGATGTCAAAAACCGGCCCATAACCCCGTTGTCGGTTTTTCGGTTTTTTTTTTTGTAAAGCCGGTTAGTCCGTCCGGTTTTAACCGGGCTCCAAGTACCGGTTTTCCGGTTAACCGGTTTTTTTTCATTGATTTGTCTAGAATTTTACTAAAAAAATGCTTACACACTCGTATTGCTGGTGTTCGTATCGTATGCAAAATCAACTTAAAATGCACGTACATGATGTAGTAAGACAGCTAATTTAAAAGAGAAACATGTTGAACAAAAAAAGACAATCAAATAAAATTGTGAGATGTGATTTCATTATTTTATTAGTTTTTGAAAAAAAAATTCCAAACATTTACAACAGGGGCCATTCTAATTTCTCTTGCGTAATACGAAGCGACACGATGATACGCGAAATGCACTGATATACTATACACGAATATCAATACACATTCAAGATACAGTCGAGAGCGGATAAGTGCAATCGTCTCCGGCAGCAAGAAAAATTGCACTTATCCGTTTTTTTTCACTTATCCGTTTTCGGACAGATTCAGAAAAAAAAAACAAATTTTTAAGATTAAAGGATTTTAAGAGTGCAAAAATTGTGTTAAAGTGTGTGTTAGGCTGACTAGTTCTTAATCAGTAGATTTCTCTCTTCAAACATTTTCAATATCTAAATTGCTTCCAGCGTCCCAGTGTAGCTTAATTACATTAGTTACTATGAGTGGTAAATTTATCGACACAATGAAAAATTTTCTTTTTGTCGCTTTTTAATTCCAAAGTATAAGTCAACGCCCTATAAGTGATAACGTCTAATAAGTGATGTCTATGAATACGACGCTCCCTTAAGGGCTCACTTATATAGAAAAAAACCCTTAGGCCCGTATTTATGAACATTCCTTAACTCAAGGAGACCTTGAGTCAAGGATGCCGAAATTGAATAAATTAAATGTCATTTTCCATACTTTTTCATAGAAATCACTTATATTCACGAGTCAATGCATCCTTGATTTAAGGAGAAACTCAAGGAGACCTTGACATTTTCTATAGTTAACCTCACTTGAAATATAATATTTCAAGTATATTGAAAACTTAAGGTCTCCTTGAGTTTTTTAATACCTGCAACTATTAACCTATATAATAAACTTTAAAAAAAATAAATACAACGTATACCAACATAAAACATTAATAAATCAATAATCATAAGCACCAACATTAACAACAAAACTAAACCAATAATACCAACTTAACCGAAATGACTGACAGTTGTCAAAAATAAATTTCCCGCCATTAAGACCACAAGCTAATAAAGGTATAAAATATCTAATAATATTTATAATCTAACTCAATAAATAATTAATGAATACTTTTAGAAACCTGAAGATGCCCGTAAGGGGCGAAACGTCGTTGTTAAGAGATTGAAAACAATAAACATATAAGCTGGAATCATTCCGAATAATTTTGATAGTACAACAAATCTCCTTGAGTTTCGCCTTAAATCAGTTGACTCCTGAATATAAATGATTTCTATGAAAAGGTATGGGAAATGACATTTAATTTATTGAATTTCGGCATCCTTGACTTAAGGTCTCCTTGAGTTAGGGAATGTTCATAAATACGGGCCTTATTCCTTAAGGGAATGCTTATTACTTAAGTGGGGAGTATGAATTCCGCCCTAAGTTTAAAAACACCCACTTATTTCAGTCGATTTTATTCATATGCATTTCGGCTTCCAAATATGGTAATACTTCACCATATTTGCTGATGACGGCTTCACCATTGTTGGAAGCCGAAATGCATGGGAATACAATTTACTGAAATTGTATGTTTTTAAACTTCGTCGGCTTATTTCAGTTTCGAGAGTTGCGGTGTATAAGGATAAAAAAAGAAAGTATTTTCTGCCAAAGATATTTCAGTTTTGTTGATTTAGTAAAAAAATGTTATGCAATAAAATTCCCTTTTAATTTTAATTAGCCCCACGAGAATATTAAATTCTACAAATTGTCCAAGATGTTTGTATATGAAATGCCACAATGAATTAACGGGCACAAATAATTAACAAAGTTGAAAAAATCAGAACGTAATTTTTATTAAAATGCAATTGATTAATTGTCAAAATCTAGGCGGAAAAGGCCCCACTTTCCAATTAAGTCAATGAATTGCCATCATCAATGATAATTTTAAAATTTGGCGCCGCATACTGAAACCTGAAGAATTAAAAACAAAAGTAACTGCTTAAACTTTGACAATATTTCCATTTTCATTTCAAATAGGCAAATGCAAGTAACTATTTACCAGGTTTTTTTCCATTTCCTTGAATTGAATTTACTTATTTTAGGGGTGTCTTTGTGTCAATAAATTTGCCACTCATTAGTATGTATCATGTCTTATCCAGCCGAAAGCCATTAGTATTTGCGCGTTTCCGTCTTAAATTTATTGCTTGTTAAATTTACAGGGGTCCGCATTTTACACTCTTAAGTGCACAGAACCTTCAGAAAAAAAATCGTATCAATTTTCGTGAGAAAAAAAAACTGAATCGTATTCTTAAGTGCAAAACGAATGCACGACATCGAAATTCGCAACTTGCACTTATCCGTTGCAGTTTACGTGTGCGTATGCATCACCTTTCATGCAGTTTCGTTGCACTTAAGCGAAATTTGCACTTATGCGTTTCGCACTTATCGAGACAATTTTATATGAAAACCATGTAAAAAGTCATGGGGCTTTTAAATATTATGCAGAAATGCGTTTTTTTTGCACTTAAGCGTTTTGCAGTTATGCGTTCTCGACTGTATACATGTGAAACGCAGTGTAAACATAAACAATATCTGCCTTGGAAGAGATAAGATACAAGCAGAGGTTATTTGACGAAGCGATTTTTCTACGAGTAATAGCAGAAAGAAGAGTGTTCGACAATTATTAAAGGGCTGAAATTAGCAGACGAAATTTTCCATAAGAATTGCAGACTGAAAAATCAAGAAAACATAAAAAATTGTATGAATTTTGAAAGATTTTTTTTTTCGGTTTTAACCGGATGGACCAACAACCGTCCGGGTTAAAACCGGGAGGAGGAAAAAACCGTTTTTTTTTCGTACCGGTTTTCGGACTAACCGTCCGGTTTTTGACATCCCTAATTACGGGACTAAAATTGATTCTGGTAAGTTTCTGCCGCTGTGGAAGAACTTTCAGCTGTCCATTAAGTGAGCCTCTATAATTTGATCGACCTTTTCCTGCGCTCCTAAACGGAGTTCCAATCATCATTTTAAATTTTATTAGAGGTATGGTTTTTACTAGTCAAGTATGATTTTATTCCTGCTCTGATATTACAATCGACAGAATTATGTAATTATATTTTTACCGTTAGACACCATCCTGACTTCATTCGATAACATTAAACAAAAAAAAAAAACAATTCAATTGCCAGCAACACAAATACGAGAATCATAACAATAAAAAACTAGACGCCAGTATTTTTAGTCAAAACACATCATTCAGACACGCAAACATATTGTAAAGCCGCCGTCAATTGTAAAGCCCTCAGGCGACAACTGGATCCATTACGAAGTGCCCATTGAGGCATTCGTGTAAATATTTATTCAGTCAGGATAAAAATGATTGAACAGATATGCATATCCCGACATCGTCGGAGAATCTCATCAAAAAAATAAAATTCCCGTCGCTTTGAAATGAGCTTTTTTGCTCTTTTTCTGTGAATATTTACTGAATTCCATTAAGGATAATAATGCCTTAATGGCTCTTGGGCACACCACTGCAAATATGTAAAAACTTTTATAACTTTCCGTCCATCATATACACATATTCCATTCCGCCGAGCTTGGGACTCAAAACATCGCGATGAGCTTGGCGTATAAAATAAAGTGTAGATCGCAAAAACAAAACAATTTTTGCCTTTTTATTTTGTTCTTTTGACAAGTAATTGACCTGCCGAGTAATGGACATATAAAGTTAGCGAAATGCTCTCTTTAAGCATTCATGCTATCGCAAGAAATGATTTTAAGATTTTTTTTCCATGCATTAAATACGAAGCATGCGAAGCAACTCCATCGTCCATAGAGAAGAGGAAACTGCAAAACCACCTCGGTGGCAAACCGCGCTAATATTTTTTTTTTGTTGGGTTCGTTAAAGGCAACGAACCATACAACGCGAACGATATACGTGAAAAATTGTGTAACAAACTTTGCGAGCAACTTTGCGATAAAAATAAAAATTGAACTCATAAAGGATGCGGTACGGTATGGCCGAGTGTTGTATGGTAATATCCTGCAAGGACGATATGAGGTCGTTGACGGAACAACAACAATAGCAGCAGCGAAAAACAGCTTGGCTAGAGAAGATATGCTCGTAGTATAGCGATAGGTTGTGGTTGTTCCATTCTATGCCATCAGCGCACATGAATAGGATCCTGTAGAATTAGTGAAAGCCAACCAACACATGCTCCTTCGCCGTTTTCCACCCCATAAATGTAAATGGATACTAGCGAAAATTGGATGCGAAAAGTATCAGATGCGGGGAGGTGCGATGCCGGAAAATGTTGTACGTTGTACCGGAAAACTGTAAGATTTCATATAGAGAAAAGTAGATAGTTGAAAGAGACTTTCCACATACTTGCATGGTTCACAATTGTATAGTCGTTTCGGGTAATTGGAAGAGAATATCTGTTTTTAGCTCAGAGAAAACTTTAACTGGTTCGTTGGAAAATACAAAAGTAAATATCGTACAGTCTATTTAAAATTGAGCAACCCCACAAAGAATGCTTGAAAATCTATAAGGAAGCCATCAGGACTGCAAAAGCCTAAGTCTGGGACGAGTTCTGCCAATCCTTGGATCACGTCAAGGATTCAGCAAGGATAAGTAAAGTCCTATCAAAAGAACATTCATGTCTGTCATTAATAAAGAGAGAACATGGAACCTGGACGGAATTCACGGATGAGTCTCTCGAATTTCTGCGGAGTACGCACTTTCCTGGGTGCAAAAGCGTTTGCACACCCAGACCAACACCGCATAATGTGGACATTAGATTGGGTGACTTTGTAGACTCTCTCATTACTGAGGTGAAGGTCTCCTTGGCTATTAACAGCTTTCCTCCATTTAAATCTCCTGGGCCAGACGGAATTTTACCGATCATGATACAGAGAATGAACGATCTTGTAGTTCCAATGCTCTTACTACTTTTAAGGAGTTAACTACGTACCCCAATCGTGGCGACGAGTTCGAGTTGTTTTCATTCCGAAAGCAGGTAAACGTTGGCATGAAACCGTGAAGGATTTCATGCCTATTGGTTTATCCTCCTTCGTATTAAAAACATTGGAGCGTATCGCTGGCCTCCATATCCGGCAAAGGCTAGAGAACTCAATCCTCTCTAGGTCGCAGCATGCATATGTCAGGGACCGATCCACAAAAATGGGCCCTCCATGAGGTGGTGCGACTACAGCATTCAATATAAACAATACACGTAGAGGGCGCTTTTAACAATGTTCGTATAGAATCCATTCACAATGCCCTTATTGACTCAGGAGTTGAGACGGAATTAGATAGTGACTCTACTGAGGACTAGAGTAATCCTTGCGAACTTGGTAAACAGCCATCTGACTAAATTCGTTTGTAGGGGTACACCTCAAGGGAGGGGGGGAGATCTCTCCGTTACTGTGGCTAATAGTAATCAACAAAATCTTAACTAAATTGATGAGGAAGGCGTAAAGGTGGTGGCGTATGCGAATAACGTGACGATTTTAGTGTCAGGAATGTGTCTCTCTGTGATCAGTCAGATCAGGGGCGAGCCCTTGGCCTGGTTCGCAACTGAGTCACAAGCTGTGGCCTTGACGTGAACCCAATCAGAGCAAAGCTGAAGCTGTTTACTAAAAAAAACATAAGTTACCACCTTTTTCCATTCCAAAATTAAATGGACAGCAACTAATAACCCAGCTCAAAGTATCTTGGAGTCGTTTTACACACAAAGCTTAGCTAGAAGTTAAACATAGAAGAGCGGGTATGGAAGGCCTGCATAGCTTTCTACGCCTGCAATACAATCTTGAATAGAAGGTGGGGCACTAAGACAAATGTGATACTCTGGCTCTACACCGCAATTGTACGTCCGATCTTAACATAGGTATGAGATAGAGCTTACAATTTACCGAAATTAGACAGGGTGCACAGAACGCCTTGTCCGAGGGATGCGTTGAATGTAATCCTACCTCTTTTGCCGATCAACCTTTTTATCGAAGAACTAGCGGCATGTAGTGCGATAAGCCTCAAAGAGTCGGGTCACTGGATTGCCAAGCCATATGGCCACACCAACTGCCACAAGATACGATCGAGGCTACAACGGACTATGCCATGACATTTTCCATGAGATTTTCCAGCAGGAGCCAATGGATGGGGAATGAGTAAACGGGAGAATACGATCTCTACCTTTTTACAGATTGATGCAAAATGGACTGTGGTGTGGGTGCAGGAGTCTTCTGTGACACAATCAATATATCTGAATCTTACCGTCTGCCTAATCATGCCAGCATTTTCCAGGATCAATTGTTTGCAATCATGAAAGCAAGTCACGGACTCGAGAACATACAAGACAACAAAAACATAGCCATCTGTTCCGAAAGTCAGGCGGCTACCATGGCACTGAAATCCGTTGGAATATCCTCCAAGCTCTTAAAAACCTGAACAATCTTGGAGGAAGGCACACAGTCACCCTACTTTGTTCCTGATTGCAGATGAATTGGCCAGACTAGGGGCAACTCTGCACAGCTCTCATGCGGAGCGCGTGGACATTCCGATGGCAGCTGTCAGAAGAAAAATCTCCTCTCATTATCTCGCGAGTGCTAATCGTAATTGGTGGAACCTTAAGACTTGTGTAACATCAAGGAAGTTGTGGCCATCCTATGACCGCCGGAAAAGAACATACGAAATTCTGACCAGACCGCGTAAAGATATTGCTGGAGTTACAGTGGCAATTACTGGACAATGGCTATGCAGCCAGTCTGCGTATTCCCCACAATCCGCACTGTCGCAGTTGAGATATTGCAAATGAAAGAGGAACTCTTTTTCACTTCCTGTGGGAGTGCCTAGGTCTCGCCAGATCCCGTTACCAAACGCTGGGATGTCCGCTTTTTGGCCGCCTAGAGGATGCCTCGAAGGTGAAAATAAGGGAGCTGCTTCACTTTTAACCTCTCTAAATGGCTCTAGGTGCGTCTCTACATCCAAATTTATATTTTCTGGAAACTCCATCCTTTAAGCAGCTTAACGAAATTATGTGGTCTCTAAAGGGCACTTTTCGTGCTAATTGTGCTTTGGGCATATCTCGCCTTTAGCCACCACTTTTACCAAACCAACCACAGATATTAAAATTGAAAAACCCCTTCTCTACGGGTCTGCTATGATGTCTAACTTTTCAAAATGCACCTTGAGTAAAGTTCACTTCAACGAATGTCGGATACAAAAGCGCTAATCCCTATTCCTTCTAATTAAGGCCACATTTTCTTCAGTTATTTACGAAAAGAATGTGAATCTTAAAAGATTGGACTTTGGTTCGTGGGATTTAGAATTAGGTTCACTTTATATCTGACCCTCCTTTTTCGGTTTTACCCTACTTATAGCCACTATGAATGACCTCTCTCTCTCTCTCCATATTATTACCTTCTGGTTGTTTAAACTTGTTCTGCTTTTATATCTGACTATACTTAGTCAATCATCCAACACAACTCTCGAGCAACCGTTCAACCAATGCCAAAAGTTCACTTTACGCACGTACTTGGAAAAAAATCAAAATAGAGCGTCAATATCATCGTTACGTCAGGAGTTTTCTAATCCCGATAAACTACCCATAGAATACTTTGTATAGTCCATTCTCAACACAATATCTCCCCCTCGAAATCTCGAAATTCTCGACAATATCTACAAGAACGCAGATTAAGCATAGTTTTTCCATCATTATGCAATTTCGAGGGAAATTCACTGGTCATTGTTCTCACCCGCCTTTTTCGCCGTACAACATAAAACGGCTTAAGCCGTTCAGCGATTGAAAGAACCCTCTCTCGTCCAATATACCAGTCCCGTACACATTAAATGTCCTGGCAAAGGGTGAATGAAAGGACGAATGAGCTGCAGACCAGATGCAGGTTGCTTTCAAACCATCAATACCATCTCTGAACTGCTGCTGTTGCGTTAATCAATGATTTACTCGGATATATTGTTGAGACTCCACACAATAGAGCCAATATACGGAGAGCACTCCTGTTTACGACTGCACTCAAGTAAATCCAAACAAATCTCCTTACCTGTGTGATTGTCGTAAGTCATTTTCAAAGGATAATGCAGAGCAAAAAGATAAGTATCGAACGAAAGCAAGAGAGGCGACGCGACGAGTACACCATTGAAAAAAGGGTATGACAACGACATTACTGAAAAGATTAGGCTGAAAGGCACTCGACTAAGCCCTTACACACATTTTTCGGGTTTGAAACATTTGGTCCAGATTTACGTTATGGTCCGTTCGACCAGAGAGCTAAATATTATCCAAATAAATATCTTTCAGTTCTTTCAATTCTTTGGGATTTCGTGGAACGCATATACATATAGAAGAAAGGATTTTCATACTTTCGTGCGAGATGTCGTCGTGTAGGAATCGTTCATGATGCTGCTAAAAAGCAAGAAGGACAAAGTACGCATGGAATGGTGATGCGGTGTATATATTTATTTAAAAGGGTTCACGCTACTGTCCTTTTTGTTTGAAAATTACCCTTATATCTATGGAATTAGAATTGAGATCGTGAAATGACGACTTAGAAAAAACTGTATGAATGAAAGTAAGGCGTAGCTGAAACCCTGCATATGGACCAGGATATACTTGTCCTGTCGTATCTGTGTCACATAAAAATGCTTATCTACTTTGCGAGGCTTCAGTACATTTGATTTTTTTTTATTAGATTGTTTGTACTGTGTGTGTTTGTAGGTTTATGAAACAGAGAGGTAACACAATAGCATAACATGTGAGATGCCCCGAGAGTTAAAGGGACTCCAAAGTTCTAAATTATTTATCGTAACATTGGAAGGTTGAGAAACAATTTTCTTCTGTTTTTTTATACCCTTCGCTTATTAAGCATAAAGGGTATATTAACTTTGTCATGAAGTTTGTAACGCATTGAAGGAAGCATCTCCGACCATATAAAATATGTATATATATGATCAGCGTGACGAGCTGAGTCGATTGGACGATGTCCGTCTGTCCGTCTGTCCGTCTGTCCGTCTGTCTGTCTGTCTGTCTGTTGCGACGCGTTTTGCTCGGCCAGTTTAAAAGCTATGGAGCTGAAATTTTGCACACATGCTTCTTTTTGTTGCAGGCAGTTTGTATGTTTGAATCGGTAAAATCCGATAAGGGGGTCGTGGGGCTGCCATACAAACCTACCCCCAAAATTAGGTTCTTCTTAGAAAAACTTTTTCATTTATGCACAAATTTCAATCAAATTTCACACAAATGTGTTTTCATTGCAGGCACATAACATATGTAAAAATCGACCAAATCGAACAATGGGGTCGTGGGGCTGTCATACAAACCTAGTCCCCCAAATTAGGTTCTTCTAAGAAAAACTTTTTTATTTTCTCATCGATTGCAATCAAATTTCGTGCAAATGTGTTTCTAATAATACCACAAAACATATGTAAAAATGGACCAAATCGGACTATGGGGTCATGGGGCTGTCATACAAACCTAGCTCCCCAAATTAAGTTCTTCTAAGAAGTTTTTTTTTTATTTATACACCAATTTCAACCAAACTTCACACAAATGTGTTTCTATTGATGACATAAAATATATGTATGAATAGATGGAGTCGGACCATGTGGTCATGGGGCTACCATACAAACCTATCCCCCCAAATAAAATTTTTCTAAGAAAAATGTTTTTATTTGCACACAAATTTCAACCAAACCTCATTGAAATGTATTTTTCTTGATGTTACAAAACATACGCAAAAACGAATTAAATCGGACCATTGGGGCATGAAGCTGGCATATAAACCCAACCCCCAAATTAGGTTTTAAGGTCTTTGAAGAAAAACTTTTTTATTTGTCCACCAATTTCAACCAAATCTCATAGAAATATGTTTTAATTGATGCCACAAACATACATACATGCCCCCCTCCCTTTTGTTTCTTCTAAGAAACCCACGACCCCCGCTTCCTCCAATAAATCTTCACCGCGGCACTAATGTGAAAATTCAAGGAAAAGCATGGAAGCGGGGAGAATTGAACACAAGTCATAGGAACGCCCGAAAAAACTTTTAGCCCCGAGGGGAGCGAAGGGTATCCAAATTTCGGCCGCGCCCGAAATTAGCCTCGGTCTCGTTTTATTTTTAAAATAAAACAAATCTGACGCATGCCAGCAGTGAACCTAGACTTCTATAAGTGTTAAAGGCATTTCATTTACCTCAGTGCGCTCTGAAAAGCATTATAAAACTAGCACCTACCTACAGTGGGATTCGATCCCGGGATCCTATGATTCGAAGACCAACACCCTACCTACTAGACCAAGCAGACATACATGATGAACGTTTCTAAGATACACTTAAAGCATTTGTCCAGCTGAAGAATCGTGTTCATTAATGTTTTGAGCAATTTATTAATATCAATGCTCCGGTCTTCAAAAGCAAATCAATAAATTAGTTCATAAATGCAATGAACAATAATAATGTTAATAAAAAAACTTGTTCGTTGTAATAATGAATGGCTGATCATGAAGCAGTTGAACAGACATAATCCTTATGAATGGGGGATCATGACGATTATGTCTGTTTTCATTGAAAAAAATCAAATTAAATGAGTACACCCGTTCATAAATACTACATATATTGCATTTTTTAATACTCGTCACTATGTGATAGGGTGATTGAGCGATGTCCGTTTCTCTGTCTGTATGTCCGTCTGTTTCTATGCAAACTAGGGAGTAAGGCCGCAATTATTTGTTATCTTAAGTACAGTCGTTTAGCTACACGAAATCTATAACGAAGTTGTAGAATTAAGAATTATTTATTAAATATGGCTCGGGACTCGTAGCCTTGAAAACCGATAGGCATTGAACCTATCGAAACTAAAATTCATTTATTGATTTGACAAACGTATTAATAGATTCAATCAAGGCTATGTTCAATGTTAAACCTGAAGTACGAGTAATCTATTTAACGAATAAGTACGATCACTCAACAAACAAATTATTAACCCGATACGTTTTTATTATTAATACAATAAAATAAATAATAGGACCTTAATAAACGCTAAATTTTTGGAAAGATAAAAGCGGTCATTATTTAATAAATACAAAATTATAAATCTAATAAAAATTACACTGGCACAATTAAATTAATTAATTAATTGTTCAATAACTGCCGTTTATTAATAATACGAACGATATTTTTTTGTGTGTGAATATTTTCCCAATACTACTTACGTTTATGCCCAACGCTACATGACTGGGGAGTCATGTAGCGTACACTACTTCGTCGGTCTTCCACATTGAGTTTTTCAACGGTAGCGGCGCTTACGTTTTCATCGGTGACGCGCATGTGGCAGCTTTCCCTCAACTTTTCGGCCTTTTCAAAACATTCATACACTTGGGTTTTAGAGAGGCACTCATTCTGGAACTTCGCGGAAACTTATCAAAAAGTACTAGTTTTTGATAAGTTTCCGCGGATTTTATATTTGCTTTGACTAAAAAACAAATAATGATGCGTTCTGCAAGAGGCACTGGTACATCCTTTTCACTCATGATGGTTATAATTACACTAAAAAGTCATTTTACGCGGTTCCAGCTATTCTCAACGTTTCATAACATACCAGTCTAATATTTAGTGTATCCACTTTTTCAACAATAAATTTGTCGCGCGTCTGAAAATTCCGCTGGACCCCTCCCGAAACAAAATCCTGGCTACGTCCCTGGCCCTGTTGCCAATAAAAGCTTCGTTTCTTTGATTGGCATTCTACCTTATATTGCCTATTGGCTTGCATACATACTTCTAGCAAACAGCGTATTATGCTTTTTGGACAACTTCAGCCATGCGAATGAACGTTTTCTACGTTCCGCACAATCATTGTCGAACCAGGGCTCCATAGCTGACATTTTGGCCTTGCTAGATGGTGGGGCACTGACTTTAACCTTCGGGCGGGCGCAATGCATCTGACAGATTAAGTGGCCAGTTTTTGTTGCGCCAATCAGCGATATGATAACGGAGAGATCTGAAACTCACAGTAGCTTAATCTTTATCGATCAAATACCCAAAGCAGTTTTCAGTTTCTATCTACCATATGTCTGAGGGGCGGGAGGGGATGAAATAATCTCTCAGATGTATTCCGCCCGATTGTGTTATTTTCTCCTTTTCTATGAAAATTTCCACATGTTATACTCTTCACATTGCGTAATAACGTTGTGTTGACTTTTAGGTTCACCAAATCGTTCAATAGTGTGTTTTTAGTAAAATAAGCTCACATTTTTTAAGCGGTCGAGTTGTCGAGGTTTTTTAAATATTGAAGCCATTGAAAGCGGAATATTCTTAGAAAATTAAAAATGTGAAGGTTATCAAACTTTGTGAGCCAGTTTTTGTTTCTAAAATTTCGTAGAACTATTTCAAAAAGACAATGCAACAATATATAAGAGTCTAAAATATACAGAAACCTAGTTTCATCCCTTTTTCTGCACTTAATCTGTCAGATGCATTGCGCCCGATCGTGTTAGGATTAGTATAGCGCCCGCCGGAAGGTTCATGCAATCTGCTAGTCCCCTTAGACCCGTTTGAGTAGATTGTGCAAGATTTATTTCGAGATTGGTCTGATATTTCGCAAGGAGCTCTTCCCGCCATTTAGGTTTGGATAGGAGGTTCATAAATAATTCTTCTATTTCCGGAATTTATCGTAAAAAATATAAAATGTTTGAACAAAAAACATTTGGGTTGCATTCGCTTGGTCTTAAATGTAAAATTTTCACCCCTGTCCTATGAAGTTTTAAACCGAATCGCTGTGATGAAACTCTCTCATAGCATGCAAATACATGCACATCTCTTATATCTCGATATACCACGCCAAGTAAAAAATATGCAAGCACAACAAAACTAAGCTTAAATGTGTGTTATCTGCAGTGCAACTTTCAAACACAATTCATACCACTCACTCAAAATATAATTGATTTTCCCACAATACGTCATTGAATTTGAACGTGATATCGCATATCCATCTGATAACTACAAAATCCTTATACGGCCATGGATACCGACATTCGCCTTGGACTCGAGAAAAATGTGAAAATTTCCCTGGCAAAGATCTATGACAACTTCAAATGATATGTGCTTGAGTCCATCGTGTGCTTATAAAAATATATTCTGCACACAACAAGGACATTCCCTAGCCATTCCATCGATTACAATTCAGATGAAGAGCTCAGTACCTTGGCACCGGAGATCTTATAGTCCTCCTCATACGAGTAAAGCCCACAAAGCACATATACCGAAATAGACTATCCGGGCTGCTAGTGCGACGGATACGGTGTATGACTTGCTTACTATTCCTTACACGAAGTTTATGGTCATGAAAATCTTCTTATACGTACCTTTCTCAAAGTCAACATTAAAAGGATCGCCCAAGAACGATGCCTTGAGGTGGTCATGTGCGGTGCTATACTTGGATGCTCGTGGGCATAGCTATGTGATTTAGGGAGCAAGGATGCCAGCGTATTCTAAGATATCGGTAATCCTGAATATTGAGAATCTTGGCGTCGCTTATTGCTTATTGTTTATTAATAGAATTATTTTTTAAATAACAATTGAACATTAAAAATCAGAACATGTTGCTTGGACAGGAGTGCGAATGCGCAAAAGTAAAAATGAATATGATCAGTTGTTGTTGTAGCGATTCAAGAGTTTTTTTTTTCTCTTGAATCGAAGGGGGTCTTGGCAGCTCTTGGCCGTTTTAACAACGGGTAGCTCCGGGACGATTTACATCGAAGAACCGGCTGCCGTAGGAGCATTTTATGGACAACACAAACATCCATGGGCCACAGTGGGATTCGAACCCACGCACCGGCAACTCAGAGATAAAGTGACATCTCTGCCACTGAGCCACCGAATGCCCCAATATGATCAGTAGATGTCGCCTTACAGTTTCCTAAAATAATAGCCTCGATACTATCGCTCTACCCTCCCTATTTACAAAACCTTCTTCGTCATCATCTCACACCGAACCATTTCCAAGGAAGTTGATGTCCAGCAACCGAAGTAACTGATGATATTTTCAAACTAGACGGAAACTCCTGTTTGTAATGTAGAACTTATTTTTCGTCCTTATTTCATCCTACGCTTCACACTATCAGCGTCTAAGGAGAATAATACGGAAAAATGCTTGTACATGATTCTAAAAGCCATTGAATAGTTTCCGTATTAAATCCGCATCCTTAGCAGCTTACAAGACGAACGATTCTCCACATCATGAAATCAACAATGAAGGACGACGACGAAAAGGATGTACATGAACATTCACTTGAAAATGTTCTCATATAGATGTGCATCTTATTCAGAGTCATCTGAAAGTCAGGTTGGGTAAAATTTACAATTTTTCCGGTACGACAGGCACTCTATGGCGTTTTGTGCACTTGAAGTTTAGTGTTTCATCTCTGAAATACTCCGGTACCTTAGTGTTTCACTGTACCATATTTGACACTATTCTGTACTAATTAAATTTCACTTGTACCACATTTTAACTATGTCCTTTAAGGAATGTTCTGAAAGTTGAAATTATACGGCAAAGTTTTAATTATTGAAATGAAAAGAGATGACAAAATAAAAGTTGAATTGGATCGTTTTTTTTTCAGTGCAAAAATACATAAGCAATAGTGCCTGTTCATTGTGCGTGTAAAAGTGTCCGTTTGACCCAGTGCTCAAGAGACAGAAAGAGCCTAAGAAATAAGACGAAACGATGCTAGACAAGACATTTGCTGAGAATGTCCGAGTCGGTTTCGTGCCAGAAGCAATATAATGATGTTAAAAGATGTTCAATCAGGACTAATTAGTGCTGTGCCGAGAGAAAAACTGGAGTTAAAACAAAGTCAATTGCTGCTTGCGTTCAGCTCAGATGAAAGTAATTTATCTAATTGCTCTACTTGACAGAAATTGTACATTGCTATCTCCGAAGAGGCGGTGACTTAATAATAAAAAATTATGAACGGAATAGTTCACTGATTTTTAATGATATTGAAATAGGACTAACCTCACTTCGAGGGCATTATGGGACAACTCCATTGTCGTTTCAGACAATAGAAGAGAATGAGAACGAAACTTTCAGAACACACGCACAGGTTCACGCCTTTCTGTACCGTTACAAAAACATAAATGTCAAATGTAAAAAGTGGAGAAATTAAAAACTATATTAAATTGAATAAAGTTTGAAGAAGTGAAGCACATTTCCCGGCCTGAAACTTCCTGAGTGGGCCCCCTTCACTTAGAAAAATCGATGGAAGGTCGATCCACACTTTTGAGGCATCAGTCACAGTCATTTTCCATACAAGTTGACAGATTTTCAGTTAATTGATCGACTGACAATCTGACAATTTGTAGGGGGAATGACTGTTACTGTGACAGATGACTAAAAAGTTTGTATCGACCATAAAACCAACTCTTTTGAAACATGATTTTGACGTTACAGTGTTTCTACTAAAATTGAACGTCGTACTTAAAATCACTTTGCTAAGAGCTATTTTGACTCTTTGCGTTCTGATATTGAGAATAGCGGTCTTGTTGTAACGTTTATTAATGATTTCGATAATCTTTTTTACCGTAAGGGGGAAGATAAAGGTTGAAAGGCTTCGGCTAATTCCTATATCTTCTTCAGTTGTGGCATAACTGCGGACCCTTAGCTATGCAGGAGGAGTTTCATAGGAAAAGGACTTCGGCCAATTCCTATGTCTCTCTACGGGGCGTTACTTTCCCGCATTATCCGAGTAACCGCTGCGAATGAGTGCTGCATTAACATCTGCAGCGTCTCAGGTTACTTAACGTGATAGGTGACAGAAAACATTTAAGTCAACCACTAAAGCAGCATCTTCGAGGCATGTCCATGATGGCCTTTACTCAACGATTAAACCCTATCATGGTTTAGCGATGTGCCGACAACTCATCCTAAGAAAAACTTCAAGTCAAGAAACCTGAAACAAAAGCCTCGGATTGGACGGATACAAAACAACGACGACCCCGCAAACGAACAACTGATTACTCTTTCGGATCCTGGAATGTACGCTCCCTGAATAGACCGGGGGCCTTAAGGGCCCTCCTGGATCAGGTAGAACAATACAAGCTGAGCATAGTTGCAATCCAGGAAACTAAATGGCTCAAAAGCGAGATTAACGACCTCAATTCGCACACTATTTTTACGAGTGGTAAAGAGGAGGGCAACAAGGAGTTTGGAGTAGCTTTCATCGTGAATAAGCAGCTCAAGGACCACGTTATCGGCTTCAAGCCCATCAACGAGCGGCTATGTGCGATCCGCATTAAGACCCGTTTCGCTAATCTCTGGCTCATTAATGCGCATGCCCCTACAGAAGTAAAAGAAGACGCGATTAAGGACGAGTTCTACAACGACCTAGAAACGCTCTTCGACTCACTTCCATCAAACGACGTCAAGCTGCTGCTAGGAGACTTTAACGCCAAAGTCGGAAATGAAAGCTGGCATAGGGGAACTACTGGAGGTCATAGCCTCCACGAAGAAAACAACAACAACGGTCAGCGACTTATCGACTTCGCGAGCGGCAGAAACCTGGTAATAAGCTCTACATGCTTCCCTCATCGACGAATCCATAAGCAGACCTGGAAGTCTCCAGATGAATACACCGTGAACCAGATCGACCACGTACTGACCAGCAAGAGATGGGCTTCTAATGTCCTAGATGTTCGATCCTATCGAGGAGCCAACTGCGACACCGATCACTATTTGGTGAAGACGACCTTCAGGTGCAGAATCTCTTCGGTGCACCTAACGAGAATCAACCCTGCCAAGATTTTCGAGGTTGACAATTTGATTGATGACGCCACGGCGGCTGCGTATACAACAGCACTAGAGGAAAAACTGTCGCCCATGCTTGATGACATCAACAATTTAGGCATCCATGAGTTCTGGGAGGAGCTCAAAGACAGCATCAAGGGGGTCGCAGAAGAGGTCGTGGGCTATAAAGGCCGGCGCAGACGAGCAGACTGGTTCGACGAAGAATGCAGGGCCTCGATTGAGGCGAAAAATGAAGCCTATCGCCAATACACACAACGCGCATCCCGAGCCAAGAAAGAAAGATATAACGAGCTTCGGCGAGTATCTAATAAGTTAATTAGACGTAAGAAACGCAAACATTTTGACGAGCCGTTACAGCAAATAAACCAAAGATTAGCCAGTAAGAACATTAGACAGGCGTACAAACTTATAAATAATGTTAAGAACGGATATCAACCCAGGACAAGCCTATGTAAGGACAAGGATGGTAACATCATCAGCGACATCGAAAGCGTCAACAAACGATGGGCCTGGCATTTTGAAGAGCTCCTCAATGCACCATCAACATCCCCCGCGGAGCCAGCTCTTGAGCAGTTAGCCGAACCAGGCCCTCCCGTTCCACCCCCAACAGTAGAGGAGGTGAGTCTTGCCATACAGTCGCTTCAAAATAATAAAGCGCCCGGCGCTGACGAGATCCCAGCAGAACTGCTGAAGCATGGTGGAACGTGCCTGACCAACGCAATACATGTGCTACTGCTGAAAATATGGAACGACGAGGAAATCCCCGAAGATTGGCGCAAAAGCATAATCTGCCCAATCCACAAAAAGGGTGACAAGCTGAAGTGTGAGAATTACAGGGGCATATCATTAGTTTGTACGGCCTATAAGATATTATCTAAAATTCTTGAAAAGAGAATTAATCCGTACGCAGAACGAATCATTGGCGAGTATCAAGGCGGCTTCAGACCTGGTCGATCAACGACCGATCAGCTTTTCACAGTGAAGCTACTACTCCAAAAGTGCTGGGAATATAACATCGACGTATACCAAATCTTTGTCGACTTCAAGCAGGCATACGACAGTACCGATCGAAGGGTACTGTACAACATTATGCTGAATTTTGGTATACCGGCAAAGTTAGTGCGACTCACAAGGATGACGATGACTAATACCGTCTCGCAGGTCAGAGTGCAGAATCGACTCACTGACCTATTTGAAACTCGTACTGGACTCAAGCAGGGCGACGGGCTGGCGCCGACGCTCTTTAACCTTGCTTTGGAGTATGTAATTCGAGCCATGAATATGGACAGCAGCGGAACGCTACTCATCAAGTCGACTCAATTAGTAGCGTACGCCGACGATATCAACATCATGTCTCGAAGGTTGGGTGATGCAGAAAACCTTCTGCATAACCTCAATAGCGCCGCAAAGGAAGTTAAACTACATATCAACGAAAGCAAAACAAAGGCCATGATGCAATCGAAAACAAGGACGCCAGCAAATTCAAGCATCACAGTGGGGGACCTTAATATCGAATATGTAGACAACTTCAACTATCTGGGTTGTAACTTATCAAAGGACGCCAACGAAACCGACGAAATTAAGCGACGGATACAACTAGCCAATAAGACATATTTCTCGGTCCTCCCTATAATTAATTCGAAACTTGCGCACAGGAACACGAAGCTCCGCGTGTACAAAACGATCATCCGACCCGTGCTATGTTATGGCTGCGAAACATGGACCCTCACCCAAGCCTCCGAAATTTTGCTAGACCGATTCGAACGAAAGGTCCTTCGGCGAATTTTCGGGGCCGTTCGCGAGCGAGACCAATGGCGTAACCGGTATAACCATGAGTTGTATCAATTGTACGATGAGCTGGAAGTATCGCAAATCGTGAAGCTTCAACGTTTGCAATGGGCGGGGCATGTACAACGGATGGACGATAATCGCATGCCAAAGAAAGTGATGAACGCACAACGAATTGACGGAGCGAGGTTGCGTGGACGACCGAGAGCTCGCTGGGAGAACTCCGTAGGTGAAGACGCCCAACAGCTGCTGGGCTTCCGAAACTGGAGGACGAGGTCACGTAACCGCGACAATTGGAGGTCAACGATTCAGGCGGCCAAGGCCCGACGTCGGGCTATCGTGCCACATTGATGATGAATCTTTTTTTTATTAATTTAAAATAAAAACGCTCACGCAGCGCAGCATTGACCTCTATAGGTGGTATCGATATTTAAGCATACGAAATTACCTGCGCCTACAACGGGATTGAATTCCACGAACCTAGGATTGGAAGACGGGCGCCCTATCTACCCTAAGGCGGCACAGATCCGAATCCATTTTTTTGAAATTTTCATTCTGTCAAAATCTAAGAAAATGTATGAATTTGCCAGAACGAACAATCCAAAAAAATATTTATTAGTTATTAATTCAACTCTATTCCTTGCTTCAGCATTAATTTTAGGTGTACCTACCTATACTCTAATTTAAATCCTTCAATTTTAAGAGCGTTTCTACTAATATTAAATTCAATACAGCAATCTTGACAAGACTCCTTTCAAACCAAATTTGGCCTCTGCACCACAGCCCTAATGACCGTGTTTACATACCAAAATCAAGATAAAATAGTTTAGTTTTCAACGACATATACAGGCCGTACTAACTAGTTTGAAATAAATTTAGTACCATTCTCGAACTATTTTGTTCGTCTTTGACAGTTCATGACAAAGTGGATTGGAATTTAGTCTGAAAATTTATTGGGCGCAACCAGCCCAACCTATCGTAGCGCCGTATCCATCCATCCATCGGCTGCATTGCAAACATTGCCTTTGGAGTTATTCATGAATAATATCATTAATATTATTCCCGAAAATTAAATTGCATAACTCGAGTATGCGATTTCGCAATCTGTATAGGTCCTTATGAGGAACTTAAGCTGCCAAACCCTGTTCAGTGCGTGTTGGATCAATATAACGAATTTTTTAAACATACATTGTCTAGAAAACATGGAAAGACAGCTTAATTCTACATGACATACGTGGAGTTTATTAATATATGTTCGTGTTTCATTCGTGAATATGCAGGCCAACCTGTTATTAGGGTTCAACCAACCGAATTATGCGAGGTGGTTGCTGGCCTACGTTTAAAATTTGATTAAGATGAAACTGCATTCTTAATGAATTTTTGCTTACTTTGAATCGGTAAAAATGCATTAATGAACCGATTTGGTTTGGGCTGGCCGGGACTCTCGACACTGTCGAATTGAGATCTAACATACGAAAGTAAATTTAATTGGGCGAATCCTTTAAATCTTCCCAATGTTACGTAGTTTTATCTACTTGGGGAATTTTTACCTATTTTGAATGGGTAAAAATCCGTCAAGGAACCAGTTTGGTCTGTTCCACCTGTCATTTTTTTTTATATGAAGTTTCGTTACCCAAACCTACGGGATAACCAAAAAAACACACCTACTGTCTACATACATACTAAACGCCATGCCACTGAACTATCATCCAAGTTACATCGAAATCGGTCCACGGGAAGATTTATAGAGCCATCAAAGGATCATGCATAACAAATTTAGTGAAGATTACAGCACGGGAAAATCATGAGAGTTTTTTCTATCAAAACTGTGCAAATACCGCATTACCTGAATGCAATCAAAACATTTACTTCAAAAAATTTAATAATGAAAACCACATAAAAAAAATTAATATCCTCAATTTTCTTGCTAACAGGACAAAAGATCGGAAAATGCTGCAATTCAATAAAAACATAAAAAATGCTGTACTTCGGAGAAAACACTTCCATAACCTTTAACCATAGCCATTTAGCAGAATTGAGCTCAAATTGCAAATCCTCCTTTTACATCAAACTTACGCACAAAATTATAAGTCAGTGCACATTAGTTTAATGGGATTATCCTAGTCAATGGGTAACCGTACACCCAATTGAATTTTCTCTTTTTCGCGTCATTTTTCACCAATAATATTGCTATTGTAGTCGAATTTCATGCATATCCTTGTACAGAATGCGTCCCAATGCAAAATTCACAAAGGATCTAATTTTAGTCGCATGACAATGTTCGAGAAATTGTATAAATTCAACGTGACAACTTTGGTGGATGAAGCACTATGCGAATGCGAATGGTTCCACGCTCTGTAGAAAACTCCTATATGCTCCCGGCCGTTATCCCGTTAAAGAGAGCGAATGGTATATTGAATTGCAAACAGTGACGACAGACACTCGGTACGCTCGGCTCGGGTTACCTAAGCAACAAATCACAAAAAGACAGGAAATATTTTGGCAGTTTCAAGTGCCGATAGCAGATAAATTTTCGGCCATGTAATCGAAATGTGAAATACAAGAGAGGTGAAAAGTTGAATAAAAATGGAAGAAAAATGAAACGAATTCGGTAGTAAAGCAACATAAAACCGTTGACTGGGACAAGGAAGAGAAGAAGGATGACTGTTCGGGACCGATGAAAACGACAACAATATGAGGAGACCTTTTTTCCGTACATAGATAGCAGATCTCCAGCTCATATATTTGATAGCATGACATTTTTTCCCAGAGATAGGACCGAAACCTCTTACTTTTATTGCATTTTATAACCTTGCCACTCCGGTCGCCGCGCTATCAACGGCTTGTTGTTGGCTTCACTTGTGTACCCTTCTACTGCTTCTACGTGCGGATGAATAGAGATACACCCCATCCCAATTCGGTGCCTAATCCCAGCTATATATTTCGTATTGTATCCATTACATATGCTTATGGTGGGTACACAATATCTTCCTGTACCTACATATCTAGGACAGACTAAAATCTCTCTGTATATGATTTCAGATTTCTTTTTCAGCTCTTCATTGTAATTGGATAGTACCTATAGTAGATCGATGGATCGACCTGACCGAGGTGGAAGAGGTATGTACATATATGTTTCTGTCCTCATACTGTCCTTGCTTAATTTTCTGTTATCGCACAGACCATTTTAAATTGGGAATTTTATTCCCTGTTCCCGGTCCCAGCTCAGGGACACAATACGGCAACTGTGTTGCATTCACCACAGCATGTGGGTATGTATGTTACACGGCTCGGAAGAAACATCACAATACGAGTATGAAGTGCATTAAACTTTATCTGATGTACGCGACACAATTCAGCAAGGTCTTTGTCAGTTTTATCGGTCCTTCGATCGACCTGATTTTCCCCGTTCAATTTTCTCCTGCACACAGCAGTGGCGGCTCGTATACAATAATACTGGGGGTTCACAAAATACGATATCAAAGCCTCAAAATCTATTTTATCGTATACTTAAGACTACCTACTTTGAATTAAAATTATTTTATTTTAATGTCAAAGCATAGTCCATACATACGTACATTCTAATTTTTTGCGAAAATGACTACTTCCTCAAGCCTGTTTCCATCCTGTTTTCCTGCATCTCCTTGTAACAGCGAACAAAAATCTAGATTTTATAACTAAAGGCCTGAATAGACCTCGGGCGGAATGAAAATGAAATTTTTGTCCGCGGCGATTTTATCAATGAAAATGTATACATACTGTCGTGGAATATGTGGTAAATGCTGATGAATTCCATAAACTAAAATCCGAGAATGGTTTCACAATTTGTCTCTGCCATTTTATGTGTTATTTTTCGATTCCCCGGTCATTAAATAATTTCCGCGATGAACTCGTCGTGGACAGTGAATCGGTTTGACGTTTGCAAAATTCACCACGCCCGACGGAGAATATGCTACAGAGTCGACTCATTTTCACGTTGAAAATGCATTCGGACAAGGGGGAAATTATTTTTTTTAGTTATTTTTAAGATGATTTAAGACGTAAAACGCCTTTACAGCAAGTTTCGAAGCTAAAATTTTAAATTCACCACGGTTTTTATGCCGATTCATTACCGTTTCATTTTCATTCCGCTCGAACTCTATCCGGGGCTTAAAGAATCACTGCGATTTTCACATAACAGCCAATAAAAAAATGTTACGAATCAGCAGCACACCAACATTTATTTTTTATCGTTTACTTGGCATTAAATTTTTCCACAAAATGCTTTTCAGTTCAGACAAGGCAAACCCAATCCCAAAATATTGAGCGTGAATTTGTCGTCCTTAGAAAAGTTCTTGTCAAAAAATTTCTAAAGTTAAACATAAAATCTCTAATCATTCTTATACCTATATTCTTTCATTGAAAATACTCACCCAAAATTCATACATTCGGTTCATCACCAAGTGGTGTGCTGTGCAGGCTGTGCACGACTTATTTGTGCACAAATTCTAGTGTAAATTTTGCACTATCCCCTCGCTCCGAGAACCCGTCGCATATCTGATTTTGGAGCGAGTGCACCAGTTCATATGACTGTGCACCAACACTGTGAGTGTTGGTCGCTGGTCGAGATATAGATTCAATGCATGGCTTGGGTATATCGTATGTGCATAATGTACGTACGCTTCTTAGAGTAGGTTGCGTCAGGCGGTTTGTTCTTTTTTGTGAAGTGTTTTATTTAGCACATTATTTGTTGATATGGTTGTTTTATCAGGGGGTGCACGTGCACATGTGCACATATGGGCGAGCCGCCACTGGCACACAGGCACAGTCGTCCGGTGGTAACCATAATGTAAAATCTAGCGAAACTTTACTATTAAAATTTAACGACATCTTTTAGTGCTTCCGCTTGATTTGAAATTCTCGATTTTAGTTACATCAACAGCAACCAGCCGAAGTATCATTTTGGTGTGTTATTTTCAAAGATAGAGAGACATTCCCTCTCGGTTATTGTACGGCTGGATGGTCCTTTTATTTGTCCATTCTCTTGTGTGTATATCCAATCGGTTGTGAAGTATCCAAAGGATAAAAGTGTACTTTTATGGGTATGCAATGGCTCTGGTTATTTTTGGAGGATGGAAAGGAATAACATAAAAACACGCCCAGACAGAATATTCTGAAGTGTGCTTGCGAAGACAAGTGAATAGAGTGTTTGTGATAAGAAAACGTAAACCAACATGTTGTTACCAATCTCCACGACACTATAATTAATAATTAAATTTTGTTTGTATATCATGAAATGTTATCTTACCACCCTGTATTGTATTTGCCACTGCATTTAATATTGCCACCCGGTCCGTATATGTGCATTTTCAACGATAATGGCGGATGACGAGCGCCACCACAGTAGAGGAGAGAACTACTCCGTCGCGGTCGCGTTCGCAACAACACGTGGAACGAAGCCGAAAAGGGAACCCGCGAACGAGGGATCGGTCTCTTTTTCTCTTGGTCAGGGTCGAGGGAGGTTGGTACTGAGCAACGACAAGGGAACGGATCGTCCTGCGGCCGCTAAAGATTCGAGTCGTCCTGCGTCTTCAAACGAGAATTTTACGAATCACATTGGAAACCGCCCTGCGTTTTGAGAGCCCGAAGTCTGCGAATCATACCACCTGGCGCCTGGCAGTTACGAGCCCGAATTCCCGAATATTCGCCTTGCGCTTGCGAGCCCCAATTTCCACGGGTCACACGATTCGAAGACATCCTCCACTCTACGAGCCACGTCCTGCCAAATCATAGGAAGTCGAACTCCACGAGTGGGGCCCCCAACGTCCGACCGGGTGTGGCAAAAAGGTACCTACATATATGTAATTTGAAATCATAAAAAAAAAAATATAAGACCTGTATATCATTTTCATTAACCATCTTTTACTTGTGAAGGAAGTGGAGTTTTGGGAGTGTTCGCGCATTTTATTTTCACAGCACTAGGAACCGTGGTGTGATCATCCATCAATCGATTCGTTGTGTCGCGAGGAGTATATCCGTGGCGGCATTTTCACGTTTCTGGCCGCGGTGTATAAGTATTAGAAACGTGTGGCGCCCACGCCCATCTCCGTTGATCCGGCCCACCTTCGGATATTCTCCCCGTGTCGCAACGTAGCAGAGTTGAGTCCGCTACACAAGTAACCCGTAACAGTTGTCGCCCGAACGTGGGGCCTAATTTAAAATTTCTATACAAGTTACTTTTGTAAGCGGATAACAACTATCGATAGTGAGTGATTGTGTACCTGTGTAATGTAAGTAGTAAGCAGTGTTGTTGATGTCATACTGTGTTACATACAAGTAGTTCATGTGGAACGGGTTGTTCATTAGCGAGATTATTTTAGACTTGTGCAGTTTCGTAGTGCGATACGCTAACCTATATAGCTAACCCAAAATTTTTCTGTATTTTTGGTTGACCTGTATATTCCCAATACTGTGCGGTTCCTATAAGTGCCTGCGTACACACGAGTCGAGCAAAGATGGTCGTTAAGATGGAAATGTTCTTATCGAGGCTGAACAAGGATGAATTGTCTTACGAACTGGACATTCGCGGTCTACCCAAGGACAACGTAGATAACATGCGGAAAACACTTCGGATAGCACTCAGAGCGGAGCAGGCGACGAACACAACATTCTACTACTGTAAGTACCCCTTCACATTTCAAGAGGATGCCGACGCTTTAGAGGCAAAATTAGCTGAGATCCGCGAATTAACAGGCGCGTTTGTGGGAAATTCCTCTTCTAGTGATTATTGCAAAATCTTAGCCAAAATCAGTTATGGATTCAGACGTGTGGAAAAGATGGAGCCGGCGAGTGAAGAAGTCGCCAAACAGAAAGAAATTAGGGCGCAGTTCATTATGGCCCTCGGAATTATTGTTGAAAAGGCAGAAGGTGATTCGGTGGATGTTGAGGAGGCCGACATGTGTACCAACTCCGTCGCAATGACTGTCCAACCTCATTTAGGGCAAGGGGCTGAGAATAAACTGGTGGATATATCGAAATGGGGCATCAAATTTAGTGGACAAGTGCCATACACTTTAAATAGTTTCCTGGAAAGGGTAGGAGAACTTCGCGTCTCAAGAGGGGTCACTAAGAAGCAACTTTTTAAATCAGCCACCGAGCTTTTTGAGGATAGCGCTCTGATTTGGTTTCGGGCAAAGCGTCTTACGCTGAATAGTTGGGACTCTCTCGTCGACGAGCTGAAAAAGGAATTTCTACCAGCAGACTATCAGGATAGACTGTTGGAGGAAATTAAACGACGTACCCAGGGGAAGGATGAATCCTTGAGCATATTTGTGGCGGTTTTGGAAGGTATGTTTCAAAGGTTAACTACTCCCTATTCCGACTTGGAAAAGTTAAAAATTCTTAGACGGAACATGCTACCGTTCTACCAAACGCAATTATCTTTAACCCCAACAAACACGATTCAAGAGCTTGTAACATATGGCAGACAGCTAGAAGCAACTAGGCTTTCCGTTGAAGCTTTTCAGCCACCCCCCACAATAAATATACTGGAACCCGACCTAGCATACAAACCAAGCCAGACGATGGGACCGTCTACGTCAGGTCAGAACATGAAGTGTTTCAAATGCAATCAAGCGGGACATTATTCAAAGGATTGCACGATGCCAACCAG
Source organism: Microchrysa polita (assembly GCA_949715475.1). Lineage (NCBI taxonomy): Eukaryota > Metazoa > Arthropoda > Insecta > Diptera > Stratiomyidae > Microchrysa > Microchrysa polita. Next base: position 97,727,704 of record OX454416.1, read on the forward strand.
TTGTTATGGTTGCGGAAGGAAAGGAACCACACGGACTTCGTGTCCTAATTGCAGTCGTAACAAATCTGAAAGAAACGGCAATTCCGCTCCGGGAAACGTAGCGGGTGCTCATCAGGTGGGCAAGTGAGCGCCATGATTTCAGCCCAGTCAACAAATAGCTTTAAGTTAGTGGCTAAGAACGGGGATAACCGTCCGCACCTCGAAGTGGATATCATGGGAGTACCTTTTTTGGCATTGGTTGATACTGGAGCTACTTGCACGGTAATTGGGAAGAAGAGTTGGGAATGTTTGGAAGAAAAGGGGACGCGGTTGGGAGATTCTGCTGACACGACAATTCGCCTCATCAACGGCGAGAGCGTAGGGATAGTCGGGATGTTTGATGCTAATATTGGCCTCAGGGGCGAACATAAAAATTTGCCGGTGGTTGTTGTCGACAATATCGGAGACGGAGTAATCTTGGGTGTAGACTTCATTAGTTCATTCGCAATCATTCTGGATTTGAAGCAGTTTAGCTGGGAGCGGAGTAAAAACTGCTTAACGGAAGTTGCTACGCTGTCACACCTTCTTCCGAGAGAAAATTTATCCTTAACGGAGGAAAACCTTTTAGTTTCTTTTGTAGAGCAGCAGTTTCAGATGTTTGGTGAAGGTATTGGTTGTACCAACCTTGTCGAGCATCAAATTCGGACTTCATCACCTCCCATAAAACAGAGATATTATCCTGTTTCTCCTGCTGTACAGAAGAGTATAAACACCGAGTTAGACGATATGCTACGATTAGGAGTAGTGGAGCCGTCTACAAGCGCTTGGTCGTCACCTATACTGTTAGTAAGGAAGAAAGACGGAACGTACAGATTCTGTGTGGATTATAGAAAACTTAATAATGTCTCTGAACGTGACGCCTACCCACTTCCTTACGTATCGGCAACCTTGGACAAGTTACGCGATGCCAAATACCTCACGTCCCTAGACCTGAAGTCAGCTTATTGACAGGTGCCCATGGCAGCTGAGTCGAAGCAATATACGGCATTCACTGTACCCAATCGCGGACTATTTTAGTTCACCAGGATGCCATTCGGACTACATAATGCCCCTGCAACCTGGCAGCGCTTAATAGATAGAGTTCTGGGACCCGAGCTTGAACCTTTCGTATTTACGTATTTAGATGATATTATTATCGTGACTCAAACATTCGAAAGGCACATGCAGGTTCTGGAGGATGTCTTCCAAAGGTTACGGTCGGCTAACTTTAAATTCTCTCTAGTTCCTGTCAACCCCTTGTGGGGCATAGGGCATTAACTACGCCTACTCTCCACCTCGTTCTGTTTTGCGCCAACGGCGCTAGCTGTGACCATGTAAGATTTAGCGTTTTCGCCTCGCTTGTTACCGATCTTCTCCATGTGTTCCTTGGCCGTCCAACACGGCGTCTTGCTCCGGAATCCTGTGGATTCCAGTTCAGGGCCTTTTTTGCGATGTTATTGGGCCCTCTTCGGAATGTGTGACGTATCCATTGCCACTTAAGTCTTTTGATCGAAGTGCCTATCCTTTCTTGGCCAGTTATAGTGAGGAGATCCTCGTTCGAAATGATCTCCGGCCAACGAATATGTAGGATGCGCCGTAGACACTGATTTACAAAAGTTTGCAACTTATCAGTAATCTCTAGCAGCACGGATTTCACATTGGAATTGAAGACTCGAAGTTTGGTGCGTCTGGAAATATTGTTGTTTAGCCAGAAAGGAGTCAAATTGAAGAAAGCCGCCCTAGCCTTGTTTATCAGTGATTTTACATCAGCATCCGCTCCACCATCTGCTGTAACTACGCTCCCGAGGTAGCAAAATTCATCAACTTTTTCGACTGCCTGTCCCGAAATACAAATTCCGCTTTGCCCCCCTGGATATGTGCTCAAGAACTTAGTCTTGGCAGCATTGATTTTCAGCCCCGCATTACGACTTGCGCAATTTAGAGCTTCTGTCATTTGAGCGACATCATCCGTATTAGTTGATAGAAGACAAATGTCGTCAGCGTAGTCAAGATGTTGAAGGTGATCAAACAATTTCCATCTGATACCTTTGTTACGATGTAATTGAAGTGCGGAGCCGAGTACATCACTAATGACAATAAGGAAGAGAATAGGTGACAAAATGCAGCCTTGTCTCACTCCACTGTGCACCTCAAAAGGATCTGAAAGCTTGCCCTTATGCAAGACGTGACATTGGGCTCCATTGTAGGATTCCTTAATGATGGAGATTATCTTATCTGGAATATTTCGTCTTCGTAAGGCATCCCAGATGTACTGACGATCAACACTATCGAAGGCTTTTTCAAAGTCGATGAACATGAGATGTAATGGGGATCTCCACTCCGCGGATTGCTCGATGATAATACGGAGGGTGTTAATGTGGTCGCTACAGGAGAACCCTTCGCGAAAGCCAGCCTGTTCATCGTTCAATGTGCTATCGACTTTTCCTTGATTCGTCCTAAAACAATCTTAGCCATCAACTTGGAAATTGCAGGAAGTAGGCAGATCCCACGCCAATTATTACAATTCTTCAGGTCACCTTTCTTCGGAATTTTAATAATTAGGCCCTTTTTCCACTCACTGGGAAGAGTTTCAGTTTCCCAACACTCTCGGATTAAGGGAAGAAGAATATCCGCTGTAGCGTTAATATCCGCTTTTAAAAATTCTGTCGGAATTCCATCAATCCCCGGGGCTTTACCGGCGTCCACTGATTTGATAGCGTCTGTTAGTTCCTTTTTGGATGGTGGACCGGAACTAATGCCGTCTATTTGAGGGACGTCTTCTGCTGGCAACGAAGATACACTTGCAGGCCCGAAAGTGTTATTCAGGACCTCTAAAAAGTGTTCTCTCCATCTTTCTAGCTGTTGTTCTTCGGTAACGAGCAGAACACCTTCCTTATCTTTCACAGGATGTTCCGTTAATAAAGATCTGCCAGTTAATGGCTTAATAAGTTTGAAGAGTGTTCCACTGTCACCGCGGAGAGCCGCATCCTCTGCCTCCTTCGCAAGTGCGTTGATATTGTTACGCTTATCACGTCTTACACTCCTCTGAACGCCTTTTTGGAGCGAACGGTATTCAGCTCTGTATCGCTCTTTAGCTGAGTCGTCAGCAGCTGAGTTAATCTGCTCCTTAACTCTCTTGCGTGCTGAGATAAGAGACCAAGTAGAGTCGCTAATAAATGGTCTCCTACCGCGATCCAATCGTCCTAAAATTTCTTCGCCACATGCAATAAATGAATCCTTAGCGACTTTCCATCTATCTTCAATTGTCGGATTCTCATTTGGTGGTGGTGCATTAGCTTTTTCGTGCAAAGCGGTGGAGAACGCACGCTTGGTTGATGGAGTTTTGAGCTTCTGCACATTATACCTAGGGCAAATATTTGCACGGTTAGGACGCTGGATTGCTGCCGTTCGTAAGCGCATTTTTGCGATGACAAGATGGTGGTCACTGCCGATATCAGCACCACGTTTCGCCCTAACGTCCAGGACACAGTTTCTCCACGTTTTGGAAACAGCAATATGGTCTATCTGGTTCTCAGTTCTGCCATTTGGAGAAGTCCAGGTTGATAAGTGGCAATCTTTGTGTTTAAACAGAGTCCCACCAATGACGAGCTGACGAGAGTTACAAAACTCTATAAACATCTCGCCATTCTGGTTTCTGTCGCCTAACCCATGATTTCCCATAAGATGTTCCAATCCTTGGTTATCTGACCCAACTTTAGCGTTGAGATCCCCCATTATGATTTTAATGTCACCTCTGGGAGCCCTATCAAAGGTGTCGCCAAGTCGTTGGTAGAAGACGTCTTTATCAGCTTGATCAGCTGGTTCGGTTGGTGCGTAACACTGAATTATCGTGATATTTCGTACTCTGGATTTGAATCGGGCGGTGATAATACGGTCGGAAACTGGTTTCCAATCGATAAGGGATCGACGTGCATCCCTTGTCAAGAGGATTCCGACGCCTGCCTGCCGAGGAGCATTTTGGTCATCATTTCCAGAGTACAATAAAACAGTATGAGAGCTTGGTGATAAAGTCGCTCCTGATCCGAGCCATCTTGTTTCGCTCAGTCCTAATATAGCGATGTTATACGCGGTCATTTCCCGTTCGACTTCAGTGAGTCTCATGTTGTTGCACTCGCCCCACATCGTTCGAACGTTCCAAAACCCAATCGTGGTCCGTTGTTTATAGCCAAAAGTCGTTGCCGATGAATCAGTCCGAGGTATCCGAGGCTCGTTAAATGTTTCGAGTGTAAAGAAAATTTCAAGTACGCGGGTTACAAGCCTACGTACCCTATCCCTCAAGTCGCCTTTTACGACAAGCCGGGAACGCTGTGGCATAATTCTAACCCCAAAAACCACAGGGGTCAATTTTTTGTTAAGTTTCGTACATATCTGAACCGTTGAACACACAAAGCAGAGTCGCTGCGCGCACAATTGTAGAGATATGTTCGAAACTCAGGAGAGTTTTATTCTCTCCTGTCCCTTTAGTCGCCTCTTACGACACGTCGGGAAAGACGGAGGCACTATTCTTGACCCGCGCCACAGGGGGTCATTATCTAGAGATAAATGCGAATTTTGTCGACCAGAACTCAGATATTTGGGCTACGTGATAAACAAAACAGGCCTTAACGTAGACCCTCTTAAAGTAGAGGCGCTTGATAAAGTTCCCCGACCAACAAACACGAAGAGTGTAAGACAGTTTCTCGGTATGCATTCCTGGTATAGACGATTTATACCAGACTACGCTTCTTTAGTAGCCCCGCTCAACGAGCTACGTAAAAATAAGAAGTTTATTTGGACAAGCGCTTGCGAAGACGCATTTGTCCTGGCCAAAACCAAACTGATGACCGCACCAATACTTAGCTGTCCTGATTACAGTCAGCCATTTATTATTCAAACGGACGCGTCTGACTTTGGGTTAGGAGCCGTCTTATGTCAGTCATTCCCTGATGGTGAAAAGGTTATTAGCTACTTAAGTCGATCCCTCAGTAAAACTGCGAGGAAGTACCCGACTACAGAAAAGGAGTGTCTCGCGGTGGTGTGGGCAATCGAAAAATTAAGACCGTATATTGAAGGAGCAAAGTTCAACGTTATTACCGACCACCACTCGCTAATCTGGTTAAATAACCTAAAGGATCCCCGTGGTAAATTAGCGCGTTGGGCGTACCGCCTTCAACAGTTCGATTTCGAAATAATCCACAGGAAGGGGAAAGATCACTTAGTACCGGACGCACTCTCGCGTTCGGTCCCTGAGATCTCGGCGCTTACTCAGACGTCGGATGAAGATCGTTGGTATAATAGGTTGCTACGGGAAGTAGATGAACATCCAGCGAAATTTCCAAAGTTCAAGGCTCACGAAGGGGTGCTTTGGAAAAAGATTAAAGATCCTTACCCAGGCCTGGGTAATGATATATGGAGGCAAGTCGCACCTAAATCAGCACGCACTGGGATCCTGTATGACTGTCACGATGACCCCAAGGCGGGTCACATGGGGGCTGATCGAACTTTAGATAGGGTGTCTCAAAAATACTACTGGCCGAAGATGAGAGCCGATGTAAAAGAATATGTGAAGAAGTGCAAGGCTTGTCAAGCTAATAAGGTTGAACGACAGCTGCCAGTTGGAAACATGTTAAGTCGAGCTACAGAGAGCCGTCACCCCTGGGATATGATCTCAATCGACCTGATCGGGCCACTTCCGCGATCACTAAAAGGACACGTCTACATACTCTCCGCTTTGGACCATTTTAGCAAGTTCCCTCTCGTTTTCCCTTTAAGGAAAGTAACGGCCCCTGAAATTACACGGCTTCTTGAAAACAATATCTTCCTCCTGTTCGGCGCACCTCGAATAATAATTTGTGATAACGGCGTTCAATTTCGTAGTCGAGAGTTCACAAACCTGGCAAATACGTATGGAACACGTATATCCTACACAGCCCTCTACCATCCACAGGCGAACCCTGTGGAACGCACAAATCAAAATATAAAGCGTATGTTACGAACATACACTGGCGAAAATCATAGGAAATGGGACATCGAACTACCCAAAATTGGATGCGCGTTACGCACCTATACTCACGAGAGTACCCGACTTACACCCTACTTTATCCAATTTGGACGAGAGATGGTAACATACCACGATGGCAACGAGAGTCCAAACGAGGATCCTTCTATGGCTGATCCTTCTGCTCGGGCAGAGGTTATTAGTAAGATAAGAGATGATGTGGCTCGTCGTCTCAAACACTCTGCGGAAAAAGCTCTGAGCCCTATAATTTACGTCATCGCGACGTAAGACTGAATGTTAACGACATGGTTTGGCGGAAGAACCACGCCTTATCTGATGCTTTGAGATCTTTTTCAGCCAAATTGGCTCCTGAGTATGTCGGACCATTTATGGTGAAGGAAATTGTATCTCGGTGGACCTACGAGCTGGTCGACGAGCAGGGAAGACCAAGCGGTGTCTGGCACGCCAAGGACCTTAAGCCGTACGTTCACTAACAAACCATAATCACGATAAACGAAATGGTGATGGTAGTTGAATTTTTTTTTCTTTTTATATGTTTAGATTTATGCTTGTTATAAAAGTAGAATGTGCCAAGTCTAAGTAGTTTGAATTTCCTTAGATGTCACACCACGAATAATTTTTCGGTTCCGTTCATTTTTTTTTTTGTTCTTACATGGCGTTTAGAGCCACAATGGACTCTTCTTGGAAGAGGGGGTCATATGTTACCAATCTCCACGACACTATAATTAATAATTAAATTTTGTTTGTATATCATGAAATGTTATCTTACCACCCTGTATTGTATTTGCCACTGCATTTAATATTGCCACCCGGTCCGTATATGTGCATTTTCAACGATAATGGCGGATGACGAGCGCCACCACAGTAGAGGAGAGAACTACTCCGTCGCGGTCGCGTTCGCAACAACACGTGGAACGAAGCCGAAAAGGGAACCCGCGAACGAGGGATCGGTCTCTTTTTCTCTTGGTCAGGGTCGAGGGAGGTTGGTACTGAGCAACGACAAGGGAACGGATCGTCCTGCGGCCGCTAAAGATTCGAGTCGTCCTGCGTCTTCAAACGAGAATTTTACGAATCACATTGGAAACCGCCCTGCGTTTTGAGAGCCCGAAGTCTGCGAATCATACCACCTGGCGCCTGGCAGTTACGAGCCCGAATTCTCGAATATTCGCCTTGCGCTTGCGAGCCCCAATTTCCACGGGTCACACGATTCGAAGACATCCTCCACTCTACGAGCTACGTCCTGCCAAATCATAGGAAGTCGAACTCCACGAGTGGGGCCCCCAACGTCCGACCGGGTGTGGCAAAAAGGTACCTACATATATGTAATTTGAAATCATAAAAAAAAAATATAAGACCTGTATATCATTTTCATTAACCATCTTTTACTTGTGAAGGAAGTGGAGTTTTGGAGTGTTCGCGCATCTTATTTTCACAGCACTAGGAGCCGTGGTGTGATCATCCATCAATCGATTCGTTGTGTCGCGAGGAGTATATCCGTGGCGGCTTTTTCGCGTTTCTGGCCGCGGTGTACAAATATTAGAAACGTGTGGCGCCCACGCCCGTCTCCGTTGAGCCGGCCCACCTTCGGATATTCTCCCCGTGCCGCAACATAGCAGAGTTGAATCCGATATACGAGTAACCCGTAACAATGTAAGCAAATCATTACTGCTGCTAAAAGTTCTTTATAACAGTATGTATTAAGGATAAATATATCTATACAGGATGTCAAGAAACTTTAATTAATATAAAATAATGTTAAATCATTTATAAAGAAAATGTCTTTCAATCGACTTCCGTGCCAAAGTTACATTGTCTGTTGAAGTAAGGTGCACAGAAAGGCATATAATAAATTTATGCATAAAATCCATGATAAGTTTAGATAAGTCCCCAGAAGGCTATTAATTGATTTAATAACTTTCAAAGAACCATAATTTTCCTAATATATTAAAATACATTACTTTCTGACCATAAATAGTTCAAAAGTAGGTGAAAAAAGTACTTTTCTCCCCTACTTATTGCTCCCATCTAGCTCTCGGTCGTCCACGCAATCTGGCTCCGCCCACTCGTTACGTGTTCATCACCTTTTTGGGCATGTGATCGTCGTTTACCCTTTGTACATGTCCCGCCCATTCCAGTCGCTGCAATTTCACAGTTTTTGATACATGTAGCATGTAGCTCATCGTACAGCTGATAAAACTCTTGGTTGTACCGGATGTGCCATTCACCTCGATCCCGATCCCTCCTTCCGTGGGCTACTTCTAAAGCTGAAATTGCGACTTTTGCGATTTTGAAATATACACAAATATTGCGATTTTTTCAAAATCAGTTTTTACAAAGTTCAAGATATTAAATACGTAGCTTTTCCTCAAGGGCGGCCGTGTAAGCAACCATTGTCGCATCGTTCGTCAATTTTTCTACAACAAAATTTTTGCCAGGCACACCGATAAGTCGCCTTCACGACATAGTGGACAGAGTTGATATTTGCTCCACGATAGGATCGAACGTCCATTACGATGCCCATCTTTTGAAGACGAGGACATGGTCCATTTGGACTATTGTATGTTGGTCTAGAGATCTCCAGACCAGATTTCTGCCGGTCGCGAAGTCTATTTGTCGTTGGCCGTTATCATTAGAATTTTAATGGAGGCAGTGACCTGCAGTAATTCCCGTATGCCAATATTCATTTCCCGCTTTGGCGTGAAAATCGACCGGCGGCAACTTGACATCGTTTGATGGAAGTGAATCAAAGAGAGTTTCTAAGTGGTCGTAGAACTCATCCTTAACCGCGTCTTCTTTGACTTCAGTGGAGGGCATGCGCATTTATGAGCCAGAGATTGAAGAACCGGTACTTGGATGCGAATCGCACACATCATTGTTTATGGGTTTGAAGTCGATCACGTGCAGCTTCAGTCGATTGTTCACGATGAACGCTCCTCCAAACTCCTTGAGGCCCGTCGGTTTTCCAATTGTGAAAATATTGTACGACAAGCTGGCCCGGCGAACTTCGTCTCGCTCCAACTTCTAAATGTGCCAATTCGTTGGTGACGGAAAACTACCGCGGGTGCAAAACTACTGAGCGCCTCAAGTTTGTTTGGGTGTTAAGCATTGAAAGCATAAGAAAGTGAGGACTCTCTTAGGTTTTTTCCTCCTGCTTAATTTTTCTGATTAGGCAATAGCAATTCTTTTATCGTGGAAATTAATTTAGTGGCAATAGATATGGCAGAAGCAATTCAGTTACTGCAGGTTGGAGTTTTTCTGTTGCATGTGGAAGTTTACTGAAATAGGCTATTCTATACCTTCAAGCGATTCCTTCAATAGTACGCTCCTGGCTATTTTTTCAGGATTGTGAAGATTTGTTCTACCATTGCGCGCCGAGAAGGAGAAATTTGCCGTTCTGGTAAGGGAAAAACAGAACAAAATTATCATTCTTTATGATCCTGAAATCTAATCCGATAAAGAAGGAGAAAATGAGATGCCCGGCGAACTTCGTACCGCCCCACATTTTAAATGTGATCAATTTGTGGGTGCGGAAAAATTACTGCACTCCGCGAATGTGTTGAGGAGATACAGACAAAAGCATCAGAAAATGAGCGGCAGCAAGGCATTGCTAATTTTTCTTGGTCGATTTTCCAGAAGTGTCTCCTACTGAGGATGGAACTTATTCAGATGTTTGTTTAGGGAATACTGGAAAATCCGCTAATCCGCGAAAAGGAGGAGGAAAATCATTTTGACATTGACACTTTTATTTTCTTGGGCAATTTTGCAGATATTTTAGTAGGAATAGGGCGCTCTCGCGCTGAAGGGGACGGAATTACTGAGATCCGCTAATTCGTTCAGGGAAACAATTTCCTAGATACCAAGTTCTATTGGGTTATTGGGGTTGCAAGCCATTGAGAGGGGTTTCTGAAATCCGTTCCAGGAATATTAGCAATGGATCGTGAAATATTGTCCAGATGTTGCTTAAGCTATGCTGCTATTTGCGTTGGCTTTGGCTATCAATTCAAGAAAAGGAATCACAGAAATTGGAAAATTTATTCAAGAGATACGTATAGAATAAAGCTAGAAAAATAATTTTTTATTGCCAAATTTGTAAATTTGTTGGCAGAAGTTCTGCTTATAAATTAGCTGGGAGAGATATCGGGTGGAATTTTTCTAAATCGGCTAATCCGTTCAGTTGAAATAGGCAAAAGAACGTAAGAAAGATTTTTCTTCATAATTTTGTTCACTATAAATTTTCTACATGTTAAATTCGATAGTTCGTTCAGCTGAAGTTGGAGATCAATCTGGTGGGGCAAATTCACGAAACTACACTCATTGTGAATGTTTGTTTTGCTATTCAGGGTGTATTTCGATCATGCGGCCAGACGAATTTCGTATCGCCCCACCTTTGGATGGTGTCACCCGCCAGGGTGGTGCAAAACTACTGAGGTCCTCAAATTTGTTTGTATGTTAAAAAGCATAAGAAAGACTCTTTTAGTACTTTTCTCCTGTCTATTTTTGCTGATTCGGTAGTAACAATTCTGTTATCGTGAAAATAAACCATAGTGGCAATAAATGTATTTTGTAAAAGAGAATCGGTTATTACAGGTGGGAGTTTTTCAGTTGCATGTGAAAATTTACTGAAATAGATTATTCTATTCTTCACAAACCTGAAAAATTTACCAGACTATTGAAGTAGAGAGAGATACTTCAGTGGTAGGCTCCTGGCCAATTTTTCAGGTTTGTGAAGATTTGTTCTACTATTGTGCCCCAAGAAGCAATTTGTCGTTGCGTTAAGGGAAAACAGAACAAAATGGTCATTCATTCATCATACTGAAATCTCATCCGACGAAGAAGGAGGGAATAAAATGCATTAATATATAGGCAACTGTACTGTGAATTCCAAATTTTCCAGATATTTAATAAGCTATCCTGCTGCTGGAATTGGAATCACTGAAATCGGAAAATCCGTTCATGAGATACAGACAAAATAATTTATGTACTGGCAAATTTTGCAGACTTTTTGACATGTATTCGACGTGGTTGTTCAATTAGGTAGGAGGGGTGTAGAGCGGGATTTACCGATTTTCGCTTATTAATTCAAGTGAAATATGTAAAATAATGTGAGAAGGAATTGCCCCCAACATTTCGGTCTTTCTGCATATTCTGCATACAGAGCAATAAGATGAAGCCAATTCACTGGAATCTGCTTGGGGAGTTTACTGGTATGAAAACAAAGAACAGGTAGGTTTTCAGTTATTCTAAGCGAAACCCATTAAGGGGTCCAATTTACCGAACCACGTAAATTCGTTCAAGAGATATTGACAAAAGTAGGCGCAAATGAATTATGCCAATGAGGATCAAGGTCATTAAGCCCAGAAAAAGGCGAAGTGGAGTATTTGAAAGAAAATAGTCTGCCCTTTACTTTTCGACAATTTAGGATGAGGAGGCTGTTCCGGGTATAGATATATCCGATGAGACTTTTCTTACTGAAGTCCACATATCTATCTCATACGGACTAAGGTATGAGAAGGAATTATTTTCACAATTTTGGTGAGTAATCGTAATTTCTACCACGTTTCAATGGATAGGTGTTAGTTAGTATGGCAACATACCCTTTTTCCAGTACCAGTCTTTCCAATTTTTCGAAGCATCTAAATCTCCAAATACGGTGAATAAAATTTACTGAAATCTCCTAATCCAAAGTGGATAAAAAACTGCTTTAAGCATTTTTCTCGTCCATTTAGGTTTAGGAGATTCAACATGTTTCAATGGTTTTCAGGTTTCCGGAGGTAGAAAAACCGTGGGGAAAAACATTGTTGTTGGACTGTGGATGCATCAAGCTCAAACAACTTGTTTGTGAGATCCACCGTCCTATTTGTCCACAGTGGGAACAACACACTTTTATGCTATCATCGCAATCAATGGCACACAATGTGCATTTTGGAGCCGGTTTCGACCAACAGTGCATGGCGCTCTTCATCTTCTCATCAGATGCCTCTTCTGATGCGGTCCTATAAGAGGATTAGACACACTGCCTGGATGAGTCCGGTAATGCCTCTCGCAACAGTGCATGACGCGGCGCATCAGAAGAGGCATCCGATGAGAAGATGCGGTGCGCCATGCACTGTTGGTCGAAACCGGCTCCGAAATGCACATTGTGTGCCGCATTGATTGCGATGATAGCATGGAGAAAGTTTAAAAAAAATGGTACAGATAGCAATGTGGATTTTATGCATATTTCAATAGCTGGTGCTTTGGATCCTATCCAGTGGAGGAGATACATATAGCCAAAGGTGCATATGTCCAAAAAAGATATCTTCAAAATTGGCTCATTTAACGTTTTTGTTGCAAATTTACGTAGCTATTCAACTATTGAAAATCAGATGTCTTGAACATTTTTTCCATTGTGAATTTTTTTATTCTGTTGTCTGGAGTAGAGACAGATTCGAAATTACAAATTTACCGAAATCCGCTTATCTGTTCAGAGAATAAAGGCTAAATTATATGAAAATGGGCTGTTTTTACAATTCTGTTTATTGTGAATTTGCTTTCATCTTAAAGTTTCTTCAGGATATATAGACAAAAGTATTTGTTTTTATAATTGTGAATCTTTCGCACGTTTCGATAGTATAGTATGGGTGTGGAATCAACTTACTAAAATCCAGTAATTCATTTATGAGCTGTACTGTATAATTTGGCCATTGTGAATATTTTTCGTGCTTCACTAATTACTCCGCTATTCGGTTGGAACTCTGTTCGCTAAACGATCGAAAAATAAAGATAAAACTATGAAAAAATAATAATTGTGAATTGTTGCCCATTGTGAATTTTCTGTATATGCTGTATTTGGACTGGAACCTCGCGGAGATCACGTTGATGTAGTAAACTTACTAAAAATCCGAAATTAGCTCAAGAAATATAGGAAAAGGTATGTTTGTTTCAAACTTCCGTTCATTGTGAATTTCTCATATGCATCGACAGTTGTTCCTTCAATTGGGCTAAACACCAATCCTGTGGAGAAAATTTACTGGAATCCGCTGATACAATCAAGAAATATAGGCAGAAAAAGCCAAAAAAGAATCCTATTGTGAATTTTGGCTCATTGTGAATTTTTTGAATGTTTCAATAGTTATTATGTTATTCCGGCCCGAGCCAAATCCAACGAACCAAAAATCATGAAAATCGGTTCAGCCGTTCTCGAGTTATAAATGGTGTAACTAACACGACTTTCTTTTATATATATAGATTCGAAAAGGAACTGTTTTTATAATTTGGCCATTGTGAATATTTTTCGTGTTTCAATATCCGCTATTCGGTTGCAACTCTAAACGATCGCTAAACGATCGAAAAATAAGGACAAAGCTATGCAAACAAATTATTGTGAATTATTACCCATTGTGAATTTTCTGAATATGCTGCATTTGAACTGGAACCTTGCGTATACCATGTTGATGTAGTAAACTTACTAAAACTCCGAAATTAACTCAAGAAATATAGGAAAAGTATGTTTGTCTTCAAACTTCCGCTCATTGTGAATTTCTCATATGCATCGATAGTTGTTCCTTCAATTGGGCTAAACACCAATCCTGTGGAGAAAATTTACTGGAATCCGCTGATACAATCAAGAAATATAGGCAGAAAAGGCCAAAAAACAAACCTATTGTGAATTTTGGCTCATTGTGAATTTTTTGAATGTTTCAATAGTTATTATGTTATTCCGGCCCGAGCCAAATCCAACGAACCAAAAATCATGAAAATCGGTTCAGCCGTTCTCGAGTTATAAATGGTGTAACTAACACGACTTTCTTTTATATATATAGATTTCCCGTCGTCAATCTCGCTATTAAGCCAATTTGTTTGCTGGAGTGCAACTATGCTCAGCTTGTATTTCTTGACCTGATCCAGGAGGGCCCTTAGGGCTCAGCCTATTCAGGGAGCGAAAGAGTCAGTGGTTCGTTTGCGAGGTCGACGTGGAGTTGTATCTGTGTAATCCGAGGCTTTCAGTCCAGGTTTCTTGACGTGAAATTTTTTTTCTAAGGATGTGTTAACGGCTCATCGCTAAACCATGATAGTATTCGTAAAACGAAGGATCCATCGAAATTGAGGAATTGCTTTTTCTTTTCGTTTTTTAGGGTTTTTTAGAAAATATTTTTTCAAAAAACCCTTATGAAATCGATTTTGTCCGTCCGTTCGTCTGTCCGTCTGTTCACTAAATAACTCGCGAACGGCTCAACCGATTGTCATGAAATTTGGTAGAAATGTGTAGAATGATTACAGTCTTTGGCACAAATACCTTAGAAGTTGTTAGGAAGAAGATAACAGGGTGCCCCGAACGTTTGAAAAAAGTCGACTTTTTTAGTTTTTATCGGAGATTGACGTATGGGTATTTAAATCAAAGATTTAAACGAGTACATCTTATATCAGTTAAAATTTTCCAGTTTCGAGTAACGGTAAAAAAGTTATTGGTGTTTAAAGTTAAACTTCCTTTTCGACCTCCGTTTTTCTAAACCGTTATAGGGATCGATATGAAACTTTGCACAAATATTGGTCAGTATTGCCTTATATACGTTAAATATTAAGACTGTTGACTTTTGCTAAGCAAAAATAAATACCAGTAAATTTGTAAAATTTCAATTTGTTCGTGTGTAGCCCATCTTAGGTTTTCAAATATGAAAATTCTGCTAAGGGTTTTCAGAAAATTAAATAGGGAATATGTCTACGAATTTTCATTCGAATAACTGTATCCAAACCGGAAATATAGCCAAGTAAGTATTCAATAAGGGCCTTTCACAATGCAAGGGAAGCCTCTTAAACATTTCTTCACTGCATATCTTTTAACTTGATGAAACAATGAACATGAAATTTGGTGGAAATGCATAGAATGGTAATAGTGTTTGCATAAATATTTTTGAAGTTTGTAGGACCAAGATACAGGGTGTCCCTGAATAGCTGCAAAAGAATACTTGTTCAATACTCATAGGAAAGCTTCCGTGGGCTCTTATGTCAGGGGACACAATGGAATCATTTCATATAAGATGCTTTTCCTTGAATAAAAAAAACAGTAACAGTAGATTTACAGCTAATACTTCAGTTCATATATAAAGCCAAGCCATCCTTACGTTTGCCTTAGTTTCTTTTTGCTCAAAGGCCATCAGAAATCTTAAATCGAAAAATGCCTGTAGATTTGCCTTGGAGTACTTTTTATATCAACTGGGTAAATAGTAAATCTATTTTAAGATTGGTCTAATTAAAGGTGTTTGTTAAGACCAATCCAAAAATAGATTTACAGGAAGCATTTCATTAATGGTGTGCACAATTCTTATCTATTGCATATAAAATATATGGACAAAAAATATTCACTATGCATCAAAATTCTAAAAAACCCTCGTATTGCGGGCGCAGCCCTCTGTACGCCGGTATTTTTTTTTGGTGCTCAGCCGGAACCCGAACTTTTTACTAAAATTTCATTGCGAATCAGAGTTAAAATCGCGGAACAAAATTTTTTTCCTGTTTTTTTCCGTCCTTTTGCCCAGTAACAGGGAAACTGTACATTTCCGTCAAAAGCTTTCCATGATTATGTTAGAGAGCACATAATATCGCGCCAAAAGAGACATAAATATTATTAATCCGATAGGTAGCAGAATTACTACAATTGATAATTAAAATTTACCATGTTAAGCATAGTTTAGTATTATGAAATAATTTTGAGATTTTCTTCTTCTTCCTTGCCTTGTTCTTTATACCGCTCCATGGCCTCGCGTTGCTCGACCTCCGGTGTAGGCACATCGCCCGTTTTGACGGTAATATTTCTACAGGCAGCTCCATCTTGGATCGTGTCATCGCCGAGACCAATGCGTTATTGTTGCTTTTTCATATGACACATCCAGGTGTTCTTCGGTCTGCCTCTGGCCTTGGGTCCATCAAGTGGAACCTCCATTGATATCACTTTCTTTGCGGGGCTCTCAGGCAGACGCCTTTGAACATGGCAATATCAATCCATTTGTCAGTCTTCGAGCTTTTCGGTGATTTGTTGGTCTATGGACAAGCTGTCTCAGATGTAGCTACTCTTGATGTGGTCCCTTTTGGTTACACCAACTGACATCCGTAACATTTTCATTTCAGTCGCTGTCATTTTTTTCGCGTAGCCTTCATACACGAATCAGCATTCTGATCCATACATGAGTGCGGGACGTACAATCGTTTTGTACAACTTGCCCTTTAGCTTCAGTGGCATTTTCTTATCGCAGAAAACTCCAGAGTTTTCTCGCCACGTCATCCACCCAACCTTTTCGCGATGTTTGATGTCATCATCACATGTATCTCAATTGTTCACCATCGAGCCAAGGTACTTGAACTTGGTACAAGACTTTAGCATGACGTGCATATCTGGTATCGGTGCATCTGGGTCTGAGAATGGGCAGCATAAGAACTCAGTCTTTGTTATACTTACCCTCAGTCCATGCTCCTCCAGAATGTCACACCATTTTGTAAGTGCAGCTTGCAAGTGTAATGGATGGCCGGAGGTAAGGGCAGGGATGACCATTAAGGTCCAAAAACGTCTAAAATGCAAAAACCCTAACTGGTGACCACTAGTGACGTGCGCTGGCAGACCAGCTCAGTTGTCGGGAGTAGTGGGGGGGTCTTTAGGATCACCAGCCTCCTCCATTAGCAAACGAAAGAGACTCGCACGTCTGCCCGATTAAAAGGAAAAAATAATAGCACTTAAAAGGCAAGAAAACGGAAACAGTAGGTGACGACGAACGTCAAACTCCCCAAAACCCGGAAACAATAAAACGTCCCGAGAAAGGACACAAGGCTACTTGAGCAGAAAAAAAACGAAAGAAAAGGCCTAAAGCCGAAATATATGTAAACGGGGACGACCGTCCTATCGTGACGGATTCTTTTCAGCCCTCAGGTATACAGCCTATCGATGGTGAACGGCTGTTCAATGGGCTACTCAGGTGGTATGGGCCCTGCGCGGTTCTAAACCCTCCCTACCATGGGATTTCCGCGCGCAATTTTATTGAAATCCCCCAAATTAAACTAGGAATTCATATTGGAAGGAGAGGGGGGAAGGAAAGCAAACCTAGCCTATCATCACTCAATTCATTGGCTGGCTAAAAGACTAATTACTATCATACTTATAGAGACGAGTATCGCGAGTATGTTCAAATCGTACGAAAATTTCCCTGTCACATTTGAATGAAATCTGCAACTTTATCGTAAAGGGGCTTTTCACTGGCTTCTTACTTGAGGACTAAAGTTAGTCTCATCCATTAAGTGGAGTAGTGCATGCTTTTTTTTTTTCTTGGTTTCAAGAATATTGGAAATGGAGAGATGTCTATGTCCAGCATGCAAAAAAAAAATGCAATTACACTTGCAACAGGAAATCTATCAAGGAATGCCGATAAAGTTACTGGGGATATGGTGTTTGAATGATGAATTTTCTGTAGTTATTGTCCAGGATCGTCAAAAGGAGATTTAGATAATTTTAACCCTTCTATCTTGTATCCGCATTGAAATGAATCACAATCCTTATCGTTTCCCTTTTTTTTTCTTTGTACAAGTACGCGTACAAAAATATTCCATTCATAAACCTTTTGGATATTTCGTATTCAATTCGACGTAAGTACACTCAAACGAAACCTCACAGAAAAAGTAATCTGCTTCCTGAATGTCCCGCCTTACTATTTGATCAAACATCCCTTGGTGCAATCACAATCACTCCAACTGCATTATACATTTGCTCGCATTGCTATCTCTCTTCTCTCTACTAACTAGAAAACTGTAAAATGAGCCTCCTCTGCTTAACTCTAATTTTCTTAATAAGTACAACTGCGCATAGTACATGTACTACATAACAGCAAAACTCGTCATAGTCTGGCACTAGTGTACATAATTGACAAGTCAAAAAAAAGGAATACAAACAAATTTTGTGCTTCATATCTTAAATATTTTTTTTTTACAATTGATTGTTTGGTATATTGTTACTTAATTCATGTATAATTTTGATTCCACTTCATAACTTTTATTGGCAATCCATAATTTCACTTTAACACAACTACTACTACTACTTTGTAATTCGAATTTTATTCTTCATCAGCTAACACGGCATAATTCCACTTCTTACTTTTTTTTTCCCAAAATACATCAGTTCACTTAACATAACACACACTGTATAATTCTTACTCGTTACCAAGCGGCAAAAATTATTAGAACGCAATCAAGAGAGAGAACTGGCCATGCGTGAGAGATTTAAGAGATAAATGGGTATTTTCGCCACTTGTACGTAAATACCTCGTGTGACGGAGCTTACGGACGGTACAAAAAAAATCTCCGGCAAATACATTGCGCGCTCACTCCATCAAAAAAAATAACTACACTTTGCTTTGGGGTTAGAAATATCATTGCATTCCTGGATTCCGAACGAAAAAAAAAGGAAATGAATAACCGATCGATCGAAGGGCAATAATGTTGGAACGAGTACGTCCAATACGCGTTTTCTTTCATTTTCTTCCCTCTTTTTTTTCCAACGAAAACAAAAACGAAGATAAGTAGCGCGCGAACTTCGCTACTGGCACCGACGCCACGTCTTGGCGCAACAACAACGCACCCGGTACAAAGCAAGAAAAGATAAATTTATCGTCTCGTCCGAACACTATGATATGTACTGGATTGGAAATCATCATGTAGATGAGCGTACGTGTGTGTCTAGAAATTTTTTCTACTCTTCCTCAGCCCCCCCTCTCGCACACCCCTCGGGCAACCCACAAGATGGTCGGCCGATGAACAGACTGTCAACAGTGTGGTTGTCATCCAATTCGCGCCAAGTGAACGCAGTGAGTGTGAGTGGACAAAATCGAGTTTTTCCAAGTGAATTGTAAGAAATTGACTTAAACAGTGTATTCCGTAAGGCTGCGAATTCGTTCTAATTTAAAAAAAAGTTTATTTCAGAACATGAAGTGCATTGTTGTCGGGTTTTCCAGCGACCAACAGAGAAACACTATGAGTGTATCTTTTCACAGGTAATCGCGTGAGAGCCTACATTTTAGTGGTCATATGTGAATTTTTGTGTCAAAATTATAGTTTATCGCATTGTTCATACATGTTTTCTTGAAAACAAGTGCGCGATTGTGTGGTTGACAGCCAATACAATAGACGAGTTTCCGTTCGTTTGAGTTCGTCCCAGGTTCGTACCTTGTTCGTGCATGTTTTGTACGAAGCGGGCACGAAAGGTTACGATGGAAATTCGTCTCGTCGATGTGTTCATGAACGTATCAATTTCATTCTGTTTCGGGGGCTCTTCACATTGTTATAGTTTTGCAAATTTTTTTTTGCAATTTTCGTGCAAAGTTTCGAGTCAATTTGATAATTAAACTGCTTTGGTAAAATAATATGTTAATTCTTTCATAATGTAAACCGTTTCTTGCAGATTTCTAATGGATGAGGCGAACGCGCTGTATGGATAGACAAACTACAGTTAAGAGGTGTGTAGATTCCTAAAAGAGCTGTGGTTTGCACGAAACATTTGCGTAATGACGGCATATTTTGACTTGAGAAACGAACTGTGCTCAAAGAAAATGCATTTCCGGAACTGAATCCGTCTGGTATTACGGTAAGTAAACAAATAAATTTAACCGACAGTAGTTGAATTGTTAAAATATAAATTGGTATGCATAATGATTTATCGATTGTTTTCAGATGTCTAATGAGTCTATCGGCGAGCCAAATGCAGTTCAAGCAGGTTTAGGATCGTCACATGCAGGACGCGAGCCGTGAATCTGCGGGACAGTGTACTAGGGAAGCAGTTATGCTCCGCCACCACGAGAGGCTTCTGATATTGTCTATCAAGCACCCGAGCCCCATTCAAACATATCACCACGTGCGGCATTTTCAAATCTCATCAATCGACTGGACGAACAGTATGGTGTGAAGCAAACGTTGACTCCTTGCGTGCTGCTTAGTGCATTGATCATTTTCCTCGGCGTGGCGACCTTCATGTATGTAACGATCAGTCTCGATTTGGCCAACACCATCAACGATCGAAATACTTTCTATCAGATATGCGACGATTCACACAGATGACGTGCATCGATGAGGAGGGTTTGAAAGGAGCTCTGGAGTTATTGAGGACCACAGATGTAAAGATATTACAGCACAGTTTAGTTTGGGTACCAAGGAAATTGTTCGATTGGTTCAGCCCACTCATCTGCATCTGAACGTTCGTCGAATGGTTCGCGATCTGCACAATGTCGAATATTTGATTCACCAAAATCCGCAGTGGAAAATAAGTGCAGTCAATGAAGACGGCACTGCATTGTCTTTTGATCAAGTATTGGCGTTGCGCGATGCTCAAGCCTACAGTTTTGCAATTTTGAATCCCCGTCTTCCGTTCACGTGTTCCGTGTACAATAAGCTACAGAAGTTGTTGTGAACCATCTAAGGGACAAGTTGACTCCGCTGCATAAACGCCTAAGCATGGAGTGGGTGTGGAATGAATGCAGTCTTAATCGCCTTAATTCCGCCAAAGCCGGTCCCAAGCCCGGTTATAAAAGGAAGAGGGAGGCGATTAACGAAATATAATTTATTTTCTACCCAATCAAAATGTGACATTCGTAAGTATTATTCCCCTGGAGGAAATTAGTATAATGGTGAAAAACTTCCATACAAATTTGACAAAAGTCGTACTCGACCCAATAAAACACACCTGAAGCCTTATTGATTCGTTACTCATATTCCCATTACACCGATATGAAAATCATAAGAAAACATACACGTAATTTGCGGAAAACAAGAATTTCGATTTATGTATTTAGTCTTTATCTTTTTTGCTTAGGGCTCCATTACACAGTCATATTTATATTATAATATGTATGTCATATGCCTAAGCCTACTCGATTCATTCAGTATAAATTTTTAGACGTGCAATAAGCGAAATCAAGTAGGCTTAAGCATATTATAATATAAATATTATCAAATATGATTGTGTACTAGAGCCCTGAGTACCGAAATTGTTTGCATGCAGTTCATACAAATCTATTTGGCAATTCAAATTTTTGCGCCAAATGTATGCCCCCATCGTATGAAAAATTTACGGCGCCTATGGTGTAGTTGATAGTATATGTGTTTTTTGTGATTGTGTTATAAAAACCTAGACAAAAAATTTCCTTAAGGGCGTATCCATAGTCTACCTAATCCCAGTCCGAACACGATCAACATGCACCAGTTCTATCAAATTATATCAAAGGTTTTCAACGACTCTTCGGTCGGGTTATAAATTGCAACTTATGCCGGACGTTGCGTTTATTCCTTTCTGCATACAATTTGCACAAATGGACTTTAGTGCAGTCAAAATATCCCATTTCAGGCCTCCAAATAGAAAAAATAGAGTTTGTGTATTTTTGCTTGAGTTTTTTGTGGTTTTTGAATCAACGAGCTCCCAGGAATCTAAAACTCATTTTGCTAAAAAAAATTTTGATCGGAAAGGTCCCAAAAAGGACATGAAATGATACTCTTTAATCCTTGACCGGAGGTCAGCATGTGGGGTATCAGATCAAAGGAGACGTCGAGTACATTGCATATCTGGTGTTTGTTTCCTGTTCAAGGACGGAATAAATCGAGATTAAATGTAAAATTATTGTGTTTTCCGTGTATCTTTCCAAAGCCATAACTACGAAAATAATTCAAGTTGTCACTACGTTTCTCACTTTTCCGAATTTATAATAGCTAAAGATTCTATCATTAAATTTGCTAAGAAAAAAATTATCGGAAAGCTCTGAAAAAGGACATTAAAGGACACTAATTACAAACCTTGATCGAACGTGAGCATGCGGGGTGTCATATCAAAGAGGACGTCGAGTTCATTGCATATCCGGTATTTGTTTCCTGTTTCAAGGACACTAAATGGAATAATTCGGGCTCAAACGAAAAATTACGGCTTTGGAAAGATACATATACGAGAAACACGAACATTTTCCATTGGGTCCCAATTTTCTCCTGTGAGGGTCCTTGAAACAAGTAATAAATACCGGATATGGAATGTACTTCATCTTCTTCTTTTAGCGGTACAGAAAGGTGTGAACCGCTGTGTATCTATATGGACTCGTTTTATAGTTCGTCATCGTTTTCGTCCGCAATCTCCAGGGACAAAAACGTGGCAGCTGCAATGGGGTTTTCCCATAGTGAGAGGGGGGTGAGATTAGTGGGTGCAGCTGGGCATTGAAACAAATGGGCTACATCGTGTGGCGTGCCAGCGCAGTTTGGGCATACGTTTAGTATATTTGGGTCTATGCGAGATAGATACGAATTTAGGCGTGAGCAGAAGCCTGACCGAAGTTGGGCTAAAGTCACTCTGGTGGCTCTCGGGAGCCTAATCTCCTCAGGCGAAAGAGGTGGTGGAATCGCTGAGAGGACTCTGTTCGTACCTAAACTCGCAATAGACCTACTCACTTCCTCAGTGTGAATCATTGCGATGGCAGCCCGGTATGAATCTTCATCGAAAGGATCCCTTTTGTAACCCTGGACTTCTCTCTCAATGTCATGAGGGCCACGTTTGATGTTACGTGGGGGGGGGGGGGGGGGGGGGAATTTTGTCCATGAGGTTACGATTAGGATGATCCTCTCGATAACAACCTACTAAATATTGTTTTGTAAGTAGTCGATTGTGGTCACGTATTGGCATCAAATGTGTCTCCTGATGTAGGTGGTCCTGGGCAGACATCAGAAGGCATCCTGTAGCTGTGCGTAGAGCAGCATTTTGGCAGACTTGGATTTTGTTCCAGCTTGTGTTACAGAGACCTTGCGACCAAACTGGCGCCGCAAAATCAGCCGCTGCTCGACCCACCGCTTTGTAAGTGGCTAGCATTGTCTCTTTATCTTTGCCCCAGGTGCTACCAGCCAGTGCTTTAAGAATTTTGTTCCTGCTGCGCATCTTTTCGCATACCGCTTCCGCGTGATGAGCTGAAGTCATCATTTTCTCAAAGTGAAGCCCGAGAATTTTTGGATTTGCAACAGCAGGAACTGGTTTGTTGCCAATACGTACCCCAACCGGCCACTTACAATCACCTGACCAGGTGGTAAGGAAGGTCGCAGACGATTTGGACGCTGAGATGGTTAGGCCTCTGCTATGGAAAAAGGCTTCTAGTCGCGCTAAATATCTATTGATATCTTCACGCATGACATCCCTATCCGCTCCCGTGGCGAGTACAGTGCAGTCATCGGCATAAGAAATAACTTCAATGCCTTCCGGAGGTGTTGGGAGACCGGCCATGTAGATGTTAAACAAGGTGGGAGAAAGAACCCCACCTTGTGGAACACCTAATTTGATCTTTCTAAGTTTAGAACGACTGCCTCGAAACTCGGTGAAGGATTGCCTACCAGCTAGATAGTTGGCAATCCATCTTATCTCTTGAGTCGGAACATGCATATTGAGGAGATTTGCCAGAAGCATGGAGTGATTAACCTTATCAAACGCATTTGATAGGTCAATCGCCACCATGATAGTTCTATGGCAGGGTGTACTGTGGTTTAGTCCGTCTCTTACACGTGTAGTGATCGCGTCCAGAGCGGTGGTTGTACTATGCATGCGTCTGAATCCGTGCTGATGGGGATCTAGCTTTGCATGTGAAACGAGTGTGGGGTGGATGAGGGCTTCCAGCTTCTTTGCTACAGGTGACAGGATCGTAATCGGTCTGGAGGAAGTTCCTAGTTTGGCACTTTTCCCTGGTTTAAGGCATGGGACTATGCGACCTTGTTTCCAGATGTCGGGGATGACGAGCGTAGACATTGACAAGTTAAAGACTGCCGTGAGGTACTCAATGGCAGGAAGACCGAGATCTTTGAGCATGGCCATTGAAATGCCATCAGGTCCAAGGGCCTTAGAATTTTTTGCATTCTCAATGACTGTTTTAACCTGGTCCGGAGTATAAATTGGTACGGAGTCAACAGTTCGGCTGCGAATCCGTCTTCTAATTTTGCGCTTGAGGCCATCTGACTTGGGATGTTCAATAAATTGTTTATTGAACTGGCTCGCACACTGAAGAGGATTGCTAGTTTCTTTTTTGCCGAAGGTTATGGCTATATTGCCCTTATCTTTTGTGGGGTTCGAAAGGGCACGGACAGTGGACCATAACTTACTTGCACCTTCTTTAAGGTTACAGTCATTGAGGTGCTCGTTCCATTTGGCCTTCTTGTAGTCTTTAACTTGTCGCTGTATTTGGATATTGAGCTCCCGAATTCTGGGGTCACCAGGGTTAGCGCGCCTAATGTTGTCACGTTCATCAGCTAACCTTGCGGCACTTGTTGGGAAGTTTGGACGAACCTTTGGAATGCGCCCTGCAGGGATGAACCGTGCCGCAGCTTTGGCAATGACGCTCCTAATGTTACGTTCGGCCTTATGTATATTGGTGGGAGGGGGAAGCGCGAAGAACTTCGATGACGTGAATGTTTTGAAACCTTCCCAATCAGCTTTTTTGTGATTGACAAAAGTTCGCTTCTCTGACTTGGTCAGGTCAGCTGGTTTGTCAATTCTGACTATGATTGGGAGGTGATCAGAGGGAAGACCGGTAAGTGTTTCCCAGGAGGTCTCACTAATTAGGCTAGCGCTGACAATTGTAATATCTGGTGAGCTAATACAATTGTTTGCATCACGGGTTGGAGAGTTTTCGTTGAGGGTACAGAAACCTGATGCGTCCAGAGATTCGGCGATAGCTTGACCCCTGGCATCGTTGTGAAGCGCGGAATGCCAGAGTTCATGATGGGCATTGAAGTCACCAAGAATGATCCTGTGCTCTCCATTAAGTAGAGGACCAATATCGAAATGGTAGTTTGTACAACTAGAGTGTGGTGGTATGTAGATGTTAAAAATTTCGATATTAGTGCTCCCTGATGAAACTGAGATGGCTTGCAATTCCGCCGTACCGTCTGAAACTACATCTAATACACGGTAATGTACGGACCTGTGTATTAGGAAGGCAAGTCCACCTCCAGGGTGAGAATCATTCGTGGCGCCTTCTCTGTCCTTGCGTAAGATGATATATTCACCATCAGCGTTGAATGGTGAATTCGCGTGGAGTTTCGTCTCTTGGATGGCTGCAATCAGGATTCTGTACTTTCTCAAGAAGCTTGTGATTTCAGGAAATTTCCCTAGGATGCCATTACAGTTGAACTGCAATATGGACACCGGTGTAAAAATTGCTGGCGGAGGGGCGGGAGTTAAGCTGTGTCTTACGTTTAAGGCAACATTATTGGGGGGAGTAGGGGGCGTTGGTGGAGGGGAGGGGCCTGGTATTACCCGAGGCTGCCCAGTATTCCTACAGCCTGGAGCAACAAATGTACCTTCTATGTAATGACCCATCCTTCTCAAACCGGAGCATCTAAAATGCACCCACTCCGAACAGCAACTACACTGAAGTGACCTGGCATTAGAACCGATACGTCGGTTGCAGACACTACACATCCATACCAAAACAGGGCCTGGATTTGTTTCAATGCCGGCGCGTAAAAGGAGAATTGAGAGCAGCCGCGCCGAGATGTGATGCTCCCAATAAGACGAAAAAACATATATAACGAGTCCATACATATACACAGACATACACAACCTTCCTGCATCGAGACCTTCGAGGCTCTTGCCAGGGAGGCGTTTTGGCAACTCTTGGCCGTTTGTTGTTGCAAACGGGTGTGGTCCGCCCCGAAGAGGCGTATTGCAACTGCAAAATAATAATGCAATAGCAATGGTTGCCAGTAGGACCATATGGAATGTACTCGACGTCTTCTTTGATATGACACCCCGCATGCCCACGTTCAATCAAGGTTTGTAATTAGTGTCCTTTTATGTCCTTTTTGAGAGCTTTCCGATAATTTTTTTTCTTAGCAAATTTAATGATAGAATCTTTAGCTATTATAGATTCGGAAAAGTGAGAAACGTAGTGACAACTTGAATTATTTTCGTAGTTATGGCTTTGGAAAGATACACGGAAAACACAATAATTTTACATTTATCTCGATTTATTCCGTTGAGGGTCCTTGAAACAGGAAACAAACACCGGATATGTAATGTACTCGACGTCCCCTTTGATCTGATACCCCACATGCTGACCTCCGGTCAAGGATTAAAGAGTATCCTTTTTTGTCCTTTTTGGGACCTTTCCGATCAAAATTTTTTTTAGCAAAATGCGTTTTAGATTCCTAGGAGCCCACTGCTTCAAAAACCACAAGAATTAGCCTTACTCTATTTTTTTCTATTTGAAATGCTAATATGACTGCACTACTTTTCTTTTTCTTTTTTAAAATTTCCTCAGTTTTCACGCCCGATGAACGACACAGCACATCTATCAACTACATACGAATACACCATTTTACTCACCCCGATTCACTGATTTTATTTTTTTGTCTTACCGCACATCGTTCAGAACAAGGAAACTGCATTGTACTATTAGGACACTTAGGACCACGCGACCAAATTCCAATGGGTGGAGGTACGACTCTGGGACTTTTCGCAGCTGTGATGGGCCCCGATTTCGGCGAGGGTGCAGCTTCTCCTTTCGCAACCACCTACTCGGCAGGCGTTGTGGCGACGACCCTTTGAAGATCCAAATTTTTCCTTTTTTTCGTTCGTTAGGCTCCTCGTGCACGGCGCTTATCTCTCGTTCGTTCACCAGTCAAGACCACTTACCCTCAGCTCGAACGGAATCCAAATGCCCACCAGTCTGAAAATTTTTCTTATCAGCTTCGAAATTCTTTCTCGTTTTCTCCAGGCTCAGCCAGCCAACGGCACAAAACTGGTCTGTCCGCTTAATTGCGAACAGGTGTTCGTTGTCCGCCACCCAGCAGCGAACACACTCATAGCAGCGGCATTGAAAGTTTTGCTGCCAGCCAATTTATACTGCGATAAAATTTCGGGCATTACACAAGGCAACGATGTTTGGGCTACTGAGGACTTATCATCGGCAAAAAGAAGAGATATTTCTAGGCCATCGGAGATACGTGTTAATAAGTAGCACATGATGATGTTGAAGAGCAACGGACTCAATACACTGCCCTGGTGTACTCCGACATTCACCGACAAATTCTTCTGATTCACCGGCTGTGCATCTAACCTTAGTCGTACCTCCATCATATATGTCTCGTATCATCCTTAAGAGCACTTAATGTCCCTGAATAAAATAAATAACAGGCGCGACAATCCAGCATTCGACTAAGGCCGCAGGATGTGTTAGTGACATCCTATTTCCAAGATCTTATCTGCTTTTTGTTGAGGTAATGAGATCAGCATCACGCTCAGCAGTGTTATTTATCCCCATAAATGGGTACTCGTTTAACATCTGAGTGAGATCATAGTCCGTCACAAGCTCGTGAGTTCGAAAAACACCATGATCCACGGTGAGATTCGAACTCATGACCCTGTGCACCGAAGGTGCGCGCACTAACCGCTAGACCAGCCAGACTACTGAAGCTAGGACATTAAGTGCTCTCAAGGCCAACTATATCAGGTCACTAGGTACTTTATCGAATGCCTTTTCCAAAACTTATGTGAAGTTAGCCCGCACACATTCTCAAATTACGCTCGTAACCGTTTGTTCGCCGGCGGCTACGTTTGTTCGTGAATGTTCGTCAATTATTTTCGTTTGTTCGTCTCTAATTGTTTAATAATAGCAACTTTAAAATAAGGAGTGTGAACTTAACCCGCCATCTGTAAATATGGTGGGATAAATATAAATTTGGTATCAATCGAAAGCCAGGCATTTGTTCATTGCGTGAAGATTTTGTCCGGTCCGACTGCCTTTCCGCGTTTCATCTGTTGCATTGCCTCCATCACCTCTTCCTCTGAGATATCTTCAATATTTGTGGTATTTGGCTCAACATCTTGAAAAGCTGCTCGAGGAAATTCTTCATTTAGAAATTCGGCAAAATACTCTCGCATCCTGCTACAAATTGCCGTATCGTCAATCAGCAACATTCCTAGCGAGTCCTCCACGTATACTTTGGCGCCTGTATTTCCCGAGCGTTCCTTCTCCTTTGGGCTGCCACCCTAAATATCCTGGCGTCGTGCTTAGGTCTTTCTAATTTTCGCGAAGTTGAACCCGTTCGGGTTCACTGCTTGACTCACATTTAGTCCATGCCTTACATGCGTTCGATTTGGCTTCCACTGCTTCCTTAGATTCGGTGTTCCACCACCATATTTCTTTCTTCATGTGGAGTGGACCTTTCGAAACTCCAAGTGCTTTTTCCGCCTCAGTACAGTACACTAATATTTTCTCACATCGATAAGCAATCACGTAATTTGGTAGGACCTTCAATTATTATTTATTTCTCTTTTTTCCGTCTTTATTATATTTAATATATGGCTCCAATTTAATATTTCATCAAAGTTAAAAACGTGCATTCTATATCACAAAAATTGAACAGACATCCCATCAGTTTACACACCATTTCACCTTTAATCCATACTTTAGGACATCCATACATAACTCGACATCTTGCAATATAATCCCTTGTCCTTCATCTTGCATTAATTGGAAAAGTTGATCAAAGATGATATCCATTCGATTGGAAAACTGGCCAGACCAAACCAAATTTGACGGTCTCAAAGCTCTTCCGCTGCTATACTTTTCCGCAATTTCGATTCATCCCTCTAGACCTGTAACTGAAGTTAGTCTTATCATCTATAGGGCGCTTTAATCCTTTAATAAAAGCAATGGCATCTGATTCAAATCTACAAAGGATCTCTTGGATGAAAGGAATTCCAATCACTTTTAAATAGGTCTTCAACTTTAATCCGCTTTATATGTACGTACGTACTATACACTATCTGCCAAACTTCTTTCAGCAAATAGCTAGCCATTTTAGTCCGTGTATGTGGAAAGCTTTTCGACGCGACGCAAGGATAAGTGTGTCCTTTGTATGCAATATTCTTTTGAAAGCGTTGCGATTGGAAATGTAAGGAACGAATCATTTTGTCGAACAGCGGATTGTCTTTGGATTCAGTTTAAGTATTGGCAGATTTAAATGAAAGTAATTGTACAAGCAAGTTGAGTTGGTAAATGGACACTTTGAATATGATAAAACATTACTGACTGCTGATGCAGCCTGCCAACGCACATTGGCATATAATCAGGGTATTGATTGGTAGACAAAATCTCAAAACTAGGCGCAGAAAAATCATAAAAGCAATCCCTTACACTGAAGTAATTGGTTGTTTTCCTGGGAGACGACCATATCTCTTTAGGACGACGAAGAACAGCTTATCATTCACATGAGCAAGTGACTACTTTTTCGTTTCCATTGTCTTTCTTTATGTATCATATTCGACCCGAAGTTATTTCTTGATCCACTCATACTTTTCATTTCATTCAGTTCGATAACAATCAATACACACCACCTCAAATTCTTATATAGTCAGTGTGGCGACATAGTCCTTACATCCCTAGTACACACGAAGCTATGTTTTCTGTCTGCTGTTTTGGTGACGAATTGTTATTATTATAGAGTCATGGCTGTCATCATTTCGTCCTTGTCGACGGGATTGCTGAAATATGTCGTAAAAAGTTTGCCAAAAGTATTTATTCGAAAAGATTCAATGTGGATCGATGTAGCGATTCGGATAGTACGATTAAATATGCTTTTCGTTACGTATGTGATTCTTATCGAACCAAAAAAAAAGTAGAATCTCGTGATACCAGCAGAAGATAGAAGGTGAGCTGATATGTGGACGCCATAAGTTTTGTCATAAACATGAACGAATTTGACTGATGAAAAACCATGTCTGCTGATCCCGGTTTGTAGATATATTTACTAGACGATACCAGACAAAGATTGAGAGTGCTGATTGCCTGCGGACTCGTACGTTTTGTCAAAATGTTTTTGTTTTTCTTCTTTAATATAAGGTTAAGGACGCATTGTTGCAGATTTGTAAGATATGGAACATTACTTCATAGTCAATTTGATTTATTATTCCGACTCACAACAAAAAACACAAAATCTGACGGTATGTTTTCCATCCAATGTGCAAACCTAATGATACAGACCGTTTTCCTTCTCCAAGAACAAGGAGTCTGGTATTAGGTTCAATGGGAGGCTTATCTGCCCGTGAGTTTCACTCTTTTAGCACTGTAGTGGTGAGCGGCTATCAGACTACCGTTTGGTTGGTCGTCCAGTTTTGATATTCAATATGGTAGGTAAAAGTGGTGGCCTAGGCAGAGGCTAGCCAAAAGCCCAATTAGCGCATTAAGCGCCGTTTTTAAACCCCAAACTCCGTGAAGTCTAACTAGTGTATATGAAGATTAGTTGATGAATTTAGGAGTGGGGAGGTGCCTTGAACCAGCCAGTGTTATTTAGGAAGTACAGCAGCTCCCCTACTTTCACATTAGCCGCATCTTCGAAGCCTCGCAGAAAAGCCCTACCGAGCGTCCTATACCGGGTTCTGGCAAGACCCGGGCAATCAGGGTCTCACTCTCATTTACATTATCGCAGCTACGGCAATGCGCGTTCTAGGGGATGCCCAGCCTGGCGGCGTGGAGCCCCACTGGCCAGTGCCCGTGATAACAGCAGCTAGCTTGGCGGTATATCTACGCGGTTTAGTCAGAATATCAGACGTTATTTTCCTTGATATAACGCAAGTCCACAGATTTCGCCAGTTGGAGTTAGCCGCCCTTATATAGTGGGTGGAGATCTTACTTTTCTCAACAGCTGCCATCGGTACGCAAACACTCTCCGCATGAGAGCTGTCAAGAATGGCTCCCATTTTGGCTAGTTCGTCAGCCATCTCGTTACCCTCTATGCCTCTATGTTCCTATGTCCGGGTACCCAGAGTAGGGGGATTCTTTGTCGTGTGCCAAGGCGGGTTAATGCTTCCTCACATACTTTAACAACCTTGGAGGTCGTCTTCACCGATTGTAAAGCCATGATAGCAGCCTGAGTATCTAGACAGATGGCGATATTCTGGTTGTTTTGTATGTCCCTGAGAGCATGACAGACCTTCATAATGGCATTTCTGCTTGAAAAATTCTGGCATGGTAAGGAAGACGGTAATATTCAGAGATACTTAGTGATCTGCAGAAGATTCCAGCACCCACGCCACAATCCATTTTAGACCCATCGGTGAAGAATGTGATATCAAAATCCTTGACCACCTCACTCTCTTTCCACTCACCTCTAGTTGGGAATTTGACATCAAAGCTCTTCCCAAAGCTTAGTTTAGGCACTTTGAGATCCGTAACAGCGTTGCGTACGTCTTGTGGGAGCTGGTTGCTGTGGCCGTATGGCCTAGCAGCTTAACGCTTTGAGCCTGACTGCACTACATGCTTCCAGTTGATTGATAAAAATATCGATGGGTAGAAGATGCAGGACTACATTCAGCGCATCCCTCGGGCATGTTCGCATGCCTCATCTAATGCTAAGGCAAGCCGATCTCTGCAATCTACCAAGTTTTGCTACATTGTAGCCTTTACTGAGCCCTGGCCACCAGACGAGTGACCCATATGTTAGGATGGATCGTATCACCGCCGTGTACACCCAGAGTAACATGTTTGGCTTGAGACCCCATCTCTTGCTAAAAACTGTCTTACAGGCGTAAAAAGCAATACAGGCTTTTTTAACGCGCTCCTCAATGTTCAGCTTCCAGTTGAGCTTTATGTAAGTCCAGAATAACGCCCAAATACTATGAGCTGGGCGATAATTGCAGTTGATGTCCATTTAGTTTTGGGAGCGAGAAAGTCGGAATTTTATGGTTTTTGTAGTAAACAGCATCAGTTTGGCTTTCCCGGGTTTACGCCCAGGCCACAGCTTGTGGGCCATTTACTGACCAAACCAAGGGCTCTTTCCATGATATTCAATATGACAATAGCAACTAAATCATCTGTCAGCTGACACTTTGAGAACTAATCCCAGCCAGCATTTAACACATTTGTAATCATTATTTCATGCAACACGCGTAAGCACATATCGCTTATTCATTCATCACGTTTTCATACAAGCAGTATATGACGATGTCCCCCTATTTCATGTATATACGCATTTGCGCCTTATTACGGATAATCATTATAAAATCGTTATTCGTAAACATTATGTAATAGTTAAGTATCATATGTATTCAATGCATCAATGAATAATTAAAAAAAATACGGGAGACGGAGAGTCTTGAACTCATAGCCCTATGCACCGAAGGTGCGCGCCCTAACCACTGCTCCAGCCAGACTATATGAATGATCATGATTTATTCGTGATTCTAATCACCCCAGCAACAAAAATCACACTTGAGGAGAAAACCATTATATTTCCTATATGCATAATCCGTCGACATTCCTTCAGCTGACCATCATGTATCTAATTTTCAATGCGTCCTATCGATACATAATGCCGATTCGTGATTCATGAAGTAAAGCTTATTTGTCGCTATGTTCACGGTACATGAGGCCGATGCTGGCTGGGATTGTTGAATTTAAAGTGATTATTTTGCTAAATTAGGTAGTTTTGTTCGTGTGAAATTGTATAATAGGCCAGTCATTTTATGATTTTAGGTCGCAAAAAATAGCTCGGCTCTGGTTTTTGGGATATTGTTAGGGTAGATACCAGAAGTGTACCACCAAGTTTCCAACTTCGAGAAACCTGTGCTAACCCCGTGACCACCAAGTTTCCAACTTCGAAAAACCTGTGCTAACCCCGTGACCCTCAAAAAACCGACCAACCGGCTCGAAATATATAGGTCAAACAAAAAATTTTGTGTTTTTTTTACGGGTTAAAACACAGGAGGCAACACAAAAGTTGCATATTATATCCACGATCCTCATATGACCTCCATTGCTACCAGTTCTTCATTCTTATTGCTGTAACCGCCGCATTTTGCTTTGTAAAAAGACCCAGCTGCGGTAATGAATTCCATCTAGCCGTTGCCTCGTACTTTTCTGGACACCAGACCTCTGCTGCATAGGATAGACTGGGCCTAACCATAGTGTTATAGATCTTGTGTATGTGTGCTTTCGGTGAGATGATGATGTAAGATCCTCGCTGTTTTTTATACTTTTTCGTCAACATGAGGGTTCCAAGTAGGGGGATTCAGACTATCGACAAGATTTACTAAATTCTAGATTTAGTTAATAGTTTTACCATATTGTACTGCAATTTGAATAATGCAAGTAGATTCTACGATGCATTTTGAATTTAATGACATGATTTGTCTAGTAGGCGATTTCGTTTCGATTAATTTAGTGGTTTTAGTAAATCCTGTTAATAGTGTGAATCCCCTCTAAGTTTTGGATCTAACCTAACCCTTGGATACTTCACCTCTTTGGACTACTTTATCTCCGAACCGCAAAGCAACATGAAAATTATTTCTACTTTTTTTCTTTTACGACTAAAGTGCTTAACTTGTCAGCATTTATGGTTAGCTCCTTGTTCATTGCACCAGTGGCGTAGGTAGGGGGGATTAAGGGGATCAATCCACCTTTGGTTACACTTTTTTTTTATTATAGTCTAGTACAGATAGCTCAAAACCCAAACATCCAAAAGAAAAAGAAATTTTTGATGCCAAATTGTTGAATACACTGCCCAATATACGCAATAAAAAGTTACACCAATTTGCGCCATGTGTTAAGGGGGGAGGGGGTCCCAAAGGGGTGAAAATTTACTTTTTTACAAATAACTGGAAAACTATGAATCTGACCTTAAAATCTTCTGAGGACGAAACAAACTACACAAAATCGCCTTTGTAATGATATATAACACTCTAGACGTTTTTTCGGAAAATTATACCCTAGACCCAAAAGTATTATAGAGAATTTACATTTTTTGAGTTTTACATTTCGGACTGTAACTCTTGATAGAAAGAACCTAGGGTGGCGAAATCTTGTTCATTCTATTACAAACAAAATTTATTTGGTTTGTACCAAAAATTGAGGTGCTCCGACCATTGACGCCTCCCTCACTCCTCCTAACATTTTTCAAAAAGGCATGCCTGTAGCTTCTTTTCAAATTGAGCCAGGCAGATAAAATTTGGTGAGGTGCCTAGTCTAAGCCCCATTATGCTCCTCACCCAAAAATTGTTACCATCCGATCAAAACTAAGGGTACTCCCCATACAAAGTAAACCAAAATTCTAAAAAAAATCACATTTTTTCACTTCTAAATTCTATCTAAAATGAAAAAATAAAATTTATTTCTTAGAACGTCATTATAACAGTTAATTGTAGTCTTGTGAATGTATATTCAAAAGTTTGTACCAGAGCGTGCCTTACAAGTACGAAAAATGTGGTTTGAAGGTTGCTAGTACACGTTACTCGATTTATTCGGAACTAGCCTTTGAACTAGTACCAATGACTTTCAAACACAATTTGTTGATACTTGTAGTGTACGCTTTGATGCAAAATTTTGAAAATACATTCAGAGGACTACAATTAACTGTTATAATGTCGTTCTAAGAGATAAATTTTATTTTTTAGGTTTTAGATAGAATTTAGAAATGAAAAAATGTGAAATTTGTTAGAATTTTCGTTCACTTTGTATGGGGGTACCCTTAGTTTTGATCGGATGGTAATAATTTTTGGTGGGGAGCATAATGGAGCTTACACTAGGCACCCCACCAAATTTGATTTGCCTGGCTCAGTTTAAAAAGAAGCTACAGGCATGCCTTTTTGAAAAATGTTAAGAGGAGTGAGGGGGGCGTCAATGGTCGGAGCACTCCAATTTTTGGTACGAATCAAATAAATTTTGTTATCAATATATGGACAAGATCTTATGACAGTAGGTCTATTCTATCAAGAGTTACAGTGCGAAATGTAAAACTCGAAAAAGCCAAATTCACTATAATACTTTTGGGTCTAGGGTATAATTTTCTGAGAAAATGTCTAGAGTGTTACATATCATTACAAAGGTAATTTTATGTTGTTTGTTTTGTCCTCAGCTCATTTTAAGGTCAGACTCATAGTTTTCCAGATATTTGCAAGAAACTGAATTTTCACCCCTTTGCCACCCCCTCCCCCTTAACCCATGGCGCAAATTAGTGTAACTTTTTACTGCGTATATTAGGCAGTGTATTCAACAATTTGGCATCAAAAATTTCTTTTCTTTTTGGATGTTCAGGTTTGGGGCTATTTTGAACCAATTGTACTGGACTATTACTTTAGATACGTAAAACAAAGCAAAAGTAATCTTTTTGCTAGAATTATTCAACATCTGTAGTGTTTCATAAAAACGTGAAACCATTTTCAGAACTGCAAGAGAAAATTGTGAGAACTTCCTCATATTTCAGTTGTATATTAGAAGCGTATTGATAGAATAGAAAACTACAGCACCGGGCTTCACGTTCATCTACTTTGTCACATTGGATCTGGAGCTTCGCACAGGCAAGCCCTACTGAAGTAATCTAGAAGTGGCGCTTGAAAAATGAAATTTAAGCATTTATTGAACATTTATTGCCGGAAAATCTTAACGTTCGGTTCAAAAATTTGCAAATAATGTGGAACACGGAGTTCTCTTCCACAGAAGCGCAATTAGGCTAGTCAAAATCGACATTAGCCTCGGAATACCGAGGTTAACCCTTATTTTTGTAAGATTTTACTGGCATAAATTTCCAATGGCGAAATATACAGTATATAAGAGTATACAGAGTTCTTCAGGAGAGTGGGAAGCTAATGCGAATGAAGAGAAAACGTTTCCAATTTTCGAGCATTCCTTATTGTTTGAGTTTATCAACAGTTTTTTTCTTTTTATACCCTTCGCTCATAGAGTGAAAGGGTATATTAACTTTGCCATGGAGTTTGTAACGCATTGAAGGAAGCATCTCCGACTATATAAAAAGTATACATACATGATCAGCATGACTTGGGGAGTCGATTGGGCGATGTCCGTCTGTCCGTCTGTCTGTCCGTCTGTCTGTCCGTCTGTCTGTTGCGACGCGTTTTACTAGGCCAATTTAGAAGCTATGAAGCTGAAATTTTGCAGAAATGCTTCTTTTTGCTACAGGCAGTTTGTATGTTTGAATGGGTAAAATCTGACAATGGGGTCATGGAGCTGCCATACAAACCCAACTCCCCAAATTAGGTTCTTCTATGGAAAACTTTTTTATTTGTGCACCAATTTCAACCAAGCTTCAAACAAATGTGTTTCTATTGATAACACAAAACATATGTAAGAATGAATCAAAGAAGCATTTATTTACACCAATTTCACAAAACCTTGAATTAATGTGCCTTTATCAAAGCAACTAAAAAGTCAAAACAAATGGAATCGTACTATAGCGCCATGCTCCCGCATCCCCCAATAAAATTTTCTGAGTAAATATTTTTTTTTGCCCATTTATTCCAACCAAACCCCACACAAATATTATTTTGCCGACGCAACTGAACTTTTGCGAAGAGAAAAGGAAAAGAATGGGGGGGGGGGGATTCAATACAAGTCGTAGGTACGCCCGAAAAAACTTTTAGCCCGAGGGGAGCGAAGGGTATCCAAATTTCGGCAAACAATCCATACGAAAAAAATTTTTGTAAGTTTTAAAATTCCGAAGCTTAGAAATCAACATAACTGTAAAATATCAGCATCAGAGTCTCGACCGATTCTTTTAGAGCTTTCTACCATAGGAAACGGAAAAGGAAGTAAAGCGTACCAGAAAATAAATAATGACCACAGTGTTTGTGAAGAGCTTTTTGGGATTTAAATTAAGCACTAAAATAAATAAGAGGATTAAATTTGTGTTAATCAAAACTTTAATACGATTTATTTTAAACGAATGTTTAACAGTCCATGTCTTAAGTTCTACTCAAATTTTTGATATCCTTTTCAAACAATTAGCTTTTGACCAGGGCCTCGAAATTTATAGCAAATATATAGCTACTACCATGTCCTACATGTTTGAAAATTTTAGAAATATATACTCACGAATTATCGGGAAATTTCGATTTAAAAACTCAAGAGCTGTAGTTTATCCACATATACTGGGCATTCTCAACGAGCTCTCATCTTCACAATTTGCCTTTTCTGGACATATAACTATATGCTTCCCTGTCTAGGCGTGTTCCGGCCAGAAAAGCAGCGATTTTAGGTGTTCCGAAAAGTTTGGGATTCACTGGTATAACCCAATATAAAGCTCTACTCTGATACTCCAATCAAAAGAGCGAAAATTTATACGGAAATTGGAATTCTAGCCCTATTCGATAATCCTGGAAGTTGATCCAGGGTATGACTTGGATCATCTGCCAAACTATTCCCCTAGATGTCTCCGCAAACAATTTCCCTAAAATCTCCCGTATGACATTTTGTTATTCAGTATTTTTGGTTTGTAAACTTTATTCAGAGTTAATCATTTTAATATTTCTTTCTACTTATCCTTTTAATTGTTTCTCGCACGGTGCATAATTACAAATGCAATTTATAATTTAGAATATCGCGTTGGGGCCAGATGACACGATAGTCAGCTGTTACCGATTTGGGAAATTTTGATCCGATTTCATTCGACTTGGACAGGATCAATGATCCAGTCAGTCGAATAGGGCTACTGTGGATTGACACACACCGTAGTAAAAAAAGACAACATTATCGATGCAATATTTACAGGACTCAGCTTTGTGCTAAAAAAAAACTGCTAATTTGAAGTGTAATAAATACAGAAATTTTTTGTCTGAAATGAAACATTTGATAACCGTAAACGTATAATTAATCTTTCAAAATGATCCCCCCTCTCCAAAAAGCTATCTACGCCACTGCATTGCACCATTCTTCAGTTGCTTTGAGAGCTTGCCCCATGCCTTTGAATAGTGTCCATGAACTTACCACTGACCATAAAAGCTAAGTCATCAGCGTATCCTACTGGGTGTCCGCGCGAAACATTTCCGTAATTACAGTGCTACAGAATTTACCAATTTACCATAAAGTCACAACAATGTCTGGCTCCAAGTCTTTCAGCCATAAAAGCAAAGGAAATTGTTAGCACTTTGTATACCTACATATAAACAGCGATTCTATCCTAAAACTCTTTCCTCCTTTGCGGAAGGGCGTACACTAAAATTTAATTTCGTTCCTTCCTAAATTAAACAAATTGCACAAAAGAATTTCAATCAACAACAATCTTCCAGACTGCAGCAATAATTACAGTCATCCATGCAAATCGTTTGGCAATTGACGAGAAAGGACGAAAAATTTATCGAAACAGTTACAGAGCGCGAAATCGTTAATTACAAACTTGGTATGAGTTTCACAGTACGTATGT
The DNA here is from genome assembly GCA_949715475.1 of Microchrysa polita. Classification (NCBI taxonomy): domain Eukaryota; kingdom Metazoa; phylum Arthropoda; class Insecta; order Diptera; family Stratiomyidae; genus Microchrysa; species Microchrysa polita. The sequence goes on from OX454416.1 coordinate 97,765,913, forward strand.
GTTGTACCATACCCGTGTTGCGTCACATAAACGGATAATAGTACGCCGAACATACCGAAATGCGACGAGTAATTTCCGTACGGTGGGGCGACAGGACGAAGGACGAATATAACCGTCGCAATTTAATTATCCACAATTGCGGCATGAAGCCGTTAAATCTGTCAGGGTTGGATAGAAATGAATTATATATTGTGAGGATACCATCTCGGAAAGGGATGTAATTGTATTTCGCCACGAAGAGTTAGTTGTCTTCTACTGTCTTCTACTGTCCAAAAGAGTCATTGTCCCGAAAAACTTGTAATAAAGTGTAGTTTACTAAAAGTATCAAGCATAAGTTCGACTCTTTCTTTGCAAAAAAATTGGAAAGGGCGAACAATTTTGCTGAAATGTTGAATGGAGTAAGGATCAACGAAGTAATCCTTAAACCAAGTAACTTATTCTGAGCTCTGAGTGAAAAAAGAAATATATACATACGAATGGTATCTTTTGCTCGCAAAAGGAGGAATTTAATTAAACAACCTACATATAAGGCAAGGCATAGCAGTGAATTCAATGGACAAAAACAACATTCAGATTGCCATATTCGAAATTTGAAGGGCTATGTAACTTTTAGAATTATTTTGGTGTTGAGAAGAAATAATTATGTAGGTAACTTTATTAAAAAAAAATGTTTTGTCTCATTCACCTCGTCTAGAAATATGACTTTGCAATACACACTCGGCTTCACAAAAAGCCGACCACTCGCCACTTTCGAACTCAAATTCAATTTTCTCAAAAACTATGAAACCTACAACTATGAAAGTTATATCTACAGAAAGTGCATTTAATGGCAATTCAAATGACTATGATTTTTATCTGAAGTACCGTTAACTCACGCAACAAACACAATGCCTGTTTTGATTAGAGCTCGCGCTTACCGTGTGGCCTGGTTTCGCGTGGCTCAGTGTTGTCAATTGATTGCTGGGTCGCGTTATCATCATCTATACCAATACTACAATATCTTCGCTCACAAACATATAAATTACTGATGGCTATAAATCTCTTTTACATCACTTAAACCTCAAAAGACTCCGCAATAGTCTCGTAGAAAGTACATTTATACGGAGAGGCGCGGTTCTACAAAAGACAAAATACTATTCATATACCATATCCAAATATGAGTCCTTGTGTTAAGAGGAGATCCTCTGAAAAAAGAGATGATGAAGTCTGAGGAGAAATCCTATTCACTGCGGTATATGTGAGATGTTTACATTTTCAACCCGAAAACAGATTTGCAGCGCTTGAAAGATTTATAGTCGAAAGATATACTGTAATTGAGGACAGGCCGTATCCAACCAACCGACTGCACTGTGGTTCGGGCTATGAGAATGCCTGGGGCCAAGGTTGGCACGAATGTACTTTCGATGGAAATAGATGTAGAATTGCCGAATAATGCAAAACCTTATTCAAACATTACAAAAGTAGACCACATTTAGGAGTGTAACCCTAGTTAGGTTTAGTCAGCGAAACAAGTGGATTTTTTATATTCCTTAAAGCATATACAGTTTAGTCACTGACAAAGAACACATGTTAAGCTAGTTTGGAAGGGCAGTCTCGTATGCAGCTGAAACGAAAAGACTTTTTCTTCATTTTTTTCCGTGTTCGCCTTTCACACAGATCTCATGAATACGAAATCAGATGAAATATTTTAGGGCCATGAATCCCATTTGCATCCGTCTCGTCGCCACTCTACAATACTTCATCTCGTCTCGTATATCCATGAAAAGGCTCTGTATGTCCTTGTTGTATCTCTGCTGGCATCGTTTAGCCTTAAAACTCCCGCAGCGTGTAATATGCAAAGGAAATTTCAACCTATGTGATCCTATCCTATATACTCCGTTTGAAGATGATGAGAACGTTACGAAGCGTAAAATATTCTGTGTAAATTAGAATGGTCGTGGGAATGTACGACAGCGACACAAAGGTATAGCGCCCTGCCCTCCTTTTACTTTACTTTGCCTCGCGCCAGCAGGATGTATACGGGAATTTTGAGGTGTGTCAAGGTGGCTAGACTGTATAGACATACGAGCACACGAACGACATTTGTGATGTTTTATCATTCGAATGAGTTACTCGTTTCCCTCGGCTAATTTGGACGACATAAAAACCGTAATGTAATTTTGGCACAAAAAAAATTGCAACATTAAGGGCGAATGTTCCGTGTAGGGTGACACAAACGACATTTTCCATATTTCATGGATCCATTTTTACGAAGAGATGTGCAAACAAAGACGATTGTTTGACATAATCGCAACTAAGGTGGATTAAATGGATGTGTCTGTGTTCCGAGAGGTTGGTTTTCTAATGGATTTGAATCTGCATGTAGAGGCGCCAAGTGTTGGTGACTAGGTATTAGAAGGGGATGGTGCAATTTAAAGCTGATGATGCAAAAACGAGACCGAGGCTAATTTCGGGCGCGGCCGAAATTTGGATACCCTTCGCTCTCCTCGGGCTAAAAGTTTTTTCAAGTGTACCTATGACTTGTATTTAACACCCCCCCCCCCCATTATTTTCCGTCCGTCGTCACAAAAGTTCCGTTGCATCGACAAAACAATATTTGTGTGGGGTTTCGTTGCAACAAGTGGGCAAATAAAAATATTTACATAGAACATTTTCTTGTGGGATGCTGGAGCATGGCCCCATAAAACGATTTCATCTGTTTTAATTTGTTTTGTTGCTTTGATTAAGACACATTAATTCAACGGTTTGTGAAATTAGTGTATTTTTTCAGAAGTACCAAAATGGGGGTTGGATTTGTATGGCAGCCCCATGACCCCACGGTCCGATATGCTCCATTCTTCCATATATTTTGTGTCATCAATAGAAACACCTTTTGTGTAAGATTTAGTTCAAATTGCTGCACAAATAAAAAAGTTTTTCCTAGAAGAACCTAATTTGGGGGTTTGGGTTTGTATGGCAGCCCCATGACCCCATTGTCTGATTTTACCGATTCAAACATAAGAACTGAAGGCAGTAAAAAGAATCCTTTGTGCAAAATTTCAGCTTTATAACTTTTAAATTGGCCGAGTAAAACGCGTCGCAACAGACGGACAGACGGACATCGCCCAATCGACTCCCCAAGTCATGCTGATCACTATGTATACTTTTTATATGGTCGCAGATGCTTCCTTCAATGCGTTACAAACTTCATGACAAAGTTAATATACCCTTTCACTCTTTGAGCGAAGGGTATAAAAAAATCGGCTGGTGCATATACCTAACATCCTCGTCCTCGTAGGCAGCTAGTCAATCTTTTGTTAACTGCCTAGGTCAAGCCCCCTTATATAATCGGCCCAAAATTACTTCGATGGGATCAAAACTCCCATACAAAGTGCAATTGGCAGATTTCGATTTCACTTTGTATTGGAGGTACCCTTAGCTCTGATCCGATCGAAGTAATTTTTAGTCGAGAGTATAAGAGTCCTTGGTCTAGGCACTCAACCAAATTTTATTTGCCTGGCGTAATTAAGAGAATAGTTACAGATAGAAATTTTAACTGGAATGTGGCAGATGTTCTTGGCCGGAGCAAGCTCATTTTTGGTATAAATTAAATGCATTTAATTGGCAGCATCAGCACCAATTATTATCACTCTACCTTTACTCTGTAAAAAGTTACAAAAATGTCCCCTCTTCGTCACCCCCTACCCCCTTAATGTGACGCTCAAATAGCTAGCTAACTAGCTAGCTATATGATCAGTACAAGGTCGCTGAGAGTTATTTATTTATGTTCCCACAAAGGAGATCACAATTCTCTCAAAACAAGACAGTTATTTTTTCGGGTTGAGGTCCAGGTAGTAGAGTATTTTGTTGCTGTTACAGTTCAAAGGAAAATGTGAGAAATATTAAGATTTACAGTTACAGTGTGGCATAGGAAAGAGTTGCCGTCTCCGATGTAAATAAATATAAGCTAAAAATTATTGCTTACAACATCGCTGGGCTAAAGAGCAAAAATATTATTCCGAATTTTTACGAATATCTTCAGAATTTTGATATTATTATGTTGTCGGAGACTTTCATTACTAAAGAATTTGAGTTATATGAACGAAAGTTTAAAGATTATGAAATAAGTTGGATTCCTGCAGAGAAGAGGAGAGAAAGAGGGAGAGCAAGTGGAGGATGCTTGTATGCATTTAAAAGGGAATTGAAGTACAATCAGATTAACTGCACGTTTAAAACGATTGATGAATTAACCTACATCGAAATGCGGATAAATAGTAATAATAAGAGCTTGATAATAATGCCTACATATTTGAATTGTAATAATTGGTCTAACGATTACAATAGACTGGTTGATAGTATAGCTAGAGTAGATAACACTGATCTTCTCATCATGGGCGATGTAAAGGCCAGAATTGGTTTGGAAGAGCCAGTCGCGAACCAAGTGGAAAACTGCATAAGGGTATCAAAAGATGTTAAGATTAATGCTTGCGGGCGCAAAATTATAGACTTAATTAATGATTATGGTCTAAAGGTGTTCAATGGCTGCTCGGAAGGTGATAAGAATGGTGAATGTACGTTCATCGGACATATGGGACATACTGTCATAGATCTATGCCTGGCCGGAGGGGACTGGATTCCCCTCATTACGGATTTCATGGTGGATCAGAAACTGTTCTCCGATCATCTCCCAATTATTACAACGATTGGGCTAGATTGTATCGGCAGAACAGATAAGAAACCAATGAACCTAATTCCAAAATTGGCTTGGCGAGAGGAATTGAAACCGAAATATATTTTAAATCTTAACCGGCTTCTATCGGAAACTACTCGAGGCACCGTCAAAGAAATCACAGAGGTAATCGAAGCCAGCGCTCACAGAATATGCCCCGTAAAAAGTTGCCAAAAAACCCTGGTTTGATAATGAGTGTGAGAAAAGTAGAAGTCGGTCGTTTGCATGGTTGAGGCTGTTCAGAAAACATAACAACGATTTCACGAGACGCATGTACTGTAAAGCAAACCAACAATACAAAACATTATGCAAAGAAAAAAGATGAAATTTGCTCCAGCAACAAGCTCAATTATAAGGCGATTGTACAAATGCAAAAGATTTTTGGAAAACGATAAAGCGGATAAATGGAAGTGACAATTATGGTCTTAATGTAGACTCATTGCAAAGACACTTTAGCGAAATACTAACGAGCAGGATTACAGAGAACTCCGTCCAGTTCGCACGACCAAATTGGCATAATAACATTCTTGATGCGCCCATTACCTTCGAAGAGGTGCAGGCTGCAATCAACAAATGTAAAGATAAAAAGGCGCCTGGAAGCGACAGAGTCCCCGTAGAGTTTTATAAATACGGAACTGAGCAGCTAGTCGGAAGCTTATCGTATATTTGATACAGGGGAAATTCCAGAAGAATTCCGAGATGCTATTATCTTCCCATTGTTCAAGAAAGGCGACTCAAATGATCCAGCATGCTATCGAGGAATATCGTTTCTAAATGCGTCGCGTCGGGAAAGATTTTCACAACGTTGTTGCAAACTAGATTTGCCAGTTGGCTGAGTACAGGGCACGTTATATCTGAAAACCAAGCAGGATTCCGGAAAGGATATTCGACGTATGACAATATTTTCGTGTTACACAACTGGGCGCGTCAATATATGGAAAAGGAACGAAAGCTGTATGTTTTCTTCGTTGACTTTAAGGCGGCATTTGACACCGTAGATCGACAGGCGCTATTTTATAAACTTTACAAGAGTGGGATGTCAGCAAAGTTTGGGATGTCATTTGAAAGACTCTACGGCGGTACAAAGGCGGCGATATGGAGCGGAACAGCACTGTCGGATTCGTTCGAAACAACAGTCGGAGTGCGCCAAGGCTGTAAGCTCAGTCCGGAAGCTTTTGCTATCTATGTACACGATATTTGAGAGGACATGCCTGGCGGAGCGGAGGCCTTTGGAGTATTGCTGAAAGGTTTGCTTTATGCAGACGATATGGTCATTTTCGCCGACTCTGAAGAACGCTTGCAAAAAATGATAGACCACATTGAAAGGTACTGCTTGCAATGGAAACTAACAGTCAACCTTGAAAAATCTAAGATTATGTTTTTCAAAAAGCGTTTTGTATTGGCACGAAGTGAAAAATGGACATTGAATGGAACCGAAATTGAGGTTGTTCAGGCATATAAGTATCTAGGCATCTTAATTACATGCAATTTAAATATGGAACAGCACCTTGAACAAAAATTGAAAGAAGCAAAGTGGGCGATAAGCGCAATCTGGAAAAACACGTTTAATAATCCGGACATAACTCATAATGCGAAATATGAAATTTTTAAAGCGGTATCTAAGTCGATTATGCTATATGGTGCCCAGATATGGGCTTCCTATTAGAAGATATGGTCAAGTTGAAAAGCTCTTACGGTATTATCTTAAACGGATATTTCATCTGCCGACGACAACACCTAATTATATGTTGCTGCAAGAGACCGGTATTCATTCTATATTCATTGATACGTTGAACACACATATAAATTACTTAACGAAAGTAGCGAACATGGAGGATGAAAGACTGCCGAAGAGAATCCTACGATTTGCAGTTGGAACAGCAACACTTCTGTATGCGGATCTAATGGAGCTTGGAGAAGAAGCCGGAATTGAGTTTAACTGGAATGGAACTTCAGCGAGCAGCTATATTTTACAAAGATTGCTAACTGATGTACGACGGTCTGAAGCGGAACTAACAGCTGATAGGGCTAAGTCATCTCAGCACCGACAAAGTTACGTTGAATTGAATCATAATCTCACGGAGAACTCTTATTTTCGAAACGAATTCCCTATCGAGAAAATTTCAACTATATCCAGAGCCAGGGGCGAGTTACTTCCCTTAAATTTTATACCATATAGAACCGATCTACCGATACTTTGCAATCTGTGTAACCTTAGAACAAGGGAGGATATTAGACACTTTATAGGCATTTGTCCGGTGTTGAAGGAGGTTAGAAGGTCTTGCTTTGGGAAAGACGCATTAATGACAGCGGAAGTCCACGTGTTACTGAATGGGAGTAATTGGGAAGGTCTCTATAAATTTTATGACATCGCTCTGAAATATCGGAAACGAATAATCAACGAAAGTTTCTAACATCGAATACGTAATGGGGGTTCAGCGTAGATAAACATGCAGAATCTGGAGTTGCGTGAACTTTATCACCCTGAGCTCCCAAAACGTTTAAAAAAAATCTTTAAAAAATCTTTTAAAACGAAAAATAATACTACTTAAAGTTAAAGCACTAATAAATTAAATGAAATAATTCAACTAAAAAATATATAAAAGAAATAAATCGAGACCGAGGCTAATTTCGGGCGCAGCCGAAATTTGAATACCCTTCACTCTCCTCGGGCTAAAAGTTTTTTGGGGTGAACCTATGTCTTGTGTTTAATCCTTCCCCATTCTTTTACTTCTGTTTTCGCATAATATTTGATATTGACAAATTCTGTGGCGTCGATAACACAATATTTGTGTGACGCTTGGTTGGAATAAATGGGAAAACAAAAAAAAATTTGAAAACTTTATTGGGGGGATGCGGGAGCATGGCCTCATAGTACGATACCATTTGTTTTACTTTTTTTTGTTTTGATAAAGACGCATTAAGGTTTTTTGAAATTGGTGTAGAAAACATGTTTCTTAGAAGATCCAGAATGGGGGGTTGGGTTTTTATGGTAGCCCCATGACCCCATAGTCTGATTCCATTCATTTTTACAGATGTATGTATGGCATCAATCGAAATGCACTTTTACGAGTTTTGGTTGAAAGTGGTGCAGAAATAAAAAAGTTGTTCGTAGAAGAACTCAATTTGGGCGGTTGGCTTTGTATGACAGCCCCATGACCCCACAGTCCGATTCCATCCATTCTTACATATGTTTTCTGGCATCAATAGAAACACATTTGTGTAAAATTTGGTTAAAATTGGTGCACAAATGAAAAAGTTTTTCTTAGAAGAACCTAATTTGGGGGGTTAGGTTTGTATGGCAGCCCCATGACCCCATGGTCCGAATTGAGCGATTCCAACATACAAACTGCCTGCAAAAAAAAAGAAGCATGTGTGCAAAATTTCAGCTCGATAGCTTTTAAACTGGCCGAGTAAAACGCGTAGCAACAGACGGACAGACGGACAGCCAGACAGACGGACATCGCCCAATCGACTCAGCTCGTCATGCTGATCATATATATACATATTTTATATGGTCGGAGATGCTTCCTTCAATGCGTTACAAACTTCATGACAAAGTTAGTAGAGTAAAGGGTATAAAAATAACAGGCGCGACAATCCAGCACTGGATTTAAGGCCGCAGGATGTGTTAGTGACATCCTATTTCCAAGATCTTATCTGCTTTTTTGTTGAGGTAATGAGATCAGCATCACGCTCAGCAGTGTTATTTATCCCCATAAATGGGTACTCGTTTGACATCTAAGTGAGATCATAGTCCGTCACAAGCTCGTGAGTTCGAAAAACACCATGATCCACGGTGAGATTCGAACTCATGACCCTGTGCACCGAAGGTGCGCGCACTAACCGCTAGACCAGCCAGACCACATATAAAAGAAATACATAAATATATTTTTTATCAAATTAATAATAAAACACTTAAAAAAAAATAAACATAGTTAAGTAAAGAAATGTAAATCAAATTGTATTTATAACAAAAAATAGTCAAACTAATCAGGTAGACGGCTACATGCCACGCCTTACTGTTTTGAATCAAATCTATTACAGAATTATAATTAATTTATATTTATATGAATAAAACAATTATCTATCTATCTATCTATCTCAGTTACAGTGAATGGAAATTGAGATCAAAGTGTGTTCAAAACCGCTGATTTTTTGTTATTATTTTCCCGTAACGGACACTAAATGCGTTATCACACATTACTGGATGAACGTTGAGTACAGATGACAGAGTATAAGCTCCATTTCTGTTGCACTAGATTAAGAACAAATGCGTTTGATATATCTATTTAAAATTCCACTCAGTCGTCAAATTTAGAATAAAATTAAACCGATTCATATTTTTCATGCCAAATAAGATCATAAACAGTTTTCGGACAAACGATATTTATCGCCACGTAAAACTTATCGTACATCCGCCTGTATGCACAACGACCAAGCATATTTAGTTGTCGAGACTCTGGTATCGTCGTGTGCGGATCACAATCTCTTAGTTTTTAGTCGCGCAGTATCTTCGTCGCGGAGATAAAGTATCCCCATCACCCCATCTGCGGAGACCTTAAGCATTAGCATTCATCAAAAATATTTTTTGCGTATTTTGTAAATATCGTTTGATACAAACTATATCAAGGTACACTTGTACCTTTGCCAAAGTTTTGAAAGTGTTAAAGAGTATATGATGCATTTTCCTCCCTATCTTGGGGATAGGTAGTCCCACTTTTCTGAAATTTGGCATACATAACTTAAACTAAAATCGCAGAGATGTCAGAGAGTTTCAGATCCGAGTTAAATAGGTGGAAAAAAAGTTATTCCACTTTAAAAACGAAAAAGGTAACAACCAATGAAAATCATATCCGTCTAAGCATCAGGCCGATCGGATTTAGTAATTTCTTCCGGCTAAAAAGTCGCCGAAAAGCTGCTAAATTCGCCACCTGTAACCAAAAAATTGACATTACCCGGAAGAGCTAGCTGTTCGCTGCTCGCTCTTCCTATGCAAAAAAACAACTGATCGGTGATCGTATATCCCCCTTAGTCTTCTAAAAGATATGTTGGCCATTATTCTCTATGCTATGACAAAGAAATTCCATGAGGTGCGTACTTTTACTTTTAATTTTACTTTTACCAATACCAGACGAAACTCCTACTCTACTCTATCATGACTCAGCGATCAGCTTTGCGAAAACACATAACGTGTCACTCGCTTCTTCTCACATTTCGCATTGTGAAGTACTACTCGTACAATCTAGTTCAAATTTTAGTATGTAATTTTTAAATTAAACAAAGCTATGAAACGGATTTCCAGTTTTGTTGTTTTCACTGTTTTCTTCAGGATGTGAAAATGGGCAATTTCCAACATTTTTTGTCCACGATTTTTAATTTGTTCAATTGTGGAATTAGTGTAGTCACTAGGTGATTTTAGATTGCAAAATTTTGTGGAGATTTTTTTTTTCGTTTCTTATGTTTTTCGGGGGTGCTGAGATTGAATCCGGAACTTTCCACCAAAATTTTGTTGAGTGTCAAAATAGCGAAAAACCTCAAAATTTTCGGAGTTCTTCCATTCTTTGGCTTACAACTCCGAAACTATGAATTTTTGCGAAAACCTGTCCATGCACATGTTAGAGAAAACATGATTGAGTCCAGTCATTATATGTAGGTGATTTGAGATTTTAAATTGGGGTTCTGAGCACGAATCCGGAGACTTGTACCAAAATTTGTTGTGAAACAGGGTTTGAGTCACGAAAAAAAAAGAAAAATGTTTGGTGTTTCTCTCTTTTTGGACGTATAGCTCTGAAATTGTACATTTCTGCAAAAAAAAAAGAAAAAATCCTCTTTCGTCACCAAAAATTCAAACTGGTAACTATTTCATAATATTGACTAATTTGGGTTAAGGAGTCATCGTTACATCGCCTACTTCACATTTGCGCCTCACGACGCAGAGTGAAAAAAAGCTTATTCTTTATTTAAAATCTATTTTCCAAATCACACTCACTTTAAGCAAAAAAAAAAAAAATATAAATGCACGTACATACTGGATCACTTTGATTGAATTCTTTTGTCATTGTGGCTCGTCTTTCTGTCCTGGGAGCAAAATGATGCCACCAACTTGGTCTCCTCTCAATCAATTCATCTCACACCTTTGATTAATTTGCATCATTTTCCCAATCGATTCGCTGGTGCTGATGCGAAATCATCCCGGTGACACCTCGTTCTCTTTCAAAATCCAGTAAGTTAAGGGGATGAATTCCACCCACACACATTGGTCGCGTCGAGCTGGCAAGGAATGCAAAATTGCAAAGCGAAAACTTCGAATCAATCGAAATAAGTGAGTTTAATTGAATCAATATTGGAGCAACGGTGGAATGTAGAATGCTGACGAACAATAGAATCCTGACTGTGCTATAGGTGATAGGACGAATTGTAGGCGGCATGTTGTCATTGGTGAATAATTGATTCCATCAACTTTAACAAATGCCAAAGCGAGCTGGCAGCAACGAGCTCATGTCTGCGGTGACGAAGATCACGTTGTGATGGAACGTTATCAAGATGTACATTCTACGCTAAGGTATAAGTTTCTTACGCCTTCAGGATTCTTCTTCTGCGATAACCGGCTCCGGCTCCCTAGTTCCCGCGAATTTACTATCATCTTTGGCACACAAATTTACGACAAATTGCTCCCGTTATCGTTTACAATAAGTCTCAGCCATATTGGAAGTCGGTTCCCTAACCAGTTCCATCCACTCCACTCCATCTGCATAGCATGCCGATGCCAGTATGACTCTATCGCACGGAATTATTCTAATATCAACTTAATGGAAAAATCAGCTAACTCTTATGATTTCACTGAATATTTGCATAATCTTGCCATTTAGTAATAAAATGATGTGGCGTCTAAGTAGAGGTTATGGTAAATTGATTTCTCTATCGTCTGTTGAGCGCGCAGAAGAACGTCGTATCTAACGACATGCCGAAGAGTCCTTAGAGCAGTATGTGTAACGATGAACTGGAGTCAAGCTATTTAGGATCTTATTATGGCGGAAGGGCTGGCGCAAAAAAAAAACAGGCAAAGTTGCAGCTTATTCGTGAAATACGAGGCTATGGTAAGCTAGTTATGCAGACCGTCTTGGAATAGAATCGGTGTTGACTGTGCGTATGACTGGGAGAAAGCACAGGAAGATACTAGAAATTGAAATTCGTATGTAGCTACATTTCTTTCTTTAGTCACAGGATAATCCCGAAAATACTGTCAAGTTTTCTGTTTTAATTGCGTCTAATTAGATATAAATTATTTCTATGTTTTTCTATTAAATATCGATTCCTGTTTACCAATGTGGTTTTCTTACGTAACCAAAACACTGATTGAACTAATCCTGGTCTGAAGTAGCGATTAATGATCAATCAGCCAGTCATAATACCCGACTGCCTGTGGTTTATAATCACACATTCCAATCATACGTGTAAACATTACTGAAGTAGCAGAAACTCTTTCGTTGCGTAACTAACATAAAGCTTACTATAGTGGAGCTCGGCTCACTGGCAGAAATCAAATTCATCCCTGATTATGTAAGCACTATCGAATCTAATCGAATTATTATGAAAATTTCAGGAAATGGTAGACAGTCTGTCGGTCGGACGGGCGGCAGGCGAAGCGGAAATCTGACCAGGATACGCTTTACCAAACCAATTTTCGTTTGGCGTGTAGTTGATGGTATTTGCTGAGGCTCATAAGTGTACTTGATGTATAAACGGTTGTGTAAATATACGGGCAAGTGATGGATTGCTTGTGGTTTATTTGAACAAGTCGACAACTTCCAATTGATATAACTATAACTCCACAGAGATAAGCATGTCTAGCTGTGATACCTGGCTGTTGTGTAGGTCCTAGCACAACGTATTTATATGTAATTTTCAATTTTGTAAAGGACCGAAATGTTTAGCAAGGCAGGTTGTCGTCGACCAGGATACGGACGTTAATGCAAACGATGTCGGTTCGGTTTGACGATGAGGGTCTCTCTCTCTCTCTATTCTGTACGACGCGCTGAGTTTTGTTGTTATGAAAAAAGCGTGCGGCGAAAGGATTATTTGGGGCAAACGGGGATCCCATTATTACAGTAATTACATTGGAAATTAACAGGCAACGAGAGAATAGACGAGAAGAGAGAATGGATCGAGCCGACTGTTGTGCCGAAAACGTATTTACGGTGCACTCACAAAAGAACTCAATTAGGCGCACTTTAACGTTGCATAATACATCGTCAATTTAGTTCGGTTCGAGTCTTTGTAAACGAATATATCGGCGCGCTTACAATAATTTCAATTTGCAATTAATTTTAGCTCGTTATTGTTATTTTTCGGTCTGGTAAACTTCATTGAGAGGCTCTCTTTGTATAGTTTGATTATTTTGGTGTTTGACGGGATCTAAAACAGTTTTTTTTTTAACTTTGTAGAGTGAAGTATATGTGTGATTTTGGGATTACCCGAAGCAGACCACTACTATTTGGGTCCCTTTTCGTCCCCTTACAGTCATCAGTGATTTCCAGAAGTCGACTGATAATTATCGACTCCTTCCTTCATCACTGAGTCCCGTGTGATGAGTAGCATATCTTTGAAGCTAAGTTCCCTCATGGATTCCACACCTATTATTTACCTAGTATCCTTAGCCTCCTACTACCTAGTGCTGGGCATTCACATACAATGTGTGCTGCCGTCTCAGCCTCTTCCAGACATAGTCTGCATACATCATCTTCCACGATTTTCATCTTAGATAGATGAGCTTTAAAATTACCATGTCCTGTTACTGAGGCAGTTATCCAACTTAAGCTGCTCCGTGTGTAACTGAGTACTTGTTTGGCTTTCCTCCCTAGTGGACTGGTAATTGCGTTACGAGCCTGTCTACAAGTGGATAGGCTTCGCCATCGTTGCCGATGGATGGAATCAATCCAGCCATGTATCCTGGCTTCAATCATGCCGTTTCCCAAAGCAATTTTGGGTTCCGGTACTTGGAACTTTTCTGCTGATCCCTCTTTTGCTAAGGTATCGGCAAGTTCATTCCCCAATGTACCTATGTGTCCTTTAACCCACATTAGCGTAACTTCGTTGATTGAAGCACACTCATTGAGTTTCTTGACACACTCCAGTACCAATTTTGAATTGATGTTAGATTGCTGCATGCGCTTGATCACCGATTTGTTGTCGAGTGCTATCAGAATTTTCTTCCCTAGTATCCCGCCTTCCAGAATCTCCGCCTGATATACCGATACATACTCTCCTAGACGAAGTGAGCATGCAAGATTTAGCTCCTCGGAGTATATTCCAGCCCCCGCTCTTCCGTCCATGAGAGACCCATCAGTAAAAATCGCAACATCACGTGGATACTCCTCGTGTATCCTACCATCCTCTATGAGAGTGATGTGATGTCTTTCGACTACCCTACATCTTCCCATACCATCCAAAGGCATATGAGTCTCCCTGACAATATCAGGAACAATATCAAGGATCCTCTTATAACCTCCGTTGCTACCAAAGTGATGCCAAGTGCCATCTCTTACCATTCTTATTGCTGTGAGCGCCGCACTTTGTTTTATAAACAGATCCAGTGGCGGTAATCCCAGTATAACCTTCATAGCATGTGTTGGCGTAGTTCTCATTGCACCACATATGCTTATACATGCTATGCGTTGAATCCCATCCAGCCGTTGCCTAGTAGTTTTCTGGCTACCCTTGGGCCACCAGACCACTGCTGCATAGGATAGAACGGGCCTAACCATCATTGTATAGATCCAATGTGCCGCTTTTGGTGATATACCCCACCTACGTGCACACACTCTCTTATACTGATGCAAAATCCTCGCTGCTTTTTGTGTCTTTTCGTTAACATGAGAGTTCCAAGTAAGTTTGGGATCTAAGGTTATCCCTAGGTACTTCACCTCCTTGGACTCTTTTATCTCATTACACCATTACACCCCTGATAGATTCACCCTTACAGGTTCCTCTACCCCCGCATTTTGAACGATACTGCGCTCACTGTGCATTACTCTGGAATTTAACGACAGCTTGTTCAAGACCGCAGCTGAGTTTCCCCCCTGCTTTCCTGATAGCCTCCGCGTCCTCCTTTGGACACCACACAGTAAGCGTCGTACCGCGCTCTTCCGCAGATCCAAAAGGCTGTGTGTAAGTGACCCTCCATTTGGAAGTGTCTTTTACACAGGCATTCTGTTTCTGCAGCCGCCTGAGAATAATATCCTTGCTCTCGGTACAACCGTGAGCAAGTATAATCAGTCTCGCCTCATTGCGCATGACTCGCAGACTATCCACACGCAGTCTGGCACCTTCCCATAAATTGGTCAGGTTTTCCTGCATGCCGATAAGCCAGCTCTTGGTCAATTGATTCCTACACGTCAGTGAAATAAATCCATCAACCAATTGAGTCTTGCCTATAAAGCCTATGTCTCCGGCATCATCACTGAGGTCGTCCAGAGCACACAGAAGAGATTCTTTGAAAGCATTCAGGTGTGTGACATCTAGGGGACCCTCACGAGACGCGTCGGTAACACCCAGGATGAGATCACCTCCGGCAACCTGTGCGAAGGATTTCTTACCCTGGTTAGGCTTCTGTTTCCTGTCTGCCTGGATAACCTCTTTTACAAGAGGCCCTCCCGAGACAACAGGCTCCTCACATCGAGCTCCCTCCTTCAATGGTTGAACCGGGTCAGATGTTCCTGGGTTGACACCCTTAAACCTCTTCACTGGCCTTTCCATTTCCGGAGTAGTCTCCTCATGTGTTGACCCACCAGGTTGATTTGACATCTTCCCGGCGGCCTGCCTTTCCTTCCTCCGCCTCCTCTTCAGTCTCTTCTGTAGAGTGAAACTCATGTACCTAAATAAGCAGTTTAAGGTGTGTTAGACCCTGGAAGACTTCGAAGGAGACACATTGATGTATGGTTTTCTGAAAATTGGTCCATAAATAAAAAAATTTACTCAGAAGAATATGCTTAATAGGGTCTGGTTTCTATGACAACCGCATTTGATTTGTATTTTCGATAGAAAATTGAAAGCGAAGGGTATAATGTTTAATCAAGACAACCGGGACAAACTCTTTTTTTTTAAGAGGTGGGGAAATAATACATAGATACTGCAATTGCAGTTATGATGGATTCCTACCAGCTAAAACTAGACCACCTCCCTCGCCACAACCCCCGTGGGACCACCTTTCAGTATTATTTCGCGGGGGTAGGCTATGGCTAATTAACCTTTAAACCGATTTGCTGACTTCCGTCTGGCTTCTTCCCTCTGCAGGTCTTTGTGGATGTTGCACACAAACTCAGTCGTTGCTTCGCAATGGCGAACATACCACCACATTTTCTGGACTTAATACTTCACCTACTTCCGCATTCAGGGACAAGCGCCCTGTTTCGAATCTTGGACAGCCGAAAGACACATGCCTTGCAACCTCTGCAGCTAGGGCAATCGGGCGAGTTATCCAACTTGAAGGGATACAAGTATTGTCGGTATCCTTCGTGACTCGTCAAGAAGTGGTTCACCTCTCCATGTTTGCGCCGAACCAGCTTTGCGATATCGGGAATCAGAAAGTGTGTTCACCTGCCGGTTGAGGCTTCGTCCCATCGCCGTTGCCACTGTCTCAGGCTTTCCTCTCGTTCCATACTTTTCCGAACTTCTAACTCTGCAGAGCTTTCGTTACAACGATCACGGTAGAGTTAGCTTGTTTCCTCGACCAACCCATTGGCATTATTCCAGCAACGAGGTATGCCGCTTCGTGCGAGGTTGTTCTGTATGTAGAGCACACTCTTAATGCGCACCTACGGTAAACCGAGTTCAATTTCTGGGCGTTGCCAGAGGTGTCGACTGAGTTAGCGTATAGAAGTATGGATGTAATGACCCGAGCCAGCAGCTGTCTTTTGCTAGATCATGGGCCTCCTACATTGGGCATAATCCTCGCTAAAGCTACGGTGGCTACTGCTGCCTATTCCGTTACGTACTTCGGGCGGGCGCAAAGCATCTGACAGATTAAGTAACCAGTTTTTATTGCACCAATCAGCGATATGAAAAGGGAGAGATGTGAAACTCACAGTATCTTAATCTTTATCGATCAACTACCCAAAACAGTTTCCAGTTTCTATCTACCATATGTCTGAGGGGCGGGAGGGGATAAAATAATCTGTCAGATGTATTACGCCCGATTGCGTTATTTTCTTCTTTTCTATGAAAATTTCCACTTGTTATACTCTTCACATTGCGTAACGTTGTGTTGACTTTCAAATTCACCAAATCGTTCAATAGTGTGTTTTTGGTAAAATAAGCTCACATTTAGGTCGATTTGTTGGAGGTTTTTTTTTTTAAATATTGAAGCGATTGAAAGCGGAATATTCATAGAAAATTGAAAATGTGAAGGGTATCAAACTTTGGGAGCCAGTATTTGCTTCTAAAATTTCGGAGAACTGTTTCAAAAAGACAATGCAACAATAAATAAGAGTCTTAAATATACAGAAACTTAGTTTCATCCGTTTTTCTGCACTTAATCTGTCAGATGCATTGCGCCCGATCGTGTTAGGATTAGTATTGCGCCCGCCGGAAGGTTAATATGCTCTGCAAAATTTAGCTTCGAGTCGATCCGCCGGTTTTGTGGTTATGATATTGCTACCAACTTGAATGTTGAGCGAGCACCTTTTTATGCGCTTGCTGATCAAAACGGCCTGTTTTTTTTATCAGCAAGCTCTAGGCCGACCGACAGCTTTATGGTTGTAATGGCTTCGCTCGCGTAAACCTCAACGCACTCTGGCTTCTTTGCTACAACAACTAATGCGACAAGCCCCCTTTCTCTTCTACTAGCGAGTCGAGTAGGCAAATTGGCCGATATGAACTTTGCTCTCCAGCCGGCTTATTTGGCTTTGGAAGGAGCACCAACTTTTGCCGCTCCCATATCCTTGGAAAGGAGCCTTCGTGTAAGCAGAAATCGAAGATCTTCTGTTATAGCAGGGATGTTAACCGCCTGCTCTGAAAAAACGTGGACATATGGGTTGTAGCTCATGCTGAGAAAACAGAACCGATACGATGTTTCGGAGCAGCGCTGGACACATTATTTGTGGTGCTTTTTACCCTATTTTCTTCATTACCACCCTACAGAGTTTTCTGAAGTTTATTATACCCTTCGGTCATAGAGTCAAAGGGTATATTAATTTTGTCATGAAAATGGTACGCATTAAAGGAAGCATCTCCGACCATATAAAAAGTATACATATATGGTCAGCATGACGAGATGAGTCAATTGGACGATGTCCGTCTGTCCGTCTATTGCAGCGCGTTTTTCTCGGCCTCTATAAGAGCTACGGTGATGAAATTTTGCACACGTGCTTATTCTTGTTGCAGGCTGTTTGTATGTTTGAATCACCGAAATTGGATCACTGGGTCATGGGGCTGCCATTTAAACCTAGTTCACCAACTTAAGTTCTTCTAGGAAAAACTTTTTTATTTGTGCACCAATTTCAACCAAATTTCACACAAATGTGTTTCTCCTGATGACACAAAACATATCTAAGAATTGATCAAATCTGACTATGGGGTCATGGGGTGGCCATACAAACCCAACCCCCTTCTTCTAAGAAACATTTCTTGCACCAATTTCACAAAACCTGGAATCAATGTGTCTTTACCAAAGCAAGAAAAAAACGAATGGAATCGTACTGTAGGTTCATGCTCCCGCAACCCCAATAAATAAAATATTTTTATTTGTCCACTGATTTCAACCAAGCCCAAAACTTTTGTCAAGACGGAGGAAAAAGAATGAGGAGGGGGATTAAATACAAGTCATAGGTACGCCCGAAAAAACTTTTAGTCCAAGCGAAGGGTATCCAAATCTCGGCCGCGCCCGAAATTAGCCTCGGCCCCGGGGGTTGGCGAGCGTAGTGAGCAGGGGGCAAAGCCCACTAGTTTTTTGCTTCGTCTGGTCGCTAGTTTTAACGCTCTTCGAGTATTTTTATAGGATTCTAGGAGGGCATCACGAGCAATATCCAGAGTCACTCGCTGGCCCTGACGTCTAACCTTCAGACAATTTTGTCTGAGATCCGCTATTTCATCAGACCACGAGTAATTTTCATTCCTTTGCCTAGATGAACGTTTTCGGGGCATAGAAGCGTGGCAAGCCGCTGTCAACTGCTCTGTGATCTGAGCTGATCTTTGTTCCGCATGACCTCAATAGGGCCACTTTGAAGGAGGACTTCTTTGAAAATTGTCTCGTCAAACCTCTTTGTAGACCACCCAACGAAGCGCGAGCGGGTATTATTACTTCTTGGTCGATACACCCTGCAATCTGCCGTAAACGAAATTGTTTGGTGGTCACTATGTGTATAAAGCTCATTAACTTGCCACTCCATCGCCGCGTCGGTGCCAATGAGCTGCTGACAAATGTGAGGGGATAGAAACACCTTCACAAGAGGAAACGGGGGATCCCGTTTCCTCTTGTGAAGGTGTTTCTATCCCCTCAGTTCATAAGAACAATTTCCATCCTCGAGAACGCATTCAAAAGTGCACGAACACGCCTATTCGTCACTCGACTACCCCATTCGGTGGCCCACGCGTCGAAGTCTCCCGCAAATATCACAGGACTTTTTGTACT
This sequence comes from Microchrysa polita, assembly GCA_949715475.1. NCBI lineage: Eukaryota > Metazoa > Arthropoda > Insecta > Diptera > Stratiomyidae > Microchrysa > Microchrysa polita. The sequence continues at coordinate 97,785,250 of OX454416.1, forward strand.
TGCGTCATGCACAAGGCCGCCAAGAACTTCCTGGAACTCGATATCATTCCACCGTGGTGGAGCGTAGCAGCTATACACATAGTATATGCCATTGATATTTGCTCTTACAATTACCCGCCATCCCTTGCTAGAAAAGGTAGTCACCGCACGTCCAGAGGCCACTTGGTTATCATTATCTGTGACCCTCGACGATCTCTGTTTAACCTTGGGGCGGGCGCAATGCATCTGACAGATTAAGTGACCAGTTTTTGTTGCGTCAATCAGCGATATGAAAAGGGAGAGATCTGAAACTCACAGTAGCTTAATCTTTATCGATCATCTACCCAAAGCAGTTTTCAGTTTCTATCTACCATATGTCTGAGGGGCGGGAGGGGGTGAAATAATCTCTCAGATGTATTGCGCCCGATGGTGTTATTTTTTCTTTTCTATGAAAATTTCCACTCGTTATACTATTCACATTGCGTAATAATGTTGTGTTGACTTTTAGGCTCACCAAATCGTTCAATAGTATGTTTTTAGTAAAATAAGATCACATTTTTTAAGCGGTCGAGTTATTGGAGGTTTTTTAAATATTGAAGCAATTGAAAGCGGAATTTTCTTAGAAAATTGAAAATGTGAAGGGTATCAAACTTTGTGAGACAGTATTTAATTGTAGAACTGTTTAAAAAACATAATGCAACAATAAATTAGAGTGTAAAATATACAGACACTTAGTTTCATCCTATTTTCTGCACTTAATCTGTCAGATGCATTGCGCCCGATCGTGTTAGGATTAGTATTGCGCCCGCCGGAAGGTTAAGTATATAAGATAAGAAGAAAGCACCTAGGTCCCGTCGTCCGCATTATGATTATCACTTAGTAGAAGAAATGGTATACAGGATCAGTTGGTATAAAAAGGCCTCGACTTAGAGTATGGCCCCGTTCCCCCTTGTGCGTTGACTTTATGTTCAGGACAACGATCTCTGAAAAGAAAATGGAGACAACTACTGTTGTATGTCAAGTAAATTATAAAAGAGCATCTCACGAAAGAAAACTAATTTATTATATTTTTCATCTTCCATTTTACCTTCCTCAATACCACTGGTACCACACATAGTCTTAAAAAAAAGTTAAATTTGTACAGCTTCCTCTCATCTATCTAAAAAATTGTGCGCATTTCGGAACGATGAAGAATCCATCGGTTGTTGCTTTCAAATATCTTTTGATTCTGACATCCATTCCTGTCAATTTGCAAATTATACTTTTTTATATTTATCGAATCTTAAATGTAATAAATTCCATCTTTTTGCATGAAAGAACAAAACAATTTTGTATCCCCGCCACAGGGCCAATGCCCCGTGCTATCGACAATGTTGAACAAAAATCACATCAAACTCAACTCCCTACCCGAGCATTGAAAGAGAATATTGGCGTCTGAATGACTCCAGAAATACAACGATAGGATCGTATTCTGACGACAAGTATATTGTGAAAACAAAAGGCATCGCGCTCGTTTTGTTTCGTCTCCTCCACCGCCACCCTAACTCGCATTGTACGTGTGTACATATCCTCCCGTTGCTATCCCCGATCATCGGAAAAAGTTCAAAATAGAATGTGTACGTACGCTTGCTGTTTCGATGGCAGTATGACCATTTCATCCCTCTGGAGTCCTTTATCAACCAGAAAGTAATTTTATGCCAATAAAACACATTAAGCAAATAGTACAGTATATGGGCTATGCCATTTTCAATGTCATGCGCGCCACATTTCCAGTGACGTCGTCCATGTCGACTATACGGTGATTCCAGCGTATAGTGCCTAAAATATAGGGTCGGCTGGAATAGTGTCATGTCCCTGCTTACTTGACTGCGGGTCGCCAGATTCCCGTTTTTCGCTGTATTCTTCCTGAAATGTTAGTCCCAAAAGAAGAGTTCTCGTGTATCAACAACAACATTCAGAAATGAATTGGTGCCATATACTCATACAATGCGAATGTCTTCAAATCGTTATTCATGAAATATGCTGTAATTTTTGTGAATGTGAGATATGAGAAATAAGCAGCATAACTTTGATTTATTATTATTATTCTTAAAGCAGAGCGACTGTTAAAAAAAGATTGTATAGTTGAATACGAGTAATGTATGTATTCCATTCCATAGTATAAAACCAACTGACTAAAATCGATATGAAAATATATTTTCTTTGATTTTCTAAAATATCAAAGAAAATAACTTCTAATCATGGCAGTGACCCCCAGGCTCTGTCTTATGAAACACATAAAACCGTACTTGTCTATTTAAATCTGGGTAAAAATAATATACTTTTTAAGACATTGATAACAGATAAATCCCAATAGCATATTCACATAGACACAAGATTTACAACATCTGTGGATTTAGTCAATTTTCCATACATTTCCATGACTTCAAAATCTAGATTTACTGCTTGATTTTCTGCAAGGCTAGTACATACTAGTAGTGGCTACTCCAGTTTCCCGTTTATTGCCAGAAAAACCTTGGAGCAAGCAGTAGGTCAGGACTCCCGCCAAATGTTGGGTTTCTCAAAAGAACAAGAGAAAAAGATCGCTTGCCCCCGACAATTGGAGGTAAACGATATACCGGTCAACGCCCGACTTCGAGGCATTTAACCTTACTCTTTAACCCACATTAAGTCGACTGGTTCAAGCGTGTCATTTTCTTGCCAATGACACGTGAAGCGTTTTATGTGGGTTAATATTAAGTCCTGTTACTGTGCAAAATAAGTCTATCCGACTATTTACAATAATATAATTTTTGGATAAATGTGTGTATTGGTACAATGCAAACACATTGTACACTGCGCGACAAATGCTTAGGTTCATGGATATTTTCCTATTATATAATTATATAATTTCTATGTACTCTGATCGGAAATAATTTTTAAATAATGCTCTCTCAACTAACGGTTATTTTAATAAATATTAAATTTCTATTAAGCAACTCGCATAGCTAACGGAATTTTTTAAAATGAAAATCGCAATTTCCACTGCGACAATTGTATAGGTTCACTTACTTTAAAGAGTTATCTCGTCCTGGTGAGAAGTGTTTGTGGAAACATTTTTTTTTCGCGTTATACTCTGTGAGTCGTATAGTGGATAATGTCAAAAGGAAATCAATTTTCTGCCGAGGAAAAGGCGACAATTTCCATACTAAAGCAAGAAGGATATTCAAACTGACAAATTGCAATACGCCCTTTACTGCGCGTAAGCTTGGGGAGATTTTGGTGTTATCAGCAAGTGTAAGGACCATCCAACGAGTTCTTAGATCTTCATCTTGCTTAAAACGTTTACGATTAAAGAAAAAAATAGCCTTAACCCCGCAACATCGCCTACAGCGCCTGGAATTCGCCTCAAGATTCATGAACTGGACATCACAATGGAGGCAGGTAATATTTACGGATGAAAAACGGCTTTATGTGGACGGTCCAGATGGGTTCTCCTACTATCATGATTATATAGGGAGGACCCTATGTACCTGTCACTCCATCACTTCCGATTAGGTTCCGTTATTGTATGGGGAGCCATATCATATCATGGAACTATCGACTTGGTCATTCTACGAGGTTACCAAACCAGTTCATCTTATAAACAGCTCTTAGAAGAGGAAATCCCTATGATAAATGTCATGTACGGAGGCGATCCTTGGATATTGCAACATGATCTTGCCCCAATTCATACAGCGAGGGTGGTTAAATCGCTTATTGAGGAGAAAAATGTGGCTTTGTTAGACTGGGTGCCCATCTCCCCTGGCATTAAACATTTGGTGGTGGCTTGTTCGGGAGGTTTACAGTAGTGGTAAACAATACGACTCTAAAGAAGAGTGAATTCATGGAATTAAGACAGCTTGGTCTAAAATACCGATATCTGTGCTGCATTCTTTATACGATTACCTGCCTCGAAGGCTTTATGAAATTATAAATAAAAATGGCGAAAATACACACTATTAAATTACAAAAAAAAATGTTCCTGTTTTTTTCGTATTTATCCTCTTTCATACTTTTCTGAAATATTTTTCAGCGAAAACATTATGTAAAACGGTGAAATCGTCCCTGAACCTAAGCAATTGTCGCACTGGAAATTGACTCTTTGAATTAAATCAATTACTGTAATTTAAGGAAAATGTCCAGTGGGGATTCAGTCCATTCATTTTGTTTGTGATATTTAATACTTCCAAAAATAACATTTCTTGAACTAGTAAGGTTTTATTTTACCGCTTAATGGAAGGAAATATGAGTGAACCTAAGCATTTGTCGCGCAGTGTATATTGCATATGCGCCAAATCAAATCAAAGGATCCCTCTCGCACAAAGGGTACTTACTACCTCTTAATGCTATAATTCGGCCAGTTCAATAAGTCCATTAGTTTGATCATCCCGTGTAGTTTTATATTGTAGCTATAACAATAATAATTAATCAAGTTTAATCGATACAGAAAATAATAAATTCACAAACTTAAAATCACAAAGTTCCAACAATTGAAGAAAACTGATTTTTCCAACATTCATTCATAAACTTAATCTTTTAGTATTTCCATTAAACTTTTAGTCCTGCGCTTTCAATAGTCGTTCTTCGCTGTTGCTGAAATAAAATTTCTTGCGTGAGTTCATGAAGAAAAAATCGTTTCCCAAATATTACCTCGACATTGCACAAAAATTGTTGTTTCCTTAAAATCACAGAAAATTGTAAAAGTCCTGGGTAAGACTCTTGTGTACTCGTAGACTTGTATTGTAGAGAAACTACTTGAACACAATTGCAATGGATTACAACCGCCTTTGAGTGTGTTGTAAAAGGCTTGAAAGTTAGGCAGTCCATTAAATAGTCCTCTAAACAGAACTAGAACTCTTCAGTTCAGTTTTCAGTAGTAGTTGTAGTCGTACAAAAAGTTACTATTAATTCAAAGGAATAGAAAGTAACATGCATACAGTTTACTGAGTATTTTGAAATTGCAAATGTATCATAATTCGTTCGTCCTTTGGAGAACGCTACATGTTTGTGAACACTATTTGATGATATTATTCACATTCGGCCGCTTCCAAAATGTATCTGAAATGCGTCAATGGAAGGGCTCAAGCTTATCATAAACCGCGTTTTTTCGTATCGGGGTTAAATCTGACTCCAGAAAAACGATCGCGGTTAACATCCCGGTTAACCCATATATGGACAACGCCCCATTCTTAAAACGGTGCACTTTTTAAATTGTTAAATTAAACGGGTAAAATTCTTTGAAAGGGTTTTTACTAATATCCTTTGAAAAGATGTTGGCAAAGCTGCAACTAAAATGTGGTAGCTGTTGTTGAATTTGTTGGTTGTTACATTTTCCTCCTATCACATTGGCGTCGTATCCTGAAACAAGCAAAAATAACACAAAGAATCTTGCACAACACAAAAGATTGAATTATACATATCAGACTTGGAAGCACCTCGAAATCTAACGTAGACGGCTGGCTGTTGATCGGTGGACACTAGGCTACCGCATATTTGTTATTAGACATCGTCACCGGCTGCAAAATACAAGATAAAAAAGTAAATTAATGTAATGTAAAGATTTGAATTCCTAGGGTTAAGAGAAATGTAATTGTCAAATATTGATGACGTAGTATGATGACTGAAGAGAAGAGTATATAATATTTATGTATTAGTTGAATTCGTTTATATATTAAATTCACAGTTATACATGTTGCACTCTCAGTCGATAAAATGATAAGCGGTCACTTCGTGTCGAGCAGTCATCAAGATAAGATCTATTTGATACAGAAATTATACGTATAAAATTATTGAAATATTGTCTCTTTGATTTAAGGAATACCTACCTACCAAATTAGTTATCCCAGAGGAAACAGCTTGGCTAACTTTGTTACTTTTTCGGTTTGAAGTAGAGAGTTATCGACAGATGCAAACTACATATACGAAAACCATACAAAATAATTCAGTTTATTTTTATAAAAATAATATAGTATTAGCAATTTTACTGTCAAAACAGATGTAAGAATCGAAATTTACGCATAAACATGAAATATTTAACCAACCGATGAAAATATGGATCGATTTTGTTGAAGTCCCAAAAATGGGGCGTTGGGCGTCTATGGATACATAAACATTCTAAAGGAAATAATAATGGTAAATCGGTTTACCGTTATTTATTATACCCAAGAATTAAATTAATGAATAGCTGTTATAATTTTTTATTGAACTCTAACAGAAAATCAATTTTTATTGTAAAAATTATAAAGTAAGCCCCAAATACCAAAACAAACACTTAGGTATATTATGAGCCCATCCCTAGTGTTTCTCGACAAATGTCATCCAGAAAAAATATTAGGTAATAATTTAGTTTTTCGGCTGAAGAAGCTAGGATTTCCTACGGATTTTATATTGCTTTTGCGTCAGAAATCACATCCAGCAGATTCTGCGAAAAATACCTTATGGATATAAGTCTGTTGACAATCAAGCCTTGAACAAATATTTTCTTCTAAATCTCTGCTCAAATGCATACGAAAACGACAACCTCTAGATACAAATATTGGTGTCAAACAAGAATGAACGAAATTATTCTGTATACTTTGTCACAGCTGGTGGACATCCTCACTTTCGAGGTACATCCAGTGAGCTCTCGGTCGTCCAAGCAATCTGACTCCGTCTCGTTGTGCATTCTTCACCTTAACTGTGTACTGAAAGCTTGGAATTAGGGATGTTCCTTCAAGTCCTTTCACATTCGCCCGTCGCAGCCACCCATTGCACTCACGGGACTATTCAAGATGAACTTCACCCAGACTACAACAATTGAAGCAAAAATATATACCTAATGCAATGTGGTATCTAAGTACATTTTCCCATGAAACCTCTCCAAAATGCTTTTTGATTCGACTCCACCTGGCTTACCTTACAATCCCCAGTTCAAAATAATAAGTTTTCACCAAAAAACAGCATAAAATTGACATTTACTTGTGTCTTCTCTTTATGGCTCAACATGCCCAACGCCCCATTTTTGGGGTGGCTGTTATTTACAAAAACAGCAATTACAAACAAATATTTTTTTCGTAAATATGCGTTAGAGTAAATTGTCGGTTTACAGATATATAAAAAAAAAGGTTAAATATTCGAGAAAAAAATAATTTGGGCTTATATGGGTTAAGACCAAACAGCTGACATCTGACAGTTCTTGAGCATCTTTGACTCACACTCGTTGCCTAATTTTGGAGATTTGGTGGATTTTATCACAAAAGATGATTATTTCTTTGCAAAATCTTTTCTCGTGATGAGAAAAACTCCCACATTTGGTTTAAAAAAAAAAACAAATTCCCTCATATTTCCCCTATGCGTCCGCCATCTACATTTGATTCCTCTAAGCTCTATCCCGTGTAGGGTAGTTGCACGCGTGAACTTTACCTTTATATGAAGTTCTACCCAAACCTACACGGAATGAACACAATAAAACGCGCCTATAGATACTTATCGGAATCACAATGGTCAATTGTGAATTCATTATAATGGTATTTTTGAGGGTTTTGCTCAATATTTTCATGTTCATATTGACTATCTTATAAAATCTATTTTGACGGTTCGTCTAATTGTCGGACTCTAAATAAAGTGTCCCACCCCTCCCTCAGTACGAGCTCTTCTTTTAATCATCCGATCTGAACTATCATGAGACTGTGTCTTGATGCCCAGCCAAATTTAACCCCCTCCCCACCCCCTAGGAGGAGTTATGAAATAGTCATTTTTTAAAGTTCTAATATAGTCCAATAATATCGTATTTTCGTCAGGAAAAAAATACAGAAGTTTATTTCTCAATTTTGTTATATGTATTTTGGGGCGCTGATTCCGAATATCAACTTTGCACCCTAAAAAACGTGCCGCAACCTTTAAAAAAGAGGGGAAAGGGGGGGCATTTTTTCGTTTTTTTGCGATTATTTCCAAAACGGTAAAAGATACAGAAAAATGGTCTGAGAACGGAAAAAACTACATAAAACTATCTTTGCAATGATATATAACACATTAGAGTTTAATTGGATATTTCGGCGTTAGAATAGCACATAAATTAGAATATTTTCATTTTAGACCTTTTTTAAAAGCTCCATAACTTTTCAAAGAATGTTAGTTCAGCCGTAAAGTTTTGTATAAGTATTCACAACAAGTTTAAGATAATTTTAACGTAAACATTGAGTCGCTCCGGTCAAGGACCCCCAGTATCCCCCCATTTTAATTTTTCAAAACGGTATATCCATAACTCCCCCCAAAATTGGAGCAGAGTGCTAAATTTTGGTTTGTTGAAATTGGAGCTCATAGTGACCCCACCCACCAAAAATCAGCTCATTCGGATAAAAACTAAGGGTACCTCCCATACAAAGTGACCCATCAGGAATTTGTTCTACGTACGAGTAGGTACTACTCATTTTATAAACTGTAGAACAAAGTTGTCTTGGGTCACTTTGTATGGGAGGTACCGTTAGTTTTCATCCGAATGAGCTGATTTTTGGTGGGTGGGGTGACTATGACCTCCAATCGCAGCAAACCAAAATTTACCACTCTGCTCTAATTTTGGGGGGGGGGGGGGTTATGGACATGCCTTATTATGAGTATTTATACAAAATTTAACGGCTGAACTAAGATTCTTTCAAAAGTTATGGAGCTTTTAAAAAAGGTCTAAAATGAAAATATTCTAATTTATGTTCTATTCTAACGCCGAAATATTCAATAAAACTCTAATGTGTTATATATCATTGCAAAGACAATTTTATGTAGTTTTTTTCGTCCTCAGACCATTTTTCTGTATCTCTTACCGTTTTTGAAATAATCGCAAAAAACCGAAAAAATGCCCCCCTTTCCCCCCTTTTTTAAAGGTTGCGGCACTTTTTTTAGGGTGCAAAGTTCATATTCGGAATCAGCGCCCCATAATACATAAAGAAAGAGTGAGAAAAAAACTTCTGTATTTTTTTCACGGAATGGTACTAAATCGACACGATATTACTGAACTAATAAGCGTGGCAAGCGTGTCCTTGGTCGGATTGCATTCATTTTTGCCCGAAGTCAACTCCATTTTGCTAGGAATATTCCCCCAAAATATACTATGGCAAGGGGGAAATTTACCAATATAAGGCAACTGTATTATATACCATTGCAATTTTATGATGTTTATAACTCGTGCTAATTAGCAAAAACTGAAAATTAACTTTCTGGCACTACAGTGCGTACTCGATACTCCAGACTAATAAAAACCGGGGTCGATCCGGACTACAGAGGAGTTCGGACTAGTGGAAGCCTTTTACTTGCTCCGAATTTCGAGGAAATTGACGATTTTAAACAATTTTTTCGGAGAATCGACTTTCTATTTTCGAAGAATTTTACTCTGTTATTCTACTTATTGTTGTTTCCAAGAGCAAAGCAAAAATTTGTTTTTAATTCGGACGATAATATTGCTGTTAATATGAGAAAAAAGTGACATTCGGACTAGAGAGGCTCTTGAAATTCGGACTACAGAGTGTACAATGCAATCTTTGAGGTGATCCGGATTACTGGAAATTCGAGGTTTCGAGGCCTCGGACTATCGAGTACGCACTGTATATAAAATTAATAATAAAATGACACCTCGCGCGTTACGGAGTTGCTCGTATCTTCCAAGATACACCCATTCAGACTTTAACGAAATTTTAAAACCGTTTTTTTCATCAAAAATTCAAATGTGAATGTGAAATTGGTGAAATGTTTTGTGGTGTGGCAAATTTTGATTTATTTCGGCAAGTCGGGCATTTTGACACAATTTACAAAAAATGCTATTACATTGTAACGGTTAAAAATAGAGGGGTCCCGTTGTATACATTAATTTTTCACAAATGAGCCACCGTTAAAATATCCTCCACCATTAATGTGACACCCTGTATAGAAACAGCTGAGCAAATAGAAATCCCGGCGTAAGCCTGAAAACCGTGTTGATCGATGATTAGCCGTAGCCGTTCCTATGCGAAGAAAAACGGAAAAGTGATACCGAGGGAGCCCCCGGTGCTTTAGACTATAGGGGATATTATATAAATCCCTTATACCTACATTTATATCGTCCGGCAGAATTTTCATAAAACGGCCTGTCAACACTTTCTAGGGCCGTCGCTGCCATCAGGTGGTAGTCCTAGATAATCTACATATTTTCCTTATACAAGTATCCCTCGACTTTGAACGCTTCGACTTAAGACATTTCGACTTAAGACATTTCGACTTAAAACGCATGAACGATTTACAACGATATTTAAAAGAAATAAAGAGTCGATTCAAAACACACCTGTTACGTATTCAGACGTAATTAGCCTGTATGTTCTTACACTTTTTCATTCCTGCCTGATGCAGACTGATGCAGCTTCTTATTTCATATTGGGCTTAGTCAAGAATTTCGTTTTGGCTATGGCAATTAGCCCTAGTTTCGTTTAGGACCTCCAAAGAAGTAGAGTTCAACGATTGTGTATAGGATTAAGCCTTTTATTTAAAAACAAACCTGGAGGCAAACAGTTTCGGATGAATCATGAAAATTTATAAAACAAAGCCAATTAAAAATAGAAATAGCTTAAAGAAGCAAATTTCAAAAATATAGTAAGTATAGTAAGAAATGGACAAAATCGTTTATTTTTACCAAGGAACGTGCACACAACCGGTACGTTCTTAATTATCCAGTACAGGACAAAACTTTTTTTTTTGCTAGACTTATTTGAACAGGCTGGCACACATTTTTAACCCTCAAACTGGTAGGTCATTTTAGTGACATACACTGGTAGGTTGGGTCCAATGGACCCCGCGCAAAGTTTGAAGGAAAAAATCCAATGTTTAATGCTTGTAATTTAGTTTTTATTTGGTTTTCTAATATGTGTATGAATGAAATAATAATTCAAGTAAAATCAAAATATTATTCACATAAATAAAAAATACCGGCGTACAGAGGGCTGCGCCCGCAATACGAGGGTTTTTTAGAATTTTAATGCATAGTGCATATTTTTTGTACATATATTTTATAAGCAATAAATAAGAATTGTTGACAACATTAATGAAATGCTTGCTGTAAATCTATTTTTGGATTGGTCTAATTAAAGGTGGAAATGAATGTTTATTAACTATTTACCCAGTTTGTATAAAAGTAGGTACTCCTAGGCAATTCTACAGGCATTTTTCGATTTAAGATTTCTGATGGCCTTTGAGCAAAAAGAAACTCAGGCAAACATAAGGATGGCTTGGCTTTATATATGAACTGAATTATTAGCTGTAAATCTACTGTTACTGTTTTTCTAATCAAGGAAAAGCAACTTATATTTACAGTAGAGCCCCGATTATCCGAGGACCGATTAACCGAGATCTCGATTAACCGAAGTTAAATTAAGATCGGATATCTTTCAATTAACCTTGGTTGATTTTGAACTAACCGAGTTAAAAGCGTAAAACTTAAAATACAATGCACGCATGAATTTTATTTTGATAAGAAAACTTAAATATGAACGCATATGTACCTATATACGGAAAATATAACAAAAATGGCAACGGGTTTATATGCACACCTTCCTTTCGCAAGTGGCCGCACAAGCACCCCGGAGTCGGCTACACTGAAAAAGTCATATGCTAAAAACAAAAAAAAACAAAATACAACAAAAAAACAGCCAAGGAATAATTTTTCCTGATTAAAGATGTATGTATCTTCTTGTTACAATAAAAGTCTTTGCTTAAAATAATGCTTTTCAGTGTACAAATGGGGAAATGATCGCCATATATTTATGGAGACTTTCCATTGTACAAGGTGAGAACACACAAGAACTTTTAAAAAATATTAACTTTAAAAATGTGGTTTATTGTTGTGCTGAAGCTTGGAAAGCCATAGTCCAGTGTTCAACCTTTGAAAAATCGTGGAATAAAATCCTCGAAAAATAAAACGAAGACGTAGAAGGAGCTCCTATTGACGTGTATTAGATTGCGAATCAAATACCCAGTTTAAAGAAAATGTCGAACATTGGGTTTTAAACAGTGACGAAGAAAATATTGTCGGGGATGAGGAAATTCTAGAAAAAATTGTCGGGGAAAATTCAATGATAGCGATCAAGAGGTCATGCACGAATCAGGCCAGCTTTCCTATGAGTATTGAATAAGTATACTTTTGCAGCTATAAAGGGACACCCTGTTTACTTGGTCCTACCAACTTCTAAAATATTTGTGGCAAACACTATTACCATTCTATGCATTTCCACCAAATTTCATGTTCATTGTTTCATCAAGTTAAAAGATATGCATTAAGAGGTTCCCTTGCATTGTGAAAGACCCTTACTAAATACTTACTTGGCTATATTTCCGGTTTGGATACAGTTATTCGAATTAAAATTCGTAGACATATTCTCTATGTAATTTTCTATAAACCCTTAGCAAAATTTTCATATTTGGAAACCTAAGAGGGGCTTCACACTTTTTACAAATTTACTGTTATTTACTTTTCCTTAGCAAAAGTCAACAATCTTAATATTTAACGTAATACATATAAGGCCATATTTACCAATCTTTGTGCAAAGTTTCATATCGACCCCTATAACGGTTTAGAAAAAACCGAGGTCGAAATGGAAGTTTAACTTTAAACGCCAATAACTTTTTTATCGTTACTCGAAACTGGAAAATTTTAACTGATATTAGATCTACTCGTTTAGATATTTGATCTAAATACCCACACGTAAATCTCCGATAAAAACTAGAAAAGTCTACATTTTTCAAACGTTCGGGACACTCTGTTATCTTCTTCCTACCAACTTCTAAGGTATTTTTGCCAAAGACTGTAACCATTCTACACATTCCTACCAAATTTCATGACAATCGGTTGAGCCGTCCGTTCGCGAGTTATTTAGTGAGCAGACGGACAGACGTACGGACGGACGGACAAAATCGATTTCATAAGGGTTTTTTGGAAAAAATCTTCTAAAAAACCCCAAAAAGTAAGAAGGTAAATTGCAATATTAGCCACAGGAATCGCAATAACTTTTACGTGCGGCTTACAAGTGTTGCAGCCGCAATTGTTACATTTCTGTCCTCGCTTACGAGGTTTTTGGAAGCACACATGGCAATTTTTTCGGGAACATTTTTGAAGGCTGTAGTACTTTCTCTTGTTTTAGGAAAGCGAATGTTGAAGCCTCCATGTCTATTGTTTGTCATCGGGTTTCTTATGTACCGTCCCAATTGTGTGGACTTTCGTCGTCAGACATGCAAACAAATAATTGTTTGCGCAACTGCTTCCAAAATTTCAGAATGGTTTATAAAATGAGACGTAACTCTGATTACATTCGATAGGTTGAAGAGTTTGTCATATATGTATGCCAGCGATAGAGTACGTATGATCTAATAAATCTACTAGAGATGTAACGGATCTTGTTTAGCGGATGAGGATGCGGATGCGGATGCAAAATAGTATAACATTGAGGATGCGGTTGCGGATGCGGTTGCGGATGCGGATATTAATGGAGAAATTTTTGAGGATGCGGATGAGGGTACGGATGAGGATATGATCGAATATGTAGACAAAAATATTTAGGTTTCACACTTTTCATGAAGATGAAAAAAAGTTGAAATTCCTCTGAATAGTGTGGTTAAAAATTAAAAAGTTGCATACTTCCTTACTTCGCTTCACCTTAAAAAAACGCACTTCACCAGCCTCAGTTCAATTCATTTAAAACAAAACCACTCAAACACTAGTCACAAAAATGCGAACCGGAGTGCGTTCCTTAATTCACTCGTAGTCGTAGCTGTAGTCATCGCTGACTACTCAGATCATATAAATGGAACGCGCTCCTGCTGTGCTGACCGACAAACTGAAGCTCTGTTGTGTATACAATACAGAATACAATTTGTCTCAATGCATTTCTTTATAGTTACAAAGTAGCACGTGGGTCGCATATATCCGCTAATTGTCTGCATACAAAAATGAGGATTGCGGATGAGGATGCGGATGTAAATATTTATAAGATGAGGATGAGAATGCGGATGCGGAGTTTAATTTTTATGCGGATAATCCGCGATTGCGGATGCGGATGCGGACATCCGTTACATCTCTAAAATCTACGCCCCCTTTGGCTGCGAGCTACAGTACATATAGTATGAAATAGTTACACGACAACTAAGTTTCAGCCCAACAAAATTACATGCCTTATGTATTTCTAGAACGATGAATGTAGGTATGTATAATGGGTCCAAAGTACCCTTACTGACAGTTAGCGTTCCATTTTTATGAAATCAAACGGAACAATTGCGTATGTTCCGCAAACATGTTCGCTATTCTGATCCCCTAATTGCAATTTTGCGGGTCAGAAATAATCTCCGGTTCTTTTCGTTAACATATTCCACACAGGCAGACAAAGGAAATGAACCAGAGATTATTTCTGATCCGCAAAATGGCAGTTAGGGGATCAGACTGGCAAACATGTTTGCAGAACATACGCATCTGTTCCGTTTCGTAACCCCATCCATTGTTGCAATAGAAGCGTGTGTCTGAAGTGCAGGCGTGGAGCTGTGACAAGATTGCCTATTCACTTGTCAATCATTCTATAAATGGAGTAGACTCGTATACAATCGGTCATGAAATTGATGTGGATAGATTGAAAGCACACTTTAGCGATATTCTATACAGAGATACTGAGCAAAATACGCGAGGCGCGAGACCAAATTGGACCAACCAAGAGCTAGATGCAGAGATAACGACAGAGGATGTACAGGAATCCTTACAAAAGTGTACAGACAACAAAGCACCAGTTTTGGAATGCGGCTAAAGGTCTTCTGTTCACAGATGATATGGTGTTTTTGGCGAAGACCCGAAGGATTTAGAGCAACTGCAACAAATGGAAACTAACGATAAACCTGGAGAAGTCAAAGATAATAATAATTTTCAAAAAACGGTGCGGACTAGCTTGTGAAGAGAAGTGGACATATTGTGGACAAAATATTGAAGTTGCACAAGACTATAAATACCTCGGCATTCTGATTGGAAGCAACCTCTCCCTACAACCACACCACACCTCAAAATTGGACGTCTATAGACGTTCTGTCCGGGAAAGGGTTAAAAATAAAAAATAACAGGCGCGACAATCCAGCATTGGACTAAGGCCGCAGGATATTTCCAAGATCTTATCTGCTTTTTGTTGAGGTAATGAGATCAGCATCACGCTCAGCAGTGTTATTTATCCCCATAAATGGGTACTCGTTTAACATCTGTGTGAGATCATAGTCCGTCACAAGCTCGTGAGTTCGAAAAACACCATGACCCACGGTGAGATTCGAACTCATGACCCTGTGCACCGAAGGTGCGCCCACTAACCGCTAGACCAGCCAGACTACTAAACAGGGTTACCGTTTTGAGATTTTTAATTGTAACATTTATCTGATAAAATTGTAACATTTTTAGGTTGAGTGTAACAAATTTGAAGATATTGTTGTTAATGAACAATTTTAGCAATAAATGTGCGCAAGTCTGAGTTGAATGATTGCTCCACAAATAGTAGAGAGTTATAAATTAAAATAAAGGAGTTTGAAAATTTCTGACTTTTTCCGAAAATTTGATCTGTTCTGTTCCATAAACATTTTTGACGAAGATGGTTTATAGGAGAAACGATATGTCAAAATTTCCACAATTTGTTTAAACTCGAACCTACTATTTCATAACAGATTTAATACAAAAACTATTGGTTACAAGGCTCACAATTAATAATGACACTACTTGGCACTGAAGCTTAGTTTCCGATTGACTGAAGGGGCAGATCATTTCTTAATGTTGCCGCAAAACGAGATGCTCAAGATAATGGAACCTAACTAATATTACATGATCAAACTAAAGGACATACTGAACAGAAATATATGCAGTAACATTATTATCTGTCCTTGAGCTATACTTATTCCGTTCAGATAGCAACTTCGATATTGCGTGTTGCACACTAACCTACTGCAAAAACTTATCTTTTGTATGTAGATACGCGGGTCAGTGTATCGATTGAAGCCAAAGACACCAGCACGTGCAACTCGCGCCAAATTATGATGTGCTCTCAAATGGAGACAGCAAAAAATCCGGCAGAGCAAAAAAAATTACATTCGGTAGTGTTTCCGGTAAAAAATTTAAAATTATCGTAATAAATTTCAATTAAACTATCACGTTCCCTTTTAAATGCTATTTTAATTTGAACCTAAATTTCCAGCCCTTACATTCCAAATTTTGCCGAAAATTTTTAAATAAATAAATAAATAACAGGCGCGACAATCCAGCATTGGACTAAGGCTGAACATTTTGGCTACCGTAAATTTGTTGTTTAAATTTGGGTCAAGGTAGAATTCAATTCTTCTGCAGTTGGCTGCTATAATTGAATGATAAACACTGATTCTGAATCAACAAGGGACCAACAAAATCAAAACCTGATCAGGGCCAAATGTCAGGGTCTTCAGGATTGAGCGGGCCGCAAGATAAAAATTATAAAAATACCGAAAGAAATTTCAATCTGAGTCACTAACGACCTCGGGATTATATCCTCTAGAAATAGAATATTCATAAAATGCTCTTCAAGCAAATTAAGATACTTTTGACAAGAAATTAAAATGGTGAAATTTTGTGGATCGATCAGCAACCACAATTCGCAAATAAATTTACTCAGAAAGAAATACCATAGATGAAATATCAGTGGGAGTCAAAATTATTCGGCGGACAGTAATAAGTCTCGAACAAAAATGTCGAGCACCTAGAAAATATGAACACAAGTTATAATTCAGCTATGGTAGAGAGAAAACAATTTCATTTCACGGTGTGCTTTATATTTTTGTGCACAAAAGTACTTTAGACAACCGTCAGCTTCCTAGAACAAAGGGCCCTTAAATACATAATTTGTAAGCCATTAAATTGACGAAATTCAAAAAATTTCTTAGACTTAAGTTCAACACATATTTTTTTACAAGCTTTTCCATTTTTTACACAATGCCTCAAAAAACTGCGATGTGGGCCGCATGTGGCCCGCGGACCACAAGTTTGACAATCCTAACTGAATAGACGGCTGCTCATGCTCAAATCACAAAAATAGAAAATTTGTTTTGCAAAATAATTGTTCATGTCACTTATAGTATTTAGAAAAATATTAAAATATAGTTGATCCCTCCACTCTTGCCGATTGTAGCAAAATTGGTCAGGGTGTAACATTGTAACAAGAAATCGAAAATTGTAACAAAATGTTACAATTGTAACACGAGTGGCAACGCTGCTACTAAACTATTTTAATAATCCAATATTATCGCATAGAGCTAAATACACCATGTTTGAAGCAGTCTCGAAATCTCTATCTTATTCTATGGCGCTCAAGTGTGGGGAGGAATAGAACATGAAAAAGTCGAAAAGTTGCAAAGGTATTATATTAAAAGGGTATTTCATTTGCCAACAACGACGCCCAATTATATGGTACTGCAAGAAACCGGTCTATCACCTTTATTCATCGAATCGCTAAACACGCATATCAATCACCTTATAAAAGTCTTGAGTGAAGAGCGACTGGTGAAGAAAATGATGGAGTGCGCTCTATGTAAATTAACAGACTATTGTAATTGAAAATAGAACTCATCATAAAATTATCAACGAGGCAATGTGATAATAGTACAAAATAAAAAACAAATGTGAGAGAGAGTACAGGGTAGATGAACACCTAGAATATGGAGTTGGGTGAACTTCATCATCCGGCTCTCCAAACATAATAATAGCGAAATTATTAGAAATCGTTTAAAACCACTTTTTAATAATAATATAGCAAATAAAATCGAATTCACAATATTTACGAGTATACAACATAAACGAAAAACTTGAACGAGATACGCGAATACCAAAATTAAGAATATGTAATAATATAGCAATTACAATAATAAAATAAATATGAACATGAATTCAGTCAATCTAACCGGGCAGACGGCTATGCCATGCCACAAACGTGTTTTCTTTTATACATACTTGAATTTACAATAATTGCACAAATTTGGATTAATAAAACAATACATATACATATCTATCTATCATTCTATGAATATGAATATCTATATGCTGAGATGTTATCGCCAGAACGGGCGATAAGCCTACACCGCAGGTCGAGCAACGCGAAACCATGGAGCGGTACAAAGAACGAGGCAAGGAAGAAGAAGAAGACTATGAATAGGAAAAATGTTGCTGTGCAAGGGAGAAACTGTTGAATTTGAATAGAAAATTGTAAGGGTGTACGTTTTGATTGTTTTTCTTTTTATTGATGATTTATTGAGTTGTTTATTGTTATAGAAGCTTATTTTTAATATTTTTCAATAAATACTGTGTGTTAGAGGACATTTGCATTTTATATTTTGTAGTGAATGGGCTCTTCACCTACTTCACCCGGAGAGCCGCCACTGCTCTTGTTCTTATAAAACTGTTAGTTAACTAAAAAGTGATGAATTTGGAGTTAGACCGTGTTCTTGCCTTTGAAATATTGTTAGTCGAGTTACACCATTTTTGACTTAGGACCTATTTTCCTGGAACTAATTAGCATCCTTAGTCGATGCATGCCTGTGATAAGAACGAGCAGACTACTGAAAAGATTTACATCCAGTCCATAGAATATACCGATACCACTCCCCGACATACAATCAAGAATCAACAATCATTTTTCAAGTGGAACTATCCCATTGAATTAATCTGAAATCGACAGAATTGCTCTTGTTCATACCGAAATGCTTATTTTCTGTCAGTGTAGTACCAGTCCAATTGAATTATTTCAGGTACCTATGCCACTGTAGGCTTTTCTTATCATTTCACATTCTTCCTTAAATATAATTTCGGAATAACTGACGCAACATAACCCATAAATTTCTGTCAGTTTTCTGATCAACATCAGTCTACACACACACAAACCATATGCAAACCAATCAGTATTTCATGCCTCCTTCAAATGATGATTTACGAGTTTGGCCATATTTAGATCCAACAAGAGTGCTTTGTCCATTCTATTGCTTCATAATTGTGTCTGTCCTGTAAAGTTGTGAATATTTCCAACAGACACGGACGTTCCAATAAACTTCATTCATATTAGGAAATAGAAGCCTCTCTTTCGGGTTTAATCATTTCTAGCCGGAGAGGCTCTGCAGTGTCAATGAGAAAATTTTCAGAATGAAATGAGTGAACTTAACTCGGTATGGATAGCATAATAATTCTGCAATAAAGCTGTGCAAGTAAATTTGATTTTCATTTCATATTCATGCTTCGACACAAGAGTGTAGGTCGTACGAGTACAGACGTCAATTTATAGGTAGGTACTATGTGTAACGAGTTTTGGAAATTTAGGAATTTGCTTCGGGGAACTGTACTAAGTTATCAAGCTACGCAGTTGTTCTATTTTGTCTAATCATGCACACATTTGTTTGAAGGAATTAAACTGAAATGGGCCTGGGATGTCTGACCGATAACTGCTTCGAACAAATTCTGACAATAGTGCATGCAATGACGATATAAGTTCACAATGTTGAAAATTATCAGATATGTACATATTGTAATAATACAGGTAAGATGTCACAAATATGAAGGATAAAGGATAGGAGTACCACGATTTATCACAGTAGAAAACGTCTTACGGAGTCCAGCCTTTTTCAGCGAAAAAGTGTTTAATCCACATCAGTACCAATATTTTGAAGTAGGTACATGTCGATATCCTGGTTTCCAACCATGGGCAGTTCCCGGCTTTTTTTAACACTGTTTTTTTCAGTTCCGTTTCCAGATCGTCCAATCGGTGCGCTGCCATCCGTTCGTGACCTGAAACAAGTTTTATCGCGTGCACTGTACGAATGAGCATTGTAGAAGCAGATTAGGCTTGAAGTTGTTGGGGCAGCTCAGTAAGAAGAACCGTCCAAAATGCCAGATGACAAGTTTTAACCGCCTTTGGCAGTCCTGCCACTAGAAGAAGTAGTGATGATGGACTTATGTCCGAAATATATTGGTCGCTTATAAAAAACTAAGACTTGGTTTCTCTTTTCGAGGATCGCCAGTGGAGGCAATACAAAATCATCCAATGAAAAAAAAGAAGAAGTACCCTTCTCCACCATCGAGCGGAAGTCTCTGCATCGATCCAATGCACAGGTCTGGGATCCACATCAGGCTCCACTCCGCTGGTGCAACTCCTATTCTTTCTCAAATAGATTACGAAATCGCGGAAATCCCTTGTCTTTTGTGGTGCAGTAGCAGCAATCAGGTTGCATGGTCAAAAGGTTCGCGATGACGTCTCCGATTTGAGACATCAACAAGACACAGCCTGGAAAATAGGGGGAAGCGTGACTTGCTGCGTGAGGATACAAAGTTCTTCGAAGGTAGTCTATTCTTTCCGGTACTCCCTTGGTAGAAGTACTGGATAGACTAAAATACAAGCTCGCGGTTATAGCGAATTGTCTCCGAGGATACACGCTGAGACAATCCAAACGTGCCCAGAATGCTGCTTGTGCCAAAAAAAACAGCGGAGCTTCTTCAGATCAATTAACGATCAACAACAGATCAGTCTACCAACTTTTCGGTGACTGATGCCGAACAATACTGGGGTGGTCTTTGGCAAATCCCTTCTCGGTCATCCCATGAAGCCGAGTTGATTAAATCTTAAGTCACCCGCCATGTTAGTTTGTCATGATTTTCGCTGAGGTTACCGGACATCTGCGAAGTCGTTGAGCGGAGCACGATTTCGAAAGGGCTTGGCCGTGATAAGGTGCAGCATTAGTCCGGAAACCGGTACTTTCAGAACGGTTAACCGGGTTATTTTCGGGTTTTTCCTCGTTCCAGTTTTAACCCGGACGGTTGGTTATCCATCCGGCTAAAACCGGAAACCAATGTTTCAAAATTCATAAAATTTTTTATATTTTCTTGATTTTTCAGTCTACAATTCTATTACTTGTCCCCTATGAAAAATTTAGTTTTCAAATTTCACCCCTTAAACATATTTTCGAATACTCTCCTTATTGATATTACTCGTAGAATCAACGCTTCGTCAAATTACCTCTCCTGTGTCTTATCTTTTCCAAGGCAGGTATTGTTTATGTTTACATTGCGTTTCACGTGCATCTTGGATGTGCGTGGTGAATGTGAATTATTATTAGTGTATAGTGTATCAGTGTATTCCGCGTTTCATCGTGTCTTCAAAAGATTTCCTATTCCGCATGTGAAATTAGGATCGCCCCTGTTGAAAATGTTTGGATATTTTTTTCAAATTGCGGAAACGAAGAGGCCGATTGCAAAATATGCCGCAAAAGACGAAAAACAGGCGGCGTTTGGCAAAGGTCCACAAGAAACACTTGGAGGAGGTAAGTTTATTACAACGCCTTCCATCAATTCTTCGCGGTGATTGATAATAATAAATTATTGCCTATAATATATTTAATAAAAACAGTAGAGTTTTTCCTTCTACGAGATATTATATTGCTTCTGAATACAATTGTTTCGGGAGTCACAAGCTCCCTTCCTCAGTTCATGACTCAGACTAAAGAGAGGACCTAGCCTAATCTACTATAAATACAAACATTTTATCCTAACCTACCTGGAAAAATTATCTAATTATAATTATCTAATTATCATCGTGATTCAACCTAAAGTTTTTATAGTTTTTTATGATGATGCTGCGTCCAGTTTGCTAACTCTGTCGACCTGTTTTATTACTTTCATATTGTCGAACCTAATGTCATGCCCTTCCTCGACTATGTGCCTCGCTACCATCGACCTTAGCTACCTATTGGGATTCTTTTTCCCTAATTCCGCTTCTTTCCTATGTTCGTCAAATCGGGTTCCTACTAATCTGCGTGTTTGACCTACATAAACCTTCTCGCATTCAGGGCATGTTATCTCGTGTATTCCGCTTTTTTCCTCCTTATTGTCCTTCGCCGAACCCGATCATGATCACTCGGCCGCCCACAACAGACCCGATTTATGTACTCCTAGTTGACAAAACAAGTCACTCTGATTATCGATATTGTCATTCATAGCAATATCAGACGAGACCGAGCTCTAATCGTGCGAATAGCACGGTGAATGTAAACCCATGTACAGGCCTAGAAAGCACGCAAAACTTAAAATTTACAATTCAATTTTTTTTTTGGGAGGATACCCCCTCCTACCCTACAAAAAAATGAGTCGGATCTTAATATCTTAAAGCGACTTCCAAAAGCTACCATTTGACACCAATTTGAAGTGTTTCGCGACATTCTATCAAAAGGTATGGCTAAATATAGCTTTATAGGGGAGGTAGGGGTAGTTGTGGTAAGGCCTTTTTCATTTTCCATCAACGCAAAGTATATGTCATAATAAGGAATCAATCAAAATTTGAGTTCGCAGGCCATATTTTGTCGAAAGTTATGGCCGAATGAAAATATCAAGGAAGAGTCATTTGTATAGGGGGTTAGGGAACCCTTGGTCCGATTTGGCCCATTTTCAATAGCGTCCAATATTTGATCAAAAGAAACATCTGACCAAAATTTCAAACCGCTAGCTTTATTGTTTCGGGAGTTATCGTGCTAACAGACAGACACACGGACAGACATGGCTCAATCAAATCAGGGACCGACCCTGATCATTTTTATATATACTTTGCCATACATCCGGTGGCTCCTTAGAGGTGTTACATAATAAGGTGTAACAAAAACAATATACCCTATACCATCTTATGGGTATAGGAGGGTATAAAGAAAACAAGCAGAGAAAACGGAAAACTATGTAATTCCTTAAACCCTTTGGTCTTCTCTTGACATTCTCAACCTGCCCCACAGTATTATTAATTGACACCATGTAGAAGTATGAAGTATAATTTCGTAAAAGGCCACTAAAAAAATAGCATATACACTCGACGTCAAAAGTATCGGGCCACCCGCAACTTTCGAGCTCTAACCCAATTTTCTCAAAAAGTATGAGACTTACAACTACCACCGTTATATACACAGAAAGTGATTTTAACGGCAATGACTAACAATTGGAACTGAAGTGCAGTAAACTCACATAGCAATCAAACAACAAACATAATGCAAACGATTTGCTGTGTTTTGACTAGAGTTCGCCCTTACCTTTTTTTCTTCTACAGTGAGGGTATAGGATATTTTTATAATTGCTTTAAAGGTTATTCATTGCTTTTTTAGACGCGTGTATTTTTGCTACTTTTGCCAACCAATAATGAATACGAGACCGGAGAAAGCAGCTCAAGTTGTAGCACTACTTCAAGCCCGCTTTGCACAACGTGAGGTCGCTCAGAGACTTCGAGTCAGCAGATCATCGGTGCAAAGGGTTTACAGACGATACTTAGAGACTGGAGCATTCGGTCGGCCTCCACTTGCAGGTATACCTAGGACTGCATCAGCAGCAGATGATCGTTATATCCAACTCAATGTTCGGCGAAATCGCCGCCTCAACGCAGTTCAAGTCCAACAAAAGCTGCGTGACGAACCCCAAGTGGTTATAAGTTCTTCTATTGTTAGAAGGAGACTTGCTGAGCGGAACCTGACTCCAAAGAAAGCTGCAGCAGGCCCAAAATTAACGGCAGACCACCGTCGAGCAAGACTTGAATTCGCTCGAGAGCATAGGGAGTGGACATTAGATGAGACTAGGGTGAGTCTATATAGCATTTCCCAATTGAATTAAACCTTATCCGAATTGGAAAAATCTCTATCCCAATTGAAAAAATCCATATCCCAAATGACATATTGTGACGGACTATGATCTCACTCAGATGTTAAGCGAGTACCCATTTATGGGGATAAATAACACTGCTGAGCGTGATGCTGATCTCATTACCTCAACAAAAAGCAGATAAGATCTTGGAAATGGGATGTCACTAACACATCCTGCGGCCTTAGTCCAATGTTGGATTGTCGCGCCTGTTATTTATTTTTATTAAACGGTTCTTGGAGGTTACAGCTATTGTTTTCAATAACAGTTAATTGAGCAGCCAAGATGATTTGTTTTTTTGTGATAATATAGTGCAGTTTATTGTTATCAGTGAAGGGCAGTGCAAGTGACATCGTTAGTGATTTTGTATACATATACACATATGGCCAAAAAAATAAGTACACCCATACGAATTTTTCTTATCACCCTGTAGCAAAGTATAGTAATTTGAGGAAATAAAATCATATGGAAAGATTTAATTACTTAATTGGTGAGGAATCAAATAATATGTAAATTAGCATATTATAATAAATAACCTCTTTCATTTAACTTGAAAATGTACGAACTGACTAAAATAGGCAGGACAAAATAATAAGTACATGTCAGTTAATTTGATTAAAACTTGTTTTAATTAAAATATTAAGTTCTGATTCGACAAGAATTTAATTTATGTTATTATTTAAAAGTAAATAGTCCATTATTTTGAAAGAAAAAAGTTTTTGTTGGCCCTCTGGAGATAATTCTTATGGCATGTTCCCATACATCCAAGAAATTCCGTAATTGGTCCGTTTTGTGAAAACTGTGTTTCTGGTTTATTGATTCAACTCTCTCTAAACATTCCGGATTTAATTTAACTCTAGTATAACAACGTGAAAAGCCACCGGATTTGGTTGAAGCGGATCTTTGACCAGTTAGGCATGGTTAGGGTTAATATCCTGCTGAAATTCCCATTTAAAGTGTATGGGTTCATCAGTGAAATATTCTAGGACTCTTACTAACATTTCTTAAATGGAAATTGGCCTCAAAGTAACGGTTATTAGGTCTATTTGAACGAAACCAAACTATGAAAATTAAACCATAGACCATGTTTTTTCGCCTCCATGGAAAATAGCCAGTTGATGTATTATTTTTTCCTGAATGAAGAATATTACGATAAGATTAGTTCCCAATCAAATTTATTGCGATCTCATAAATAAAACAGAATATTCTGTGAGTTTCCATTGTTCGGTCTGGAACAAGAAGAACTATTCCTCCCAAATTTTCTTGAACCGTCAACACTTTTTAACGTCGCCATGGAAAGTTCTAAACTTTTTGTCAAAACTGCTTTACTTCTTGTATGCTTCGATTAATTTTTTAAAGGGATTCTATATTTTCAATATTTCCACGATAATCATCAGTCATGTCAAGATAACATTTCTCGCCATAGTGATAATGAGACCGACAGTTGTCCTTAAGGCCCTTACATGGACTTAACCGCATTAGAAACTGCTTTTATTCACTTTTTAATGAATTACGCAGTAAATACAATGTTTAGCTGGTTTATTTCGTTATTGAGAGAATAATTTTCCACTATTGCAAAGTTTCGAACTTAAACTTCTTTTTTCGTACCTACCATGCCTTTTCGCCCCTTAAGTATTTTTTTTTTTTGTTTTTAATGTAACGCTTCTTGCATACACCAATGAATAAAAAAACAAATCCTTATGGAAAATAGCAACTTGTTGTCAAAAAATTAAAAAAACCGATGGTGTACTTATTATTTTGACCAAGCTAAAAACCCTATTCAAAGCTAATATCGGGAGGGACTAAGATAATAGGGGGATACCATTTAGTTTTTCGGTTCCTTTGGCATTGTTGTATCCTAATTGTTGTAATGGCTATCTATTTGGATTAATTCAATTTTAAAAGGGGTATGCAAATTTCGCATAAAAAGGTACATGAGGGATGTACTTATATTTTTGTCCATATGTGTATATCATATTGTTAATGTAAGTGAAACTAGAAAATAAGAATAAAGCATTTTCATTTGAGTTACGTACAATTCCGAAACAAATATGCAGTTTTCTGAATCAAGTAGGGATAACTGAATACATTCCCGGATAGAATATGTAAATTAATTTCCTAATCAAATATGTGAATCTCTAAAACAAAGAATGAATTACCTACATAAAATACTTATTATAATTTTTGTTCAATATCAAATTTATTTTGAAATAAATTCTTTCCATTTGACAGAAGGATATTTTCATTGGATAAAAATGTTATTTCAGGTTGTAAATTTTTTTTTTATTTGTTGTGGAGATTTTTTCATTTGGGATAAGGATTTTTTCTTTTGGGATATGGATTTTTCCAATTGGGATAGGGATTTTTTCAATTGGGAGAAAGATTTTTTCATTTGGGATATGGATTTTTTCAATTGGGATAGAGACTTTTTCAATTGGGAAAACGACTTTTCCATTGGGGAAAGTGATTTTTTCAATTGGGATAAGGTTTAATTCAATTGGGAAATGCTATAATAAAGTGCTCAAAGCTCGGACTCGTATGCAATAGAACACTTATGGGATAAGCTGAAACGAAGTATTCGAGCCCGCGTTCCTGCTCCAACAACGCTTTCAGAGCTGCAAATCGCGATTGAAGAGGAGTGGAATGCATTTTCCCAAGACTTCATTATCAGCCTCGTGAGGTCTATGAATACAAGGATGCTAGCAGTTATTCGTAGTCCACTCATACTAGCATTTCAAATAGAAATAAATAGTGTAAGGCTAATTTTTGCTGAATTTAAATCTGTGGGCTCCAAGGAATCTAAAACTTATTTTGCTAAAACAAATGTTGATCGGAAAGGTCCCAAAAAGGACAAAAAGGATACTCTTTAATCCTTGACAGGGGGTCGGAATGCGAGGTACCATATTAAACCTGGAATACTAACATGACCGGCTAGGGCGTTATTACTAACAACACGTAATTTTGACGTGTTCATATTTTCCTACAATCTCTTTCACAGTTTACATATTTTTCCCAGCTTATCATTTTTCAGTGCCACAGACAAATATTATTAGCCCAAAATCTGCCCTTAATTTTAAAATACAGAGACGAACTATTCCGATATTTGCATTATTGCCGTTGAACCTTCATTTCATGATTGGTGTGTATCAGTATAATCTACAACATTTCGTTAATTATAAAATTGAATCTTCTAGAAGAATTTTTTTCGATTTCAATACATATCAGATATGTTTTTTCGGCTCTTGATAAATTGAATTTCTGTGAGCAAGAGATATAACCAGTGGCGTAACGTTTTCCGTATTTCGAAATTGGAGTGGGGGCCCCCTTACGACTTTTTAACCGCAGGAAATATTGACGATATCCACTAATGAACAAGAGCAACGAAAATCTTCTGTTTGAAGAACATGTTTCAACATTTTATAATTTGAGACAAAAACATAAATTTGAATAAGATCATCTACATGTTCTTCTTGACAATATATCACTAAGCTAAATAGAAGATACTAAAAAAACACCACCTGGAGAAGTGCGCCCACATGCCTGTTTCGTATATAACTGTCATTGATCCTAGACTAGAAGTTTTTACCATAAATCTGAGGATCAAGTCAGCCGTTATCTGGACAAAAGGGCTTAGCGGCATGCATATATTTCATGATTTTATGACTCCTAGATAAAAAAAATTGACTTGACGAACGATCTCTCGACTAGTAGATCCACAAGGTTGTCAACCTATTTTTTATGATGGAGCTCAATTTTATGCATTCGCACCTTTATATCTCTTCAAAATGTTCGTGATCAAAGCCCAGAGAATCTGATATTTAGACAAATCCCCACTCAATACGCTTGTTAGACAATTTCTTCATAATTTACTGATTGTTCTGATGATTGTTTTATTGCAAAATTATGCCAATTGTAAAGTTGCGGCTCTCCAGTATCCATAGTTAAATGCTTCCGAGTTCAAGCGTACACAAAACTAGTAGTTTTCCATTTCCGTCGATTTTTGTCTTAAGTTAAAGTTAATATTTAGGCTTTAACTTAAAAGTATTGACCCAAACATGCTCCAAATTGACGAATTTCCATGACAAATTTAAACATGATGTTGACGGATTTCCATTACAAATTGACGATATTCCATGTAATAGTGACGAAGTTCCATGTTAAATTGACGAATTGCAAAATGTTGTAAACGAATTTCCGATACAAATTGACGAATTCCCATCACATATTGACGAATATCTTGGCAAATCAACACTCATTTGAAATGTAAATCTGTCAATTTGATCTGAAAGTTAGTCAAAAAGATTTGACAATTCGTAAAGTTGACATGGAAATTCGTCAACATGATTTTAAAATTCGCCAATTTGTATTAGAAATTCGTCAACATGATGTTGAAGTCCAAAAATTTAAAATCGAAATTCGTTAATTTGATCTGGAAATTTATCAATTTTTAATTTAAATTCGTTAACACAATTTTGAAATTCGTCAATTGAACATGGGAACTCGTAAGCTTGATTTAGGAATTCGTCAATTTGCCGTCAGAATGCCGCAGGAGCGTTTTTATAAAGACAACACAAACATTCATGGTGACAGTGGGATTTCAAATATGTTAATCAAAAATTTTACTGCACAAAGAAAGGGCCCCCGCTTTAAATTCGAAAATAAAGATTTTCAAAAATGTTACTCCACGGAATGTTTTGTCTCTGTGTTAGATTCTGCAGCTGGTTTGCCTATTGTCTTGCAAACTAATAAAAATAAATGACTTAAAAAGAAAGTTACCTAAGGATTTA
Organism: Microchrysa polita; assembly: GCA_949715475.1. Classification (NCBI taxonomy): domain Eukaryota; kingdom Metazoa; phylum Arthropoda; class Insecta; order Diptera; family Stratiomyidae; genus Microchrysa; species Microchrysa polita. The sequence goes on from OX454416.1 coordinate 97,813,705, forward strand.
TATTATACATTTTCGGCCTTGGGGCCCCTGTGGCTTGGGGGCCCGTGTTCCATTGAACACATGGAACACCGTACGTTATGCCACTGGATATAACTAACAAGACATGTACGTAATTTACTATTTTATATTGGCATTGCTAACTAAAAACACGTCAAATAGGCGTAGTAGCATCTAGAACATTGCTAAGCTTAGCAATATAATATCCTCAATATCGACTGTTTACAAAATATCCAATATACGGAAATACACCCATGCCTATTTGGAACATGCAAAATTGTGGTTTACTGATTTACGTATTCTCTGCAAGCGAATTTTTGTATGGAAATGTCAAACTTTGTCGTTATATTTGAACGACATGCTAAAACTCTCTATTATAATGTAAGCGAACACGTCAATTTTATGTATTGTTAGTAATTTAGGGTTAAAGGGGACGTCAAGTACATTACATTACATTACGCCTGATTTTGCCAGTTAGTGTCCTTGGAACAGGAAACAAACACCGGATATGCAAGGCACTCGATGTTGTCTTTGATATGACACCCCTCATGCCCACGTTAAATCAAGGTGTGTAATTAGTGTCCTTTTACGTCGTTTTTCAGAGCTTTCCAATTGATTTTTTTCCTAGCAAATTTAATGGTAGAATCTTAAGCTATTACGTATTCTGAAAAAAGAAAAGTAGTGACAACTTGAATTATTCTCGTAGTTATGGTTTTGGAAAGATACACACGAAAATTTCCCATTTAAGCTCGATTTATTCCGTTGAGGGTCCATGACACAGGAAACAAACACTGGATATGTAATGTACTCGACGTCCCCTTTGATATGATACCCCGCATGCCGATCTTCTGTCACGGATTAAAGATTATCCTTTTTGGGACCTTTCCGATCAATATTTTTTTTAGCAAAATGAATTCTAGTTTCCTGACACCCTACTCAATCGAAAGCAACCAAAATTAGCCTTACCCTATTTTTTTCTATTTGGAGGCTTGAATTGGGATATTTTTACTGGACTATCGAGCAAGGGGAGGGAACACTGAATACTGACCAAACATTTTATTTTAAATTTTTACTTTGTTTTCAGCTTAAATTTTAGCTTTTCACTTGGCGATTACAAAACCGCAAAACGACTCTTATTTGTAAAATCTTTAATAAACACTTAATAAATTAATAAATCGTAATGTGTTTCCATTCATTTTAATTGTCATAGAATGCACTTCCTGTAGATCTAACTTTCACAGTTGTTACTTGTAGACTTTTTGAGAAAATTGGGTTAGAGTTCGAAAGTTGCGGGTGGCCCGATACTTTTGACGTCGAGTATTTTTTCTCTAAGAAAGAAAAGAGTGGAATGACGCTTTTTGAAACTCCTCAAACATAACACGTATTGAAAAAATTAATGTAAAAATCAGAAAAGCGCAAATTAGATCAGGTCGTTTTTTTATGTTTCATCATAAGTGACAAAGAGCAACGTGCCTTTCAAAAGATACATTTGCATACCTAGTCCAGGATTTCTTTGTCTCAACATTGTTAGCACCATAACTTTCCAATTTTTATATTTCCATCCAACAAATACGTCTTCGACACATTTCTAGCAAATCATAAAATGAATCTTGTCAGAATCAGACCCAGTCAAATAAGAAATTGTAATTCGTCCTTATCGACCGCAGACATTCAACTAAGCGAATCCAAAAAATATAAGTACGAACGCTCGTGGTGACTACAACTTTAGAATACAAATTGCTACGAGAAAACCTGCAAAAGTGGCATCAACAAGCCACCGTACCGCCTTCACGATAAAAAGATGATTTCCTCTTCCTCGCGACGACCAACCGGCTAGCAGCGAAACGGAAGACATCTTCGCGCCCACTACAAAATGAAAGCAATGTCTGTTGAAATTGTGCTCGGGCCCGTAGAAGTGAAACGTCTGAAAACGAAATTATGCTCAAGTGAAATGAAGTGTAGAATTACGTGTGTGTCCTAACGGGTTGTTAATAAAATAACCGATTTGTTGAAAGAGGAACTTTTCTTTATTGAGGACTGATACGAAGTAATTCGAATACAAATGAGGACTGCCTTAAACTAAAACATGTTCGTCTTCTTATACTAAATTAATGTTGATCCTGCATCTGCAATGATGATGCACATGTGCTTATACGTTCGACTTCGATGTGATGTTTATGTTGTGATGCGAATCAGATGTGTTTATGTTACGATGAGGTTGATGCATCCTGATTGTGTTGAGCGAATGTGTTTATGTGAGGATGGGTTTGATGCATCCTGTTTATGTTGAGCGAATGTGTTTATGTGAAGATGGGTTTGACGCAACCATACTTATGCAGCTGGTGAGTCAAGTTGGGATGGCTGATGGGGTTGTCGTAGCGGTGACGTAACTCGCCCCTCCTTAGGTTTCGACTCCTGGCGAAACTCTGCTAATGGTAGGTTTATGGGTAACACGTCCTCTTGAGGTGGTATAATTTCAGGTGATTCAATTGCATATAATTCGGCTTCTCGTTTCGTTATGTTAATGTTAATCTTATTATTTCTTATTCTATAATACATATGCTTGAAAATTAAAATTATTACAATTAGTATTACAATGGTGAGAAATGAGTAATTTATCCATGATTGTTTTTCATATTTATCTTCAAATGTTTCTAAATCCTGAAGTGTTGTAAAATTTTGTTGTTTCCATTCTATATCTTCCAAAGTTAACTTTTTTATTACGGTATAGTTTTTTATTTTATTAATATTTGGTAATACTATATGGGCAAAATATGGAATTTTCAAATTTCTGTATGTTTTTTCTTGGATAGTTATTTGACAATTATCAAATTTAATAAGTACATTATGACTTACAATATTTGTTACATTATTTTTTCTTCATTACAATTATGTTGAATTCTAGTATTTTTAGCGTTTTTTATTACAATTATGGCTTCAGTTATTTTTTTAACAGTAAAATTTGAGTTCATTTCATATTTACAATTTTGTATTTCTGTTTGAAGTAAATTTTTTATACATTCTTCTTTTATTTCAATTAAATCATTTAAAGTATCTGATGGATAATACAATGTTTTATTATATTCTAATATTTCATTTACATTTGTTACAATTTGTAAATTTTTGTCTTTATTTGGAATTGGTTCCATAGTATATTTTTGGTATTTATTTTTAACATATTGAGGTATTCCAATTACAATTAGTATATAGTTTTCTTTAAATGCAACTGCGGTTGTTATTTTTGGGTACTTATCTATAGTTATTTTAAATATATCGCTTTCTTCATCTTCGATTAAATAACGATTTAATGTTCCAATTTTTGAATTTAATATTATTTCTTTGATTTTTTCAATTTGCTCGTTAAAGTGATTTATATCTGAAAGAATTTTTACTTTTTGTTCAAATGCAGAATAATTACGTTTAATTTCATTGTTGTCTTTACGTATTTCATTTACTTTTATTTTCAATTCATTTTGGTTTTTATTAAATTTTTGTGTTAAAATTTTCATTTGATTGTCAAAATTAGTGTTGAATTTCAAAAGTTTATCCTGGTTTTCTCTCAAAACTTTCTGATTTTTATCAAGGTTGGCAAAATGTGCTTCAATACGTGAGGCATCCTGATCGTCCATAACTCCACCTATCCAACTCAACAATCGTCCATAACCATTAATTAAACCACGTTTTTGTCTAATGTTTTTCGTTTTCTTACAGTCAGTCTTTAGTCCTAGTGTTTCACATAGTTCTGGAGAGTTTACAGGTGTATATGGGTTATTTTGGGTTCTGCTCAGTTTTGCTAATTTGCCATACAAGTTTGGTTTAGTTTTGCTTATTCCAGGTAACCATAATGAATGAATTTCATGTTCTAAATGAGTTAGTTCATGGGCAATATCAGTTAAGTCATAATTAAGAGAATGCAGAATTTCAACGTTTCCTTCTATCTTTTTGAAACTTTCTTCGTAAAGCGTCAAGTTTATTGTGTGAATTATGTGGGTGTAGTGATCTATTAATTGTACCTTTTCTTTTTGTACCAATATGTAACCGTTTCCGTCCGCAATGTTGGTCATCTCTATTACCTGAGTTGACGAGACTGGTATCAGTATCAGTAGAAGAATTATGGTTGCTGGAACGAAAGGGAGTTATTAACTCTGAATTTTGAAATTTTCTTTTGGCTAAATGTTGATTTTTGTGAAATTTTCTTGTATCATTACTTCTAATGAATTTATTCCTTGGATCTAATTTGGTTTTAGGGTTAGCATTAACGAAATTTTTATTTATATCTCTTTCTAGTCTATTTTTATTTAAATTTTTAATACTGTTTTCCTTGTTTTTAATAAGTGTTTCATATATTTTTGGATTGTTACCTAAACCATGATGTACGTCAATTGGTCTTTCATTCGTGCTTGAATGGATAGTTCTATTGTATAAATGTAAAATTTCTGTCAAAGGGTTTTCATGAAATAAGGTTTCTTTCTGCTTTTGTCTTGCGTTAAATATTCTAAGATTTTCGGCTAAAGTATTATGAAAACGTTCCACATCTGCGTTTCCAGTGTGGTAGTTAGCAGTAGTAAAGTGTATTTGGATTTCTTCTTGTAGAAAATAGTTTTTAATTATTTCTGTTTTAAATGCTGTTTCGTTATCGAGTATTATTTTCTTTGGTTTTCCCATTATGTTCAATATGTTTTTGATTCCATTTAGTATATCTACCCAATTTCTCGATTTAATTTTATCTAATGCTGCATATTTGGAGAATTTATCGATACAAGTTAAATAAAGATCAGTTTTTGTTTTATACCAAACATCCATATGATATATTTCCTGTTGTTTTCGAGGTGTTTCAGTAAGTTTGAATGGTTCTTTTATAGGTTTCCTATCGTATTTGGAGCATAGACATAAATGACAATTATTAATAAGTTTAGCTATTTCGTCTTTGATATGAGGATAGAAGTATTTTGTTTTTATTTCAGAGTATATTTTATTAATTCCTGCATGATTCATTTTAACATGTACTTTCAAAATTATTTCTTTTATTTCTTCATCTGAAGCATTCATAAGCCTGTAGTTTGTTTTTATATAAATTATATTTTTGTTATCTCTTTTCCATTTAATGTATTCCTGTTGGAAATTTCTGAAAATTGTATCATCTGTAAACATTATTCCTACTTTACCAAATTTAGGTGAATGTTCCATAAGTATTTTCCTGTATTCTTCTTCACAAGGGTTCTTTAATTGACAGATAATTGTTTTAGCTTTTTTATATGTTTCTGTTGTGACTTTATCAATTTTACCTTTTTTAACTATAATTTGGTGTCTGAACAAATTGAGTGGTCCTTCGGAAATTTGCATGTAATGAGTATCATCTTCTTGTGCACTATGAATTGTAGCTAAATTGGATTGATTAACTGAGTTGTTTACGTATATTTCAACACGTGATAATGCATCTGCGACTACGTTTTCTTTACCTTTAATGTACTGTACATCGAAATTGAATTCTTCAAGTTTAACTTTCCATCTTTGAAGCTTAGAATTGGGTTCTTTGACTGAACTTAACCATTGTAATGGTCTGTGGTCTGTTTTAATCGTAAAACGTCTACCGTAAAGGTATGGTCTAAAATACTTAGTTGACCAAACGATTGCAAGAAGTTCTTTCTCGATCGTTGAATATTGGATTTCATGTTCGTTGAGAGTTCTGGATGCGAAACTAATTGGGTGTCCTTCTTGTGAAAGGACGGCTCCAATAGCGAAATTGGATGCATCGGTTGTCAACGTAAAATGTTTGTTATAATCGGGATATTTTAATATTGGTTCAGTTGAAATAAGTAATTTTAATTTTTCAAAAGATTCTACAAAGTCTGCATCATTTGGGTTTATTTTTGAGCCCTTTTTGAGTCTTAATGTAAGTGGTTTTGCGATTGCAGCGAAATCCTTAATGAATTTCCTATAATATCCGGCAAGGCCTAAAAATGATTTTATTTCTTTACTTGTTCGGGGTAATGGAAATTTAGTTATTGCTGAAATTTTCTCTGGGTTTGGTTTAATACCTTTTGTTGTCACAATATGACCTAAAAATTCAGTTTCTTTACGCAAAAATTCACATTTATCTTGTTGTATTTTCAAATTTGCTTTTCTGAGACATTCGAAAATAGTTTTAATTGATTTTATGTGTTCAACTAGGGATGTAGAAAAAATTACTATGTCATCTAAATACACGAGACAAATTTTACCAATGTGATCCTTCAATACTCCATTAATCATTCTCTGGAATGTGGAAGGTGCATTTTTAAGACCAAATGGCATTCGAAGAAATTCGTAATGTCCATTGTTTGTTGAGAATGCTGTTTTTTCAATATCAGCAGGGTCCATTTCAATTTGATGGAAACCTCTAGCAAGATCAATAGTTGTGAAATATTGACTCTGACCAAGTTTCCCTAAAATATCATCAATACATGGAATTGGGTATTTGTCGTCAATTGTATTTTCATTGACTTTCCTATAATCAATAACAATGCGCCATTTTTTATTACCAGAAGCATCTGCTTTCTTTGGTACTATCCAAATGGGACTTGAGTATGGTGAACTTGAATTTCGTATTATACCCTGTAATAGTAATTCTTTAATTTGTTTTTCAACTTCTTTTTCATGACATTGAGGATAACGGTATGTGCGAGTATAAATAGGTTTATCAGTTGTCATTTTAATTTTATGTTTCACTTCACTTGTAAAACTTAAATTGGAATCAGGTTGATAAAAGACATCATTATGTTCCCTAATGAGTTTATCTAGCATCTCCTTTTCTTCCATATTTAAATGATTATCTCTTCTAGTAATCATTTTTCCCTGAGATTTTTCCATTTCTAGTTTTTCTAGAGATTGTTCCATTACTGTATTATAGTTTTCTGATTCTTCGTCAGTTTTATTTTTATATAATTTATTCACTTTTTTATTAAGTGTAATAGTAGATTTATTATAATTTATGATGGCTTCGTTAGGGATCAAATTGTCATTCCCGATAAGTCCATCAAAATTATCATGAAACTTTGTAACTAGAAACTTCATTTTATTTGGTGAATTAAATTCACTTAGAGGGGGAATAATTGCTTGTTGAGCAATAGGGACTATGCCACTAATTGATTTTAATAAAATTGGTTGATTTAAGTCAAAAATTTTGTCAGGACTACAAATTCCAGGATTTAATATAGAATGAGTGGCTCCAGTATCCACGAGTAAGCGGATGAAACCAAGTCTTGTACGAATTTTTACATATGGCAATTGTAATGAGTTTCCGAGGCTTCTAGCTGAAAATTTTCGGCTAAGTCCTCTTGTAAGTTATTATTCCGATACTGATCAGAATTATCGACCTCCATAGGTTCCTGATTTGTGTGGGAATAATGGGGCATTTGGAAGGTTCTTCTAGTTTGTTGTGAAGTTCCAAAATTGTTGTATTGATTAAACCTGTTGTCTTGGTTAAAACGTTGTTGAGTACTTCTAACATGGTTATGCATGGATTCGGGTTTTCGGTAATAATTATTTCTGGGTACGAAGTTATGCTGAACTGGACGAGGGGGTTGAACGTTATAATATTGTTTTTGATGTTCATGTCCGTCATGTCTGTCTTGTCTGAAATTGTTATTTTTTCCTAAATAGTTTCTCTTATGAGGATTACTGGTATAATTTGTATAATTGCCTTCCTGAACCAATCTGAAAGCTTCTTCAAGAGAACCAGGATTTCGAGAGTATAACATAGATCTGACCGGTTCGGGGGTTTTGCCCTTAAAAATTTCCAACGCGGCACTCAAATTATGTTCGATATGATCGGTAAACGGTAAATTTCTAGTTTCTAATTCAACTTTGGTTTTTGTATTTAATGTTTTTAAATTGTATTGTATTTTTTCATAAAATTCCGCAATTGTGCCTGTACATTTAAGTGCTCTTAAATCATCATATAATTTCATACTATTTTTATGTGAACAAAAATTATTCATTAATAGGAGTTTAGTCTGGGACCAATTAGTTACATTATTGTGAATTTCTATTAGTTGTCTTGCTTTACCTTTTAGCCTTGAATAAATGGCCTCCATGATTATTAGTTGGCTATCGTTATTGTACCTCCTTACATGTGGTATAATGCGATCCACTTTGGTTATGAAACTGTTGATGTCTTCTCTTCCATCAAATTCGGGGATGCTTGCGACATATTTCAGGGGATCCACGTTTAATGCGAGATTTTCGTCCTCTCTTGGTAGTTCTGGTAAGTCTCCTTCCAACATTTTGGCTTTTTATTTGTTTAAATCACAATCACTTAATTTATGATGTTATGATTTTATTAACTCTTTTAGGATTACCGCTGGTGGGGTCCTTTGGAGTTTGTATTATTACTCTCTTATTGGATTACCACTGGTGGGGTCCAACAGAGTTGATTTGTATTAATGTATCTAAAAGGATTACCACTGGTGGGGTCCTTGAAAGATTTTATTTTTTTAATGTTTTTTTAATTTTACTAGCACAAATTTTCCACTAGTTACACTAATCGAAACTCTATTTCCACTTTCTGGAACATAGATTTTGTTCGAAGAACCGACTGCGCCAATTACGTGTGTGTCCTAACGGGTTGTTAATAAAATAACCGATTTGTTGAAAGAGGAACTTTTCTTTATTGAGGACTGATACGAAGTAATTCGAATACAAATGAGGACTGCCTTAAACTAAAACATGTTCGTCTTCTTATACTAAATTAATGTTGATCCTGCATCTGCAATGATGATGCACATGTGCTTATACGTTCGACTTCGATGTGATGTTTATGTTGTGATGCGAATCAGATGTGTTTATGTTACGATGAGGTTGATGCATCCTGATTGTGTTGAGCGAATGTGTTTATGTGAGGATGGGTTTGATGCATCCTGTTTATGTTGAGCGAATGTGTTTATGTGAAGATGGGTTTGACGCAACCATACTTATGCAGCTGGTGAGTCAAGTTGGGATGGCTGATGGGGTTGTCGTAGCGGTGACGTAACTGTAGACCATTTTTGTCAACGTTACCACATTAGGCCCGTTCACTAGGCCTAGACAATGTGGCACTTTTAACCAAATATTGCAGAACACATTGCTAGCTGAATACTAAAACTTTGTCTTCGTGACTATGGATGCTATGGTCCTTTCACCAATCTCGTCAATGATTACAAGGGTTTTCGTTACAACACGTATCCAAGATATTCCCACTGAGAGTGTACTTTATAGATTGAACCATAACCACACGTTTCAGATTTTTTTCTTATGTTCGTCACTTTGTCCGAAAACGAGGATTCCCTTTATGTCGAGTGGACACAACGAACCCCACAGGTCGTTACGTTCATAGCAATATCATTGCTGATGTGTGCATGGTTATATCCTTTTTTTGGGTGTAGCATGTTCGCTTAGAAATCTGTGAAACGGTACTTGGCGGTGTACATTTCGTCTCTGCGTACGTTCAAAATTATTATCATTACTCCCAAGAAAGATAATTTTATGGATACTTATTGGCTGACATCCTAGATAGATGGCGTCCGTTATGCGGCCGGATTTTATTACCAACCGAATTGGAAAAATATCCCCCGAAATGATTATATCATAAATCTCGTGGCATTAGCGGCGAATTAATCAAAATCTATTTGTTGCGAAAAGCTATAAGGATGTCACGTGGAAGAGAGGGGCATCTTTATCGATTGGAGAACGAATTTCGCTGTAAGGACATTTGGAGAAAGCTTACACCATGGCCACTAATCAAAATATCTGAATAATTGGTCGTCGTTAATCGGAAGGAAAGTGTCGAGAATTCGAAGGTCTTAGAGAGATAATCATCGGAGAAAATTAGACAGTCGGTAGTGGAAGATTTATTTGAGAAATTTATTATTTGGTGTAAAATTGTATACTTGTAATAAAGTATTTTGAGGATGGAGCTCAAGTATCTAAAATTGCGCAGGTCAGGCTACTCAGCGAGTCTGCAGGGGCAAGCGCTGATGTGTCGCAGAACACACCGTTGGGATGGCTTTTTGTTGCCTGTTTCCCATTATCCTCTCAATAAAAAAGTATTTCGCCTGCATAGGTATGAGCGGACATGAATTAACTACATACATCGTTTTGTTCAAGCCGACTGCAGAAAAAAATTAAAATATAAATGGAGGAGCCAAAAAAGCTATTTGCTTCCAGCAAGTCTCTATTATTAAAGATATAAGCAGTAAGCATAATAAACCGAAATCTGCAGATCATATTTACAAAACGGGTCGATATCCATAGCATCCACCCCTGTTTTGCTCAAATTTCAACCAAATTTAAGTAAATTACATATTTATTCTACCGGCAAAAAAAACACACACACACAAGCCGAAATTATTCCAAAAAGTTTACTATTCCCAATTATTTTCCAATTCCACAAGTAAACAAATTTATGCAATTTACTTCTCAACTACTGGGTCGTGTTCTACATTTTACAAAATTTAATATTCAAAAAATCTGCCTACCATACTCATTCGAAATGTGGACTGTTTCGTAAATGCGATAATACAAAAAGTACGGGAAAAACCGAATACACACATAGTATACGTAATATTGGTAAAAGGATCGTCATGGGGATGGTGTATCATAATATTTTCGCATAAATTTAATGAGCGCACTTGAACTCTCCTTTTCTATCCTATCGTTTTACGCAGGCATAAAGGTCCTATGGACATGGTTCATGTTTCGTGTGTACTCATCGTCGTCAGGGCGAATATACTACAAGTAGAGCATACATACAATCGCCGTAGAAAAACCCATAGAATTATAAATTCAAATTGAAAGTGGAGATCATTTGAATATTTAGGAATATGGGACGAGCAGTAGTGTATAGCAACAATTACCAATTTTGAAACGTAACAGAGACTTGTTTACTGCTCCTTTTTGACTGTGCACGATTATTATTCCTTCAGCCGTTTTTGTACGTACCTACGAGTATGAAACGAAATGTCTTATAATGTTATGCATGTCTTGTGTATTTCCTGCATAAATGGGTTATTATTTTAAGAGCAGTTGCAGACAGTGTTGCCAACTGGAAATTTAGAAAACGGCTAAATTTAGCCGGAAAACCGGCTATATTTTTTTCAAAAACGGCCAAAATTCCGGCTAAATAAATTTCAGACAGAAAAACGGCCAAAAAACCGGCTAAATCATACAAAACAGTCACATTACGAAAAAATATAGTAAACAACTGATTTTAATAACTTTATTTCTTTTCTGGAGTACTACCCTTAAACTATGCAGACAGATTTCTTAGTTTTATTACATATTATGCTCCAATCGCTGGCGTTACAGTCAAAATATACTTTGTTCGGAGTTAGATGGCTCAACTAGTCAAAATTGTTGTATACAGGTACAATTTCTCGGTCAAGTCCAAGTTCGAAATTGTGGAACATAAAATTCGTAGAAGGAACGTCCAATGCGTAACTATGGGCAAGGGCAACCGTATTTATGTGTGGATATCTTACCATCATCGCACCTGAACAATCTTATACTTTGATTAAAATTTAACTATTTTAGGCCCAAGACACATATCAAAATCATCATGACGATAATCCATCATGATGTTCATCATCGAAATTGGAGTTACACATATGCTTTCGTCATTAGAATTCGTCATTTACTTTTGACGTTTGTGTAAATGGTGAAAATGTCCCTCACAATTGCGATATTTTGATGAATATTCTGTTAATAATTTGAGGACACACTTTTCTAAAAGAATTTGAATAGAAATATGTAAAGATTGATAAGAAATTTAATATTTTTGTAAACATTCCCCAGTTATTATTGAGCAAATGATGGTCCAAATGCGTAATTTAGAACTCGTGCTAATGATGATAAATTTGTGTCTTTCAAATATATGTGTTGTTATTCATTTTCGAATTTGAGCACCCCAAATTTTATTTTCAATAGTTACGAAATTGATGTTCCACGAATTTGATGCTCCAAAGATAAGAAATTGATGTTCCAAAATTATGAGCTTGGCCGGGAAATGGTGTAGATTTTTGATAAATTTGTGGCCACAAACCCAACAACAAAATGCAATGGATCTACGAAAATGTGTAGTTTCTATGAATCGTCAGACGTTGTGAAAGTAGCTTGCCCAGTAAACAACAAAAATTACATTTAAGTGTGTATATATTTCAGGGGCAACTTACTCCCTTCTTCAGCACAAAAGCTAAGTGCTGAAGAAGGGGAAAAGTTGCCCCCGAAATATATACTCACTTAAATCTAATTTTTGTAGTTTACTGGGCAAGCTGTCGGATTAGTGCACAACGTTAGTGTTGAACACTACAAAGTTCTGGCGATATTATCAATATCTATGAATAGCGCTAAAAGCGCTTGTACTTAATCTGGCACCACAGATACCGTATCTGTGGTAAAGAATTGACACTTTGAAATGGAAAATGTTCAGGTACACCCATGCTTCAAGAATTGCTCAGCAAAGAATTTTATCTAAGAAACTGTCTTCCATTTTGCAAATTATTCAGCATATTGGTGGTTAGTAAATTACATGCTTAGACTAGGTACTAATATCGTCAGTTTACATGAAACCCTAAATTTATTGAAGAAAGGCAAGTCTCCGCGGTAAATTTTTCCCAGGAGACATAAATGCAAGTTTTCCTCTACGTGGCCACAGTAGGTACTTACCCTATTACACGATAATAAGTGTATATTGAAATAGTTTCACGGCGATTAATTATTTTGTTTGTGAATATTGAAAAATGTATTCTAGTTTCAAAGTAAAAAAAAATCATAAAATAGCCGGAAAAACGGCCGAAGAAAATCAATTCCGGCTAAAAATCCGGCCGGCCGGAACTAGAAATTTCTTCCGGCTAAACAGCACGGTTTCCGGCTAAATTTGGCCGGAAAACGGCTAAATTGGCAACACTGGTTGCAGAACAAGTTAATGGGAAAATGAATGAGCAACAAGGTGTTTTTGCAAAAAAGGGTTTGCATTGGAATATATTTATGAATCATTTAAATTTTCCGAATTAAATTAGGTAGATACTATACCATACTGTATGATATTAGGTACCCTCTAAAACAACATAATTAATGGAGGCTTTTACGAATACACTCATACGGCCGTCGGAAGGTTTTTGCCCATTGGCGAAGAAACTTTGCGGTACATTTTTATAGGGAAAAGTAATGGCATAATACATACATACATCATAAATGAAACTGAACTGTTTTAACAACACAAAGTAAATTAGAGAAAATTTTTGACTATTATACATTATTTCGTCTAATCGGAAAATTGCTTCAAGGTCAATGCCTGCTCTAGCGTTTTTGATGCTGTGGAAAGACGATAAATTGCCCTCCTAAAATTGTTCTTAAAGAGTTCATGAATGCTTCGACATAATCATTTCATTAGGCAGGATGCTTATTTGACTAATTTTGAACCCCATCAATGAAATTGGGTTTAACACATTGAATAGCGCAAAATTAATCATCCTATCGGAAGATGTAAAATTTTTTGCAAATGCCGATGCCGTTTTTAATATTTCTGAACTACATTGCTCAAAAACACATTTCCTAGGCTTCAAAAAGCAATATTATTTTGGCAATGACACGGAAAAGCAGCCCCTTCAATTGGCCGACTGCTCTCCATAGTTAGTTTGAAATGATGATGACCAGCAAGAACTAAATTTGCAAATAAGCTGTTGAAACGCATATTTAGGTAGGAAACCATGTTCAGCTTTTCACCTGCTTAAGGGACCAGATTAATCTGCTTTTCTATTTAGGCCAGTCATTTTATGATTTTAGGTCGCACAAAATAGCTCGGCACTGTTTTTTTTGGGATATTGTTAGGGTAGATACCAAAAGTGTACCACAAAGTTTGCAACTTCGAAAACCTGTGCTAACCCCGTGTACCTCAAAAAACCTCATAATTTTCGGACTTTTTCATATTTTCATTTGTAATTTCCAAAAGATGCTTCCTACAAGAAAGTCGTCTACTGGATTTTTAAAGCTAACAAAACCTTCTTTAATTTGAGCCCAGCTCCAGCTTTGCAGGTGCAAAGGATCCCAAGAAACAGCACTTTAAACACTGTTTTTTGTAAAAATAAAGTTCGAAATCATAATTTTAGTCATCTTCCGAACTAAATATCGGCTTAACCCTTCTGTCGGCACAAAGGTCTGGCCAGACCTTTTGCACTATAATTTGGTCATAAAAGTATAGAAGATCAAATCGCAGCGACTTCATATTTCATGATATCCTAGAATATTATGTTTAGAAGCATTTTGCAAAAATTTGAAAAAATCGGTTGAAGTTTTGAGTATGATTTTGATGATTTTCAATTTATAGTGCTTTTTCATACCCAATAGGTCTGGCCCATTCTTCTCTTGATGTAAAAAGATCAAATATGAAATTATCTTAAAATTCTCCTATTTATGATGTAACAATGTTATTAAAATTCAATTTGTACTATAAACGATAAAAATTTCTCAGATTTTTCTTTGAAAATCCGTGAAGTTCGGGAAATAAGTATGCCTAATTTTATAATCAACTGCGAGTTGATTCAAGGAAACTCAAACCAGTTTTGTAATAGTTAGGACTGAGTATGAGGGACTTACGAACGTCTTTCTAAATAGATTTGATCAAGATATTTACGAAAAATTTAGAATGAAATGATTTTCGCGCTTGAAAATTCCCTATTTCTTTCCACCTGCTTCCCTAAATCTGCAGGCTAATATCGATGTAAAATCAACAAAGCGCCAAATATTTGCCCAAAGATATTGTTATTGAAAAACGCGAACAAACTCTCTACTAGATATACGCCATGAAAATAGAGAAGCAAAAAGACATGAAAATAAGGTAAAAACATGTTTACAAACGCTTGAAGTCAGACGGTTATCATCAGGGGCACTATTTTTGTATAATATAATTAACGGTCACATTAACTCACCCGAATTATTAGCGGAAATTTCACTTAATATTCCTATTCGTAATACACGTAGCCATCAGCTGTTTTCTCTCTCTACACATAGAACTAATTACAACCATAATGCACCGTTGGAAAGAATTAAAAGAATTGGTAATGGATTATCACAATTTATTGATTTTTTTAATTCTAATAAGATTTTAATTAAAAACATAATTTTTCAAATACATTCTTTGCCTTAACGCTACAATTTTAGTATTAGTATTAATATTCATTAACATTTGTCCTTTTTTTTTTTTCATTTTTATATTATTATATATTGTGTTTATTTGGAATTTTTTGCTCGTATTGCTTATGTGAAATTTTATTTTGTAAATGGACTACCAGTCCGTGAAAATGATAATAAATAAATAAATAATAATACCACCTCAAAATATGTCCACTTAAAAACGCTACTAGTGTATCTACATAAATGATTTTGTTACTTTTATTGTTTCAAAATGGCAGTAAGGAATTGATAGAATGATTCTACCGATAAAAATTTCACCTTTTCTAAAAAATAAAGTTTTTTTCTCAGTAGGTCCAGCCAGACCTATTGGGTATAGAATATGCATATTGTAGGTGGTGCCGACAGAAGGGTTAAATGCGCATTCTACGGAGAAAGTCTTGTGACACGAAGTTATAAACCAGTTACTTAGCAGTATATATGTCGGAACGAATAGAATCGGACCATGGGGTAATAGGGCTGCCTCTAGAAATTAGGTTCTTCTAAGAATTTTTTTTTTCTTTATGCACCTATATTAACCAAACTTCACCCAGATGTGTTCCTGATGGCTAAGCCTCAAAAAATATCTAGGAACGGATGAAATTGGAACACTACGTCATAGGGCTGTCATACAAACCAACCCCTGAAAATTAGGTTCTTCTAAGAAAAACCAACCTTAACCAAACCTCACCCAAATGTTTTCTAGTAAAGCCTCAAAACATATTTAGGAATGGATGGAATCGGAACATTACGTCATATACAAGATACCAGAAGTGTACCACCAAGTTTGCAATTTTGAAAAACCTGTGCTAACCCCGTGAACCTCAAAAAACCTCATAATTTTCGGACTTTTTTCATATTTTGATTTGTAATTTCCAAAAGATGCTTCCTACAAGAAAGTCGTCTACCAGATTTTTAAAGCTAACAAAGCCTTCTTTAATTTGAGCCTACCTCTAGCTTTCCAGGTGCAAAGGATCCCAAGATACAGCACTTTAAACACACAGTTCGAAATCGTAATTTTAGTCATCTTCCGAACTAAATATCGGCTTAAATGCACATTCTACGGAGAAAGTCTTGTGACACGAAGTTTTAAGGCAGTTACTTAGCAGTATATATGTCGGAGCGAATAGAGTCGGACCATGGCGTCATAGGGCTGCCCTTGAAAATTAGGTTCTTCTAAGAAATTTTTTTTTCTTTATGTATCAATATTAACCAAAACTCATCCTAGTGTGTTCCTGGTAAAGCGTCAAAAAATATATAGGAATGGATGATACCAGAACATTACGTCATAGGGCTGTCCTACAAACCAACCTCTGGAAATTAGGTTCTTCTATGGAAAACTTTTTTCTTTATGAACCATTCTTAACTAAACCTCACCCAAATGTATCTTGGGATCCTTTGTACCTAAAAAGCTGTAGTTGCGCTCAAATTAAAGAAAATTTTATAAGCTTTAAAAGTTAAGTGGACGACTTTCTTGTAGGAAACACCTTTTAAAAATTACAAACCAAAAAATCAAAAAAGTCCGAAAATTTGAGTTTTTTTAGGGTCACGGGGTTAGCACAGGTTTTTTGAAGTTGCAAACTTGGTGGTACACTACTGGTATCTATCCTAGTAATACCCCAAAAAAACAGAGCCGAGCAATTTTTTTGCGACCTAACGCCTTATATTTCGGTTTATTGACTGGCCTAAAAAAGGAACTTATATGAAATGAGTTGATATATGACCTTTCCTATGCGTATTGAAAAAGTTGACTTTTGAGACTATTCTGGGACACCCTGTTAACCCTTTCACGGACAGAACGTCTATAGACGTCCAATTTTGAGCATTTGACATACAAATCGTGTCAAATTTTGGCGTTGTGTCCGGCAATGAGTTAACTTGGTCCTCCAAACTTGAAAAGTATTCGTGCTAGACACTATTACCATTCTATGCATTGCCACCAAATTTCATATTCATTGTTTAATCCAGTCACAAGATAAACAGTGAAAAAAATGCTTAATAAGACGCTGCCCTGGTATGTATTGTCAAACGCCTTTACCATAGATTAGGTTCGCTATATTTCCGGTTTGGATTAAGTTATTCGAATGAAAATTTTGCAGAGGTATTCCTTATGTCATTTCTTAAAAACTAAGAAGGGCTGCACACGCACAAATTGAGATTTCACAAATTTACTGTTATTTACTTTTTCTTAGCAAATGTCAACAGTTTTAGTATTTAGCATATATAAGCTCATATTGACCAATCCTTATGAAAAGTTGCACATCGGTCGGTACCTATAACGGTTTAGAAAAACCGAGGTGAAAACGTAAACTTAACTTCAGACGCCAGCAACTCCGTTACTGTTACTGGAAACTGGAAAAAGCTAACTGATATGAAATGTAGTCGTTGAGTTCTTTGATTTAACGTGCATCAAGTTAGCGGAACAACTTTTGAAAATGGACTCGGCGACTTTACAGTAATTTGCCGCTAATTTGTTGTGAATTAGTTGTGGAAAAATTAATTTTGTCGCTCTTCATTTTCACTGAGAAAATGGGTGTTCCGCTAACTTGACGTCAAGTTAGCGGAACAACTTTCAAGGATCAAGTCGGGACTTGTACCGTTCTCTTCCGCTATTTTGTTGTGAATTAGTTGTGAAAACAAAAATTTTGTCGCTCTTCATTTTCACTAAGAAAATGGGTGTTCCGCTAACTTGACGTCAAGTTAGCGGAAAAACTTTCACGGATCAAGTCGGAACTTATACCGTTCCCTTCCGCTATTTTGTTGTGAATTAGTTGTGAAAGAAAAAAATTTGTCGCTCTTCACCATCAGCGGGAAATTGTAGTTTCCTGTTTGTGACGTCACGATGGAACAGCCCCACTTTACCCGCTCGAATCAAGTCGCGGAGCATGTCATAATTTGCTGCAAGGATAATACGAATGAGATGTTAAAAAAACGATTTTGTCGCTCCTCGCCATTAACGGTAAAATGCACTTTTCCATATTACGTTGACGTCACTATCTCAAACAACCTACTTTTCCTGATCACACCGTGTCGGCGAGTATGTCAAAATTTGCCTCTTGGCTAATTACAATTAGTTGTGAAAAGAATGATTTTGTCGCTCTCTTTTTTACGCGGGAAAACGCGGTTTTCCAAATTATGACGTCACTATGGGAGAAAACCCACTTTTCCTGATCGGAACGACTTGGGGTGTATGGCATAATTTTGCCGCTTGGCTAATACGAATTAGTTGTGAAAAGAATGATTTTGTCGCTCTTCGCCATCGGTGAAAAAACGCGGTTTTCCATTTTATGACGTCACTATGGGAGAAAACCCACATTTCCTGATCGGATCGGCTTGGAGAGTATGGCATAATTTGCCGCTTGGCTAATACGAATTAGTTGTGAAAAGAATGATTTTGTCGCTCCCTTCTATCCGCGGGAAAACGCGGTTTTCCATTTTATGACGTCACTATGGGAGAAAACCCACTTTTCCTGATCGGATCGACTTGGGGAGTATGGCATAATTTGCCGCTTGGCTAATACGAATTAGTTGTGAAAAGAATGATTTTGTCGCTCTTCGCCATCGGCGAGAAAACGCGGTTATCTATATTATGACGTCACGATGGGAGAAAACCCACTTCTCCTGATCGGCTCGACTTGGGGAGTATGGCATAATTTGCCGCTTGGCTAATACGAATTAGTTGTGAAAAGAATGATTTTGTCGCTCCCTTCTATCCGCGGGAAAACGCCGTTTTCGATTTTATGACGTCACTATGGGAGAAAACCCACTTTTCCTCATCGGATCGACTTGGTGAGTATGGCATAATTTGCCGCTTGGCTAATACGAATTAGTTGTGAAAAGAATGATTTTGTCGCTCTTCGCCATCGGCGAGAAAACGCGATGTTCCATTTTATGACGTCACTATGGGAGAAA
The DNA here is from genome assembly GCA_949715475.1 of Microchrysa polita. Classification (NCBI taxonomy): domain Eukaryota; kingdom Metazoa; phylum Arthropoda; class Insecta; order Diptera; family Stratiomyidae; genus Microchrysa; species Microchrysa polita. The sequence continues at coordinate 97,832,794 of OX454416.1, forward strand.
ACCCACTTTTCCTGATCGGATCGACTTGGTGAGAATGGCATAATTTGCCGCTTGGCTAATACGAATTAGTTGCGAAAAGAATGATTTTGTCACTCCCTTATATCCGCGGAAAAACGCGGTTTTCCCTATTATGACGTCACTATGGGAGAAAACCCACTTTTCCTGATCGGATCGACTTGGTCAGTATGGCATACTTTGCCGTTTGGCTAATACGAATTAGTTGTGAAAAGAATGATTTTGTCGCTCTTCGCTATCGGTAAGAAAACGCGATTTTCCCAATTATGACGTCACTATGGGAGAAAACCCACATTTCCTGATCGGATCGACTTGGTGAGTATGGCATAATTTGCCGCTTGGCTAATACGAATTAGTTGTGAAAAGAATGATTTTGTCGCTCTTCACCATCGGCGAGAAAACGCGATTTTCCATTTTATGACGTCACTGTGGGAGAAAACCCACTTTTCCTGATCGGATCGACTTGGGGAGTATGGCATAATTTGCCGCTTGGCTAATACGAATTAGTTGTGAAAAGAATGATTTTGTCGCTCTTCGCTATCGGTAATAAAACGCGGTTTTCCCTATTATGACGTCACTATGGGAGAAAACCCACATTTCCTGATCGGATCGACTTGGTGAGTATGGCATAATTTGCCGCTTGGCTAATACGAATTAGTTGTGAAAAGAATGATTTTGTCGCTCTTCGCCATCGGCGAGAAAGCGCGATTTTCCATTTTATGACGTCACTATGGGAGAAAACCCACTTTTCCTGATCGGATCGACTTGGGCAGTATGGCATAATTTGCCGCTTGGCTAATACGAACTAGTTGTGAAAAGAATGATGTTGTCGCTCTTCGCCATCGGCGAGAAAACGCGGTTATCCATATTATGACGTCACGATGGGAGAAAACCCACTTTTCCTGATCGGATCGACTTGGGGAGTATGGCATAATTTGCCGTTTGGCTAATACGAATTAGTTGTAAAAAGAATGATTTTTTCGCTCTTCGCTATCGGTAAGAAAACGCGGTTTTCCCTATTATGACGTCACAATGGGAGAAAACCCACATTTCCTTATCGGATCGACTTGGTGAGTATGGCATAATTTGAGTTATATGAAGTTTGGAAACTCACCATCTCGAATGTGGATTTTTTTTATTTAGATCGATAGGAAATCGTTTGTCGGTGATTGTCGGTCTATTAAAAAGGTTTGTCGGTGAGTTTCCAAACTTCATATAACTCAAATTATGCCATACTCACCAAGTCGATCCGATAAGGAAATGTGGGTTTTCTCCCATAGTGACGTCATAATAGGGAAAACCGCGTTTTCTTACCGATAGCGAAGAGCGACGAAATCATTCTTTTCGCAACTAATTCGTATTAGCCAAGCGGCAAATGATGCCATTCTCACCAAGTCGATCCGATCAGGAAATGTGGGTTTTCTCCCATAGCGACGTCATAAAATGGAAAACCGCGTTTTCTCACCGATAGCGAAGAGCGACAAAATCATTCTTTTCACAACTAATTCGTATTAGCCAAGCGGCAAATTATGCCATACTCCCCAAGTCGATCCGATCAGGAAATGTGGGTTTTCTCCCATAGTGACGTCATAATAGGGAAAACCGCGTTTTTCCGCGGATAGAAGGGAGCGACAAAATCATTCTTTTCACAACTAATTCGTATTAGCCAAGCGGCAAATTATGCCATTCTCACCAAGTCGATCCGATCAGGAAATGTGGGTTTTCTCCCATAGTGACGTCATAAAATGGAAAACCGCGTTTTCTCACCGATAGCGAAGAGCGACAAAATCATTCTTTTCACAACTAATTCGTATTAGCCAAGCGGCAAATTATGCCATACTCCCCAAGTCGATCCGATCAGGAAATGTGGGTTTTCTCCCATAGTGACGTCATAAAATGGAAAACCGCGTTTTCTTACTGATAGCGAAGAGCGACAAAATCATTCTTTTTACAACTAATTCGTATTAGCCAAACGGCAAATTATGCCATTCTCACCAAGTCGATCCGATCAGGAAATGTGGGTTTTCTCCCATAGTGACGTCATAAAATGGAAAACCGCGTTTTCTCACCGATAGCGAAGAGCGACAAAATCATTCTTTTCACAACTAATTCGTATTAGCCAAGCGGCAAATTATGCCATACTCCCCAAGTCGATCCGATCAGGAAATGTGGGTTTTCTCCCATAGTGACGTCATAATAGGGAAAACCGCGTTTTTCCGCGGATAGAAGGGAGCGACAAAATCATTCTTTTCACAACTAATTCGTATTAGCCAAGCGGCAAATTATGCCATTCTCACCAAGTCGATCCGATCAGGAAATGTGGGTTTTCTCCCATAGTGACGTCATAAAATGGAAAACCGCGTTTTCTCACCGATAGCGAAGAGCGACAAAATCATTCTTTTCACAACTAATTCGTATTAGCCAAACGGCAAATTATGCATTCTCACCAAGTCGATCCGATCAGGAAAAGTGGGTTTTCTCCCATAGTGACGTCATAATAGGGAAAACCGCGTTTTTCCGCGGATAGAAGGGAGCGACAAAATCATTCTTTTCACAACTAATTCGTATTAGCCAAGCGGCAAATTATGCCATACTCACCAAGTCGATCCGATCAAGAAAAGTGGGTTTTCTCCCATAGTGACGTCATCATTTGGAAAACCGCGTTTTCCCGCGTAAAGAAGAGAGCGACAAAATCATTCTTTTCACAACTAATTGTAATTAGCCAAGAGACAAATTTTGACATACTCCCCTGTCGGTGCGATCAGGAAAAGTAGGTTGTTTGAGATAGTGACGTCAACGTAATATGGAAAAGTGCATTTTACCGTTAATGGCGAGGAGCGACAAAATCGTTTTTTTAACATCTCATTCGTATTATCCTTGCAGCAAATTATGACATTTTCCGCGACTTGATTCGAGCGGGTAAAGTGGGGCTGTTCCATCGTGACGTCACAAACAGGAAACTACAATTTCCCGCTGATAGTGAAGAGCGACAAATTTTTTTCTTTCACAACTAATTCACAACAAAATAGCGGAAGGGAACGGTATAAGTTCCGACTTGATCCGTGAAAGTTGTTCCGCTAACTTGACGTCAAGTTAGCGGAACACCCATTTTCTCAGTGAAAATGAAGAGCGACAAAATTTTTTTTTTCACAACTAATTCACAACAAAATAGCGGAAGAGAACGGTACAAGTCCCGACTTGATCCTTGAAAGTTGTTCCGCTAACTTGACGTCAGTGAAAATGAAGAGCGACAAAATTAATTTTTCCACAACTAATTCACAACAAATTAGTGGCAAATTACTGTAAAGTCGCCGAGTCGATTTTCAAAAGTTGTTCCGCTAACTTGATGCACGTTTTGATTTAAGTACCCATACGTCAATCTCGAATAAAAACTTCAAACCTTCGGGACACCTGTTATCTTTTCCCTACACAGTAAAAAAAAAAGACGGTGTAAAAATTCACCATGCTTGGATAAGTAACATTATAACATTAGTTGGTGTTTTTTCATTGAAAAATATTATCCGCTATGTGGGGTTTAACTCTTCAATGCATGGGGTCTGAACCCATTATCGTAACTGACCTCCCCTTATCTAAAATCGGTCACAGAACACGGAATCAGCCTTTATTTTCCCAGGAAATAGCCCGTTTTCCCAGAAAAGCGAAAATAGTGGAATTTGTATTGTGTACCATATATGGTACGCCATGCATTCAGGCCATATGTTGTAAATGAAAGACATTTTTGAAATTTTATTTAATCTGCCTCTTACTTTAATAGGGAGAGTGCTAAAAAGAAAGGATAATCATTATTGAGAGTTTTGATCGAAATTATAGTGGAAACTAGATATAATGAACTCCTTTTCATTAAAGGAAAGGTGGTAATTTCTATAGAAAATCGCGAATATTCAGTCTTTTAAAAGGGAGCTCGCGTAGGTGCGTTATTAGTTTCCTATTCCTTATTGAAATTTGTATCGATGCTTATTTGTGACATATCCTGGAAGCTGATGGAAAGTGGAGTAGGTCTTACTACCCCAACATTCCCTACAAACCTAAATTTAGCCATGTCGTTTGATAGAATGTCGCCAAAGACTTCAAATGTGTGTCAAGTGGTAGCTGTTGGAAGTCCTTATAAAATATTAAAATTGCGCCAGATCCGACTGAAATACCCCTTCCTCCCCTACAAAAGAACACGGAATTGATTATCTACGGCTTTGCGTGCCGTCTAGCCCTGTACATGGGTATAGAGTATGCACTCATCATGCTATTAGCACGATCAGAACTCGGTCTCCTTAAAAAAATAAATCTTTTATATAATAGTTCGTTATAAACATGTTCCACTGTTAAACGTATATCTCGAGACTTCTTTTGACTTATCATAGCTCATGGGATTCCTTTTTTGAAAAGTATATGGATTGACTTGATTGATTGACTTTGCTAGGATATGAATATGGAAATGAACTGCTACCTGCTTTATAACCCAAATTTTTGCAGATTCCAGGACATGTCCACAAGAATTACATCCATGTAAAATATTTTTTGTTTATCGAATATGCTACTCCACATATGAAATGGTTTTCTAGGATCAACCACATTTTCTAAGGATCCTGACCGTGGACTTACAAGACAATACTTGTCATAATCAAATGGTATAAGAAATTGGATATCAAGGCGCAGCTGCTTGAGTCCTGGTGAAAGTTTAATTATCTTACGAAGATGTCAAGTACGGAAGGATTAAATACAAGTCATAGGTTTGCCCCAAAAAACTTTTAGCCCGAGGAGAGTGAAGGGTATTCAAATTTCGGCCGCGTACGAAATTAGCCTCGGTCTCGTTTGAAATAAAATAGACACCAGTCGAAGGCGGACTCCATGATTGGGGTTTTATTAACACCACTTTTGTTACAGTGTACCAACTTCTAAGCTATTCGTGCCAAAGACTTTTTTTACCATTCTACACATTCCTACCAAATTTGATGACGATTCGTTGAGCCGTTCGCGAGTTATTTAATGAACAGATGGACGGACGGACAGACAAAATCGATTTCATAAGGGCTTTTTGAAAAAATTCTAAAAAACCCTAAATATTGTAAACATGTCGTCATAGTACACACTTCACTAGTAAGCAAATTGAAGATTTGAAATTGTAAACATATCTCCCATAGTACCTAAACATAGAAACTCATTCACTGACAGGATAATGCAGTCAGACGATGTGTCTTTTTGTTCTATCTTCGGTCTGCATATTCATATGGATGCGTGTGAACCATTTGACAAAATGCTTGATCAGCAAAAGTGCAATGTGTGATTCTCACACGTACTTTTGTTGTTGTAGAATAGATTTAGGGTTAAGTAAAATTCTGTAAATATGAATAGAGTAAGTTTTTGTAAATAAATTTCAGTGTTTAAAGGTACGTTGTCCTCGACGCGGCTGCACAACAGCGACTCGCTCATTTCATATAAAAACTCGTTTTTCTCTCATTTTAAAAACGATTTTTTATATGGAATGAGCGAGTCGCTGTCGTGCAGTCGTGTCGAGGAAAATGTACCTTAAGAAACATCAATTCGGCAAACATCTTGCCTTTGTTTTCCAGGAGACATTCACTATCTGCAGTGCCATGCCATACTGCTTGCCTGGTTTCGGCAGAACAAAATGGTGAGAAAATTGGCGATAACAGCAGTTTTCACAGCTATATTTATGAGCGGGGACGGCTGCTCAACCAAATTACCATCCATTCCCTTCTCTTACACATATCTTTCTCTCTCTCTATTTTCAAATACGAATAATATTACAATTTATTACGACGACAGCCCACATGTTGATTATGATTATCCAAATTAATTAATTCTATCAAACCAATGGTCCTGATACACATTCTGCTTTGACATTCGTGGAAAAGTCCCGAACAAATGTTGTGAGCTTAAATATTTTGTTACTTGTCTACCCTCTTCATATGACGACAGTTATCCTTTCTAAATTCCCACTGACCGATTTCAGATAAATATGTATATCAGAAAGGATGCGTAGATATGATTTAATCTGACCATTTAACCACGAGATTTGCTTGTGCTTGTTTTGAACATGATTAATGAATAGGAAGTGGGTTCGGTTCAACAGTTCTCTGTTCAGCAAATTGTTTTTCAACTTACAAGGACATGTACTCAAATGTATTAAATTAATGTCAACTGATATGATTTTTTTTAATTGTGTAAATCGGGATGAAAGGTTTTTTGTTTTATTCTTGTAAGTTAATGTACATAGATAGTAAATATCCAGGCTGAGGTTAAATTGGTTATCGTATCTGGGAATAAAGCTCATAGACGACGCTACTATTACACTTACAATTTTGAAATGTCAATATTTTAGATTAATTGTACTAATTTAACCACATGATTAATTTTGTAAGGAGAATGATGTAACAATAGATAAATTCATTCTTTTATGAACACAAAGAAAATTATGAAACGGGATTTTAATTACTAGATTTAATTGCGTTCATCATTCCCTAATTCGCATTTGACTGAACAAGACTATCGTTTGTCATCTTCAGATCAAAGTATAATTTAGGATACATTTGACAGAAATCCATTTGTATTCTAATTCCTTTGTATCCCATAAGAGCATACGAGTGTATTGCTATTCGGAAATGTCCTTTTGGAAAAGCATAACAAATTGCACGCGATTTTCCTTTCTGCCGGTTCGATATTTCCAGGAGCCGCAACACTTCTGATAATAAATATAAAAGACACCAACTGTGTGACAAACACCCAAACGCCGCACCCTGTCATCAGCCAGACAGAATTCCAAAGATCTTCTGTGACAAAGAGAAGCGGATTTCAAAAGTCCTGTACATATTGGATTTACGTGAGATGTCTATGGGGGAGCTTTGTAAAGAGGGTAACACCCTATATTATTTACGTACATCATTTACCACCCGAGCAGGAGTAACTGACTGTGACTTTATAGTCAGTTCCTGTCCAAGGTCGGACACGAGCCATGAAAGTGGAGCAAGGCGAAAGAGGATTCTTAAAATCGGAGCAGCAAACATTCCATCGAACAAACACTTTAAAATACGACATCCTTCCGGCAACCGGAAACTTTTCAAGATTTCATACGATTCCCGGGCCGGGCGATCTCTATCCGACATTTTTTGAAATGGAGAAAACTCGCGAAAACATCGAAGCGCCTCGATTCTATATCACAGTTTTCGTCTGTTCGCAGTTTGCAATTCATGAAGCCTTCAGTTTTTAGAAAAGCTGGCGATATGACATCCCCAAGGAATCGGATATACGAATACGTACGTATGATAAAGATTTGTTGGTCACGTTGCCGTTTCCCATTTTCAAATCCAATCGGCACTAAGTCCGATCCCAATTCAGATAAGTTTCTTTCGGCGAGAACCGACTTCAAAAATTCCATCTATGTACTCGTATGTCTCCATATATGTTTTGTTGGTTTATTGTATAATTTCACTGATGCTCCCTGCCGTTTCCCAAAAGAGAGATTTTCGTCAAATGCCCAAACCACCACGCCGGCAACGGTTTGCTTGTGGTAAACTGGAACAGCCTTATGACCTGTTAATTCCTGAAATGAACTAATTAAAAGGTAAGTCCGAATACAAGATTGTACTTGTACTGATTTATTATAACACTAATGGCTACTTATATACAAAATTATTGCTTACATGCTAAAATTGATTATTATTGAACTTATTCAAATGTAGGTTGAAGACTGTAAATTGACCCATATGCTAATGTAAGCATTATTGCGTCTATCGATCTATAGACGCACAGCATATGGGTCGTTGGTCGGCTGGTTGGCTGCACGCGCTCATGGGTCATTGTTCGTTGTTGCATATACTGCAACATCGCGATATGACCGTTGACCGGCGTGTTCATTATGTTCAGATTGAACATTCTGCCGGGACTCGGAAGCAGTGGGATTCAAAGGTGGAAGGTTGAACTCCGAGACGGATTCCATGTCGGTTCTCTGTCGAATGTGTTTCTTCCACCATACTGTGATGAGTACTCCAAGTCCAAGCAGTATTAGGATTACAACTCCGATAACGCTAATGTGCTGTATGTGAACTGGTTTCCAATCTTCTTCAGGGTGGATACTGAGACTATCAGCTTTGAGACGATCGTATACCTGTTCTGATGGCTTTATGATGTCTTCGGGCTTGACACTAAACACATGAGGTGCTGGGATATCGAAATTCCAAGACATGTTTACATGTTTGATAAAAGTCGCGACGACGGGAGTAGTCAGGAAGTACTCGGACTTTAATATGCCTTGCTTGGTGAGAATTATGCAACTAGGCTCCACCTTCATAATTCCCGTTCCGTTGATGACCACGTCTTCCCTTACTCCTTGACATTGGAGTGCTGTAGCGACAGGTCTAGGAGCTAGGAATAGCCAAGTGTTCGGTTGATGTAGATGCTTCCAGGTCGTCCGATTTGCAACAATTTTGTGCGTTAGACACTTGACTCCTTCATGGCGATTGTAGATCTCGTCTCTGATGCAGTTTGGGTTGTCTTCGATATTCCTAAGAATTGACGGAGTACAAAGGGAAAGATTAGTGCTTATTCTTAAACAGCTATCCAGCTCATTTTCGGTTAAGCTGAAGTACATCTGCGCGTCGTAATTGATGGCCAATATTGGGGTGGGAATGTCCAACGCCATATATTGGTCGTTCCTTACGCGTTGTGGTATTGATGTTGCTTTTAAAACAACATATTTGCTGATTTCCACGATTTCCAGGTACGTGAAAACTCGAACTTCGTCTGAGGAACATCTCATATCGGTTGTGCTGGTGGGTAAATAGAGGATGTCTAAGTTAGTTGGAAGTTTGCTCTTTCCGTTTGCGATGATTTCAGCTAATTGCGTTGGGCTGATAAAGTCCAAAATGTTGCTTCGATGATACTTGGCATTAGTGAGTCGTGTATATTTCGAATTGAGATCGTTGATGTAGTTCTCAGCAGCTTGGTATACAGCTAGGAGGTGGATATTCAGTTTGTTCGTGTCAGGGCCAGAGTACCAACTCTGCATTTCCTGGATACGCGATAACCCTTTATTTAGTTTTTCGGTAAAGCTGTTCAACTTCTTGGTTATTCGGGTTTCGCTTTCGTTGGCCGCTGCAATAGTCGTTAGCATCAGGTTTGTTTGGTGATTTGCTGTTTGTAGCAATAGTTTCTGGTTATGGTCGAGCTCATCAATGTTACGATAAACTTCGTCGTTAACTCCAAATACCGTTTCGAGTAACTTCCCAAAAATTCCTCGTTTGAATCGATTTGTTTGAAGTCCTTGGATATACCGTTGGAGCTGCGAATGAATCTCCTGTAGGTGGTGTACAAGTCCACCGCAGTTGGTTTCGTCGGAGATTCGTATGGTCTTGTTACAAAACATCCTCAGTCCAGACATCACGTTTGAAGATTTATTCAAATCTTTCTCCAGCTCCGTCGTCGATATATTGAACTCAATGCGGAGAGTTCCCCTCTTGATCTGCACATCTCCCATTTGCTCAATGTAGAGGCCAGGTTGTGGGTGTTTGAGCGTGTAGTTATGTTCACTCGCCAAACAGTTTAACAAGTTAAACCATAAGAGAATGAATGTTAGTATTGTCATCGTTGATTGGCTCGGTGTTCCTTTGGTGGGTCTCGGACGTTTTGGCTTCAAATTGCGGTTTGATGCGATAAGCTCTTCAATTGGTGGTCGAACTGGAATATTAGTTGGATGAATTCGTTTTTTCTTCCGATTCACGTTCACTGATTTGAATCTATCCACCAATGTTGCCAGCTGCTTAGCCTTGTTTTCCTCTTCGGTATTGCAAGTAGTCAAATGCACTTGTTGGGCTGCTTCTGGTGCTGGCTCATTGGTTTTGTTGTCCTCGTCTACTGGTAGTGGACATAGCCGTGTTATTGGCCGCTGAAGTGTTTTCCCATCCTTGACCTTGATCCTTGCTACACGTACCAACTGATCTTTTCCTGGATTTACTTCAACTACCCGACCTAGGGGCCAAGATGCTGGTGCAGTGTCGTCATCCTTGATCAACACAACTTGTCCGACATTTAGGTTGGGAGTAGGTGTCTTCCATTTCGATCTCTGCTGAAGTTGCTTCAGGTAGTCACTTGTCCAAGCTCGCCAAAAATCTCTATTCATCTTCTGGATGTGCTGCCACCGAGATAGGCAAGTGTACTTATCTAACTCCTGAGAATCCGGTGGAGCTATTAAGGATTCTCCTACGAGAAAGTGCCCAGGTGTCAGAACATTATCGGAGTCTTCTGAGATTGCACACAGTGGTCTTGAATTAAGGCATGCTTCTATCTGACAAAGCAGTGTTGTCATTTCTTCGAACGTTAGAGTGGTGTCGCCTATAATCCTTTTTAAGTGGTATTTGACGGACTTGACGCCCGCCTCCCAAATTCCTCCGAAGTGAGGACTTGCGGGGGGTATAAAATGCCAATGTGTTCCTTGTATGGCTAACTTAGCCGCTGTTGTAGTATTTTGTTGTATCGCCTTTGCTAGCTCGCTGTCCATTTTTCGGCTAGCTCCGACGAAGTTTGTAGCGTTGTCACTGTATAGGTCGGTACATCTTCCGCGCCTCGCGATGAATCGTTTATATGCGGCTAAGAATTCTTCTGTTTGTAGACTGCTCACAACTTCCAGATGTAACGCTTTAGTAGCCATACACACAAATAATGCTATATATGCTTTGTGGGATGTTATTCCACGACCCTTTGATGCTCGAATTTTTATTGGCCCCGCATAGTCAAGACCTGTGTGACTAAAGGGTTTCGAGGGTGTTACACGGGCTGCTGGCAAATTTCCCATCATTTGAGTTTGGTTCTGGGCCTTGAATCGTATGCACCGGGTGCATCTGTTTATCACTCCTTTGATGGTCCTCTTGCCGTCTATTATCCAGAATTTACGTCGAATGAATGCCAATGTTATCTGGATACCGCCATGTAATGTCGCATGGTGAGCTTCTCGGATTATTAACTTAGTCACGTGATGATGGGCCGGAAGGATGATTGGATGTTTCTCGTTATAAGGTATTACGGCGTTGGTTAGTCGTCCTCCAACTCTGATAACGCCGTCTGAACTCATGAATGGATTTAACGACAGCAAATGGCTTTTCTTGTCAACCGGTGCTTTTTTAAGTAGAGCGTTATATTCTCGAGCGAATTGACTCTGTTGAACATGTTTGATTACGTCTGTTAAGGCTTCGTTAATCTCTAACGGTACGGGGTGAAGTGTAAGAGGTCTGTTCTCTTTGCGTGCTGCCTTTATGAATCTTCGAACGTAGGTCCAAGTTTTTAACAGCTTTTGTAAGCTTGAGTATCGTGCGAAAATTTCATTAACTGTTTTGTTTCTGACGGCAGAATGGTGGCAAACTATTACTTTCCGTTTCACTTCCTCTGATGTTTCGTATACAGTTTGTAGTTGTTTCGGCCAATGTGCGCTATCTTCCACTAACCAACTGGGGCCATTCCACCATATCGCAAGATTTCGTAACTGCAACGGATTTACGCCTCTCGATGCGGGATCTGCAGGGTTGTCTTCTGACCGGACGTGACGCCATATTCGAGGGTTGGTTTTTTCGCTTATTTCCGAAACCTTGTTGGCTACGAAAGTTTTCCACCTTTCTGGTCCTGCTTTTATCCATGCTAGGGCTATGGTTGAATCTGACCAGGCGTATGACGGTACATGGTGTAAGTTGGTGGCCTTTTTCGTCTCATGCAGCAGTTTGGCTAAGAGGGCTGCTCCGCATAGTTCCAGTTGTGGTAGTGTCTTCTTCAGTTTAATCGGCGCTACTTTGGTTTTGGACGTTAGCAAAGTTGTTTTTATCGATCCAGTATTTGCAATTGTTCGTAGGTATATAACTGCAGCGTATGCGTTCTGTGACGCATCACAAAATCCATGTAACTCCGTCAGTTGGTTGCTTGGTGAGTACCCCAACCATCGTGGTATTTTTATCTGCTCAATCTGTGATAGATTTTGTTTGAATTGTCCCCAGGATTTAGCGATGTCGTCGGGTACCTCTCTATCCCATTGTGTTTCTTTTCGCCATGTTTCCTGCATAATAATCTTCGCTGTGATTATTATGGGTGAGAGGAATCCTAGTGGGTCGAATAGTCTTGCGATGTCAGAGAGAATGTTTCTCTTTGTAAACTTGATATCGTTGTTGGATACTTTGAATTGAAAGTAATCTTTGCTAGGCATCCAATATATTCCGAGTGTTTTGATAGCGTATTCACTTTTAATTTCCATTGGATCATTGTCTTGTAGTTCAGGTGGAACGTGATGCAATATGTCATCGTTGTTGCTGCACCATTTTCGTAGATTAAATCCACCAGTTTTAAGTAGTCCGATGAGCTGGTGTGTTATCGTGCTCGCTTCTTCTGTGGAGTCAGCTCCTGTCATGAGGTCGTCCACGTAGAAATCGTTTAAGATTGGTTTCGTTGCTTTAGGGAAGGTATGCTCCTCCATTGCCAGTTGTTGCAGTGTTCTTACTGCCAGGTAAGGTGCAGCCGAAGTGCCGTATGTCACAGTGGTAAGTGCGTATTCTCTGATTTCCCCTGAATCAGAAAATCTCCACAGAATCGTTTGATAAGCTTGATCCTTATCCGTAACTTTGATCATTCTGTACATTTTCTCTATATCCGCTTTTATTACGAATTTGTGGACTCTCCATCTAAGTAAGATACTCGATAAGTTTTCCTGTAACCGGGGGCCTGTCATCATAACATCATTCAGACTCAGCCCGCTGGTTGTTTTGGCGGAGGCATCAAACACTACGCGTAATTTCGTTGTGGAGCTATCTTCTTTGATTACTGGTTGGTGCGGTAAATAATATTTACGTTTCTTTGTTTGATTCGCAAGCTTCATATGACCGAGCTGTATGTATTCCATCATGAAGGCGTTGTAACGTTCTCGTAGATTGGAGTCTTTTTTGAAACGCCGCTCTAGCTGCAATAACCTCGCCATAGCCAACTTCTTTGAATCTCCCAAGTCATCCACTGTAGTTTTGAAAGGAATCGAGACAGTGTAAGTCCCATCGATGTTCCTTTTATGAGTTTTCGCGAAATGGTCTTGACAGTTTTTTTCTTGCTCAGACCAGTTTGGTTCTTGTTGTTGTAATTCTTCTACCTCCCAGAACCTTTCTAGTTGATTAGTTAGCTTTGCTAGGGAAAGCATAGATACAACCTTCCTGGCCGGAGCGGTTTGTCCAGATAGAATCCAACCGAACTCTGTATTTTGGGCCAGTAAACCCATGATTGGCTTCTCTACCTCCTGTAGCATGATAAATCCATAGATGTCGGCTCCAAGAAGGACGTCAATTTGTCCTGGTATGCATAAAGTCGGGTCGGCCAGTGTGCATTTTTTGCTTTTGATGAGGTGAGTTACGGCTGCTGCTTCCACTGGTTCATTTGGTAACATCTTTGTTAAGGATGTCAGAACTAATGCATCCACGGAAATGATGAATTCTGACGGGAACCTCGGTTTGATTTTTATGGTGACTTGACTTTGTGATCTCAAAGTGTCGGTGTTGCCTACTCCAGTGACTTCCACGTCTGTCTTTGTCCTGGGTACTCCAAGTAATCGGGCTGCACTTTTTGTAATGAATGATGTCTGCGATCCAGGGTCGATGAGTGCTCTCAGTTGTTCACATGTCCCAAATATGGTTTGTACCTTTACGAGTGCTGTTGCTAACAGAACTGTTTTTGTTGTGTTGATATTGTAGCTGGCAACCGAGTTTGCCGTGGCTTCGTGTTGGCTACCTGGGTTAGGAGCTGTCTTCTTCCGTTGTTCAAATTTGGGCTTATTGTGTAGCAGGGTGTGGTGAAACTTCTTGCAGGTGAAACATCTTTGTTGGCTGTGGCACTTCACATCTTCTTTGTGGCTGATGCAATTTACACAGAGTTTGTTCTCTTTCACGAACTTCCAACGATCGCCAGTGGTATTTTCCTTGAACTTGGCGCAATTGTGGATTGAATGTTGTGCATTGCAGAACTTACATTGCACGGGTGTTGCGTGGAAGCTTTTAGTTTTGTTAGGGCTGGTAGTTTGGAAGCCTTTCTGTTGATCATGCTTCTTAAAGTTGTCCATTGACTGGAACCGTACTTCGATGTAACTTAACAGGTTGGCGACTTCGGGTATCTCTTTCGGCTCGGTTAGAGATTGCTCGTAACTCCTCCGCGTGTCTTTGTCCATTTTTTTTAACAGTTGATAGACGATGATCGGTCCCCAGGACGTAGTCTCGACCCCCATGTTGCTGATGGCATGGATGCATTCTTTCGTGACGTCGTGTAGATTTTTTAGCCCGTTTGATGATTCTGCGTACAGGTTCGGTTGGCTGAACAATAGATCTAGCTGGTTGAAGACCAAAGCCCTCTTGTTGTTGAATCTATCGTTCAGCAGCTTCCATGCGCCTTCATAGTTTGCGTCGCTGATCTCCAGGTGCTTAATGAGGCGGGCTGCTTCATCCTTCAGGCTCGATTTGAGGAACTGGAGCTTCTCAGCATTCCCCAGCAGCTTGTTTTTATGAATTGTATTCACAAAAACGTCACGAAACGCTGTCCAATTGTTGAAATTTCCCTCAAATGTCGGGAGGGATTGTCGTGGAATCTTCGGCCAGGCTTCGTCTTTTTGTGCACGCAGTGGAGCTCCGTGCAAGGTAGTCATCACATCTTCCACTGCGGCTTCAATTTGCTCGAACATCGAGGATGCAACGTATTCCCTGGTACACTCATCCTCCAGCATAAGTATCTCCTCGTGGAGGGACCTGACACTCGTCATCTGCTCACGAAGCGTTTGTTTCTGGTATTCGTACGATGTGGGTGAACGATCCTGCGCCATTCGGGTCTTCAGATTTTCGATCCCCCGCTGTAGAGATCCTATCTTGATCTGTTGGCGGCGTACCAACAGCTCCTCCGTAGAACCTCGTGTTGTCGATGCACTAGGAGGAACCTTCTCCCTTTCGCTCCTAGTACTGGTTGATGCATTGGCAGCGTCCAGGATGGCCTGCCGGTGCAGTTTTATGTGAGCTAAGCCGTCCTCGACATAGCTCTTCACTTGTTGGTAGTATCCTTTGGCGATGTACTTGTGCTCAGTGGCACCCTCCAGTTGTCTGATCGCCTCGTCCCTGAACATGAACTGCGTCCATTGCTTCCGCAGCGCCTCCGATTTGTCGTCCAGGTACTTTGTTGTCTTCTTTGCCGCTGGATCCTCCTTCATCCGTATTACGAGCCGGGATATGTCCTCTCCTAGCTCTTGTTGTTTTGATGTTTCCTCATCTAGGCTGGCCATGGCTAAGTCCTCTTGATAATGTCCTAGTGATGATAAAGTGAACGATCCTTTAGGGCTGGTTACGTTGTCTCGACGGACCAATGTTAATTCCTGAAATGAACTAATTAAAAGGTAAGTCCGAATACAAGATTGTACTTGTACTGATTTATTATAACACTAATGGCTACTTATATACAAAATTATTGCTTACATGCTAAAATTGATTATTATTGAACTTATTCAAATGTAGGTTGAAGACTGTAAATTGACCCATATGCTAATGTAAGCATTATTGCGTCTATCGATCTATAGACGCACAGCATATGGGTCGTTGGTCGGCTGGTTGGCTGCACGCGCTCATGGGTCATTGTTCGTTGTTGCATATACTGCAACATCGCGATATGACCGTTGACCGGCGTGTTCATTATGTTCAGATTGCTATAAATTATTGGCCCCATGAAGATAAACACTTTCGTATAAACACAGGCTTGGAGATAAATCAAAATATTCTTGAAAAAATTTCCGCAAGAATTCAGTTGAAATATTTTCGGATGGTAGAGGGACGAGTGAAAATGTTGAAATATTTATCGCAGTCTTGCCGGATTCCAATTGATGTTTCGGATTGCTTGGCTAGTTTACCAACCACCACTATTCACCATGGAGTCGTAGTCAAGTTGCTTGATTTTCCCGTATCACACATTCAACTTAACCACATGTGGAACCGACAAAGGGTCCGATATGCTCATCATATTAACACGTATATGTATATATGTATGTATGGCGTTGAGCTTTGGACCAAAAAGGAGTCCGTTGAATGGTGGCTGCTATTCAGATAGGACGAGGGTTGCGATAATGTATGTTGACGTTGAAAATCTTAAGACGAAATGAAAAAGGCAAGGAGCTGCACTTATATGACGTAATCGGATGTCAGATTAATAAACTATAGGAGACAAGAAGTCTACTTTAGATTGAAGATTCAGAAAAGATTTCTGGCTAATTTTTCTTAACATAAAATTTTGATCATTCTTGTAGGTATACTGGTGGTGGGTGAAAAACACTTCAAATTTGCAAGCTGCTTAATTACCCCAAAAGAAACTTTTTCATCATAATTTTCTCAGTCGATTCGAGTCTGTCGCTTCGCTGAGCAGAGGCCAGCTAAAAAAATACATCGCAGAAGTCCGGGTTTCAATCACGCGAAAAATCTCGAAAACTAAATATTTCTCGCATTTTTTGTCGCTACTTTTTAGTGACTAACATTGACTTTTTGCAACTCAAATCGACCGAGAACCAATACTTTTCGTGCAACGTTTGTGGCACTTTTCGATTTCCCTTTAGCGTAATATAAACTTTAAATTTTCTCAAGCCCAAGATTGGCTGTCAAAGTGTTTGAGAGTTTGCTGGTTCCCGGCTATTTATTGCATGACCTTTGGCTAGAATAGATGTCCAATTACGCCAAACTGGGAACATGATCACCTGGTCCGATTAATGTGAGGTTTGGTCAAGATTAAATTAGAAATAAACTAATTGTTTTTAGATAAACCTGGGATATGCATGGCAGCCACATCGTCCCATTTCGGCGATTCAAGCATCCAAACAGCCTGCAACAGATGTGCAAATTAAGCCAACATTTTTTTTAGCTCCATGATCGTAGCAAATAATTTTCTTTGGATGTAGACAGTATTTTACAACAACAATTATTAAAATGTTTCATCTTAACTTTACTTTCAATATTTTGTGTTACTTTAATTAGTCATTAATTTATTTGAGGCTACCAATACCCTTTTTGAATTTTTAGTTTTCAGTTTTTAATAATCTAGGACAATTGAATTCCACATAATAATTTATTTTATTTGCTTCATCACCATCATCAATGTGGCTCGACAGCCCGACGTCGGGCATTGGCCGCCTGAATCATTGACCCCCAATTGTCGCGGTTACGTGACCTTATCCTCCAGTTTCGGAAGCCGAGCAGCTAGTGGGCGTCTTCACCTACGGAGTTTTCCCAGCTATAGCTCTCGGTCGTCCACGCAACCTCGCTCCATCAATTCGTTGTGCGTTCATCACCTTCTATGGCATGCGATTATCGTCCATCCGTTCTACATGCTCCGCCCATTGCAAACGTTGAAGCTTCACGATTTTGGATACTTCCAGCTCATCGTACAATTGATACAACTCATGGTTGTACCGGATACGTAATTAATCTCGCTCGCGAACGCCCCCGAAAATTAGCCGATGGACCTTTCGTTCGAATCGGTCTAGCAAAATTTCGGAGGCTTGGGTGAGGGTCCATGTTTCGCAGCCATAACATATCACGGGGCCGATGATCGTTTCGCACACGCGGAGCTTCGTGTTTCTGTGCGCAAGTTTCGAATTAATTATAGGGAGGACCGAGAAATAGGTCTTATTGGCTAGTTGTATCCGTCGCTTAATTTCGTCAGTTTCGTTGGCGTCCTTTGATAAGTTACAGCCCAGATAGTTGAAGTTGTCTACATACTCGATATTATGTGATGCTTGAATTTGCTGGCGTCCTTGTTTTCGATTGCATCATGGCCTTTTGTTTTGGTTTGGTTGATATGTAGTCCAACTTCCTTTGCGGCGTTATTGAGGTTATGCGGAAGGCTTTCTGCATCACCCAATCTTCGAGACATGATGTTGATGTCGTCGCCGTACGCTACCAATTGAGTCGACTTGATGAGTAGCGTTCCGCTGCTGTCTATATTCATGGCTCGAATGGGTGAATTCACATTGTAAGACGAAACCGGACGGGTAAACTTGCAAGACAAGAACCATCGTTCTTACAATGTGAAATGCACAATGCTTGTCTGTTGGCCACTACAAAAGCTCTGGCCGTCCGTTTATTAGCACAAACAAACGGACGGCGAGAGCTTTTGTAGTGGCCAGCAGACAAGCAGTGTGCATTTCACATTGTAAGAACGATGGTTATTGTCGTGCAAGTTTACCCGTCCGGTTTCGTCTTACAATTTGAATTCATCCCAATTACATACTCCAAAGCAAGGTTGAAGAGCGTCGGCGCCAGCCCGTCGCCATGCCTGAGTCCAGTACGAGTTTCAAATAGGTCAGTGAGTCGGTTCTGCACTCTGACCTGCGAGACGGTATTAGTCATCGTCATCCTTGTGAGTCGCACTAACTTTGTCGGTATACCAAAATTCAGCATAATGTTGTACAGTACACTTCGATCGATACTGTCGTATGCCTGCTTGAAGTCGACAAAAATTTGGTATACGTTGATGTTATATTCCCAGCACTTTTGGAGTAGTAGGTTCAGTGGCGGCTCGTGGTGGAAAATACCGGGGGTTCACAAGGAAATATAAAACAGTATTGATTACGGCAAGAATAGTGACGTAAATAAATATTTCATAGTTTGTTTTAAAAAAAAAATATTTTGTTTTATATTACTTACGTATTACATATACTATTTCCGACTTTCGTCAGCTGGACTGTTCGTTTTCACTCCCGCACAACAAACAGGAAGAACAAAAGAGTTACTTAAGCCGCACACACATGGCGAATCCATTAATTTTTTAAAATTTTCATTCTGTCAAAACTCCAATTCGACCTGTGGATAAGCTCATTGGACAAAACGAAAATCCATTAAAATCCATGGATTCCAGATATTCTCATACATCTACGCGTTTTCCGTGTAAATTGCCGCTTTAAATGCACGCCGGATTTTGCTATTTTCCGTCACTTGCATTAAATAAATCACATATATAGGTCTTCAGCAATTTTTTATTTTAATCTCTTTTTCTATTCGATTTTTAATTTATGCTTTAAACAAATTGGCCGTTGAAATTTAATTCATCGCAATCTCAACAGAACAGACGCATGCAAGCATGCAACACAATCTCTCTTCTTCTAGAATTTAGTGCATACAATTTACAACGAGCTGTGCACAACGGCTTTGTGCACAAGCTCTAGTGTAAATTTTGCACTACCCCCTTGCCCCGGAAACCCCTCAGATATCCAAAATTGGAACGTGTGCTCTTCTTCCCAGATTGTGCACCCATCGTGCTTGCAGTTTTTTTGGTCGCAGTGCCGTATGTGCAGTGAGCAGTGTACATACATACATTTGTACATATATGGGCTTAGATTCAGTAGGTATGGAATGCGTATCTAGTTATATAGAATAAGGGCGCGTTGCGGGCTAGATGTGCGATTTGAGAATGCATTTTCGATTTGAAGAAATTTGTGAATTACGTGAATGACGATTTTTTCTCAGGGGGTGCACGTGCACTTGTGCACATATGGGGGAGCCGCCACTGAGTAGGTTCACTGTGAAAAGCTGATAGGTCGTTGAGCGACCAGGCCTGAAGCCGCCAATGATTCGTTCTGCGTACGGATTAATTCTCTTTTCAAGAATTTTCGATAAAATCTTATAGGCCGTACAAACTAATGATATGCCCCTGTAATTCTCACACTTCAGCTTGTCACCCATTTTGTGGATTAGGCAGATTATACTTCTGCGCCAATCTTCGAGGATTACCGGGTGGTTCCATATTGGCAACAGTAGCGCATTTATAGTGTTGGTCAGGCACGTTCCACCATGCTTCAGTAGCTCTGCTGGGATCTCGTCACCGCCGGTCGCTTTATTACTTTGAAGCGACTGTATGGCGAGATACATTTCCTCTATTGTTGGGGGTAGAATGGGAGGGCCTGGTTCGGCTAACTGCTCAAGAGCTGGCTCCGTGGGGGATGTTGATGGTGCATTGAGGAGCTCTTCCAAATGCAAGGCCCATCGAAAGAGTAGTCAGTTTATTTATTTATTTATTTTAGTTCGTTTACGGGGTCGTCGTTGTTTTCTATCCGTCCAATCCGAGGCTTTTGTGTCAGGTTTCTTGACCTGAAGCTTTTTCCTTAGGATGAGTTGTCGGCACATCGCTAAACCATTATACTGTTTAATCGTTGAAGAAAGGCCATCATGGGGATACCTCTAAGATGCTACTTTGGTGGTTCATGTACACGTTTTTGTCACCTAGCACGTTAAGTAACCTGAGACGCTGAAGATGCTAATACAGCACTCATGCGCAGCGGTTGCTCGGATAATGGGGGAAAGTAACGCCCCGTAGAGAAACATACACGGCAAAAATTCCTGGTCGTTTTTTTAAACTGAGAAAGTTTCTATATTTATCCAAACGGACATTGGACTATAATTAAATCCTAAAATAACTACATGGTAAAAGGTTAAACAAATGCCGTTTAAAATTTAGAAACACGGTTTATTTATGAGTATTTCAAATAAACCTTCGAGTTTAGTATTCAGTCAAAGCCTTTGAACATTAGTCTGCACTGTTTATATTTTTAGCGTTAAGTTTAAATACCAAATAGTTTAAACTTGAATAGTTTAAGTATAAATTTCTTGAGTTTCGAATTTTAGTACAGAGAGTTTTAAGTTTAGTTCCTAGTGCGATACATAATTAAGAACACAGCATTTTTTTTTCAAATATTTGCTTTAATTTACAGTTTCCCAAAAATTATAAGATATTTATTTTGTAAGTTGAGTTTTTCGAATATCCCTGGGTACGTTGAGTCCGAACCAAAATGGTATACATGTCTGCTCAATCTGCAATGAAACTATTGTTGTAAAATTTATTTAATTAAAATACATGTGCCTTGTCGTTCAGTTGTTTTTCAATTAGTACTCCTTCGTTGTAATTTGTCTGTCACTAAGTCCTCTTGCATGCTGAATTTTATAAGCTGAAATTTACAAAGAAATTAAATGTTTGTATAATAAATTATAGTTTGTCCATATGCTCATTTAAATCCAATTGCCAGACACTTTTAAAACCAAATAGTTTACGTATTTAGTTGTATATAACTGAAAACGAAACTAAAAGGCGGAAAGGTTTAAAATTTAAAACATTTTGTATTAGGCCTATTTTTCAAACTGTCAATCATTTAAAATTCTGCCAAAAAAGTTTAAAAAAATGTACTCAGAAATATGGTCTTCAGTTTAAAAAATAGACTTAAATTTTGAACAGTGTAGGAATTGGCCGGAGCCGTTCATCCTTTATCTTCACCCTTACGGGGTTCCTTTCCTGCCGTACAATTTAAGTGCATGTATTCACCCCCGTCTAGATGGCCCTTAGATTTCTCAAATTTGGTTAAACCTATTGTTCCTAAACATTGTATAGTAAAAATTAGGCCAATGAGTGGAAAACAAGGAGCAATTTCTGTATAAAAACAGAATTTTTAAGTGTGCGGATGTGGCCACGTGGACTTTGAGTCTAAGTATGGAAAAGAAATGCCCATTTATCCCCATGTGATTTATCAATATCGAGCGAATCCAGAAGTGATTATGTATCTAAAAACCCGGAACAAGATTGGAATGTAAAATTGTGTTATCTTGGGCTACTCTGGGTGCCAAAAAACTGCAATTAATTACATATAGTGTAGTAACTAGGTGATAAACCTATTACATGATATTGCAAAATGTGGTGGAGAATATTTTTTTTTTTGCTTCTTATGTTTTTGGGGTCCGGAGCTTCCCACGAAAATTTCGTTGCAGAACAGGGTTAAAATTGCGACAAACTTAAAAATTTTCGCTGTTTTTCTTTTTTTTTTTTTGGCTCTCAGAAATTATTTAGTTTCACGAAAAACTCTTAAGAAATATGTTAGAGAGAACATGATTACGCGTCCAAAGAGACATACATCTTTTAAATCCGTTAAGTGGTATTACTACAATCGATCATTTGAGGTTGGCATTTTTAGCATAGTATTATGAATAAATAAAATTTTGAGATTGAACAGTTTTTAATTTTTGCTTGGAAAAATTGCATTTTTCTTGTTCTTTATGTATTTTGGGGTGCTGAGCCCGAATCCGTAGCTTCCCACCAAAATTTCTTTGCGAAACAGGGTCAAAATAGCAAAAAAAAAATGATTATTATCAATTTTAGCGATACTGCTTAACGCATTTTAAAGAATAATGTCGGATTTGACCCGCAATCATGTTTTCTCTAACATCTTCATGGACAGGTTTTCGCAGAAATGTAAAGTTTCGAAGTTATAAGCCAAAAAACGAAAAAACTCCGAAAAATTTTAGGTTTTTTTGCGGCATTGGCACTGTTCTGCAACGAAAATTTGGTAGGAAGCTCCGGATTCAAACTCAACCCCCAAAAAAACATAACAAAAAAAAATATTCTCCACCACATTTTACAATCTGAAGTAGTCACTAGGTGATGACTACTGATACTGACTACACTAATAATACGGTTTTATAATAAAAACCGCATATGCATACAATACAAGGCTCGCCGAACCTCCATAAACAAACATCTTCGCTTTGATGACGCCAATGGAATAAAGCGAAAGTATGCGATATATTTTCGGGAAAGAGTCCGATATATTACTAGACATCGGGTCTTAGTCCTAATGCGAAATTCGAGCACTTTTCAGGTAGATTTTCGTTTCCTTGTATATGTACTCTCTCTTTATAGCAAAGGAGCAATTACTCACTCGCCTAAAAGTGTGTCTGTCTATTTGTATTTGTTCGACCAACTGGGCAAAAAAAAAGTGGAACCGATTTTGAGTGTACTTTGGACGTCTATGGTATAGATCATCTTTGGTTTAATGGACAAGATAGTGCAGGGGATGAACCTAGGTTTCTGTATATTTTACACTCTTATTTATTGGTGCATTGTCTTTTTGAACCAGTTCTACGAAATTTTAAAAACAAATACTGGCTCACACAGTTTGATACCCTTCACATTTTTCATTTTCTAACAATATTCCCATTTCAACCGCTTCAATATTTAAAAAAACCTCCAACAACTCGTCCGCTTAAGAAATGTGAACTTATTTTACTAAAACCGCACTATTGAACGATTTGCTGAGCCTAAAAATACTGATCCAGAAGAGCCAACAAGTTTTCCCCAAATACGCGTCCCGTAATAGGGACGCCCGAAAAACTAGTAGCCCGAGAAGAGTGAAGTGCATCGAAACATATCCCATATTCAATTTCATCTGTTAATTACCAGAATACATGAACGCTACGAGTGTATAAAATCTAGGACGACCATTGTTTAAAAATAAATCTATTAAATGTGGTTATGGAAAGCGTTTCAACAAATAATTGCGCATTCATTGTTTGTACATACTTTCATACACATACGAATGTGTATTTTTTTTTTGGAACGAAACCCTATCATCATTAAATAAAAGCAGACTGCTAATTAGTTCGAAATTTTAAATATTCAACGAAGCATGTTAATAACTTTTAATAAAGCCTTTCTCTAATTTAGCATTAAGCGGGCCTCATTTCCTTTTTGTGTATGCTTATTGCTCAGAGGTTATGGTTGAATCAATTTCCTGTCATGTGTATTATATGTACTATGCTAATAATATGTCCATCCTTGGCTCGAATGGTTGCATTCATTTTCCTCTTTCGCGTTCATTATAATATTTTAAGCGGTGCACGTGATTCGAACAATGGATTGCAAAATAGGGTTTTTTTAACCGAAAAATGGGCATAATTGCTAATTGAATGAAACGCTTGCAATTCGTATGGGCAATTAACTTAAAATTATAATTGCCCAGACTTGTGTTAAGATCATTATCTGTTTGCTGTTCGTAGTAGGGAATATGCACTTACAATTATTGAGGATAAATTTGGAAAATGATCCAGAATTTATAATGGCAATGTAATTGTAATTTTATTTGGTTTGGATTCGAAAAGTTATAGGTATGTATACTTTTTAATCATTTCGCTATGCATTGTGAAATAATTAAACCGTTGAGAATAGAATAATATGTGTGTACATAGTTAAACATTTTATTTTATTCAATCGTTTTTGTTTAGAATTATGTACTTTTTAGATCATATTTTTATCGCCGGAATACATTTTCCTATCTGTATGTATGTTTTCACCGCAACGCTATAACAAGCAGAGGCATAGCGTAGCCAGGATTTCGATTAAGCCCAACATTTGCTCAAAACGATGAGCCCGGAATTTAGATTAGATTAGATTATGGATTAGGTATGTAATTCAAATTTACGATAGAAATTAAGATTTCCCGTCAGTTTAAATTTTCGGTCCTATTTTGTTAGAAAATATGTTATCAATTTTAAAACCTTATTTTAAGAAAAGGCAATTTAGAATTACCTTTGATTTTAAACGATAAATGATACTTAGTGCTTTTTCAACTTTACGTAATGAATTTTAGTGTTCGATACTGCAGTCTCAGTAGCTTTGTGCAGATGATGATGACTCTTACCTTGTCTCTGACAATCCGAAACGCCGAGACAGGAATCATGTAGTTGTTTGTTAGAATTACGAAAATTTGTGTGCCGTGTGCAAGTCGAACCCATATTTTCATGATCGTAGCGCAGAGATATTTTATAGCAGTAAAAACAAAATACCGAGATCATCCCCCAGAGGGCGGGGGTTCACCTCGTACCTACTTATTTAAAGGCTTCGTTTCCTTCCGTTTACTGCAATAGATAAACTAGGCAGAAAATTTGTAAGCTGCCGAATTTCAAAATCTTCCGCTCCGAGTTATGGACAATTTTCGATTAGAAAACACAAAGTGCGTAGGACCTTAAAGTATCGAGGAAATGTGCGCCAAGTAATCTACAAGTGTGTTAAATTTCCTAACGATCGACTGAAAAGTTTCCGAGTTATCGAAAATGAGCGCTCGTCAGATGAAACTGCGATTATCTGGCTAAAACACCTTTAAAACAAACAATACTAATGGTCGTATCCGTCCTGTTTTTTGGCAGGATAGTCCTGCTTTTTCGACCATAACCTCCCAACTAACAATTTAACCTCTGGTTAAGAACAATAGTTCTGTTACAGCATGTATTAGACACTTTGCAAGGATATATTTCTCTTAAAATATTTATAAACGTTTATGATAAGACACGGCTCTGATAACATATTCCGTCAAATTGCTTTAACGCATTGAGTCTGTTAATGTGCTTAATACAGACTCTATTCTTAATGAAAGCTATTTTCAGCCTATCCAGGCTTACCGCAGCCTTATAATATGCTTCCAAAAAGTTTTATAAGACTTTAGACTTTTAAACCTTTTGGTTTTAAGTTGTATAAGAGCCTCTTCGTCAGAACTGTTACTAAACTCTTACAAGAAGTATCGCATATATAAACTTTGAATAAAGCTACTATACTTGTAAACTCTTCATTAAAGATTCTTTGTGAGCCTTATAAAGTTTGCGGCTGGTATAAATACTGGGGTACTTATCAAAGAATATTTTTTATTTATATTTTTATTCTGCGTGGCGTTAAATATTTTGTATATTTTTATGCGCTATTTTAACCTAAAAATTGTACATATACTTTTCACTGGTTATATTATTTTGAAATGGAACCTCTAGTGAAATTGGATCTAAGAATTTAATTTCCCTATGGAGTATGGAAATCGCCCTTTAGAATTTTCATATGTCCATCAAATTTGGATGATTTGAATATACTTATTCTGGTATGAATCCTGTGATAGTTTACCGTAAGAAAGTATGAGTATAACTTATTCGAATGAGAATGTAAAACGAGATAGTTCTACAGAAAGTCGTATAAAAGCTCCAGGCAAGTTTTTATTTTAGTAACTTCTTAGATAAGAGCATAATAGGATCTATATCTGATAATTTACTTATTAAAGAAAAAAAACTGGCCACACTCTCACATAATCTTTAAGCAAGAACTGGAAAGTTCCGCCAAATTTTCCATTGTTAAATTTTGTGGACGGTGAATAACGATCTGGAAAATTAATGAAAAATAGGGTTTAATATACATATCTGAAATATTCTGCTTTCCTAAAGTCATCCCCAATACATTTAGGAAGTGTTTAGCTCATTTAGAGCTTAAACGAACTGAATTTCAGGAGAAGCATTTATTTCATTTTAGATAACAAATTAATAAAATGGCCAAATTTGAAAAGCGATCTGTGTTTTTTCGGAGTTTCACCTCAGATTCCACGAAGCCATTTCTTTCGCAATAAAAAATAGATTTGGAATAAGAAACTAATTTCTAAACAACAAGTGTAAAATACAATCGCATTTCAACTCTTATACTTCAGTCTCCATCATTTTGCTCAACTTAACTCTTATAAGAATTAATCAATCAACAACAAAAAACAAGAATATTCTTAAAAAATTCTTGTGGAAAATCAATTCCTTCACATCTCATGGCAAAAAAGATTATACAAAGTAATTATGGGAACTCATTCTGTTAGTGTATTTTCAGAAAGCTATTATACGTATTCTTATAACGGTCTTAAAATACTTTTGGTACAATTTTAGCCATCTTCAAGATATCTTGAAGAGGCTTATAATCGCAAATTCATACGCCACTTTTACGATTATAAGTGGCTTGAAGAATGCAATAAGAAGTAGATTCTGCTCTTATAAAACTCTTCAAGTGTGTAATAAGCAGAAAAATGTTAGTTGGGCTGCCGTCCTGCCAAAACCTCGTAAGTCCTGCTTTTGTCCGGCTTTGTCCTGTTTTTGAACAGCGTTTTGGCATCTCACCAAATGACGAATAAATTTAATGAAAACTACAATTACATTTTATAGAAATTTACAAATAAATTGTATGAATGAGCCTTAACTCAGTAGGATGATAGGCGACCAAGTTGAATTTCTATATTGTCTAAGTCCGGCAAGAGAGGGGATCGCAAGAAATTATTGCTCCTGAAGCGTCCTGAGACATTATTTGCATACATTGTGTCAATAAATCTGTCTTTCAAATATTACAGCTTAAAACAGCACAGCTATACCTATAACAATTTTGGACATAATGTTCAGCGCAGCTTCATATACCCAGACGCGACCACGATCGCCAATTGATTGCTCTTTACTAAGTCCTGGTGCATTTTTGAAAAATACAGTAGATATCGCTTATAACGACATAGGTTAAAACTATGTATCGGCTATAACGACTGAGTTACCTGGTCTCAAGATTTATGAAGCACCTGCAGTCTAATTTTTGATGAATATAGCAACCATTTCTATAGCCGGTTAAAACGGCGCAGTTTTTACGGCCAAATAGGCCGTATGTGTGTAATGATACTTTTTCGTGCAAAGATGGGTAAATATAATTTAAGATGCACAAAATCTCTCATCGGCAAAAAAGTCACAAGGACTCCTGTCGTCCCATATTGCATTCACCTTTTTTCCAGCAATCCGATTTTGCTCCAAAGCTTTGCCTATGGCGAGGTTTTGTACAGGGTGGCAAGCGGGAACCTAATGACTTTTAACCCTTCTGTCGGCACGAAGGTCTGGCCAGACCTTTGGCACTATATTTCGGTCAAAAAAGTATAGAAGATGAATTCGCAGCGACTTCATACTTCGTGATATCCTGAAATAATATGTTTAGAAGCATTTTGAAAAAATCTTAAAAAATCGCTTGAAGTTTTGAGCATGTTTTAGACCAAATTCAATTTATAGCGCTTTTTGATACCCAATAGGTCTGGCCAGACCTACTGTTTTTCACCCCATTTTTCTCCACAGGTAAAGAGTGAATTTATAAAATTCTCCTATTAATGATGTTATAATATGATTAAAAATCAATTTGTACTTTAAACAATAAAAAATTCTGAGATTTTTCTGTAAGAAGCCGTGAAAATGGGTATGCCTAATATAATCATGTCTTATAACATCGTCTAATCAATTCAAACTAGTTTTATTTCCTTTTTAATAGTAAGGACTAAGCATG
Source organism: Microchrysa polita (assembly GCA_949715475.1). Taxonomy (NCBI): domain Eukaryota; kingdom Metazoa; phylum Arthropoda; class Insecta; order Diptera; family Stratiomyidae; genus Microchrysa; species Microchrysa polita. The sequence continues at coordinate 97,860,772 of OX454416.1, forward strand.
AGTGACTTGCGAACGTCTTTCTAGATGGATTTTATCAAGAATTTTACGAAAAATTTAGAATGAAATGACTTTTGCGATTAAAAATTCTCTAATTCTATCTACCTATTTCCCTAAATCGGCAGACTAATATCGGGGTAAAATTTACCAACAGAGCGCCAAATATTTCCCCACAGATATTGGAATTGGAAAATGCGATCAAACTTTTTCCTAGATATACACCATGAAAATACAAAAGTAAAAAAGAAGAGAATAAGGGAAAACATGTTTGTACTAATATCACCTCAAAATATATCTACTTAAAAACGTTCCCAGTATGTCTACAAAAATGATGTAAATGTTTCTATTGTTTAAAAATGCTAGTTTAGAAATGGCTGAATGACTCTACGAATAAATATTTCAATTTTTTTAAAAAATAAAAATTTTTTCTTAGTAGGTAGGTAGCCAGACCTATTGGGTATAGAATATGCATATTGTAGTAGGTGCCGACAGAAGGGTTAAAACATCGTAAGAAATCGCAAGTTCATACCACAAAAACTGTTTTGTCGCTAGAACACTTATCTCAATATGTGAGGACATTAAATAAAATTCTCCTCTGATCAAACTACAATGAAACAAGCTTTTGAGTTCCACGCTTATTGCTGACAAATTCAAAAGGTACGCAAATATTACAGAGGAATTTGTGTTTTTGGTTGTCCTTCTTTGTGTCCTGCTCTTTTACTAGCATATTGTCCTGTCAAACGACGATTATTGTTAATTAAGTCCTGCTTTTTACGTTAAAAAACAATACTGATCCTAGGCTTCACCGAGGAGTTTATGTAGTGACTTAGATTTCTTTGTGTGGCATTGGGAATGCTGTACATTTTGCTGTACAGGTCAAAATGCTGTACTGTACAGCAAAATGCTGTACGTCTGGTCAGCTTAACATAGAGCCTCGCAAAATATGAACGCCAAACTGTAAATGAATTTCGGAAAACGAAAAACCTATTCCACGATAAAAGCTTCATACATAATGCACATCAAGTTAAAAAGGATTCATGCCCATTTCATTAAGACACTTGCCACTTACCAACGTACATACATTCACTAATATCATTCAGGCCAATCGAAAATGATGTTGACACATGTCATCCTTTCCCCCGCACATTATCTACACTCTCCCGATATGACGCACTGCAAAGCATACACCCAAACATTTCTCGTGTCGATTAAATTGATTAAATTACGTGTGGCTGAGAAAATCCCTGCCAGCTATAGAGCTTAGCAGGGATGTCTTTCTTGTGTCAAACTAAATCTAATAAATTGGATACGAAAACCTTGTAATGAAATTTGCGTTTTATCGATTCGCTATCTGATCCCAAACGTCGTCGTCAGATCCGTCATTTTTTCGCCTCCCGTTTTAAACTATCAATTTTGAAAATTGCCAGACTGTTATGTTGTCTGAAATCATTATGGCGTTAACTACTATGTAAATAGGAGGCCAATTATTTTTCACTTTGATGTTGTTGGCAATTTGACGACAATTTGATTAGCGCCAACACACCGCTTGCGTTCCTTTCGATTACACATGACTGTTGTTGTGTCTTCATTCATGCCACCGTTGCGTCCTGTCATTATTGTCTATGCAGACTTGCCTATACAGACAGTTTTATACGTTCAACATGGAATTACGACAAATGAATTTCAGAGAAACATACCTAATACCAAAGGAAGATTATCGTATGGGATATGGGATATGAGACACTGTTGTCTAAGGATAATGTCACATCTTCCATTTATGTTAGGCTTATTCGCTTTATCGAAATAACCACCTTGGTAATTGGCAAGAAATGCGGAGTGAGAAAATTCGTGCTGATTCAATTGGAATCAGCAATTTTAAAGCTATTTTGTAAAGCAATTTAATTTTCCACACAAAAACGATTACGACTTTTCTTTACGTGTAAATGCATTAAACTCTCAAATGCCTTACCTAATGGAATCAAGCTTATTCAATTCGGTATTTGTTTCGTGAATTGCTTTTCGAAAATCAATTCATATTTGCTCTTAAAATGGGCGTATTCTTGACAAATATATGTATAAATATTCTTGTTCATTTTTGAGTGACTTATTTTTTTATAATTTTTGTACCCTTCATTGCAAAAATAAAATGGGGCTGCCATAAAAACTCAAACGCCTCAAGCGAATGTACAGACCTGGAAGGCACGCAAAACCGAAAATACATATTTAATTTAAAGTGTTTTGCAGGGTAGGACGGGGTATCGGGTCTGGCACACCTTTAATATGTTATAAGAACATAGTCAAAGAATAAATGCAATAAATGATCGGCAAAAATCACGCTTTTCGGGATTTTCGCAGACCCTCTGATTATGGGGAAAAAAGTCTTGACCGATTGGTAATCCGCATCCTAGAAAAAATGAGGAAGGGGGGATTTTTTTGAGTTGTTAGCGATTATTCTGATGCTAGTACCCCGCCAGCTCTAGCACAAGAGTCAAGAGGACAAATTGTCGTCCTTTAGGTACTGTACCAGGCAGATTGTGGAATCGATTGAATGGATTCAATGAAATCAATCAAATGAAGCTTGACGTAAGATAAACAATAATGCCAAGTTTTGTTTTCCACTAAAACAATGAACACAGTTTTAGAAAACTCTGCTCCCAAAAATGTTGTGTCAAAAAATGGCGCTCATTACTAACCTCCTCATTCATAAATTCCTTAAAAACTGCACAGCCGAAAAACTTCAATTGGCCAGATTTCTTCAGGCTTCTTTGCATGGCTTATTTTCATAAATGCGTCATATCGAGAATTTTAATGGAGAACATGCTGTGAGATGAAAACGTAATTGAAACAGATGACTTTCATACAAAACGGAATTTCGAGTTATCGCCACTTCCTTAGCGGTTTCAAAATGATCTCGATCTTTAAACCTTTTAGAGCATAACACGGACTATACAAACAATCATCCAAATCTGTCCAGCGGTTTTCGAGTTTATGAGTGACAAGAAAACACGTTCCATTTTTATATAGAAAGAAGAAGATAAGGTTAGAGCTAGTTAAGTTGGGGCTCTGGCAATGTGTCAGTGGCGGCTCCTCAGATGAGGCAACTGAGGCGGCGCCTCACCTTCATTTCCGTCGATAATTAATTATAATTTCTCACAAAACATAATTCATCAAATATGATAAAAAACCCTTAAGATATCTTTAAACTCACTTACAAGTTCCTTTACACAATCACAAAATCCCTAAAATAATTTGTGTACACTAATTCATACAAGTGAGGCGATAATTTTTCCGCCGCACAATCCCGAACAACAACTCAACGCGTATCAATACACTCACCCGATTCTCTATGGGAGAATGTACGGGAAAAAAGATACCAGTGAGGCGAAACAGAAATCGCCTCAGCGTGTGTATCTGAATCGAAACAGTGCGACGGCTTGTTCTCGCTTTGTTGTATGCTTTGCGCATTGAAATGTAGCTCTGAAAAAAGAAGTTGAGATAAGAACTTACTGAGCATTGTTTCGGTTTTCTATTGTATTTTGGTAGAAATTGAAAAAGGAAAATCTAATAGATGTCGCTTCTTCCATATGATTTTAAAAAGGCAAAATCGATAGTTATGTGGTTTTTGTTACTGTTCATTATTCCATTTTAATATATTGACGCCCAAACTTTTCAAATTGATTTTGAATGATTTTTATTTTATGCCGAAACGCCAAATATTTAAAATGGGATATTATGATGCGTTGAATAAAGTTGTAATTGTAAAAGTATCCTCTATCGATGTAACAATCCAATGTGGTTTTTTTTGTCGCCTCACCTATTTCCATAGGCACGAGCCGCCACTGCAATGTGTTCTGTGTTTCTTTTCCTCAGCGTCCAAGAACTGAAACCACCTTGTTCGTAGTTTGTCCTCCAATGCTAGATGAATCAATGCAATCCGAACCAACTTGAAGGGCGACACAAACCTTACGATTTCTCGGCCGACCTATTGGGCAATCGATTGGCCACAATCGATATGCCGCCCGTACAGCACATATGTATATACATTAGGCAATTTATCGGGTAATCTGAAATAGACAGTCTCACGGTCCACACGACACAACACAAAATAGCGAAAATTATATCTTTTTTGACGATGGAAGCTGGACATCGATTGCTACTTTGATGGAGAATGGCCGCCACAACCACAGCATGAAGAACGACTACAGGTTTATGTCAAAAAATCAGCAACTGAGAACACATGTACGAAAAATTGCATTGGAAATACGTTCCAGATGTCAAATCAAAAAATTGAATTCGATGGTCCCATACACATTCCGATTTATCTGGCCGATCGATCGGAGGGTCTGTGGCGCCTCTAAGAAATCCATCCACGCGAAGGTTTGGCGTGCTATAATTTCGTTCTGTATTTGAAAATTAGGCAAACAATAGGGATCATGCAAGGTCCTTAATTCAGGTGAAAGGATGGAGAACTACATGTTCATTTGTAGGGATCATGCGAGGTCCTAAAATTCTAGAGAAAAGAAGAGAAACTAAATGTTCAGTTTTAGGACGAAATCAGCACATGCGAGTAATTCTTTAATTAGCATATTTTTAAAAGAATAACTTAATTAGCACATAACTGAGCGAATAGTCCTTGATTTTCCAAACTAGGTCGGCCATTATTTTCAAAACGAATTTGATATTGATTTTCTTTGTCTGCTTTTTTATATATTTTTTTATTCGACTGCTATGCAAAAAGCCGCCTCTAAAACTTAGCGCCCTCGGCGATCGCCTGGGTTGCCAACGAGCGAGCAGCCGCATGCGCTTGCTGTAGCTCAGCTTCGCGAGATACGGGTTGAGTTTTTGCCACTTGCTGCCCCTGTCTTTCTATAATTGAAAGGTATATCGCATGCCTACGGAATCACGACCCAACAAGAAGGTGAAAATATGGGGAGACAACTGCAAAGCAGTAACCGACGCTCACAGATGCCATCTTATTTAGCTCAGTGTACCCGGATGGCGACGGGTCCCGTCCGAACAAAGTCCACTAAAATTTATGAAAATTTACCCATCCTGAGGCACCCGCGGCCGAAAAAAAATAATGTAGGGCGCGTCGCTTCGAAATTAGAATTCACAGAATAGCTGGGGGTGAGGCTTACCACTTCACTCCATTGTGATCCCCCGGAATGGGGGGGGGGGGTGTTTAGGAAGGACACTACTCGGGGTTCCCCACAGGGGAATTCATGTATTTTTTGCTGAGGATTAGACTACACAAACATCACATTAACTCTCCGATGAATGACAGTTCCGATACCCATCGATGAACGACAGGGACAAATTGTGTTCTTTCTGACACGTTATTTCGGTTTGTTTTAGTTGAATAAAGCCCACAGATGGTTAAAATGTTAAAGTTTATGCAAAATTATACTTTACGTTTTAAATTTTTTCTTTTAATTGAAAAAAAAAACGAGACCGAAGCTAATTTCGGGCGCGGTCGAAATTCGGATACCCTTCGCTCTCCTCGCGCTAAAAGTTTTTTTGCGGGCGTACCTATGACTTGTATTTAATCCCCCCACCCCAATTTTTTTCATTCCGTCTTCACAAAAGTTCCGTTGCGTCGACAAAACAATATTTGTGTGGGGTTTGGTTGTAATAAGTGGGCAAATAAAAATATTTAGGGGAGACCGGGGCTGGTTCTAACAGGGGCAGGTATTAACAGGCTGATAGACGCTAAACTATCAGGTTGAGAGACAAACAAATCATGAATGTCCTGTTTGTACACAATGCTAAACGTGTCGAGACTAGGGATGTCAAAAACCGGCCCATAACCCGGTTTTCGGTTTTTTCGGTTTTTTCGCAAAGCCGGTTAGACCGTCCGGTTTTAACCGGGATCAAAGTACCGGTTTTCGGTTAACCGGTTTTTCATTGAATTGCTTAGAATTTTAGCAAAATAATGCATAACACTCGTTAAGCTGATGTTCGTATAGAAATATGACTGTGTAATGGAGCCCTAAAAGAGAAACATGTTGAACAAAAAAGATAATCAAATAAAATTGTCAGAAGTATTCATAATGTTTCAAAAATAGTAAACTGAGTTTTATTGCTAGACAATGTATATAGTGCAGTCAAAATATCCCATTTCAGGCCTCCAAATAGAAAAAAATAGAGTAAGGCTATTTTTGTGGTTTTTGAATCAACGAGCTCCCAGTTGAAACAAGTAATAAACGCCAGATATGGAATGTACTCGACGTCCTCTTTGATATGACATCCCGCATGAACACGTTCGATCAAGGTTTGTAATTAGTGGCCTTTTTGAGAGCTTTCCGATCATTTTTTTCCTTAGCAAATTGACAATTTGAATTACTCTCGTAATTAGGGCTTCGGAAAGATACACGGGAAACACAATAATTCTCCATTGAATCTCGATTTATTCCGTTGATGGTCCTTGAAACATGGAACAGACACCGGATATGTAATGTACTTGACGTCCCCTTTGATTTGATACCCCACATGCCGACCTCCGGTCAAGGATTAAATAGTATCCTTTTTTGTCCTTTTTGGGACCTTTCCGATCAAATTTTTTTTTTAGCAAAATGAGTTTTAGATTCCTGGGAGCCCACTGATTCAAAAACTACAAGAATTAACCTTACTCTATTTTTTTCTATTTGAAATGCTAATATGATTGCACTATGATGTAGATGTTGAAGTCTTTGTGGACACGACGGATGTTGAAGTGGACGCGGATATCGATGTGGACGCGGACGTCGTAGCAACTGCCGATTCGTCTTCCTATAACAATGAATTCTAAATGCACTGATCTGATACACATATACATTCACGACGCACAAAAGATACACGTGTGACACGCAACGTAAACAATATCTGCCTTGGAAAGGAAAAATGCAAGGAGTCGTAGTTTGACGAAGCGATGGGTCTTGGAATAATAGCACTAAGGAGAGTGTTCGGAAATACGAAATTTTTCATAGAAGACAAGCAATAGAATTACAGACTGACAAATCAAGAAAATATAAAAATTTTATGAATTTGGAAAGTTTTTTTTCGGTTTTAACCGGATGGGCAAACAACCGTCCGGGTTAAAACCGGGAGGATGAAAAAACCGAAAAAAACAGGTTAACCGATTTGAATGTACCGGTTTTCGGACTAACCGTCCGGTTTTTGACATCCCTAGTCGAGACTCGTCAATTTAGTCTGCGCCGTCGCAGTAACGAGTTGTGTGTGGTGTGCCCATATGAACAGGTAAACGATTTTTTTTGTGTTTTTATTTTCTTGATTTGCAATCTTAATATAAATTTCAAAGATGTGAAACTTTAATTTATATAAAAAGTGTTTAATCAGCTATAGATGCACTCTAATTTCTTGCTGCTAAATTACGTACTTATTATAGTGCAATGCGATTTCTAAAAAATTGGGCCTTGGGGTTAGTTTTAACAGAACACACGGGGTAAGTTCTAACATGTTAACACTTACCCCAATCGCCAGTTAAGTTCCTGTGTTAGGATATTAAGGCTAGAGTTCCATTTTTTTTAATTACCTGTGATTTTTTTCAAAGAAGATGTTTATTTGATTTATTGAGTTTAAGAAAACTGCTTTAAAGGCTAAAGTTTTGTTATTTAATTATCTTTAGCATTAAAATATCACTAAGGCCCGTATTTATGAACATTCCTTAACTCAAGGAGACCTTGAGTTAAAGATGCCGAAATTCAATAAATTAAATGTCATTTACCATACTTTTTCATAGAAATCACTTATATTCACGAGTCAATGCATCCTCGATTTAAGGAGAAACTCAAGGAGACCCTAAAATTTTCTATAGTCAACCTCACTTGAAGTCAAGGTAGCTACCCACCTTCCTTGAAATATAATATTTCAATTCTATTGAAAACTTAAGGTCTCCTTGAGTTTCGCCTTAAATCAAGGATGCATTGACTCCTGAATATAAATGATTTCTATGTAAAAGTATGGGAAATGACATTTAATTTATTGAATTTCGACATCCTTGACTCAAGGTCTCCTTGAGTTAAGGAATGTTCATAAATACGGGCCTCAGTACTGAATATGATGATACTGATCGTTGTATTTAATTAATATGAGACTGAAAAAAAAATACAGGTTGATTTTGTAGATTAACTGGTGTTTAATTATTTGCAAAAAGTTCAAATTCGACGATTACCCTTCCTGTTAAAACTTACCCCAAGGCTGTTAGAACCAACCCCAGGCTGGGGTAAGTTTTAACTTGTGAGTTTCTTAGGAAAAAACCTTATTATTCTGAATATAATACGTTTACAATAATTTTGATAATTTCTATTTAAAGTCCTATTAATTACGAATTATATGGCAGAAAGTCATGTCTCTAACGCAAAAGGTTGGGTAGCTAAGAAGTTTTGTTTAAAATTTGTTAGAACCAGCCCCAGTCCCCCCTATTCAGAAAATTTTATTGGGGGATGCGGGAGCAGGGCCACATAATACAATTCCATTTGTTTTGGCCTTTTAATTGCTTTGATTAACCTTCAAGCGGGCGCGCGGGCGGTAATTTACCGCTCTGATCATATAAACACGCATAGTTTTTCCCCCGTTGGGCGGTTCGAGGTGGGAGAAGTACGTATTCTTAAGTCATACTGTTATAGATACGATACAATAAAATTTTGGGTAAATTTTACCTTCCATACCTTTCCAGCGGTTATCAAACGTTCGGGGATTGTATATTTTGGTATATATGTACCTAGTTGTGCTCAAAATGTGTGTGCTCTGTGTAATATCACTGAAGTGACATGCTTCGCTAAAACTGCTGAACTTGTTTTATTGTGCACCAGATAATACTTTTTATGCTGATAACTTATTTGGGACATGCTCTTCTTTCAATTTACCATAATCATGAGAATGGAAGTTGTCCGGTTGAGCGCAAATGGAGGGGAAAAGACGAGGGCGGTAAATTACCGCCGCGCGCCCGGTAATGTCACAAAAAAAGCGCGCCCGCTTGAAGGTTAAGACACATTAATTCAAGGTTTTGTGAAATTGGTGTAAAAAATGATTCTTAGAAGAACAAAAATGGGGAGTTGGGTTTGTATGGCAGCCCCATGACACCACGGTCCGATATGCTCCATTCTTGCATATGTTTTGTGACATAAATAGAAATAAATTTTTGTGTGAAATTTGGTTGAATTTGGTGCACAAATAAAAAAAAATTTCTTAGAAGAACCTAATGTTGGGGTTTGTGTTTGCATGGCCGCCCCATTAACCCAGTGTCCGATTTTACCGATTCAAACATACAAACTGCCTGCAGCAAAAAGAAGCATTTATGCAAAATTTCAGCTTCATAGCTTTTTAATTGGCCGAGTAAAACGCGTAGCAACATACGGATAGACAGACAGACAGACAGACGGACATCGACCAATCGACTCCCCAAGTCATGCTGATCATATACATATGTATACTTTTTACACTCATCGTGCTATTCGCACGATTAGAACTCGGCCTCGTTTTAGTTAGCTTTGCTAGTCGATGGGTTGCTATCTGCAGTAATTTGGCAATGCTTTGAGGCTTCCCTTCGAATCTAGCCTTTTAGCAACGACTGGTTTCTTTGACTGCAAAAAGAACAAATTGCACCGGATAAAGACCGATTTTCTATAAGAGATGTAGTACAGTAAAAATATCCCAATTCAGGACTCTAAATAGAGAAAAATAGAATAAGGCTAATTTTGGTTGTTTTCGTTCCAGGTGTCTAAAACTCATTTTGCTAAGAAAAATTTTGTTCGGAAAGGTCACAAAAAGGACAATCCTTTATCAGAGGTTGGCATGCGGGCGGAGTGTCATATCAAACGGGACACCGAGTGCATTACCTATCCGGTGTTTATTTCCTGTTTCGAGGACCCTTAACGGAATAAATCAGGCTTAAATGAAAAATTTTCGTGTTTCCCGTAACTTATTATATGTATCTTTCGAAAGCCATAACTACGCAAAAATCGAACAATTCAAATCGTCACAACTTTTTTTAATTTTTAGGGTTTTTTAGAAATTGTTTTTTTTTTTTTTTTTTCAAAAAACCCTTATGAAATGTTGTCCGTCCGTCCGTCTGTTCACTAAATAACTCGTGAACGGTTCAACCGATTGTCATGAAATTTGGTAGGAATGTGTAGAAGTTGGTAAGAAGAAGATAACAGGGTGTCCCGAACGTTTGAAAAAAGTCGCTTTTTTTAGTTTTTATCGGAGATTGACGTATGGGTATTTAAATCAAAGATCTAAATGAGTATATCACATTTCAGTTAAAATTTTCGAGTTTCGAGTACCAGTAAAAAAGTTATTGGCATTTAAAGTTAAACTTCCTTTTCGACCTCCGTTTTTCTAAACCGTTATAGGGATCGATATGAAACTTTGCACAAAGATTGGTCAGTATGGCCTTATATACGTTAAATATTAAGACTGTTGACTTTTGCTAAGGAAAAGTAAATAACAGTAAATTTGTAAAATTTCAATTTGTTCGTGTGTAGCCCCTCTTATGATTCCAAATATAAAAATGTTGCTAATGGTTTTTAGAAAATTATATAGGGAATATGTCTACGAATTTTCATTAAAATAACTGTACCCAAACCGGAAATATAGCCAATTAAGTATTTAGTAAGGGCCTCTCACGATGCAAGCGAAGCCTCTTAAGCATTTCTTCAATGCATATCTTTCAACTTGATTAAACAATGAACATGAAATTTGATGGAAATACATAGCATGGTAATAGCGTTTGCCACAAATATTTTTGAAGTTTGTAGGACCAAGTTAACAGGTTGTCCCTGAATAGCTGCAAAAGTTTACTTGTTCAATACTTGCTTCCGTAGGATCTTATGTCAAGGGACACAATGGAATCATTTCATATAAGTTGCTTTTCCTTGATTAAAAAAAGAGTAACAGTAGATTTACAGCTAATAATTCAGTTCATATATAAAGACAAGCCATCCTTACGTTTGCCTGGGTTTCTTTTTGCTTAAAGGCCATCAGAAATCATAAATCAAAAATGCCTGTAAATTTGCATTGCAGTTTTTATACAAACTGGGTAAATAGTAAATATAGTAAGCGTAAGTTCCACCTTTAATTAGACCAATCCAAAAATAGATTTACAGGAAGCATTTCATTAATGTTGTGCACAATTCTTATTTACTGCTTATAATATATATCTAACAAAAAATATTCGCTATGCATTAAAATTCTAAAAAACCCTCGTATTGCGGGCGCAGCCCTCTGTACGCCGGTATTTTTTAGAATCTATAATAGCTGAAGATTCTACCATTAAATATTGTAAAAAAATGTTTGGAAAGCTCTGAAAAAGGACACTGATTAATCCTTGATCGAACGTGGGCATGCGGAGTGTCATATAAAAGAGGAAGTCGAGTGGATTACATATGCGGTGCTTGTTTCCTGTTTCAAGGACCCCCCAACACCTCGCTTTGCTTCCAAACAAAATATAAAGCGCTTGTTAAGAAATTCTTTATGCTCTGAAGGGTTCCGTATCGACCATCTCACACTTCGTTCTGATGTAACTTTCATAAATTGTATCCTAATATTTTCAGCCAGAACTGCATCTACCAAAAAAAAAAAGGAAAAACCAAACAATATTCCATCCAAGACAATTCATCCATATACTCGAAATGTGGTTGTGGCATTTGTCAGGACATGATTTCGAATAAAACCATCTCAACGGCAATATTAATATGAATGTCGCCAACCATGTATGTGACATCGACCCTTACTTATAGCTTCTCATATCCCGCATATCCAGGACATCCCCAGACTACGGCGGTGAAACGACAAATGTACATTCCCGCTGTTTTTGACTGTCTCCTCTGGATACATAGTATGTATGTGCATGAGAGCGTATGCTAGGACTGCCAAAGTAGAAAAATCAATTACGCTGCAAAAAGGATATAAAAAGGAAAAATAAACAAAAGATGTAAACACTGTTTGGATGCTTCCTCTATACAGAGCATTCTCTCGTAACATACAAAAGCGCGACGAAATGAATTTCATCAGCCGGAAATCTAGCTCTGTGCTTTTTTTTGTCTACTCTATAGTGCCACCAGAAGAACATCCTGCTATCAATCCAGCCCAGAACGAAGACGTGAACGTGATATTGAAATGAACTTTTCCATTCATGCTGGTTCTTCTAATGTCTAATACATGTGGCGTTATCCAGCAAAGCTTCTTTCTACGCGGAGTGGCAAGGATTACGAAAAACACTGAAATGTCACAAACTCAACGTGAACAAAGGGAGAGAAATTTCACTTTTCAGATTCCGTACATTTTCAGTGAAAATGACTTCTATTGCCCCGAATTCGATTTAAACGAACATGAGAATGGTTTCATAATTTACTCTCTACATAGTCTTATCACACTACTTTTATTTTTGTGAACGGGATGGTGCACATATTGTCGGTAATGCTGCCGAAATATTACTTGCAAGGATCCGTGCAGTCAACAGTAGCCGCGTTCGATTTGAGTGGACTTTGGTCGCAAATGGTTGCATTGCCCTTCTAGAGGAGCATGTTCCGTCCACGACTACCGTTTCGACGACAACTGAATTCGGAGTGTGGCTGACAACCGTAGCCATACCTAGTCGCACTTTTATTTATTATTCTTCGATAAGAAGATTATATTTTTTTTTCTGAATAATAAACGCGCAATGGACCAAGCCGAGTTTCGAAAGCTCGTTTCTCTATGAATCTCTATATCACAGAGTGGCGACCGAACGATCACGGCCACAGAGCATGGATATGGTCTCAAATGCGTGATACTAAATTCTGAAATTGAATCATGGATTAACTTCAAAATGTAGAATTTTATAGTATGGTTGGAGTGGTAGTTAGCGCGCTTGCAGCTTCTGTTGGCGCGTATGAATAACTCGGCAGACCATGCTGTTGATCACAAGACCTCTACGGAAAACCGTCAAGATCAAGCAAATTAGATGACTTGTGGGCTTGTTAAAAAATAGATTTGTCAGACTGGAACTTCACTTTTTTTCGTTTGTTTCTGTTACCTGCCCATTTTGACTCAGCATAGAGTAGGAATGGCCAATTGAAACGAACACATCTACAACATGTCCCTTTTTTGTTACTATACAAACCCTTTCGACCAAAGTTTAGTGCAGACCGTCTCATATTATTACACACGTCGCATGTACTTATATAAACGCTAAATTTAACGCTCAGTTTTGAGCGCATTTATATTGTCTCGTGGTCCGAGGACTCTCCTTGAAACACTAACGTGGCTACGTGGCGGTGAAACCGTTCTGCGCGATCCTATCTTGGTGGAAATAATTTTGCTGGTGACATTTATTTCGACCGTTCGAGTGCAATAGCTGTACTAGAAGGAGTAGGGTAATATAAGAATATTGGTATTAGAAGGACGCTCTCAATGCGCCCATCCATACGACAAAAACTATGAAATGAAAAATCCAAGTAGTCAATGAAATTGCGAGAACAAAAATGGCAACTTGAAATACATAGTTGACTGAGCTTAATTTGGTGCCCAGTGTTTGGAAAATATTTAATGGTAAGTTTTACAGGCGTGGTTTGTGTAATGAGCTCAGAAAATATTTTTGAGTTGTGATACCATAAAGTAAAAAATTGGAATTGGAATTCCAATTTCTTACTTTATGGTGATACTATAACTGTAAACTTATTACGAAATTTTGCGTTTTGCTAAGAGTAAAAACTGGAACAAATTCGTTACGCCTCTCTCGTAAAGGTTACCGCTATGGTTAATGTATTACAAAAATAATTATACAAAGAAAACAGTTTTTTTTCCTGCATCCTGATGTGCGAGGTGCGGAGGACAATGCCAGTCGTTCTAGTTGCTCTGGAGCATATGTCGAATACATGTAAATCAAATTTCAGCTTGCTGCCAAATAAGATCCCTAGGCGCTTATAGCGGTCGCCTTTACTGAAGGAAATTTTTTCTGATAGTCAAATATCACAGGATTCTGTTTTAGTGAAAAGGTCAGGTGTGGCACTTTTGTACATTTAATAGGCCAATTTTTGTTTGAGCCTGAAAATTCATATATGCTTAATTTGGGGGCAAGAAAAACGAAAATAACATAATTTTTTAGTTTTAGTGGGGTTTTACCTGTCAGGCGTCATTTGATTAAAACCCGCCTGGAGGCGGTCTTGCTGATTAACGTACGTGGCCCACGAGCGGTGCCGTTTTCGAAATAATGACAAAAAACGGAAAAAATAAGCCCCTCCCCTTTTCTGCCCTTTTCTAAGGTTCCGGACCACCAATCGGTAGGGACTTTTTGGGGCGATCCCCAATTATTTTGGAAAAGTCCAGCGGTGTGCCGTTCGATGGCTATATTTTGGCTTACTTTTCTTCGGCTATAATCCACTTTGTTAGATTTACCAATAGGAATATGGATGTGATTTTGACCTTGAAAATTAATTCTAAAGAGTTTCAAAATTCAAACGGATGCTCATCGGAAGAAACGAAGACTATCACAATATTTAACATACTATTTTATTACAAATTTTGTGTACATCTAAAAAGAGATGCCAGTAATCGAGTCTAATTAAACAGGAGTAGGCACATTAAAGCTTTCTGCAGAATGTGATCTCTTTTGACAAAAACGTTACAAACAGCAGTTACTCCGTAACGGTAAAAGCTAGGGAAGTAATTTGAGTGACATTTTTCCAATAACAACTTTAGAATCTACTATAGCTCTATGGCGAACAAGTTGCGGCTCTTAACGCAAATATATTACTTCAAATAATGGCCGATTTATGTAGCACAAAGCACATATTTGCTAATCAAAAGTCGAACATTGGTCCACTGAAACTAAAGGGCAAGCTTTAGAAAACGGTTGTACGACCCGCACTCATGTATGGATCAGAATGCTAGACTATGTATAAAGGTTACGCGAAAGAAATGACAGTCACTGAAATGAAAATGTTACGCATGTCAGTTGGTGTAACCAAAAGGGACCACATCAAGAGTAGCTACATCCGAGGCAGCTTGTCCATAGACCAACCAATCACCGAAAAGCTCGAAGACCGACGAATGGATTGGTATTGCCATGTTCAAAGGCGTCCGCCTGAGAACCCCGCAAAGAGAGCGATATCAATGGAAGTTCCACTTGATGGACCCAAGGCCAGAGGCAGACCGAAGAACACCTGGATGTGTCAAATGAAAAAGCAACAACAACGCATTGGTCTCGGCGATGACACTATCCAAGATAGAGCTGCATGTAGAAATATACTGAGGCATTACCGGTAAAACGGGCGATGTGCCTACACCGCAGGTCGAGCGACGCAAAGCCACGGAGAGGTATAAAGAACGAGGCAAAGAAGAAGAACAAAGTGGAACATTGGGCCAGAGCTACATTGTCAAAAAAGCTTGCTCAGTCGAAAACAGCTTACACGTTGGGTGAGGTTATAAAACACAACGTTCGCGCAACGTTTCGCGCAACGTTTCAAATCAACCGGCCGTTACGGATCAGAAACTTCTCCCTACAAACAGATCCCCTAAGCGCCCCCTTGCGATGCATAGCTTGATTGATTGACAGAAATTTACAATCTGCCGTCGAACCGTGCATTTCCGCCCTCATTTATTTATTAAACTATTTATAATCAAAATAAAATGTATCTGCATCTCGTTTAAAACTGGAAATTTTAATTTTCGAGCAGCTGTGATGCGTCAATTGTCACATTTGTCACTTTCTGAGAGATGGCGATGGTAACACCAAGTCTGATCCGGATCTATGCGTTTACAGAACACAATAGGAAACGTTTCGGAAAACGCGACACGTTACGCGAACGTTGTGTTTTATAACCTCACTCATTCACTGTCTTATGAGATGAGTTAAATGTGCACACAGCTTTCCTCCCCGGCCAGACAGTGAACGCCTTGTTGTCGCAATGTGGCACACAGGTTTATGTGTAGTGTTGTCACTGAAATGGAAGACGCTCCAATTTTGTTCGAATCTATCCAAAGTCGTCGCTTCGACAATGGGTCTAAATGCCTGCTTGCCCTTCCAATATGAGCGGACACTTCGATAAAACCGTTATGTACACCATTGACCATTACATGTACTGGATGTGGAAGAATTCACGAATTTCGAGAATCGATGCCGATGCCGGTTAGCAGCTCCAGTCTGCACGATGTAAAGACTCGTTTGCTCCACACCTTCCAACAAGCAATCGCTATCCCGTGAAACTTTGTTTGGTCGCTTTTCAAAGATGACTTTTCTTCCAAGCTTTGCCAAAAAAGCTGTCTAACGTGTTTTCTTCACATATTCGGAGACTGTTGAGCTCTCAGCAAAATCAATGGATAAGAAAATCCAAAAAGGAAATGCAAATAACCGCATAATACACTAGATATTCGGGACCAAAATATTTTCAATGGTGACTTGATTGAAATGAAAATTCATTGTAAACAAAAGCATGCACATGCGCAGCTTACTGCTGCAACTTCGTAGTAGGGGCGTCAGAAAAATGGGGGCAATGAATACGAAATTTCAAAATTAATAGATACTTGAAATTAATTATTCTGAACCGTTCCTATTGCATAACTGTATACCAACAGCATCAAAATTTACACTATTGCGAAAAGTAAAAAAAAAATATTCGCGAGCGGTGGTTTGACAAGCGTAGCAAGCAGGGGGCGAAGCCCCCTAGTGTTGAGAATTAAAATATTCAACTGCCTGCGTTACTCTGGTAGGATCAATATTCTGTTTAAGTCTGGACAGCTTTGGCCCCAAACGTCACCAGGGCCATAGTGACGTCATTTGAGGAAAACTGCCCCCTCAGAAGAAAATAAAATAAATTAACAATGAGCGACACACGACTGACGCCTTGACGACGGGCGAGCTACTCCTTAGCACCCACTTTCCGGGATGCCTCATACTGAGAAATGATAGGCCTTCAAATGAAGACAGTCTGTATAGGACTAATTGTTTGTGGAGAACAGCAAGAAAAATCTTTACTCGAGATAAAATAAAATTGGCTGTAGGCTCGGTTGAACTTTGCGCTGGACTACATCCCTGATGAGCATACATTAGAAAAACAACGCTGATTAGAAACTCGCTATACAAAAGGCAGTTTACTTACAAAAAAATACCGCACTTGCTGCTTTCTTGGACATTGAAGGGGCATTCGCCAATACTGCCTCCGATGCAATTGAAAGAGCACTAAGAAATAGATGGTAGAAAATACGACTATAGGATGGATAACCAGTGTGAAGTATGGTCTCCTTGTTGAGGTGACTAGAGGCTGCTCACAAGGGGGTGTACTTTCGCAACTGCTGACGACCTTTTGTGGAAGCTCACATCTAATGGCTTCTCCGTCCCGGGATATGCCGACGATGTGGTTATAGTGGTCAAGGAAATACTACCAGATTTACCCGAACCAGCACTAAATATACATTTAGTTAAGTATACTACTATACAAAAATGGTGCGATGGGAACATGCTCCGAGTCAACACATCATCCAAAGCGACATACCTTTCTTCAGGAACAGAAATCCGGCTGAACTTAGACGCCCGATAATGTACAACACCCCGCTACTAATTCGGAGTCAAGTGAAATACCTCGGGGTAATCCTCGACTGTAAACTTTACTGGCAAAATCATGTCGAAGCGGCGGCTGAAAGAGCTACCAGATCACTTTGGATATGCAAAAAATTCGTATAGGGAAAACCCGGAATATGAAACCCTCCATTATGTTCTGCATTTACAGAGCGATAGTTACACCAACTCTAAGCTACGGTGCTGTGGTCTGGTGGAAGAGAGTCCTGACTATGGAGGCTAAGTCCGAATTAGGCAACGTACAGATCTTACCCTAGAAGCGCTCTAGAGTTATTACTACATCTAAAACCAACCGACATTCACCTAGAAACTGAGGCAAAACTAGCACCGCCACGACTCATTGCGAGCGATGCAAATCAGAAGCTTACTAAGTCGCAGCTAACATGCCTCAACAACATCACTATCGCGAATATCCCTTCCGACTACCTGGCAAAGGAGATCTCATTCGGCCGTTTTCAGTCTGAAACATGCATTAGTCATGGTATGATCCGTTCACTTTGCGGAGCGGAGCGGACCTAATCCGGTCCGACGTCGGACCTAGGTCCGAAAACCTAGGTTCGCGGACCTACCCCATGGCCAATGCTAGTCTCGTTTTTTTCTCGAAAGACTATCATTGACTATTGACCATCTAGTATTCGGTTATTTGTTTGTCATACTCACTACAGTTGTAAATAACACATCGGTTGATTATTTGTTCAATCGTAGCTTTAATTTTGTTGCTTCATCATCAGGCCCTTAAATTGAGTTAACAATTTTGGTTTAGTTTTTAATAAGTTCATATAATAAAAAAAAATAACGGGCGCGACCGTGCAACATTGAACTAAGACCGCAGATGTGTTAGTGACATACAATTTCCAAGAACTTAACTGCTTTTTTGTTGAGGTGTTGAGATCAACAGCAGGCTCAGAATTGTTATTTATCGCCACAAATTGGCACTGGTTTAACATCTGAGCGACATCATATTCCGGCAGATTGGTCATGAGTTCGAAAAACAACCATGGTTCGCGGTGCGATTCCAACTCATGACCCAGTGAAATGAAGGTGCGCGCACTAATCACTGCACCCGCCAGGCTAATAAGATCATATAATACGGCAATTAATAAAAGATGTATAAATAAAAACAAAACACTATACATCAATTAAAACAAAATATAAATTGACATATTAGATATAAATCGCCAAATTGATTATCCTATGATGTTTTATCTCAATTAATTAATATTAATTTATATGGTTTCGTTTTAATTTATATTGTTTTTTATAATTAAAAACAATTTGTATTAATTAAAAACTAAACCTAAAATTAAATTGTGAAATCACGGAATTGATGATGCTACTCAATTTTAGCATAATACCTACGTCGTCAAAAAAGAAAAAAAAGCTATAAATGAACAAATAAATTAACCGATGCTTGGTTATTACTGACTATTCCATAAAAAATGTAATCAACAAAAGCACATATTGATCAATCCAAGCACCGCTAAAATTGCAGAATACAACTAAAACCAAGAAACTATCCACCATAGGCTGACGATAAATGCGGGTTCTGAAAGGAACAGTTGCATATGTTCCGCAAACATGTTCCGTTCTCACAATTCCTCACAACGAGAGAATTATGAAATTGTCTAGAAATAAAACGTGTAAATTATTCTCATAATTTGTAATCTCAGATAGCTCAGGTGTAGGACGTAGGACTACGAAACGATACGTGCCCGGTTCGATTCCCAGTAGAAGCAAAGTGTAAAAAGTTAAAATTAAAATAAGGTAAAGTAAAATTAAGGATAAAATAGAAGAAACTAGGGGGCTTCGCCCCCTGCTCGCTTCGCTCGCCAACCGCCGGGGCCGAGGCTAATTTCGGGCGCGGCCGAAATTTGGATACCCTTCGCTTGGGCTAAAAGCTTTTTCGGGCGTACCTATGACTTGTATTTACTCCCCCTCCTCATTCTTTTTCTTCCGTCTTGACAAAAGTTTTGTGCTTGGTTGAAATAAGTGGGCAAATAAAAATATTTACACGGAAAATTTTATTGGGGTTGCCGGAGCATGACCCCACAGTACGATTCCATTCGTTTTGAACTTTTTAGTTGCTTTGATAAAGACACATTAATACAAGGTTTTGTGAAACTGGTGTAAAAAACGTTTCTTAGAAGAACCAAAAAGGGGGTTTAGTTTGTATGGCAGCCCCATGGCCCGATTTGATTCAATCTTACATATGTTTTGTGTCATCAATAGAAATACATTTGTGTGAAATTTGGTTGATTTTGGTGCACAAATGAAAAACTTTTTCTTAAAAGAACCTAATTTGGGGGTTGGATTTGTATGGCAGCCCCATGACCTCATGGTCCGATTTAATCCATTCTTACATATGTTTTGTGTCAACAATAGAAATACATTTGTGAGAAATTTGATTGAAATCGGTGCACAAATAAAAAAGTTTTTCTTAGAAGAACCTAATTTGGGGGTTAAGTTTGTATGGCAGCCCCATGACCCCATGGTCCGATTTGATCCATTCTAGCATATATTTTGTGTTATCTTTAGAAACACATTTGTGTGAAATTTGGTTGAAATTGGTACACAAATAAAATAGTTTTTCTTAGAAGAACTCAAATTGGAGGGCTAGGTTTGTATGGCAGCCCCATGACCAAGTGATCCAATTTGGGTAAATCAAACATACGGGAATGGTCCTACAATACGTTTTCTTTTATTTTTGCATTTCGGGTTGTTTCGATAAACATATATGAATACAAGGTTTTCTGCAATAGGTGCAAAAAGGATGTTTCTTAAAAGATCCCAATTGGTTGATTGGGTTTGTATGGCAGCCCCATGATCCCACCCATTTTTACATATGTTTTGTAGTATTAATAGAAGACCATTTTTGTGATGTTTGGTTCAGAGTAGTTCATAAACAAAAAAGTTTATCTTAGAAGAACTTAATTTGGGGAGCTAAGTTTGTATGGCAGCCCCATGACCCCATGGTCGGATTTGATCAAGTTTTACATATGTTGTGTGTCATCAATAGAAACACATTTAAGCGAAGTTAGGTTGAAATTGGTACACAAATAAAAAAGTTTTTCTCAGAAGAATCTAAATGGGGGGGTTAAGTTTGTATGGCAGCCCCATGACCCCCTTGTCCGATTTAAGCGATTCAAACATACAAACAGCCTGCAACAATAGTAAGCATGTGTACAAAATTTCAGCTCTCTAGCTTTTATAGCGGCCGAGAAAAACGCACTGCAACAGACGGACAGACGGACAGACAGAGCGACAGACACACAGACAGACGGACATCGCCCAATCGACTCCCCAAGTCATGCTGATCATATATGTATACTTTTTATATGGTCGGAGATGCCTCCTTCAATGCGTTACAAACTTCATGACAAAGTTAATATACCCTTTCACTCTATGAGCGAAGGGTATAAAAATGTCTAAAAAATCCTAAAAATTAAATCCGTGCTGAGACTCACGGTCGTAAAAAGTGCTACATTTCAAAAATGTATTCCCTTTCACTAATCCATCGGTTGCCACGCTATCATCCCAATTTATGATACACGTATCTGGCCCATATTCTACACCTTGGTTCTCAACATCCTTCCTTCTCGTTCATACATGCCATTAAAACATCTTGGCTTGGTATCACCTTATCTGACACCCATCTTGTCCATATTACGCTTCCTCACCAGCATACTCAATTTAATAGTCGGAGCTCTGAACCTATGTCTTTTTAAAACCGAACCTACTGGACGTGGTCGGATGTAGGTCCGACCGGACCCCAGGTCCGATCGGTCCGTAGGTCCGATAGGTCCGGACCCCAGGTCCGACCGGTCCATAGGTCCGACCGGTCCGTAGGTCCGACAGGTCCGGACCCAGGTCCGACCGGTCCGTAGGTCCGACCGGTCCGACAGGTCCGGACCCAGGTCCGACCGGTCCGTATAGGTCCGACCGGTCCATAGGTCCGACAGGTCCGGACCCTAGGTCCGACTGGACCTAGGTTTTTACAAAACCGGAACTACCGGACCTAGGTGCAGTTGCCGGACCTAGGTTCAAAAGATTAGGTCCGGTTCGGAGCAACCATGACTAACATGCATCAGGTAGAAGTGCACGCAATAGCAACCTGCGCCGACTTCTGCTTATGTGCCAACTACGTAAATAAACGAATAGCGATCTTGTCAGACAGCTAAGCGGCTATTATGTCACTCACAAGTACACCGTCACGTCAAGACTTGTTCAACGCTGCCTGAAGGCTAGACTAGGCGTAAATTCAATTCAATTCAATAGATTAACTTTCTTATGGGTTTTAGGCCATATGGGCATCACATGGAACGAACGGGATGCTGAGTTGGCATGTGCATCCCAATTCTACGGAAAGAGCCCCTTTGTAGCATCCTTACCTGTATAGCAAAGAGGCTAATCAAAGACCAGGAACGACTTTAGGCATCTGAGCACTGGGACAAACTACCTGGGCTGAGACAATCTAAACTATTCAAAGCAGGATATTTCCAGAGAGCAGCTGAATCGCTTCAGATAAGCACAAACATGCTATCAGTGGGATTCTTACAGGCCAGTCTTGGCTGAGAGCACATCTGCGCTTTTACAAAACGCGAGCTGTCGATTCTGCGAAGAAGATGTCTTAAGCTCGTAATTTCAAACACTACATAGATTTATGTAATTAAACTCCGGCGCAAGATAAATGTGTGAAATAAGCACTATGTATTTGAAAAATGTAAATATGTATTTATTCTCCAATTTCAATTATACTGAAGCGTGAAAGCCCCATTCAATTATTTATTCATTACACGCCATAATGAAATTAAAGTTATCTCATTTCAAACTTGCATGTTAACCTATTTAGTACAAAGTCCTGTAAAAGCCGTCACGGCAAATTTCCACCTGATCCGACCTGTGTACTTTCTTTCCTTCTCACAATGAATTATTTGCAAATTCAGTTACAACAACTAGGTAAATTTCCGTTAGTCATTTATTTAATTTGCGTACCACACGCTAGTTAAAATAACGAAAAGTAAACAGATGCACCCCAGCACTTCGCTCTCCTCAGTCACAGGGTTCTACTCTCTACTGAACATAAAAATCATTCTACGGGACCGTGGTCGGTTTGGTGGCTGATATGAAAAGGTCAGGTGAGTTTTTTCACCTGCTCATAGGCAACCAAACCAACCCACCCAACAACAAAATTCGTTCCTTCAGAAGCCAAACAATGAGAAAATC
Organism: Microchrysa polita; assembly: GCA_949715475.1. NCBI lineage: Eukaryota > Metazoa > Arthropoda > Insecta > Diptera > Stratiomyidae > Microchrysa > Microchrysa polita. The sequence continues at coordinate 97,883,546 of OX454416.1, forward strand.
TACTTCCACCACCCACCGATAACTCTTCTGCATAATCAGCAGCTCTTTCATTACTTTGCTAATGCCTAAGTGGAGCCTGATAGACTTATTGAAAGGCAAATGAAATACATAGTTGGCATTGGCGAAGCGCTTTCGTGCAGAATGGAAATCGCAATCCGAAGTAAATATTTATGCCAATGATGGCGTTGCCGACACGCGAATTGTATACCGTTGTCGCCGGTCATTCTCCATCCACCCCTACTTCTTCTATTGTTGTTCGTAGTCGAGCTCAACAGGATAAATTTCCGACAGGACATGACTGTCTGCTCGCCGCTCCGGTAAACTTCAAAGTTCGAACCGTATCACTTGATACGAACAACGCCAAGACGACGCGACGCTTTCTCTCCCTAACAACAGATTCCATCAGGACCTATTTTTAGCCCAGGCCAGTTTTGTTGTTCTCCTTAAAGGAACCTCAAGCCGATTAAGAAAATTGGGATAACATGACGTAGTGGATGGTAAATCGAATCGATTTCACTCCTTCTACATATTATACACGTACAGAAACGATGTGAAGGCGGAGGCGAATGACAATAGCTCGAGAGCTTGCAGACGAGAGAGAGAGTGAACCCTAACCACGAACAAACCTATAGCGTGCCGGAATTCTTATTGGTTTTAGCTGTTTTTCTCTCTCGACTTTCTTTTGTGCGATGTGATTAGATAAACTTTGTTAGCGGAATTAATTACTTTACTGTGCAAAGATAAGATAAGAGCTAATTTATGTAATTTGTTGTTCTAACAGGATTCAAATGAACTCATTTTGGTTGTGGTAGCGGTACTGAAGCGACGTGCTGTGGCGTTGGTGAGCATAGTAGGACGACCTAGGTTGTATTAGGGAGCGGCTCACAATGCGAAGTTGTGCCATGACAGCATGTCGTAGGACTTACAGTGTAAGTTGATTTGACAGATAAGTTCGACCTTGCCCTTCCCTAAACCATCATGTAAGTAGGTATGACACATCACTGTTCCAATTCGCTGAAAGTTTTGAAAAACTTTGCCTCGCCACTTCCAACAAGATAATGAAATGACTGTCATTATATGGACCCTTTCAAATGATTCTTCCAACATGACTGGTAACGCGATTTTACTTAGTTTCATATTCCCTTTATTAGGCCACCACCAGGCAGCAGTAAGGACTCGTCTGCTTTACTGCTGTCATCCAGCAGATGGATTTACAACAGCAAAATGGCAATGATAATGCGATTCGTTATCCATGACAGGCCAAATTAGATATCTGAAAATGTAAGTGCGGGTGGATCGGCTGCCGGTAAACATGCAACAAGCGCCATACTACGACTCATCATATTTTGCAAAATTTGCGCGTAACAACGACGCAACAAAACGTATTCGAGTCCTCGACAAATTTATTGTAGTCCAAGTTATGGCGTATTATCGTAGAATTTACGGCTCATGAAATGGCACTTGGAAACGTCGTTTTTTCTCGTGCTTATTGATGGAATTTATGAGTGACACCTTGCCAATAAACGACGTTCTCGATGGTGCTGTTGCATGACAAGCGTTAATCTTAACGCAGTATTGTCGTACGCAATGAGTTGATAGAATCCATAAGGTAGGGTGTAGTTATTAGAATTTGATTCAAGGTAAATTAATTCTGATTAGACGATAATTGAAAAGAAGTGTCGCTGACGATGGGATTGGTCACAACGGATTGCAGATTGAATTTTTTTTTTCTATATTTACGCCAAGAAATTTGAGCATATCTACATTTGACCAAACTTCGAAAAAAAATTAGGAAAAGGCTAATTTTGACGCTTCGTTTCATATGTTTTTTTTTACGACCTGTGCAACGATCAATCATTTAGATGCAAAGTGCGCTTTCTCCTGTAAATTTTAACTATCAGCCCACTGTGTGTGCGTCTTATTTCTCTCCACATAATTATGTATGGTTGGTTATATTATAAATGTTCCTGCGATATCTATATAGATTACTACTTCTATGGTTTGCCCATCAAAAACATTTAATCTGTATATACAGGAGCAGTTAATGTCCGTCGCGTTGTGTAGCACGACAGGACAGGACAAAGAAAATCTCAATAAATCAAGTCTTCGGCCTTAATGAGAAGAAAAAGCTACACAACAAACTACCGTTACGAACTATCAATATGCCATCATCATGGCATACGAAAGCAGTGGCTAGAACTTCGCCGAAAAAGGACGACTCTCAATCAAATATTACAATCACATAAGCACCTATCAGCAACCTCAAAACAATCCGAAAGCAGCTTTGGTAGTTAGATGCTACTCGAACGCGACAACTTCAATGATTTCGAATCAGCCACAAGAGAAGCGATTAACAAGGATACCGATAGCTTTGAATTAGCATCAGGTAAATTAATATTTAAGAAAAATAACAATGTGAAACCAACCAATCATGAATTAAATGACAAAAATAGCTATAGCTTTTCCAGTCTTGTCGTAAAAGAAGAGGGAGACGTTCAGGGAACCGAGGTCACTAAAACGATTTGGTGCCCTCCTATATTTATTAACAATGTACACGCTAAAACCATAATGGATATGATGAGTAAGTCTCCGGAGGCCAAATACTGCATCAAACATTTCTCTGTGGGCAGACATAGACTGCTTATTAATGATAATAACGTCCATCTTAAAGTTTTAAATAAGCTAAAAACTACATCGGCAAAGGGCTACTTATTCACGCCCAAAAACTTAAAAAAAAATCCTTTTATCCTAAGAGGATCTAGTGGGCACTTGACACAAGAGGAAATAAAAACGCCATTCTTACAGAACGACCTGGGATCCAGCCGGAGAACCTCTCGGCAATGTCTTTCTCGACCACATGGTCCAGAAGCAACAATGTTCCTCTGCCGTTCTTTAAAATTATCCTGAATAAAGAAGAGGACATCAAACCACTAATATCTATCAGGTACCTTCTCAACCAATGTGTATCGTGGGAGAAGCCACGAAGAAACGATGTAACACAGTGCTTTCGATGTCAACGTTTCGGATGTTGCATCATATTGCGCTTATGCACCCAGATGCGTTGCCTGTGGACTGGGTCATCTAGGCATTGAATGTCCTAGATGCAATGATCCTGAACTCAACTCAAGAATTTTTTTACCATCTTCATCGACCAGGTGGAGCGACAGCCCCTACCTGCCCCCCTGGCTACGCCCATGCTTAGTTGTTATTAGGTAAAACGTACTTATTACTAATTAAATTATTAAGCACATAACAAAAATGTTGCTAATCTTAATAATGGGACTTCTAGTACATATTTGTTGGTTCGAGAGGAGCTACAAGTTTATCACACACTACCGTTATAGAGATATAGAGATTAGCACTTGTGGATGCGATGACAGCTGTCAATCGGCAACACATATTGGGTTGGATACAGCTAGAGAGAGAGCTAGGTGGGAGCCGTGGCACTGAGTAAAATTATAATGCTCCAACCAAATTACTTTGAGAAGTAGTCCTGTGCATTTAAACTTCTCCAGCATTTACATCTAAAATAAAATTACATCCAGCATTTACACCTAAAACAAAATTACTTATGAGCGGCGGATTGGAGTGATATGTATTCTTTTTGCGGCAGATGAATTTTTCTTTGGTGGGGTAACTTTTACAACTTTGTTGTTTTTGGTCATATATCATATATTTTTGCATACTTAAATAGCCACCTAATATTTTAGTTTTGGGATCCTGATGTCCCAGTGTTCCAATTTCCTAATGTCCTTAAGTCCCAATGTCCGAATGTGCAAATATCACCGTGTCCAAATGGCCTAATGTCCGAATGTCCCACTACCCTAGTGACCCAATGTCACAGTATCGCAATATCCCAATGTCCCAGTCTCCCAGTGTCCCAGTCTCCCACCTAATGCCCTAATATAACAATGTCCAAAGTCCTACTGTCCCAAGGTCCTAATGTCCCAATTTCCTAATATCCCAGTTCCCAATGTCCCAAATGTCCCAGTATCCTAATGTGATAATATCCCAATGGCCCAATGTCCTAATGTACCAGCGTCCCAATGTACAAATGTCCCAATATCCCAATGTCCCAATGTCGCAGTATACCAAGTGTCCCAAGGTCCCAATAGCCAAATATCAGAATGTACCACTGTCCCAATGTCCCCGTTTCCCAATTTGCCCAGTGTACCTGATGTCCCAGTATCCAAATGTCCCAGCGTCACAATATCCTAATGTTCCAGTGTCTCAATATCCTAATGTCCCAATATCCCAGTGCCCCAATGTCCTAGTTTCCCAGTGTCCTAATGTCCCAATATCCCAATGTCCCATTTTCCCAATATCCCGATGTCCTAATGCCCCAATATCCCGATGTCCCCACATCCCAGTTTCCCCAGTGTGCCTAATGCCCCAATGTCTTAATGTCGTAATGTCCCAAGACCCTAATGCCCCAATTTCCTAATATCCCACTGCCCCAGGATCCTAGTCTCGCAGTGTCCCAATATCCTAGTGTCCCAATGTCGCAGTGTGTTTTAAAAAATTGTCAATGCGATGAGCCGAAAGACGCAATTGTTGGAAATCTTTTGTTAACTTTGCCTATTATTTTACCGTTATTCCATCCACTTATCTAAATGGAAGACATTGATTCCTTAGAAGGACTACCAGAGGATCATTCATTCCAAATTTCATAAAAATCCTATCACGGGGAGAGACAGTAGAAGCAAGTCTTTCTGCAACTGTAGACTCCAGTCTGAAATTGGGTTACTCGCCTAAGTCTGTGAGGGTGAAAATTTCACGGTTTATTGCATATATCTTACCCGTTATTGTGCCGATCGAAGACTTTTTTTGGAAAGACACTAGAACAGGATATGTGGAATATTTTGGTAGAAAATTTTTTTTGGGGGATGTTGCCTGGAAGGCTGTAGCCCTGTCAAACAAAAAAGCAAGTTGTCTCCGGTAATCATAGACTTGTTCGCTTTCGTTTTTTTTCCTTTGGCGGGCGCTCTCGCGTCTCTTGATTTTAACATAAATTTCAAAATTTAAATAAATTTCATTAAAATTATAACTGATTATTTGTTTTTCTATTCTTTATAATTTACTTTATTTGTTCTTGGCCATAATGCTGGAGGTGAGTCAAACGATTCATCCGCTGTTTCGAAACCCGGGTCATTTTGATGTTCAGTATTGTTCTCTTCAACGTTTTCTTGGTGATCTGCAACGGGTTCCTCACAATCATTGCTTTCGTTTGGTCTGTCTCCAGTATCTACATATTTCATTCGTAGATTCATTATCTGTAGATCTATTAACTATTTGATTTAAATGTAGTTTTATTAGTTTTTTACTATGAGTAAAGATGCAATTGTAATTACGCGGGCAAAGTTTTCTATCTATTTTAGCTTTTGTCCAACCAGTAAATATAAACTTTCTGACCGGACTTGAATTCAACATTTCGATTGCACTTGTAGTTACTAATGCTTTTTTGCTGACTAGTTTCTATGATATCCTTAGTGCAAGGAGGTTTCATTAAGGAAAATCTAGTTTTAATTTCACGACTAAACATGAGTTTGGCTGGAGTATCTTTGGTGGTGCAATGTCTAGTGGTTCTATGATCCATTAGGAATCTTTGAATTATTGTGTCCAAGTCATCAGATTTGCAATCCTTTAAGCTTGCAAAAATGGACTTCTTAACAGTTTTTACAGTAAGCGTGTTTTTTTGTAAAAAAAGGTGCAGGTTAGGGTATATAAGCACAAAAAAACGATTTGGGTTAAAAGCTGTTTAGATCTATTGCACAAACCATGAACTTTGTAAAAAGCTGAAGGTTCAAAGTTGTGATAAATAAATAACCAGTAAATTAACATGTCTTACAAAAACAACAATGAACATTTAACGAATGGTTTTGGTATTAGCTCATGCTTTTTCGTGTTAGAGCGCCTCTGGTTGTCACATCTGTAACAATTCTTCCGGGTTAACTTTGGTCAGAGTACGTACCCTCGATACATTACTGGGTTTATCTGGGTTATGTTGTTATTGTAACCCCATGTAGTTACCCTAAAGTAACCTACACCCGAGCACAAAAAAACACGCCTAGTATTCTCAGCCTGACCATTGGTAGCTGGATGGCCAGGAGCTGTGAGTATGTGCTTAATAAAATTATTTCCAGTAAATAATTTAAATTCATTTGAAGTAAACTGAGTTCCGTTATCTGAAACCAATACGTCGACTAAGCCAAAGCGACTGAATACTTCTCTTAGTTTCTCAATAACGAAATTCGAATTTGCATTTTTAGTTTTAAAAATTTCTATCCATTTAGAAAATGAATCAATTATAATTAATAATTGATAGCCTTTTATGGGAGCAGAAAAGTCTATATGAATGCGTTTTCAAAGACCTTCTGTTGGTTTCCATGGAATCAAACTACTCTTTTCCGGACTGGCCTGTAATGATTGACAACAAGTGCAATTTTTTATCATAACTTCTATATCATTGTCTACTTTTGGCCACCAAACGTATGATCTTGCCAACGATTTAGTTTTCACAATTCCCATATGAGAACGATGTAACTAATCTTAATCTAAAACTAATTTTCGCAGTTTATTCGGAATGAGTGTTCGATAACCCCATAAAATGCAACCTGATTCAATGGAAAGTTCATTTGACTTGTTCTTGAAAGAAATGAATTCATTGTCTTTTAATTTATCAAATGTAGAATTATTGATAGCATCAAACAATTCAGATAAAATCGGATCTCTTCGAGTTTCGATTGCGATTTCTTTGAAATTCAAACGTAAAGAATTTGTAAATCCAACATAATTAATGTAACTTCCTCCATAAGGAGCATCTCCGACTTCAGATTGTGGAAGTCTTGACAAATTATTTGATTTTATAACTGAATCCTGACAACAAATATGCCCACCTCTGCAATCGAGCAGCCGTCATAACTGGTAAGCCTTTGTTTTCACCAAAAATCGCTAGTAGCGGTTTGTGGTCTGTGTGCAATTCAAAGGAAACACCAATTAAATATTGACTTAATTTAGTAATACTAAAAATGATTGCTAGACCTTTCTTTTCTACTGTACTATAATTAATTTCACTCTTACTAAGGGCTCTAGACACAAATGCAATCGGTCTAAGTGAATCATCATCATTTTTGTGTGATAATACTCCACCAATAGAGTATTGGCTTGCATCCGTTGTTAAAACTATGGGTAACTTAGGGTTAAAATGGACAAGCACCTGATCAGAAGTAATTTCTTTCTTCATTATCTCATAAGCTTCCGTACATTTTGAATTCCACTTAAAAGCATTATCCTTCTTCAGCAAATCATACAGTGGTATCATTTTGCTAGAATAATCCCTAATGAATCTAGAATAATGATTCACCATACCGATGAAAGATCGCAATTCTGTTATATTTTTGGGTTTCGGTGCATCTAAAACCGACTTTATTCTTTCATTATTTTTGCTCAACCCGTTTTTTTTTCGATATTGAATCCTAAATACGATATTTTCTCTTGGAAGAATGAACACTTGTTCAAATTTAATCGCAAACCCGCCATTTGAAGTTTTGATAAAACTATTTTTAAATTTTTAATATGTTCTTCGTACGTATTCCCAGTTACGACAATATCATCCTGATAAATTGTGACGTTTGGAATACCTCTGAGTAAATTCTCTACTGTTTTCTGAAAGATCGCTGCCGCAGGCTTTATAACAAATGGTAATCTTTTCATTTTGTATACACCAAGGTGGGTGCTCCATGCACATAACATCTGAGATTCTTCGTCTAAAGGAAGCTGATTATATGCATTTGACAAATCTAATTTCGAAAATAATTTACCGCCCTGAAGAGAAGCAAATATTTCAACAATACGCGGTAGCGGATACTTATAATCCACAATAAATTTATTTAAAGTTATTTTATAATCCCCGCCTATTCTCAAATCCGCATTTGGTTTCACAACAGGAACTAAGGCTGTGGCCCAATCAGAACTGTCAACTAATTCCAAAACATCATTATCGACTAAGTCCTGTAATTGTTTTTCTATTAATTGTTTCCATGCCAATGGAATGGGTCGGGGCTTGCAAAAAATAGGATTTGCACCTTTACAAACTTGTAACTTGACTGTACCTAGTTTATATTTTCCTAATGACCCATCGAAAACTTCGAAAAACTCCCGTTTTATATCACTTAAAACAGTATCTAATGAATTCACTGAGTTTTCAACTTGAATCAATTCGAAATTATATTTACGAAGAAAATTTGTTCCTAACAATGGTGGACTATTGGTGTTAGTTACGATAAATGTTCTTAATTTTTCTTCGCCTTTGTATTTAACAAAAACATGAAACTTACCGACAACATCGATTTGGTTTCCACCGTAATTTGTGAACGGAATATTACACGGTCGAAATGAAGATCGCGGAAAATATTCTCTAAAAAATCCAGCCGAGAGCAATGACAGTGGTGATCCCGTATCGTATACTACCGAATGTTTAATGCCAATGATCGAAATCGGCATACAATAGATTTGAGATTCACTTCTTAAATCACTGCTTACAGAATGAATCGTTGATCCTTCTCCAGCTTCGACTACATACATTGACCTGTCAAAATTGTTAAAGTTAGAATTAGTTACTGTATTTGACTCTGAATTTTCATTTTTATAGACAAAATTAACTTTTTTTTCCAGATTTTTTTAACTTACAAATGGAGGCAAGATGACCTACTTTTTTACAAAAATTACAAGTGTAATTCTTGAATTTACACTGCCTTGATTGGTGGTTTTTCCATCCACAATGCGTACATAATTCCTTTACTGTCGTTGAGCCAATCTTTTCCCGCCTTCCCTTGACAAAATTAACGTCATTCGACTTGGCTAATAGTTTCGATTCAACTATTAGAGCTTTCCGGAAGGCATCGGCCAATTTCAAATTTTCGTCTTCTTCGCATAAACGCTCAAATATCTTTCCCGACGTTCCGCATACAAACTTGCTAACAACAAACGTATCCAGCTGGGAACCGAATTTGCAATTTAACGCCAACTTTTTTAATCGTGCGTGCCACGAAGCGATCGTTTCGCTCTGTATTTTCTCTGCAGCGAAGAAAATCTTCCTTTCGCGGTAAACATTGACTGGTGGCGTATATTGGTTATTTAAATGGTTAACCAGTACCTCGTAGTCCAATTTTCCAGGTATTTTCGGATAACACAGACTCCGCAAAACTGCATACGCCTCCGAACCGATAGATTTGAGTAGTATCGCTTTTTGAATCTTCGTGTCTTTGCAATCGATTTCATCAAAATGAATCTGGAGCCTTTCGTGCCACATTTGCCAATCATCCTTGTCAGGAACAAATTCCGGCATATGATTTGCCAAAAATGTTTGCGCAAAATCACATGTGGATGGAGTATCGGGCATTGTGAAATTTGAGATTACGCACTTTTTCACTTATTCCAACTAAATGTACAATAAAATTGCAGAAAAATTTTGCAATTTTGTTCGCCTTCAATTAAAAACACCAAAATTAATAATAATTGATAAAATATCAAAAGAAACCTGTTTGGTTGTTGACATTCAACTGGCAAATTTCCTCGTCGCCAATGTGGTGTATTGATAGGCCGAAGGTTCGATGATAAGGGAGAGTTTATTGACAGATAATATTTCGAGTAGTGTTAAGTTAGTCATTTCGAGTATTGTTAAGCTAGTTACTTACAATTATAAAATAGAGTTGCCAAATAGTGTACAAATACTTAACAATCTTGTTTCTATGCTTTTCTACCAATTAAAAAATCTTTTAGTCGTTTGAGGTCTGCTGACGAAATCGAAAAATGGGCTGTCGCTTCAAGGCTTTGAAATTGATACAATTCTACTTGTTTAGCTAACAAAGCTCTAGAGATCAGATGTAGATTTTCATAATCCCCACCTTAATGTCAAGCCGGCTCCACACCGACTGGAGTGTGGCAAACACCGCACAAAAGATTGATACGAAAAATCGTGCAGCAGCAGTGTGGTTGCGCGACTCCAAGGTATCATTCTTGGAACCGATCTTTTGTGCGGTGTGTTGCACACTCCGGTCGGTGTGCAGCCGGCTTAATATACTATAGACTCCTGAATTATCCAGTCAGGCGACAACGCATCTCAGGAAGAATTCAGAAGTTAATAGAATCGCCTAAAGATTATAAGTAAGCCTTGAAATTTTTATCCTGGTTGTGGGGTGAACTTAAAAAAGAACGGTCATCTGCAATACCTACCGAGCGCAAATGTTAAAAATCGTTCACGCACAGGAGATGAATGCGTTAAAAAAGGTCTGAATGAGTGGTTTGTATGCAGCGGTATAAAGCCTATTCGCAGAATTGTTTTATCCCGAAATTCAGTCCAGAAAAACTTTTATGCTTTTCCGCACTTGATAGTTACCTCCCACGGTTGGACAATTATTATTTGAGATCGCATCTTGGAATAAGATTTATTTTAAGGCTAAGCTTTCATACAATACATACAATAATGTTGTCCAAAGCGAGAAAGCAGGATTTAAAGACATTGCGGCTGCCTCCGTGGAGTAATAACGAAAAATGGTCAGGCGGATGAGTGAACGATATGGTTAGGATTTTATTCAAGGAAAATCCTACATAACTACATACCCGGTAGCATGATGCAGTATTGTTCAAGGAAGCAGCACTAACTTGTGCCGTAATGTCACTCAATTAAAACACTATTGTTATTGTATGACTCTCTCTAGTTCCTGTCAACCCCTTGTGGGGCATAGGGCATTAACTACGCCTACTCTCCACCTCGTTCTGTTTTGCGCCAACGGCGCTAGCTGCGACCATGTAAGATTTAGCGTTTTCGCCTCGCTTGTTACCGATCTTCTCCATGTGTTCCTTGGCCGTCCAACACGGCGTCTTGCTCCGGAATCCTGTGGATTCCAGTTCAGGGCCTTTTTTGCGATGTTATTAGGCCCTCTTCGGAAGGTGTGTGTGACCTATCCATTGCCACTTAAGTCTTTTGATCGAAGTGCCTATCCTTTCTTGGCCAGTTATAGTGAGGAGATCCTCGTTCGAAATGATCTCCGGCCAACGAATATGTAGGATGCGCCGTAGACACTGATTTACAAAAGTTTGCAACTTATCAGTAATCTCTTTAGTCACCTTCCAGGTTGAACAGCCATATAGCAGCACGGATTTCACATTGGAATTGAAGACTCGAAGTTTGGTGGGTCTGGAAATATTGTTGTTTAGCCAGAAAGGAGTCAAATTGAAGAAAGCCGCCCTAGCCTTGTTTATCCGTGATTTTACATCAGCATCCGCTCCACCATCTGCTGTAACTACGCTCCCGAGATAGCAAAATTCATCAACTTTTTCGACTGCCTGTCCCGAAATACAAATTCCGCTTTGCCCCCCTGGATATGTGCTCAAGAACTTAGTCTTGGCAGCATTGATTTTCAGCCCCGCATTACGACTTGCGCAATTTAGAGCTTCTGTCATTTGAGCGACATCATCCGTATTAGTTGATAGAAGACAAATGTCGTCAGCGTAGTCAAGATGTTGAAGGTGATCAAACAATTTCCATCTGATACCTTTGTTACGATGTAATTGAAGTGCGGAGCCGAGTACATCACTAATGACAATAAGGAAGAGAATAGGTGACAAAATGCAGCCTTGTCTTACTCCACTGTGCACCTCAAAAGGATCTGAAAGCTTGCCCTTATGCAAGACGTGACATTGGGCTCCATTGTAGGATTCCTTAATGATGGAGATTATCTTATCTGGAATATTTCGTCTTCGTAAGGCATCCCAGATGTACTGACGATCAACACTATCGAAGGCTTTTTCAAAGTCGATGAACATGAGATGTAATGGGGATCTCCACTCCGCGGATTGCTCGATGATAATACGGAGGGTGTTAATGTGGTCGCTACAGGAGAACCCTTCGCGAAAGCCAGCCTGTTCATCGTTCAATGTGCTATCGACTTTTTCCTTGATTCGTCCTAAAACAATCTTAGCTATCAACTTGGAAATTGCAGGAAGTAGGCAGATCCCACGCCAATTATTACAATTCTTCAGGTCACCTTTCTTCGGAATTTTAATAATTAGGCCCTTTTTCCACTCACTGGGAAGAGTTTCAGTTTCCCAACACTCTCGGATTAAGGGATGAAGAATATCCGCTGTAGCGTTAATATCCGCTTTTAAAAATTCTGTCGGAATTCCATCAATCCCCGGGGCTTTACCGGCGTCCATTGATTTGATAGCGTCTGTTAGTTCCTTTTTGGATGGTGGACCGGAACTAATGCCGTCTATTTGAGGGACGTCTTCTGCTGGCAACGAAGATACACTTGCAGGGCCGAAAGTGTTATTCAGGACCTCTAAAAAGTGTTCTCTCCATCTTTCTAGCTGTTGTTCTTCGGTAACGAGCAGAACACCTTCCTTATCTTTCACAGGATGTTCCGTTAATAAAGATCTGCCAGTTAATGGCTTAATAAGTTTGAAGAGTGTTCCACTGTCACCGCGGAGAGCCGCATCCTCTGCCTCCTTCGCAAGTGCGTTGATATTGTTACGCTTATCACGTCTTACACTCCTCTGAACGCCTTTTTGGAGCGAACGGTATTCAGCTCTGTATCGTTCTTTAGCTGAATCGTCAGCAGCTGAGTTAATCTGCTCCTTAACTCTCTTGCGTGCTGAGATAAGAGACCAAGTAGAGTCGCTAATAAATGGTTTCCTACCGCGATCCAGTCGTCCTAAAATTTCTTCGCCACATGAAATAAATGAATCCTTAGCGACTTTCCATCTATCTTCAATTGTCGGATTCTCATTTGGTGGTGGTGCATTAGCTTTTTCGTGCAAAGCGGTGGAGAACGCACGCTTGGTTGATGGAATTTTGAGCTTCTGCACATTATACCTAGGGCAAATATTTGCGCGGTTAGGACGCTGGATTGCTGCCGTTCGTAAGCGCATTTTTGCGATGACAAGATGGTGGTCACTGCCAATATCAGCACCACGTTTCGCCCTAACGTCCAGGACACAGTTTCTCCACGTTTTGGAAACAGCAATATGGTCTATCTGGTTCTCAGTTCTGCCATTTGGAGAAGTCCAGGTTGATAAGTGGCAATCTTTGTGTTTAAACAGAGTCCCACCAATGACGAGCTGACGAGAGTTACAAAACTCTATAAACATCTCGCCATTCTGGTTTCTGTCGCCTAACCCATGATTTCCCATAAGATGTTCCAATCCTTGGTTATCTGACCCGACTTTAGCGTTGAGATCCCCCATTATGATTTTAATGTCACCTCTGGGAGCCCTATCAAAGGTGTCGCCAAGTCGTTGGTAGAAGACGTCTTTATCAGCTTGATCAGCTGGTTCGGTTGGTGCGTAACACTGAATTATCGTGATATTTCGTACTCTGGATTTGAATCGGGCGGTGATAATACGGTCGGAAACTGGTTTCCAATCGATAAGGGATCGACGTGCATCCCTTGTCAAGAGGATTCCGACGCCTGCCTGCCGAGGAGCATTTTGGTCATCATTTCCAGAGTACAATAAAACAGTATGAGAGCTTGGTGATAAAGTCGCTCCTGATCCGAGCCATCTTGTTTCGCTCAGTCCTAATATAGCGATGTTATACGCGGTCATTTCCCGTTCGACTTCAGTGAGTCTCATGTTGTTGCACTCGCCCCACATCGTTCGAACGTTCCAAAACCCAATCGTGGTCCGTTGTTTATAGCCAAAAGTCGTTGCCGATGAATCAGTCCGAGGTATCCGAGGCTCGTTAAATGTTTCGAGTGTAAAGAAAATTTCAAGTACGCGGGTTACAAGCCTACGTACCCTATCCCTCAAGTCGCCTTTTACGACAAGCCGGGAACGCTGTGGCATAATTCTAACCCCAAAAACCACAGGGGTCAATTTTTTGTTAAGTTTCGTACATATCTGAACCGTTGAGCACACAAAGCAGAGTCGCTGCGCGCACAATTGTAGAGATATGTTCGAAACTCAGGAGAGTTTTATTCTCTCCTGACCCTTTAGTCGCCTCTTACGACACGTCGGGAAAGACGGAGGCACTATTCTTGACCCGCGCCACAGGGCACAATACTGATTTTCGCTATAATGCAAAAATATTTAAAACCGAATTCGGCAGTTGTGTATAGCATTGGATCTTCGTCTGGAGTCTGGTCACCTTATACAGAGTGTCCCGCAACTGGTTAGCCATAGACCAATGGTAGACTCTACAGGATGTTTTAGGAAAAATGTCGCCAAAATTATTTCTCTAGCTTTTACCGTTAAGGAGTAATTGCCTTTTTTGTTATTCTTGTCAAAAAACACGATTTTTTTCGAAAAAACTCCTATTTTCTATCTTCCACTTTAGCAAAATCAATGTTTTTCATATTCCTCTGAAAGTACATAAAATTTCCAATAAAAGGACATATCGAACGTTTCAAACGGTTTCGTATCTTCCGAAATACGACGTTTTGAACTTTGCAGAAATGTCAATTTCAATTTTTAATGTCAAAATTAAACCCGAATTTCGTAACGGGACATTGTAGTGGCAAATCTGCAAAGTTGACAAAAGTTGGCGTAGTATCTTAGCTTTCGAACGGCATATAAGAATAAAGCACAGAGTCATCCAGTATCTGAATAATATGTATAAATGAAAAAAAAAAACATAGTCTGCAAATGTACCAAACCGACTTCAATCTTGAAAAGGAAGTAACATTTTTACATCAAGCATAGACTTGGTTGTTATGCATTATGGAAAAATACTTTTCGCTACTGTTGTAGATTCTAATTATAACGGTAAGTATAAACAAATTTGTTTTATGTGTTGAATTATTTGTAGAAGGTTCGCTGTGTACACATTAATATTTTGAGAGTATTTTTCATTTTCATCGTCTAAAAAAGGATAAACATTTTAATTTGTCAGGTATTAATTAGTGTCCTTTTATGTCCTTTTTCAGAGTTTTCCGATCCAATTTTTCCTTAGCAAATTTAATGATAGAATCTTAGATTCTAAAAAATGAAAAAGGAAGCGGCAACTTGAATTATTCGCGGAGTTATGCCTTTGGAAAGATACAGATGATTACGGGAAACACGAAAATTTTCCATTCAAACGCGATTTATTCCGTTTAGGTTCCTTAAAATAGGAATCAAACACATGATATGTAATGTTTTCGGCGTCCCCTTTGATATGATACCCCGCATGCCGACCTCCAGTCAAGGATTAAATAGTGTCCTTTTTGGGACCTTTTCAAATTTATTTTAGTAAAATGAGTTTTAGACTCCTGGGACCCCACTGATTCAAGAACAAGAAAAAATAGCCATACTGTATTTTTTTCTATTGAAAATGCTTATATGACTGAACTATTTCCAAGTAAAAGCAAGATTTCTTCCACTTACGGACTATGTTTTTTTCCCTTTTATACACATATTATTCACAAACTGGATGATTCTGTGATTTATTCTTATATGCCGTTCAAAAGCTAAGATACTACGTCAACTTTTGTCAACTTTGCAGATTTGCCACTACAATGTCCCGTTACGAAATTCGGGTTTAATTTTGACATTAAAAATTGAAATTGACATTTCTGCAAAATTCAAAACGTCGTATCTCGGAAGATACGAAACCGTTCGAAACGTTCGATATGTCCTTTTATTGGAAATTTTGTGTACTTTCAGAACAATAAGAAAAACATTGATTTGGCTAAAGTGGAAGCTAGCAAATTTGAGTTTTTCGAAGAAAGCCGTGTTTTTTGACAAGAATCACAAAAAAGGCGATTACTCCTTAACGGTAAAAGCCAGAGAAATAATTTTGGCGACATTTTTCCTAAAACATCCTGTAGAGTCTACCATTGGTCTATGGCTAACCAGTTGCGGGACACCCTGTATATCTAGTATATTGTTTCTGTTACGCCAATATTATGTAACACCTCAAAGGAGCCTCCGGAGGTATGGCAAAGTGTATATATAAATGATCAGGGTCGGTCCCTGATTCGAATAAGCCATGTCTGTCTGTCTGTCTGTTCACACGATAACTCCCGAAATAATTAAGCTAGCGGTTTGTTTTGATAAAATCTTGGACGGTATTGAAAATGTGCCAAATCGGATCAAGGGTTCCCCTAGCTCCCATACAAATTACCCTTCCTTGATATTTTAATGCGGCCATAACTTTCGATACAATACCGCTATGGACTTGAAATTTTGGCCAATGCCTAGTTCGAACATATACTTTAAGTTGATGGAAACTGGAGTAGGACCGGCTACCCCTACCGCTACCTCTACTACTAAGTTCTATTCAGCCATATCTTTTGATAGAATGACGCGAAGAACTTCAAATTAGTATCAAATGGTAGATGTTGAATGCCTTGATAAGATGTGCCAGGTCCGACCCATCTATACCCTCCCTTCCCTAAAAAAAAAAAACATAAAAATGAAAATTTTGGGTTTCGCATGTCTTCTATTAGAACTCGGTCTCGAACGAGAGTTTCATAAATAAAATTCTTTGCTAAGTCCTTCGACATAGGCGTGTATTTCTAGAAGCATTTTACCCTCCAAACCTTGGCAATATGATTTATCTTTATCCAGAAGGATTAGTCTTATGATGGGTTAAGTACTACAGTAAATTTAATTAAGCTCTTTATTTCCGTGATGCAATGAACAATTCAATACAGAAAGTAAAAATTGATACAATCAACCCAACAGCTAACGACATGAAGCTTATTTTCAAAGTAGAAACATCCAATGCGACTGGTCCATAATCCACAACGGTTTTCGTAGTGTTTAGTAAATTTTCTTGCAGCAGTTCAAGGAATGCGTTTTTCCTCCAATAATAAATAAGTCCTGACTGATAAGCCATCATGATATGATCACGAAAGTCCTGAATAATTGGCGACTCCTTTTTAAATACAATGGAAAAATACATAGGTATAACTGGTATTCCAGAGTCCTCGAACTTAAAATTATTTGTATATCGTTGAACATCGCCCAATGCATCCCAGAGGCCAGAATTCATCAAAACTGCATTGGAGTTGTTCAGACTTTCACGAATGTGTACGAATTCTGGATAATCAACAATCTTGAACAGCCTCGCGTGAACCGAAAAATCGGGTGCCATTTTCATAAGGTGTTCGTGCTCAACCCTTTCGGTAATGACCTTAAGTCCGGCTCTTTCGATATCATTCCATGACTTGATTCCACGTTCGTATGCTGGACTTGTAAGAAATGTTGTTAGAAAAGCCAGATACATGTTTGTTATCATGAATCCAAAAACGAAGAGCGGTATGTAGAAGGTCACCAGGCGTGCCTCGTTGCGATAGAACACTCCAACTCCAGAAATATTTATTAACATGCAAAAGGCCGTCAGTAAAGCTCCGGAAAAATCCTTATGATCTCTTACTATCGCTATAACTGTGTAGACAATACAAGCGAAATAAACTAAACCGAATGTCAGAACCAACCAGGTTTCCCGATGAAAGGGTAACGTAAAGTTTTCAAAAGATGGAATAATTTGGGCTGTTGGTACTAATATGCAAAATCGCTCGAATGCAGTAGGATACGCGAATTCTCCTATACCAACACCGAAAACTGCAACGGTAGTCAATGTGAAATCAATTTTATTATTAACAATATTTACGATTAACTCTTGCAAAACTGAACTTTCATCGGCCAACTCAGCGACATCCAAGGATGCGTTACGCTTTTCCACAAATGTAACCACAAGATGTCCTGTATATCCTTTCGGAATGTATTTGCCAGCGCGTGATTTATGCCACACTATGGACGGAGGGTGGCCGGAGCGGCATGTCTTCAGCTTATGTTTACACAAATTTCTAATTTTGGTTGGAAATAGTTCTGCAAATGAAGTAATTTCCGATATTTTAAAATTCTCATAGGGTTGGCATGTTAGCAGCTTGGGTGGAGTTGTGCGCAGCCTAATCGCAACCCTAAATATGCCATAATCAAAGCAACGTCGGAATAATCCTTCCAAGACTTGCGTTGTGCCGTTTTCCATTTCGAATAAGAGTTTCGAATATTGCTGCCCTTCAAGCAAGCGAAAGGCATTTGTTAAGATCATATTTCGAGTTTCCAGTTCGTCCAACAAAATCACGTACAGCAGCCATTCTCCGAAATTCTTCAAGAAAATGTTTGCGGAATCTGTTCCATGCAGCTTCCGTACATTTGTGAAATGGATCAATGGTATAGAAATGCTTTGCTGAAGTGTGGTTGATAATTGGCTGGCGACCACTGATTTATTTGAGGAAATCAGGACAATTGCTTTCAAATCGTATTGTTGTTTTGTGTGTAGGACGATTTGTTTTAAACTTTCACTACCGCAATTGAGATCGACGAATAAAGCAGCTACAAATATGAAGAAATAAAACGTTCGACAAGGAAAACTCATTTTATAATTTCGATTGAATAACGCGAAACGTAATAATGTCCTTCTTGAGCTCTGGCACTTTTAAAACAAACTCGATAGTTCTTTGATGCGTTTTCAACTATCGGTAGAATACTCGCAGCAAAGCCATTCCAATCAATTAGAAATCACTATAAAGAGAATCGATTTTATCTCTTTTTACTATTATAGTAATCGTATCAATAGAACTAGGCAATACTTCAACTAATTTGAAATTCAATATACCACAAAAGCGTGTACAATTCGATCTATTCCGCAGAGAATTGTCCAGGGACACCGTATTGATTGAGCGGGTTCCTTTTTCTATTTACTTTGAGGTGAAAATTTTTGATTTATTTGGTATAAATTATTGATTGTGATAATTTCATGTAATTAGGGACGGAAAACATTAATTTAAATAGTCAAGAACATGGAATTTTATGTAATTATCGGCAAATTTAATATAACCTACAATTTGAAAACAAAAATGTATTACATTGATTAGCAAATATTCAGGGCATTGAGATAAAGACAGCATGGAATGAAATTAATTAAATGAATACTACAAAGTATTAACTCTCATAGTATTGAACACGGCGGCACAACACACGGTAGTCGTCCACGCACCATGCTTCTCAAGGAGTTAGGGCAAAACAAGAACTTGTCCTCGGAACATTTTGCCTTAACTTTCCCGATTTTCGAAATAATTAGCAAAAATTTAAAATAAACCCACTCTTAACCTTCATCCAGGCGCGCCTCTTTTTGTAATATATAATCGGGCGCGCGGCGGTAATTTACCGCCCCCACTTTCCCCGTTATTTCCACCCAACGGTAGATAATACATTTTTAAAATCATATCAATCGAAAGAGCAAAATGTTGTGATGTGCTAAGTAATAAAAGACATCCTGAAAACTATTTTCTGGGATCTACGGTCGGCAAATGTTTGACAACTGCTGGGAAGAAATGTAGCATGGTACCTACCTAAAATATGGTTTATTCTTATGAATGACTGTATAACGTGCGAATAGTTATGCATCGTCTCGTAGCACAATCCGTGCTCCACGGGAAAAGTTATGCGTGTTATGATGCTCAGGGCGGTAAATTACCGCCCGCGCGCCCGGAAAAAGGTTAAATTGTGTTTGGGCGGGGGTAAAAAACTTCGTTTGTGTTCCTTCCAAAGAAAAACTAAGGGGCTTCGCCCCCTGCTTGCTACGCTCGCCAACCCCCGAGGGCGAGGTCGTAATTTGCATACCCTTCGCTCTCCTTGGGCTAAAAGTTATTTTCGGGCATACCTATGACTTGTATCTAATCCCCCTCCTCATTCTTTTTCTTCCGTCTTGACAAAAGTTTTGGGCTTGGTTGAAATAAGGGGGCAAATAAAAATATTTAAAATTTTATTGGGTTGCGGGAGCATGACTCCACAGTACGATTCGATTCGTTTTGAACTTTTTTGTTGCTTTGGTAAAGCCACATTAATTCAAGGTTTTGTGAAATTGGTGCAAAAAATGTTTCTTAGAAGAACCAAAAACCTTAGATATGTTTTGTGTCATCAACAGAAACACGTTTGTGTGTAAATTTGTTTAAAATTGGTGCACAATTAAAAAGTTTTTCTAAGAAGAACCTAATTTGGGGGGTTAGGTTTGTATGGCAGCCCCATGACCCCATGGTCCGATTTGATCCATTCTTAGATATGTTTTGTGTCATCAAGGGAGTCACATTTTTGTGAAATTTGGTTGAAAGTGGTGGACAAATAAAAAAGTTTTTTACTAGAAGAACTTAAATTGGGGGCTAGGTTTGTATGGCAGCCCTATGACCCAGTGATCCGATTTCGGCGATTCAAACATACAAACAGCCTGCAACAATAATAAGTACGTGTGCAGATTTTCAGCTCCGTAGCTTTTATAGTGGAGAGAGAAAAACGCGCTGCAACAGACGGACAGACAGACGGACATCGTGCAATTGACTCATCTAGTCATGCTGATCATATATGTATACTTTTTATATGGTCGGAGATGCTTCTTTCAATGCGCTACAAACTTCATGACAAAGTTAACCTTCAAGCGGGCGCGCGGGCGGTAATTTACCGCTCTGATCATATAAACACGCATAGTTTTTCCCCCGTTGGGCGGATCGAGGTGGGAGAAGTACGTATTCTTAAGTCATACTGTTATAGATACGATACAATAAAATTTTGGGTAAATTTTACCTTCCATACCTTTCCAGCGGTCATCAAACGTTCGGGGTAGGCCTGTTCCAAAAACCGGGATCCCGGTACAAAACCGGTGTTCACTTGGTACCGGACCCGATATTCTAAAGTACCGATATCCCGGTTTTTTGGTACCGAGTTAAAAAGAACGATTCATTTCAACCATGAGCCGGTTTTTCAGGTTTTTTGGTACCGGTTTTTAACCCGGTACTCAAAAAAACCGGCTTATGGTTAGAAAAACCGTCGGTACTGAAAAAAAAACCTGAGTCGGTTTTTAACCCGGTACTCAAAAAAACCGGCTTATGGTTAAAAAAACCGTCGGTACTGAAAAACAAACCTGAGTCAGGGAAACCGCTTGTGGTACCGGGTATTGGAAAAAACCGAAACCCGGTACTGAAATCTCGGTACCGAACAGGCCTAGTTCGGGGATTGTATATTTTGGTATATATGTAGTTGTGCTCCAAATGTGTGTGCTCTGTGTAATCAGGGCCGGCGCGTCGATAGGCGAAAGTAGGCGGTCGCCTAGGGCGCCACGCTCAGGGGCGCCGAAATCAGGGGCACCACGCTCAGGGACGTAAAGCTCAGGGGCGCCAAGCTCAAGAATACAATACTCAGGGGCGCCACGCTCATGGGCGTAAAAAAATTTACGGCGAAGACAAATATCACACATCTTATAATATTTGAAATAATCATTAACTTTCAAGCCGTACATTTCTTTGAATTTGAATTTACGAGTAGCTAAGATGCAGGCGTTTTATAATCAAAGGCTTTTCTTATTGAAATGTCTCCCAGTGTATAACACCCGGTATTTAAAGCGGTACCTACATATTTTGCGCGGGAAATGATAATTGTATGCACCCGAGAATTGTGTTGATGATGCTCTTCTAAATTTGATTTCTATGTTTGGTTTGCTTTATCAATACGAGACTCGGGCGCATACAGATTGCATTACGCGCGCAAAATAGTTTCAAGTGGGCCAGGAAAACTTTTGCAAGCATCATGAACATGTTTATCGCGCCTTAAATATTATCAAAGGACCGTTTAATTTTTCTTTTGAATCAGAACTGTTTAGTTTTTGATATTTCATTTTTTTTGCTTTATATTTTTTATTTGTGTATATAATTTTGTTAAGTTCGTGTAATAAAAAATATGAATTCGCCCCCTATTAAGGTTTTTGAATGAATCCGGAACTTCCAAATAAACCACTAACCCCCCCCCCACACTTCCCTTCCCTAGCCAAGGGGCGCAATATGCAACTTTCGCCTAGGGCGCGGCAGAGGCTCGCGCCGGCCCTGTGTGTAATATCACTGAAGTGACATGCTCCGCTAAAACTGTTGAACTTGTTTTATTGTTCACCAGATAATAATTTTTATGATGATACTTATTTGGGATATGCTCTTCTTTCAATTTACCATAATTATGAGAATGGAAGTTGAACGGTTGAGCGCAAATGGAGGGGAAAAGACGAGGGCGGTAAATTACCGCCGCGCGCCCGGTAATGTCATAAAAATTGCGCGCCCGCTTGAAGGTTAATATACCCTTTCACTCTATGAGCGAAGGGTATGAAAATAACGCATCGATGAATATGTTGACTCATGACTTGTTTTCCATTAACAATCCAATATACTTTGTTCGTATCAAATTTAGTGTCAATTGCGCTCCACCATGCAATTTTGTTAAATGATATTGTTCCATATCAATTTTGTCAAGTGACTGTGCTTTGGCTAGATTATCGTGTGTTTCTTATCAAAACATATGTGAATTCTCCAAGCGACCGTCGACTCTGTGTAAAAATGGATTAAGTTTTAAGATTTTACTATTTTTCTCGATTGGCTTCAATTTTTTCGATGTTGACATTTCGTTGTATAATGCTCTTCTTTGAGTGTACTTTATCCAGAATACAAGAGACCTTCTTAATTCACCTTCGGACAGATGCTGTGCATCAGGCTGAACTTACTTCGTCAATGCCGCGAATCTGTAGCAGTATGCCGTCAGTCTAATGAGTGTATTCAAATTGGAGAATCTGTCTAGTATGTAATCGCACTCTGTGAATTGGGACGTATTGACCACGACTTTGCGTTTTCCAGCATCGAGGTCTATTATAGGGATTTTCAGTTGCTTCGGACCATTGATTCTCCATTGAGACAACAATTTTGGACCATTCCACCATAGTGAATGTTTGAGTATATTTGGTGGATCTATACCGCTAGTAGCGATGTCAGCAGGATTCTCTGTAGTTGGGACGTATTGCCAAATAGCATCTCTTACTTCGGTGTGTATTTTAGCCCTTGTCTACAAAAGTTTCTTTATTAAAAATCCCACTACCTATCACCGTTCGTTAAATTTTCATTCTTTCAACTAGTGTGCCGAAACTAGGGGTAATATACCCAGAAAATTTTCCTTCTATCAATAAATTGTCAATTAACGCAAAATCAATTATTCGCTCAAACAGCATTCATACATACAGTAGAGCGTCTATTATCCGAAGTAATGTCGACAAGGGTGGTTCGGATAAACGAAAAATCGGTTAATCGAGCCAGTGGCGTAGATAAGGGGGGATCAAGGGGATCAATCACCCCCCCCCCCTTCGGTCACACATTTCTATACCCTTCGCTCATATTAACTTTGTCATGAAGTTTGTAACGCATTGAAGGAGGCATCTCCGACCATATAAAAAGTATACATATATGATCAGCATGACTTGGGGAGTCGATTGGGCGATGTCCGTCTGTCTGTCCGTCCGTCCGTCTGTTGCAGTGCGTTTTTCTCGGCCGCTATAAAAGCTAGAGAGCTGAAATTGTGTACACATGCTTATTATTTTTGCAGGCTGTTTGATTGTTTGAATCGCTTAAATTGGACAAGGGGGTCATGGGGCTGCAATACAAACCTAGCCCACCAATTTGAGTTCTTCCAAGAAAAACTTTTTTATTTGTGTACCAATTTCAGCCAAATTTCACAGAAATGTGTTTCTAAAAATAACACAAAATATATGCTAGAATGGATCAAATGGGACCAGGGGGTCATGGGGCTGCCATACAAACTTAACCCCCTAAATTAGGTTCTTCTAAGAAAAACTTTTTTATTTGTGCACCAATTTCAACTAAATTTCACACAAATGTATTTCTATTGTTGACACAAAACATATGTAAGATTGAATCAAATCGCACCATGGGGTCATGGGGCTGCCATACAAACCAAACCCCCCATATTGGTTCTTCTAAGAAACATTTTTTTAACACCAATTTCACAAAACCTTGAATTAATGTGTCTTCATCAAAGCAACCAAAAAGTTCAAAACGAATGGAATCGTACTGTGGGGCCATGCTCCGGGAACCCCAATAACATTTTCCGAGTAAATATTTTTATTTGCCCACTTATTTCAACCAAGCCCAAACCTTTTGTCAAGACGGAAGAAAAAGAATGAGGAGGGGGATTAAATACAAGTCATAGGTACGCCCGAAAAAACTTTTAGCCCAAGCGAAGGGTATCCGAATTTCGGCCGCGCCCGAAATTAGCCTCGGCCCCGGGGGTTGGCGAGCGTAGCGAGCAGGGGGCGAAGCCCCCTAGTTTATTATTACTTTAGGTATATGTAAAACAAAGCAAAAGTAATAAAGCAAGCCCTACTGAAGTAATCTAGAAGTGCTGCTAGAAAAATTAAATGTAAGCACTGATTGAAAATTTGTTGTCGTAAAATCTTAATGTTCAGTTCAACGGTTCATTCAGTTCAACGGTTCGGTGGAACATGGAGTGCTCTTCCACTGGAGCATAATTTTCAATGGAGAAATATACAATACATAATGCTGAAAGTTATACAAATTTTAAATCAATTTTATTGGAAGCTATTCATAAGTACGTTCCTTTACAAAAGAAAAAAATAAAAGCAAAAAATCCTTGGGGTAGTAAAGAATTGTTGAAACTTAAAAGAGCTAAAAATAAAGCTCATAAGTTGTATAAGAAGTCATCCTCTCTTGCCAATAAAGAACATTTCTTCAGATTGAGAAGAGAGTATGAATTAATGAATAAAAATCTTTACAAACAGTATATCGCGAGAGCTGAAAATAATATAAAAAATGACAGTAAGACATTTTGGAGTTTTATAAACAGCAAGCGCAAGAATACAGGAATACCCAAAAATTTAGAGTTCAATGGCAATTTTTACAACGATGTTCAATCGGTTTGTGATGGATTTGCTAGATTTTTCAATTCAGTTTACGAAGTGCCAGACTCCGTTTCACCAGAAATGAATACTAACACCAAGCCAAGCCACAGTGCATTGGTCCCTCGGATAGCTCAGGAGGACCTTACGAGTGCTCTTGAGATTTCTGAGGATGACCTATTGAATGCTTTCCGTGATCTTGATGTTAGTATTCAGGCCGGACCTGATGGCATTCCTAATATATTTTTGAAGAATTGCATGCAATCGTTATGTCGTCCTTTAGCCCTTATTTTTAATTTGTCCTTGTCTTCAGGTGTTTTTCTTGATGAATGGAAAGTTTCGTACATAACCCCTGTTCACAAAAAGGGTCCGAAACATCTTATTGATAACTATAGACCCATAGCCAAACTATCAGCAATACCGAAGTTGTTTGAAATGCTTATTAAAAATAAAATAGATGTTTTAATTAGCCGTTTAATATCACCATGTCAACATGGATTCCTTAAAGGAAAATCAACTACAACAAATTTGGTATCATTCACTAAATTTGTTGCAGATGGTATTGAGCAGGGAATGCAGGTTGATGTGGTTTATACCGATTTCTCGAAGGCTTTCGATAGAGTAGATCATAATATCTTACTTAAGAAACTAGAAAATTTAGGTATACAGTCGGTTTTTCTTAGCTGGGTGAAATCCTATCTAACGGATAGGACGCAGTTGGTAAAGTTGAATGGCTGTACATCGCGCTCTATCATAAAGTGTTCGTCAGGAGTTCCGCAAGGAAGCCATTTAGGACCACTTTTCTTTTTAGTTTTCGTAAACGATATCATACAAAATTTTCAATTCGTGCGTGTATGGCAGTATGCCGATGATATGAAAATCGCAATGAGAATACGCAATATAGGTGATTGTCTTAACTTGCAATCCGATTTAGAAAAACTGCAAATTTGGTGCCTTAATAATAATTTAAATTTAAATGTTAGTAAATGTAAAGTACTTAGCATATATAAATTGAAAACTCCGATCTTCTTTGAGTACTCCTTAACAGGTAGTGTTCTTCTAAGGGTTGCCGAAATATCAGATCTTGGTGTAATTTTCGACCATGATCTTTCATTTCGACAACACATTGATTACATTATTTCAAAAGCGAATAGTATGTTAGGATTTGTTAAACGTAACGCTCGTGAATTTAATGATCCTTTTACCTTAAAAATATTGTTTACAGCCTTCGTTCGCTCGCATTTGGAATATTGTTCTATTGTGTGGAATCCGTTCTATAAGGTTCATATCGAGCGTATAGAAAGAATTCAACACAATTTTACACGGTTTGCTATTTATCAAATTGGCTGGCGTTTCAAGCCAGAATATAAAACTCGCTGTTCCTTATTGGGTTTACAAGCTTTAGATTATAGAAGAACGTTTTTAAACGCTATGTTCATTAGAGATCTGTTTTGCTCTCATATTGTTTGTGAAGATATATTAAATAACTTTGAAGTCAGAACTATTCCTCACAATTTACGGCGGAACAACCTTCTTGTTCAGCCTTATCATAGAGTAAATTATGGTCTTAACGAACCAATTACAAGGTCAATAATTCTATATAACAGTTTGAAGGACTTAGTTAATTTTAATTGCATTAACAAATTAATTTTTAAAAGAAATTATTTTGATAAATTTCCTTATTAATTTATTTTTTGTTTTAGATTTTATTTTATCGATCTGCTAGAGTTTACACTCGATTGATTGATTAGTCACTTACGTACGCATAGTAAGTAAAGTGATGCCGAGAAGCCCTGTCCCGGGGCAGAAGCTTCTGTGAGGCAAAAAAAAAAAAAAAAAAAAACAAAAAATATAAAGAGTGGAAAGCTAATACAAATGAAGAGAAAGCGCTGCAAAACTGTTCCCTATTTTTCAGCATCCTTTATTGATTGAGTTTATCAACATTATTCTTTTCTTTTATTTTTAGGTTAAAATTTGACGAAAGGTTTTATGGTATATAGCAGGGCAAACCAAGTCTGGACTTTTTCTAGTTATTAGTAATTTTATTGAATTTAATACGAACTCTCAAAGCTATAACCAAGAATATTTTTTTTTAACAAAATCTTCTTTAAAAAAAATTGTAGAAACTTCCAAAATTGAAAGATATATAGTCTTATGCAGTAATTCGAAAACAAATTAACAAACAAACGGCGTTCCGCGGTACCTTAGCGTTCCGTGAAAATCTCTCAAGGGTTTCGCGAAGACATCACAAAAATAGGAAAAATGTAGAAAAAGCTTAGGATAACAAACAATCCATACGAATTTTTTTGTAAGTTTTAAATGTCCCAAACTTAATCTGCTACACAGCGCCAGAAATGAACTTAACTGTAAAATATTTGACCAGCATCAGAGACTCGACCGATTTTCTTTTACAACTTTCCACTATCTGAAATAGAAAAGGAAGTACAGGACGACTAAGGACGCTAATTGGTTCCAGGAAAATGCATCCTAAGTCAAAAAATTAACGATATCTCACGTAGGCAAAAAGACGGTCACACTCCAAATTCACTTTTCAGTTAATGATACAGTTTTATAAGGACAAGAGGTATTTAAAGTATAGATTATGTTCACCTCAACAGGAACTAATTTGCTAAATATTCTTCAAATCTCTCTTTGGTTGTCTCTTATTCTGAACTAGGGAAGAGCTCAGGCCTTTTTTATTTTTATTCTTAAACTTATTTAAGCACTGGTGATGGAAACTTATCTGCATATTATTTGTTGAGCTCATCATTTTATATTTCAAAAAGAAATTCTTATCAGTGGTTCGGAACAAGAACACAAAATTGAGCATTTCAGTTCGAATCTCTGCTCAAGGTAAAAATCCACGCTCCTGTGAGAGATTAGGTCCAACTGGTGAACACAATTTTTAGAAGCATATTATCAATTCCACCGAATGGCGGAAAATAAAGGTCGATTTCAAATTGACGACTGAACTCTTTTCCTGAAGTTTAGAACAAACGTTCAGTTAAAATTCAGTGAGTAATTAAGAACGCACTTATTATGTGCGCGTTCCTCGGTACAAATAAACAATTTTGCTCATATCTACCATCTCCGGTAACAATGTATGCTTAAAATTTGCTTTTTTAAGTCATTTCTATTTTAATTTTTTTTTTCATTTTATAAGTTTTCGTAATTTATCAGATGCCACCAGATTCGTTTTTAAATAAAATCCCTAATCCTTTACACAATGGTTGAACTCTACTTGGGGGTCCTCAACGAAATTAGGCTAATTGCCATTGACAAAAGAAAATTCTTGAAACAACAGTTCAAAATAAGAAGCTTTATGGATCAGGAAAGAAAAAGTGTAAGAGCAGAAAAGCTAATTATGTCTAAAGTTAACAGGTGTGTTTTGAGAAAAGCGAAAATTTTGATCGCATGGCAAAATTGCTATACCAAAATTTGCTCCAAATAAAATACAGAAATTGTTATTCTGAAACTCAGCATTTGATAGCCTTAAAAGTATAAGTAATCTTGCAAAATGATCCCCCTCCTCTCCGAAAACCTATCTACGCCACTGAATCGAGCTTCCATAGAAAAATTAGAAAATAGCCCAAATGTGAAATTAAGCGAAAAACTGAAAACGTCGTGTATAATGAGTAGAACTGAAGAAAAATACAAAATTCGAGGTAATTGAGCGATGGAGATGAGAGGTTGATTCCTTCATACACTTTATTGATAATTTTATTCGATGCCTTTCACAAGAAAAGAAACTGAGTGCTATTTCGGTTAATCGAATGATCGGATAATCGACGCTCTACTGTACTTGGTTTTGTGGAGCATTTTTTTCAGTGCGGCCCAGAGCCAGTCGTATTCTGCCAAACTGGCCTCGAGAAGCCATGTCCCTTCCATGGCAAAGTCGAACTGACTTTTCTCCAGGAGAAGAATTGACCTGGCGAAGTCTCTGAAGATCTCTCGTTGTCAATTAGGCATCCTCATTTGCCTTTCCATATTAACGAAACATTGTACACTAGACCTAGAAGAAACTATGAAGTCTTTTGATTAAGTGTATATAAAAACAGTGGAATTCGGACAGTACGTTTTAGTATGCGGAAGAAAAAATTAGGTGGTGTCAAATTTGAGGGTAATTTGAACTTATCATAAATAAATCAATAAAACAGACTAAAATTTTCACAAAATTTTAATTTTATTCGTCAAAACGTATTTAATACTAATGAACAAAGATAAATACATCAACAGTTTTTAGCTAAGGCTAATATTTTTTCTTAAATCGGGATCCAAAGTTAGTCAATATTTAGACCATTCTTCTTCACAGCTTTTTCCTCGATTGTCTTCGCAGATTGGCTTTTTGCATTCATTGCCATTCTATTTTGTCTTCCGATCATTTGCTCGCGGGCATAGAAAACGTATTTGCCTCTTTGGGGGCAATATAACCCCATTGGGGGGGGGCATCAGTCCCCAGGGAGGGGGGGGGGTAAGTTGGACAATGTACAGAATGTCTTCAATATTTTGTACTGTGCTTCGGCGAATATTGCCCGTTGATTTCCTCCTTCTTAGAAGAGGTTGGACAAGTGTATAGCCAAGTTCGCTGAAGAAGCTTTATGTATTATGTAAAATACCCACCTAATTCTTACGCTCATAAAAGTCATTAATTTTTGTCTTGCCTTAAAAACTATAAGGTAATGACACAATAGTGAAAGGATATCCTCATAAATAAAAACCAGGTAAAAACCGCACAATTTTGAATGAATTGAGTAAAAAACATAAAAACCCCTAATTCAAAACACCCTAAATTTTCCATTTCTTTCAAAATTAACATATCTAATTTCCCAAATGTACTCTAATTACAAAGTTTCAACACTTCCCGACTATTATTATTACATTTTATTGTTTTCCAAATAACATACTTTGAAAATTTCCCACAAAACGAAAAATGTACTTTTGTAGAAAAGACCTACGTAAATGGTTCGTGGGGTCTGACAGACCCCAGAGCACTTTCAAAGTGCTATAACTTATTAACAAAATCACCAATTCAAACAAATTCATGCTTAAATGAACGTATGTGACACATACTTAAATTACATATGCATCAAAATACCATTCAACAAGTTTTTCTATGAAAATTTTAAGATTTAAATTTCACTGGGGTGTGTCAGACAGACCCCACTGAACCATCCGAGGGTTTATATTATCCAAAACATACAAAGTTATGCGAACCCTGTTTCTGCTTAGCTTGATTTGCTGATCCTGGCAGCTGTTTCTAACTCAATTACAAAATAACTTTTGCTCGAATAATAGATAAATCAACTCAGTTGCTTGTTTAAGGCAACAATAATGATTAAAACGACATCCATGTTCCGATTTTTCTCAATCCATGCTTCAATAACTATGTACTCGTATGTATTTAGAAAGTGCTCCTATCGGTTCTACAAACAATCAAAAGCAAAATCATCATATAGCGGAAATAACGAGTCGCCGGAGTAGAACTTATCGCACAAACGTCAGTAGCGACTCGTCAATAAACTGAAGTACACGCGCACATTGTTTATTGGGACCAAAAAGTGAAATAATCGTAAACCTCAATATTTCGTCTGTAATAGTCAAATATTATCCTTCTTTAATCAGATAAGTGTTAAAAGTTCATAAATTTATTGTACTTTTGATATGTATATAGTTTCTGGGTATAATACTAACCGTTTTTTTATAACCTCAATTTTGTTTCAAAATTTCGGGTTGGGGTTAGTTGAGCTATAGTTGCTCAACTAACGCCAACCCTACATTTTGAAGCTATATTTGCTCAACTAACCCCAACCCTAAATTTTGAAACAAAATCGATTTAGGAGGTGTTCACACTTACGGCCAGATTACGTAATCAGTGCAAATTACTTCATTTGAGCTGTAAAATTCCATATATTTTTAAATTCACCACACCTCAGATTACGTAATGTGGTCAGATTAAGTACAAGTGTGAAAACCTCCTTAAGTTTTGTTGTTTTGTCATTTAAAGTCTATAAATAAAAAGTTGATTATGAAACGGAAAATTTATTTCATGCCTAGTTAACATTTAACACATGGTTCGGCTAAACTTTCTATGTGCTCAATTTGCCCCATACCCTAGCTCAACTTACCCCACCTATGGGGTAGGTTGAGCATATTTGACTTTCTTCATTTAAACAGATACAGCTCCATAATTTGACTTTTTAGAAATAATTTTGTGGGGCACATTTGCAAAGGGATATACTACCAATCTATCAGTATGCATAAGAAGCCATTAAGACTTACCGTTGAGGAGCTATAAACGCTCAAGTGAAAAATTGCTCAACTAGCCCCGCCCTACCCTACGTTTTTGCAGAAGCATCATCGTGAAATTGTTTTCTCTCAAAATTTCGTCAGGAAAGAAGTATTTTTGGCCTTGCCTGATGGTTATTTTCTAAAGTTGCATCATAATTCGTGTTCGCACTTTTCACGTTCTTCTTCTTCCTTGCCTCATTCTTTATACCGCTCCATGGTTTCGCGTTGCTCGACCTGCGGTGTAGGCACATCGCCCGTTTTGGCGGTAATATCTCAGCATATTTCTACAGGCAGCTCTATCTTGGATCGTGTCATCGCCGACATCAATGCATTGTTGTCGCTTTTTCATTTGACAAATCCAGGTGTTCTTCAGTCTGCCTCTGGCCTTGGGTCCATCAATTGGAACTTCCATTGATATCGCTTTCTTTGTGGGGTTCTCAGGCGGACGCCGTTGAACATGGCAATACCAATCCATTTGGCGGTCTTCGAGCTTTTCGGTGATTGAAAATAATACACTTTTCACGTTATGGGACAAGAACATCTTGGATTGAGATTTATTTGAAATAAAGGCCAAACTTGAAAGACAGATTGTATTTGTTGAGATAGCCTGAATATGAAATTTCGTAAACTTAACAATTTCGGCCCATTTCTAGAATTTTTGGCTTTAGCCTATTAAGCTTTTTTTCACACCTTTCTAACCACCTTTCTAGCCACCTTTCTAGCCACCTTTCTGTCCAAACTTAATTTATATCCGCCTAACAATTTTGGCTCTCAAGATTGTTTTTGGATGACTGGTTCTGATCAGCTGTCCAAAATTTGGAGAAAAATAATTCTCAAATAGTAGTTGCTGATCGATCAACCAAATTTCGATGCTCTGACTTCTTGTCTAAAATTTCTAAACTTGTTTGAAGAACATTTCATTGCAACCATTATGTTTATTTTGGAGCTGATTATAGCCGAGATCTCGGTAAGTGAATGCTTAAATTGTAAGGCAAGTATTCTCAATTATTTGATTTGGCAGGAACTCAGCATATTGATTGATTTTTTTATAAGGCTCATGGCGTAATGTTCCTAACTTTAATTACACTGGGTTGTCCCTTTGATATAGGGACACAGAAAATATTTAATGTTGTCATCGCCCGCTCTAGCTCTTACTCCGCCCCAGGCAAGTGGGCAAGGTGCCGCCTCTTAGGTGCATACTTAACGATGTTGATAGTAAATAGTATATATGCTGTTAGTGATTCAAGACAATGATTTTAGCAGCTCTTGGTTATTGTAACAGGGAGTATTTTCATTGCTTACTTACAATTATCCGGATATCTTTGCAGACGGATTTCTTCAGTGATTTAGAGAATTTCCATAGAGAACAATGTAGCTGGCTAGTTAAATCGGGCGAACCTAGCCATATCCTGATATAAGCATTAGCAAACATTTTAGGGAAGATTGGTTTTCCCGCTCAGGCAATGCGTACTGTGCTTCCAACCCTCATCTTGCTGAAATACAAACCAACTTATTTGAAATTTGTCCTCAATTCTAGATGAATCATTGCAATTGTAACCAACTGAAAAGTTCCAATCGCGAAAAGATCGGACAAATTGAAGTTGAATTACTGCAAACGGTGGATGGAAGTTATCGAAAACTATACTGAAAAAAAATAGTTATGCAAATGGTAGTTTTGGGCATACAATTTCTTACAGCAGAGTTTTTTTTTACACTTTTATGTACTGAGTGTACTTATGCAATACGACTCCTTATTTCTTATTTCTCACGAATTTCTCCGGGAATTCAATATTTATTTTTAGTGGACGTGCTCTCCTCTGATTCAACTGACTATCCTCCGGAAATTCAGCTGCGACATATCGCAAAAATTTATAATTACGAGCCATTACTCCGTCATTTAAACAAAAAAAAAATAGCCCATCTCTTTGGCAATAATTAGGGATCATTCAATCAAGTCCAATTGCAATCCTTAATTCTGGTGAAAAGAAGAGGAACTCAGTTCAATTGGATGGCAAAGAGCCTTATTAGCACATAACTGAGCGAACACTTTGCTTTTTAGAAGTGGTGGCCGGTGCTAGCTTCACTGACAGTGGCGTAAGCACTTCCCAGACCTAGAAATTAGGAAAGGAAAAATTAAAAAATGAAATATGGAGCAATGCATTCCATTACATATGAATCGTGTTCATGGAGCATTTTCGCCAGTTTTGATAGCCCGTGCAAGCTTGAAACATTTTCACTTGAATGTTAAAACAATCTTTGAGCAGTATTTGGATCTATAGGTGCTGCTAACTCCTTTAACCCGGGAACACTAATGTGAGTCATTTTGACTCACATATAAAAGTTTTTCACTTGCCCTTCAAAGGGCCGTACGCACAGTGCGTTGCGCTACTTATGTATTCCTCGAGAAACTAGTTTTGTACCGAATTTCATTGTCAGTGGTAGATTTCGTTTTCGTGGTGAGTAGATATAAGTGTTTTCCTGCAAGCCAGTGAGTCAGAATGGCTTACTGTCGATTCTGCAAGTACAAAATTAGAAAAAAAAAAATATTTGGTGCTAAATTCAGTGTTCCTGTATGCGGTGAACATACAAAATCAAATGTTTCCGGTGCAATCTATCGGAATCGTTAATGTATAGCAATATGATCATTCATTTGCTGAGGCTGTTAAAATCACAGAGCTCTTTTTTATGGCTGTGAAAGTCAATGATTTCTTATTTCTATTTTTGGTTAATAAAGAATTTTCTATGAATGAAATTATTCTTAATTGTGTTCCTTTCCTGTCTATGATTTTTATTCACACTCTCCCATTTTATGTAACGAAAATCTCATAGTGAGTCAAAATGACTCATGGTTAGTAACAAGCGTCTAAAATTAAGGTTAGTGTTCCCGGGTTAATCGAAATTGGGTGACTTGATAGGTATACATCATACAAAAAGGAGGCAACGATTAAAATGATACATATTTTTATATGAGATTTCCCCCGTCAAGTTAGCACTACCACCCCGGTAGCGGCCACTTCAAGCATTTCCGTAAAACAAAAAGTATCCAATTAATTGTCGCAGGAACCGAAAGGGGTGGTAGTGCTAACTTGACGGGCGTACTTTTTAAGGGAAGGAGGGGCGCGAAAATTTTTTTCAGGGTGGAAATCTTTTAAGCAGCCGTAGTGAGAGTTTACTGGACACTTTTAGTATTGGGGCGATTCTTGGAACTCGAGTTTGGCGAACTAAGGCTGAAATGCAATTAGGGGTAGTTTTTAAGGGGTAGAAGGGGCGCGACAAATTTTTTGAAGTGTGCAAGTGTGCAGGAGCCTTTCGGCTCCTGCGACAATTAATTGGATACTTGTACGGAAATGCTTGAATTGGCCGCTACCGGGGTGGTAGTGCTAACTTGACGCGGGTAGGTTTTAAGGGAAGGAGGGGCGCGACAATTTTTTTCAGGGTGGAAATCTCTTAAGCAACCCCTGTGATATCTTACTGGACACCTTTAGCATTGGGGAGATTCTTGGAACTCGAATTTGTTTAACTGAGGCTCAAATGCACTTAAGGGTAGTTTTAAAGGGGAAGGAGGGGCGCGACAATTTTTTTTCTTTTTCCATTGAATTACGACAAAATCGCGACATTTAATGCACTAGCGTTTGTCGAAATTTTAAAGTGTTAGTGCTAACTTGACAGACTTGTTTTTATTGTTTTATGGATTTGTCGTTTTTTATCAAACGAAATTATGGTCCCCGAACAAGTTGCAGCTAGCTGTTTCAATTATTTCAAATATTTGTATTGACATTGACACCTTTTTGGAAAGCTGACAACACGAGTATGTTTTTCCAGTGGTCTGCAGAGTCCGTGTCATATAATTTTTTTAGTAATACTATATTAAAAATCAACTTTAAAAAAAAAATTTAATTTTTTTTTTATTAATAATAAAAATTCCGAAATTGTGATGGGTTTTTGAAAATTGAAATGATTAAGAAATGTCTGCTATAGTGTTGACTAAAATCCAAAAATAATTTTTAACCCATTACCTTAGTAGTTTTTT
This sequence comes from Microchrysa polita, assembly GCA_949715475.1. Lineage (NCBI taxonomy): Eukaryota > Metazoa > Arthropoda > Insecta > Diptera > Stratiomyidae > Microchrysa > Microchrysa polita. The sequence continues at coordinate 97,918,585 of OX454416.1, forward strand.
TAATTCTTACTTTAAATGGTAAAATTCGAGGTTATTTAAAAAAAAACCTAAAAATTCAAATATCTCAGTGACCGTTGAAAATCGGCCTAACATTTATGGCCTCATTTTGTTGCATTTTCCCCTATTATAACGTGTTGCAGGGAAAAGGTCGACTTAACCAATAACCCTGTATAATTACCATCAGCTTCTGTTGCTTCTATTTTTCAGTTGATGGTTAGCACCTCCAGGGTAAGATCCTTCTTGCGCCACTGATCACGGAAGTAAAATTTAGGCAATTTTCATTTCATTTTTAAGTTTCTAAAAGCAGCACTTCGTCAAAATTATGGGCTGTTGAAGGCCTTGTAATGACCTTTCTTGAATCAAACACAATTTTCCTTTTTGTGTATTTTATCTGTACACTCAGAAAAAAATCGTTATAAAATCAAAAATAATATGATTCAAAAATGTTCAAATATAATTTGGCTCCATATACGTTTACGTTTAATTCAAAATTGTTTCATTTTGAATCAATAGTGGAAATATTGAAGTGATTCTTGAACTTTTAAAATTGCTGCATGTAAAATCAAAAGGGAATATCACTTTATTATAAAAGTGATTTCACTTTATTTTAAAAGTTATTTCACTTTAAATTTAAAATGTTTTGATTGTAAGATTAAAAAAGTGAAAAAATATTTTTTTTCCTTTTTTTTATTTTTTTTTATTAGTTTTATACTTAACTTTTTTTTACCATATTTTAAAAACATTATTTTTTCACTTTGCTTCTACTGGGAATCGAACCGGGTACCTATCGTTTCATAGTCCTACTTCCTACACTTAAGCTATCTGAGATTACTAGCACCGAACAAAATAGCGGCGGGCTTATGTACATGTGACGCACACAGCCTTCCACATGAAACAACTTTAAAACAAAGTTGAACATATTTAAATCGATGTTTCAGTCAATTTTGAACAGATCATTATAGTGAATCATATTAAATTTAATATAAAACAATTTGTTTTTATAATGATTAATTGATGAATTCCAATTAAATGTTTAGTATGTTTTACTTTAAATTTAAGTGATGAGATTTTTCTGAGTGTAGTTTCCATTCCACTAAATCGAAGTTAATATTGAATTTTTCCTTTCGGCTTTTCCAACTTTTTTTTGTTCAAGTGCTAGCCATAAAAAGCCGCCCCCAAAATTCGGCGCCCCGGGCGCATCTTCTAACAAATTGATTGTAATTCATTTAGTACATAATTAAATAAAATTTAAAAACTGAATTCAAAATTCTACTGTTAAATTGACTTTCATTGTCACATCAAACTCTGCACATTGTTTGGCTTTCAAGGGCTTTTGAACTGTAAAATTGTGGTTATCAACCTTTCAAAATCCGTCTCCCCGTTGCGAGGTCTGAAGAGTGAGACGCCAACCTGGAGAATTTTTTTAGTTTTCTGTAATACATGGAGAAGGTCTGTTGTAATAGAGGGAAAATTTATATACGCAAATCGTTGGACCAGCTAAAGGCGATGTGTGCTAACAGAGAGAGGTGAAAAAAAGAAGCGTAGTCAATGCCCTATCCTCCACTTTTTCGGCCAACGAATGGCTGCTAACGTGGCCTTACGCCTACGTGAAACTGATGTGTGGCGAGCGCTGGACTATGGGCATTCAGCGTAACCTGCCCCCAGCTACTGACTACACTGTTCCCAATTACTTCTTTGGTAGGAACCATTGTAGCTTGATCCCTCCCGCAGGGGGGTCGGTGTCCCTGTGTGACACCAGCCAAGGAAGGCTGTTTGTAGTGGGACAAAGATCTTTGGTGGTTTGCAACACCACGTACCCGAGCAGCGCAGGGAGGCCCCTTGTATAGTTGATACGCCATGGCGTGGATCTGTGCAAAGACCATTCGGGCGATGACGCTCCCGTGCTCCCGTGCTCATCCTAGCTGCCGCATACTTCCCATACGATTCACAGACGCCTCCACCACCTCAAGAGCTGGAGGAACTGTTAACTAGCAGCGGAACACATACACCGCAGCTCATCATCGGAGCGGACGCAAACGCTCACCACACAGAGTGGGGAAGTTCCGATACGAACAAAAGGGGTGAGTATCTTTATGATTTCATAATCAAAGAAAACCTTGAAATTCTAAATCAGGGTACTGAGCCCACTTTTGTAACAACACGTCGAAGAGAGGTCATTGACATTACTTTAGCCACCTTCAACGTATCCTCTAACGTCCGCCATTGGCGGGTTTTACCCGAACCATCGCTATCGGACCACAGATACATAAGTATGGAAATCGATAAAGTTGATAAGCCAACTGAACTGTATCGAAATCCGAGAAAAACAAACTGGGACCTCTACAGAGAGTGCCTGATCATCAATCTGAATGAAATTCCCAGACACATTAAAACTACACTTTGTGTGGAGGCTGCAGCGGATCAACTGCAAGCCGCAATAAAAACCTCCTTCGAAGAGAGTTGCAGGTTAACGAGACGACACACGAATGCGAAATGCAAATGGTGGAACTCGAACCTGAACACTCTGCGTAAGAAGACACGTAAGCTTTTCAACGTAGCCAAAAGAACTGGGGATTGGGACACATACCGCTGCACCCTAACCCAGTATAGCAAAGAAATTAGGAAAGCCAAGAGGGAATCCTGGAGGAAGTTCTGCGAAGAAATAGAAAACTTGCATGAAGGAGCGAGACCAGCGTTACCACTCGTGTTACAATTGTAACATTTTGTTACAATGTCAGCTTTCTTGTTACAATGTTACACAGCGATCATATTTGTTACAATCAGCAAAAGTTTAACATAATTTACATTTTAAGGCTTTTTACTGTTAGTTAGAAAAAAAAAACGTGTTAGATTAAATATTTTTTTAGGTTTTCTCCTTAAGTACATGTGTCTTTTATTGGGCTAGACCTCCCATTAAAGATGGGCTCCTGTTTCTTATCTCTCTATTCACCCAAGATTAGAGGCCGTTCAACGACATCAGTTCGTTTTCCTAAGGGTTCCCGTCAGTTAAAAAAAAAAATCTATTTTTCGAAAGATTTGAGTGAAATTTTACTTTTTACAACTCCATCTGTACGGGCAACAATTATTCCAACTTTTTTCCCATTTTGTTTTTACTTTTTGTTATTGAAGCGGTTATATAAAAGTTAAAGTGATAAACGACTTGATTTGTCGTATCTATAATGGTGTGCATGTGCAAATTGTTTGAGCATAATCACATTCAATATGGTATACATAATTCTTTCCATTACCCTTGTATAGCGTTTTTTTTTTAATTAAAACTTTTGACCTCCTTATTGACTTCACTTAAGCTTTGATCTTCATGAAACTTTACAGTTAATTTCTTTTTTTGACGTCAAATAGCAAAAATCGTATCAAAGAAATATTTATTTATTAACCCATTAATGCCTGATGTTACATATATGTAACAGTAAGACATCCTTCGTTTCAAACGGCTGCTAAAGGAATAGGATATCAATTCGGCACTAAAAAGTGTTTTATCCTGTACTGGACACTATTAGCAATGCGTAGAAATCAATTTAGCTGAATTTGATTCACTATTGTGGAAGTTATAGAGGTTCCTTTCTGATGGTTTTTTCGATGTTGACGAAAATCGTCACGATGGCAAAAGTAGTACATGAATTTTATTTTTATATTTAATTGTATGAAAAAAATTGGGAAAAAATTAATCGTATGTCATTACATGGTCTTTGTGGAACAATACAAAAAATAAATGAAATAAATATTGTCCGTAGTTTAAGTTTTATAAGTACTTTTATAACACTGTTACATATATGTAACATCCGTCCTGATATAGGGAAAGTGCACTCTTCGTATACGAGGTGTATGAGTGTGTACTTTTTTAGTGTTTTTTTTTATTTTATGGATTTTTTACACTATTGACGCGATAGTCCGGATTAATTATAAAAAAAAGTCCGGATTCTCAAAAAATCCGGATAACGCGAAAATTCCGGATTTTAACAAGACATTTTTATCTAGGAAAATAGCATAAATAGTTTTCATAAATGTTAAAATTTAAAAGAAAAAAATGCTATTATTTACGTTTTTCATGTCAGTTTTCAGTTATGTCACATAATTTTCTAGACCCTTGTGTCTTGACTAGCAAATTGAGCGGCCATATTTGGCATAACATACCAAAAATATTGAGAGTCGGAATTAGAATTGCTCTAGAAATCCGGAATATGGATACAATAGTTGTCCTATGTGGATTAAAATGCTGGATTCAAGGGTATCCTAAGCAAGTAGTCAAGGCTTTTTTTCATGAGGCCAAGGATTAGTTATTCTATTTAATTCTGCTAATATAATATTCAAAAGGATATATTTTGAGCTACGAAAGAAGAAATGGTTTCTAATGTAGATCAAATGATAGACAAGGAGGAATTATAGGCTCTTTATTTAGTCCTTTTTATACAAATTGGGCGGATGGACAAATTGACAAAAAAAATTGAAACAATAATTTTATAATTTACTGGCAAATCTTCCATAATCCTCAAAATCTGTATTGTTAACTACTGTAGTTCTATAAACTTTTTTCCTATTCACAAACTGTCAAATATATTAGTTCTGTGGGTGTTCAAGAAACTTCTCAATAAAACAACAACAACTCCACATGCAAAAACACATATATAATAAAATAAAATAATACAATATTTCACATAATATTTTTGTAAGGCTGCTCAATTTTCTCACACATTTCGTATTATTTCTACGTTATTGTTGCATTATCTACATTCCAAACTTCATGTAAAATATCGGCTTTCATATATTTTTCGCTTTATTAAAAAAAAAATTACTAAACAGTTTTCTTTTTGAAAAAAAAAATCAAAAATATACTTTGATACACTTTCCCCGTATCATGCCTGATGTTACATATATGTAACACCCTCGAGTACTCCGAGTGCCTGATGTTACATATATGTAACAGTGCCGGGAGCCTGAACCCGGCATCCGGGGAAAAAAATTTTTTCTACAAAATGTGTTTTTAGCCATTTTAAGCCGACGTGGAAAATTTCAGCTCAATCGGTAAGATTTTAGGGTCTCGTCGTTAATGGGTTAAAGTTTTAGAAAAATCTCAAGACTGATTTCTCTTGAAAATTCTGACAAGAAAATGCTATAACGGTACTTGATAAATTTCTAAAGTTGTAAAAAGTTATTTTAGTGCATATATCTAGAAATGGTTGAAATTAATATTAAAAACGTGTAAAAATAAGAAAAAAATAATTTCCTTTCCTTCAGACATAGCTGAAGCTTGTAATATTCATTGTTCGCTGTTTTTTGATGATTTGAAACAAAGAGATTTTTACTTCCGCAATCCAGCCTTATACTTTATTATACTCCTATTTCGACGTACGTTTCGGTCTTAGACCATTGTCAAGAATCTAACAATAAATTCCAAATGAATTATTGATTGCTTTTCACTAAAAACTTATTTCGTTGAGTACTGCACACTCTTGAACTATGAACTCATGAACATGAACTCATAGTTCAAGAGTGTGCAGTACTCAACGAAATAATTTTTTAGTGAAAAGCAATAAATAATTCATTTGGAAGTTATTGTTAGATTCTTGACAATGGTCTAAGACCGAAATGTACGTCGAAATAGGAGTATAATAAAGTATAAGGCTGGATTGCGGATAGCTGAAGCTTAGCTGTTTTTGAACTTGAAATCTCCTTGAAACTCGACAGCTTTAATTTCAGTATGACTGTTTTTTATTTATCGGATCTTTCTGTTTTGATGGATCTTAAAATTTAAATTTTAACTTTATATTTAGCATTCGAAAAAAAACTAAGAATTTCTTTTTAAATTTCAAAAAGTTAAAATTTTAAAATAAGTAAAATGTAGTACACGCACAGTTCGTTCGTTGTGATCCTTATAAAAACCCCAAGAAAAAATTTTCACTTAATTTCTAGCTGAACACTTTTTTAGGTTTTCTCTTGCCCTATTTCTAATTTGAACGCGTTGTGTCGAACTGACAAAAAAATAAGAATCCTTCAAACAACAAGTTTCTGTCAAAAATTTAGCAGCTGTCTATTGTTTATTTAACATCGAAGCAGTTGCTCTAAATTTGCCGCACTCTTAAAATCTGCCGCCCTAGGCTTCAGCCTACTCAGCCTACTAGCAAATTCGGCACGGGAACTGTGCACAGCGCACATCAGATTCCTGGAGGAATTCCAATCAGGTTTGGGTATCATCCCAACAAGATGGGTCTAAAGAACTCGACTTTGTTTAGTCGGAAACGACTAGAGCCTGGTTAGTGGACTATGAAACAATATACCTTTTTAGGTTGCAGTGCTCACCTTTCACTGTTCGCGGAAAAACTGAATATCATCCTTCTGTAAAATACCATATGACAAAAATATTTAGTACCAATGCTATATTATAAAATTGATTAAAAAATTTTCTTGATTTGAAACAAAAAGCTGAAAAGAGGATAATAACTGCTCACCAGCCGTTTAGGTTTTGGTCACATTTATTACTACAAATTTCAGTTATACGACTATCCTTAAAATTTGTTACACTGAACCTAGAAATGTTACAAATTTATGAAGAAAATGTTACACATAGAAATTTGAAAACGGCAACCCTGAGCGAGACTCCAGAAGATTCTAGCCAAGGATCCAACAAACCCCATCGGAACACTTAAAAACTCCGATGGAAACCAAACAAAAACAGGTAAGGAGACCCTGGAAGTGGAAGTCCTCCTAGGGTCTCACTTTCCTGGATCAACGATAACATCGGAGCGCACAGACCAGTTGGATGACAACTCCCTTTTTCTCAGGGCTAACAAAGACGATTGGCGGATTGCGAACCAAATAGTAACTTATAATAGGGTGGAATGGGCGATCCACTCTTTCGAACCCTACAAATCACCAGGACCAGACGGTGTCTACCCAGCCCTGCTTCAGCAGGGTTTTACGACCCTGGCTCCGCTTTTACTAAGACTATTCAGAGCCAGCATAGCCTTAGGATACATCCCAATCACTTGGAAGCAGGTAAACGTAGCATTTCTGGCAAAGCCGGGGCGTGACCAAACCCTAGCGAAATCGTATAGACCAATAAGTCTAACCTCCTCCTACCTAATCAGGGAAAGGTGCCTGTCGCTTTTCCCGTTGCACCCAAACCAACATGCTTATCAGACAGGGAAATCATGTGAATCAGTACTACACCATCTAGTTGGGAAGATTGAGACCACATTAGAAATCAAAGAAATAGGGCTCGCGGCCTTCCTAGATATAGAGGGGGCCTTCGACAACACTTCCTTTGAATCTCTTGTACACGGCGCCTCGAGTCATGGAGTTCAAAACACCCTATGTCGGTGGATAAAATCAATGCTTCAAGGACGACAAGTACATGCAAAATTATTCGGTGAAACGATGTATACAGCTGTCCTCAAAGGTTGCCCACAGGGGGGTATACTTTCACCCCTCCTGTGGAACTTTGTAGTGGACAGCCTACTGGTCCAGCTAAATAATACTGGCTTCTATACCCTAGGATATGCCGATGACATCAGCATCCTTATAAGGGGAAAATATCCAGGAGTTATTTCTGAACTCATGCAACAAGCTCTAACCCAAGCGGAGGATTGGTGTAGGAGGGTAGGCCTATCGGTCAATCCCGCCAAAACAACATTAATAACCTTCAGTCGCAAATACAACTTGGAAGGGCTCAACGCTCCAACATTATTCAACCAACAACTGCAGTTTACCACGGAGGTAAAATATCTGGGAGTCACCCTTGATAACAAACTCACGTGGAACAAGCAGCTGCAAAACACAATATCAAAAGGCAAGCAGACCCTATATGCTACTAAAAGAGCAATAGGAAAAACGTGGGGGTTAAAACCACGAATGATACACTGGATATACGAAGCTGTGGTCAAACCCCGTCTGACCTATGGCTCCATAGTCTGGTGGACTAAAATCAAGCAAAAAACAGCAGCAGCGAAGTTGGGATCTGTACAGAGACTGGCCTGCGCAAGCATAACCGGCGCCATGCGCAGTGCACCAACTTTAACTCTAGAGAAACTACTAGACCTGCCACCACTGGACCTCAAAATCACAGAAGAGGCTAGACTCGCAGCGTACAGACTCCAATCATCGAACATGTGGACACCACAAAGGGTAGGACACTGTACGATCACAGAAATCATTGCAAACCCAATCCTAGATATGGGCAGCGACTATACCCCGGCCATGTACACCTTCGACTCCTACATCCAAACCTCAACGGTTAGGGAAGACTGGAGTAAATGGAACGACAACCATCTATCAAATCACATTGTGTGGTACACTGATGGGTCGAAGACAGACGAAGGAACAGGGGCAGGAGTCTATACTAAAACCAACAACTATAGTATCTCCAAACCCCTAGGTCAATATACAACTGTCTTCCAGGCAGAACTTATAGCCATAAACCTTGCAGCAGGGGAGAGTACTCGAAAGGGATATACCAATAAGACCATATATATTCTCTCCGACAGTCAAGCTGCTATAAAAGCAATTGCAAATCCCAAAACAACCTCTAAATTGGTTTGGGAATGCCAACAAAATCTCAAAAACCTAGCAATCCGAAACAAAGTAACTCTGAAATGGGTGAAAGGACATAAGGGGATCGAAGGAAATGAGAAAGCGGATGCCCTCGCAAGAGAGGGTTCCGAACTACCCTTAACTGGTCCTGAACCTGCAATCGGGATCAGTAAATCTACTGCCAGAGCCGTTGCCAGTCGATGGACCGAGGAAAAATTCCAAGACCGATGGAGACTCGCTGAAGGGCTCAGGCATAGCAAGCGCATGCTGGAATCTAACTGGCATACCAGCTGCACCGAAGCCCTCAGTCTTAGTAAAACGAACCTCAGGGCAGTGACAGGCCTTATAACCGGTCATTGCACCCTACGGAAACATCTGCATACAATAGGGATCTACACACAAGACCCACTATGTCGCCTCTGTAACGAAGATGAGGAATCAGCCTCGCACGTTATTTTCGAATGTCCCGCTCTTATGAGCTGGAGACAAAACTTCTTTGGGGCTCAAACCACCAGTATGGGTGCACCCAAAGTAAACCTGGTTAGCTTTCTTCTAAGCCTTTTACGTAGGACAGAAATCATAACCTGAAATTTTCTCGCTTAGATGGGTAATACAATAAGCCAGCAGGCTGCAGTATCGGGCGCAACCAGCCCAACCTATCTCAGCGCCATATCCATCCATCCATCCATCCATCCCGTGCTCCCGAGTCATGTATGGGTAGCTCACGATATGGCTGACCTTTTTCCCTATTCGTTCGGAAAGGCAGTCGTACAAGTCGATCACGATACGCAGTGACACCTCGTAGGGGTGGAGTCCGTTATAAGCGGTCGTGTAGAGTTTCGGAGTTGGCGGCTTCGCATAACCCAAGCCACGAAGGGACTAGTTAGGGAGAACGGCCTTGGTGGAAAATGCCTACGCGCCTATATCTAACTAATTTGTGGATTGATGGCCACACGTCCTGAGTCAAATTGCTACTTAGTAAACGGATGGGGGCCGCCCCAATGTGAACGGTAGCGCTACGAGTCTGCTTTAAGCATACGAGTAGTCACAGGTCCAACGAACCTGGGATGTGCACATCTGAATTTAACGTTAGGTCTAACCATAAGGGACCAAAGGAAGATCACACCTGTTAAAGAGAAGTCTTTAGCGAATAGTGTACCTCGGGGATGGGTGAGCCCAGGGGACCATGGTCCCTTCCCATCTTGGAGTTGGTCTCGAGGGGGCTGTCGGTTGTTAAGCAAGACATCGAGCTGGTGATGCAGCCCCGGGGTTGGGTTTCTGAAGGTGAGTGCATTCACTGGATGAAGAAATCCCCATCTGGCAATAAGACCTTGCTAGTAAAGACCGGAGGTCCAAACAGTCCGTCGGGCCGGGAGATAAGGCTTAAGGCTAGGTGCTCCTTAGACGGAATACCCGTAGATGGTAAACTTGTAGCTTGATCCCCTCAAGGGAATCTTGGGATAGAAACAGGTACTTGGTCAGTGGATCCATTTCAATCTATACTGATTGTTCCAAGACAGATGCAGGAGTTGGTATAGGAATCCACTCGGATGAATTGAATATTAATTTGTCTTTCGGCGTCTCTAATTGTAGCGTCCTCCAAGCGGAGATCTCCGCGATTTCGGAAGCCCTAACTTGGTTGGGCTGTCACGTCGTCACTGGTAGGGACGTCTTTTTATTCACAGATAGTCAGGCTGCAATTCGATAAATTGATTCAGTTCTGACCACATCAAGAACTATTGAGAAGTGTCGCGCAGCACTTAGAGTAGTAGGTAGCTTCTTCAACATTACGCTATGCTGGATACCGGGCCATAGTGGCTTTCCAGGTAATCGCAATGCAGATGACTTGGCCGGCATGCGTCAGAAGGTAGAGTTGAAGACGGTTACGCCACCTTGAAAACACCTATTGCGGCTTGCGCATTGATAATAGACACCGCTACAGAACGCGGAACCAACACAAGATGGATCCATGGCTTGACTTGCGCAACGACGAGAATGATCGGGCCAAAACTAGACAAGGTCCGCTCTACCATGCTACTTTCCTTAGACAGAAAGCATATACGCAGTGTGATGGGAGTAATAACAGGGCACTGTCCTATTGGTGAGCACGCAAGAAGACTCCAAATTTCTCACAACGACTTTTGCAGAAGTTGTGATGATTAAGAAGAGGAAGAGAGTGTGTATCACTTACTTTGTCACTGCCCCGCCCTGGCTGAGAAACGAATGCGTTTTCTGGGCTCTAGATATTTCTACGATACCGATGATCTTCGGGATGTAAGCCCAATACTGCTCAATAAAAATGTTGTGAGCACGGGCTGGTTCCTAGCTTAGGCAGTTAGTAGAGACATGATTCTCTCGGTGGTATCACAATGGACCAAATTCTGGTCTAAGTGCGCTGGGTGCAAATCTGGCGGCCCCTGTACCTAACCTAACCTATCCCTCACTAGGGGTTAAAAGGGACCAGAGATATTTTTCGGTAGAAGAACATCTCTTGAAAAACCATACTCAACTTCTTTGAAAGCTTCACATTCCTATTGTGCAAAGTGAAAAGTACTTATCCAGTAACAGAACGACCAAACTGCGTGAATTAGTTTCTACGGCGGGCGCGGCTGATTTTAAATGAATATCCTGACAGAAATATTATCCCACGACCCCCTCCTTTCAAACCCATAGTGTTAATTCCAATCATTAGTGAGTCTCCGAAAGTTACTCTTGCCACCTTCAAGCAAACATATTGACCAGCTTTTAGTATTATTTAGTCGATATGAGAAGCAAATAGTCATTAGTTAGATGTAACGACACCCTTACATTAGAACCTTAAACGAAAAGAACGAATAAGAACTTAGATGATTGAGTTGCATATTTTGTTCTATGCATTGCCTGTGGAGGATATAATTATTGCCCGCAGAGTATGCATTAAGAGTAAAACTCCGTACAACCCTTCCTCATATTGCTTCGTAATATGTATGAATTTTCAGAATCGCTTCCAGACAACATGGTACAACCCCAAATAAAATCGAGAACATGTCTTTAAATTCCTACAGGACACGTCTGAAACAATATTTTAGGATACTCTGTGAAAAAAAGTTACCCGCACGTCTACCGCAGAGAGAGTGCATAATATGTATTTCCAACACAGTCACTTGCTTCTGCATTCCATTAGAGTTTCATCTGCAAATAGATGCCTTTGAGGCAAATTGCAACACCCGGCATTTTGCTTTGATTCTTTTCAAGTTCCGACATCGGAGTAATTACATCTGGAGCTCACTCTGTGGTTAACCCATAAAATTAATTACTCAACCCTGTCGCGCGCGATGCCGGTCACAAACGTGTCGGGACAATTAGATGGACGTGCAATGAAGATTGACCGCAGTTACTGTTACTGTATACCAGGACCAAGGGCAACACAACCAACACGAAAATGATGTGTGTCCACTATAGCTAATAGACAAGTTCGTTCAGCAGACCGAAACCCAAAATTTCGTCAGTGTTAGGTCGTCGCTTCGCCCGGTCGTTAGCTGTACGTATACATAATGTCCTTTGCATGACACATGCTTTTAATATGCCACACATCCAGCCACAGATACTACACTCAACCCCTCGTTTCGTGGCTGCGGCCCAGTTGCTGGTCTGTTCCTGTAAAACGTTTGATGCTACCACCCCTTATATTACGAGTATATTTTAGGGATGTTGCGTACGTCGCTTTTTTTCCCTCTCGCTTTGATGTTGATAGTTAGTTACTATAGCCCAAGGACAGCTTACGTAGAATTGAAACACGTAATTTTCGCATTAAAGTAATTGCATTATTTATGCAAATGAACCTGATGTTAGAGCTTCGCAAGACCAGGACTGCAGTATGACGTCGTCGTCGGACATCGCAACCGCAACAATCCAATCTCCGGGCAAATGTATATTTTCCGTCTGTCCACCCTTTTGCTAAAACCTTTTACAGCTGCGGCCCTTTTGGCGTAAGAATCCCTTCACTGGATGCGACGGTGGTGATGACGAGAACTCATAGTCGTCGAAATGGATTTTACCTATGTATTATATTTATTGCTGACCCCGGCGTAGTTGTCGTGTCGGTTGTAAATGTAGGTATGTACACCCGAGCCCGACGTGCGTAATCGTAAATTGCCAATCCAGATTAACTTAAAAAAGGCCGCAGTCCGTGCCTTCTACACGACTTCGGTTCATATCTCGTCCCGCCTTTGGCCTCCTTTGTCTTTAGTTGTCGTAAATTAAAGTGAATATTGCTTAACCTCAGTTAGAGCTAATTACAAGTCATGTCCCGGACACTGAGTCGGTTTAATAATGTGCTGAGTTTAAGGCTAATCTTATAGGGATGGGCTTCCCGAGGCATTTTACGAGAGACGACCGACACTAAACTCTGCGTTATTAGAGGCCGGATGTAGCCTTGTGTATCTGCCGAAAGTGGAAGCAACAGAAAGGTTAAGGGTTGCAAAATGAAATAGTGGGACCCATAGTGGTGGCTATATGTGGTATTCACATAAAATGTCATGGGTTGGTATAATAGTGAGTATGTATATTCGAAATTTTACCAAGTCGTGAAAACATCTTGTCATTATGGGATGGGGTGTAATTTCCGTTAAAATTATAGGAATTCACTTATGATTGTGGTTTCAAATAATTTTCAGTATTTTTTTTTAAAGATATGAAAATGTTTTCTTGTTTCTTATACTTTTGGCTTTTTAGTTGATAATAGAGCACTAAATAATAATAATGCACTTCCTTATTTCTTCTTTTAATATTACCATAACACTTCCAAAATTGAAAACTTGCGAAAATTTGGCATCCACAACCGAGTTTAAAGTGCGCATTTAATAACATGTTATACCCTTGAAGTACTTCCCGGAAATCCGATTTAATGCAAAATTACCATCCTCCTGTGAATCAGAAACAAAGAAAAAACAAATTTATCTTTTCTGCATTGCCATTTTGATTTTACCGAACTGTGCCAGATACTGAGAACAACGCAGTGGTGATATACACCAGCAAATTACGTAAAAATTGCATATTGTAACTTCAGTAAAGGGAGAGTCCTGGTTCACATTCAGTAACATCTTTGACAAGTCCACTATCTATAAGTGACATTTACACCTCACCGCAACTCGCAAGGTCATTTCTATCAAACCGAATTTCGAACCTTGTTTTGACATCAGAAATGCTGCTTCAAAAAATACACTTGACCTCCATTCCTTCTGCACTACGCCTTGATATATCCCACCGGGTTCTATGTTCCTCGATCCACTTTGCATTTACAACTCAACCAAAATAAGTGAATAGTGTCATGTGTAATCATTACGTGATTTTAGATTGCAAAATTTGGTTGAGAAACTTTTTTTGTTTCTTAGGGCGCTGAGCTTGAGATCCAGAGCTTCCCACACAAATTTTGTTGCGGAACAAGGCCAAAAGCGCAAAAAACCCAAAGTTTTCTGAGTTTTTTCCATTATTTTTTGGCTTATTACTTTGAAACTGTATATTTCTGCGAAAACCTGTCCATGAACATGTTAGAAAAAACATGAAATCGGGTCCCACGCGATATTAATCTTCAAAATGCGTTATGCCGTATTGCTACATTTGCTATGATTTTTTTTGACGTTTTTGGCGATTTTGACCATGTTCCGCAACGAAATTTTGGGGGGAAGCTACCGATTCGGACTCAGCACCCCAACTTACATAAAGAATAAGAAAAAATAAACTTTTCCGACCAAAAATTAAAAACCGTTTAATCTCAAAATTTACTTCTTCTTCTTCTTTTAGCGGTGCAGAAAGGTGTAAAATCTCTGTGCATCTATGTGGGTACGAGTTATGGTTCGTCAATGTTTGTGTCCGTGAGCTCTAAGGACAAAAACATAGCTGCTGCCAAAGGGTTTCCCACAGCGATATAGGGGTAAGATCAGTGGGCGCAGCGTGGCATTAAAAAAATTACCCACGTCAATTTGGACAGATGTTTTGGATGTCCGAGTTTATGTGAGAAAGGTACGAATTAAGGCGTGAACAAAACCCTGAACAGAAGTTGAGCTAGTGTTACTTTGGTGGCTCTCGGGAGCCTAATCTCCTCAGGCGAAATTGGTGGTGGGCGCTCTGACAGGATTCTATTCGCACCTAAGCTCACAATAGACCGATTCACTTCTTCAGTGTGGATCGCTGCGATGGCGGCTCGGTATGTAACTTCATCGTAAGGGTCCCGTTTGTATCCCTGAACCTCTCTCTCCAGTTCTCGTAAACCACGCCTGACATGTTGTGGTGGAGGAATTCGGTCCATGAGATAATTATTGGGATGATCCTCACGATAGCAACCAACAAGATACTGTTTTGAGAGTAGGAGATTGTGGTCACGTATTGGCATCAATTTTGTCTCCTGACGTAAGTGATCCCGGGCAGACATCAGAAGGCAACCTGTCGCGATGCGTAGAACGGCATTTTGGCAAACCTGAATTATGGACCAGTTTGTGTCACATAAACTATGTGTCTACTGTGGTCCTACGGCAACTGCCTCTCCGGGGCGGACCATACCCGTTTTATACAAAACGGCCAAAAGCCGCCAAAATGCCTGCCTGGCAAGAACCCTGAATGTTCGATGCAGGTTGTGTTTGTCAAAATTTACTTAAGTAATATGGAAATTTGGAAAATTTTGGAGTTTTTCACGATTTTGAACCTGTTCCGCAACGAAATTTTGGTGCTTCGTGCTCAGTACCCCAAAAAAATTTCTCAACAACATTTTGCAATCTTATGTACTAGGTTTATTACCTGCTTACTACAATACAAACTACAACTACAAATAAAAAATCGGTATTTGCCTACTATTCATTCGCGAATTCACATAACTCAGATAAAATCGTTTTGGAGATCTTAAGGTCCGTGCGAAAACGCAATTATCATGATTATGACGTTTTATTTGTTTTTTTTTTATAGTTGACTTACAGGGTTCAGTCGAACTTTATGATGCTTTTATACGAAATATAATGCTCGTATATTAGTATTAAAAACAATCAATTATACGATTAATCGATGAAAGGAATAATCGAAAAACAATAGTGGATTAATCGAAAATACGATTTTCGCTGCCCTTGAAAGGTCTTGAAGTCTGGCAGCAGACCGAAATCAAATCTTACTTGACGCCAAACGAAATCAGTGGCAATCCACTGCCGACTCCTATCAACGATTCTGAAGGTATTTTCCTCCTAGTCGCCTCCATTCTCCCACTGCAGTTCCGAAAAGTGGTTGTTTCGCAGCTTGGCGGTATAGACGTCAGGCAGTAGACGGAAATGACAATTTTCATCTCGCCGAACGAAATTGGTGGCATTCGAAAGGTCTCGACCCACTAAACGATTCTGCAGTCATTTTCCACCCTAGACGCCCCCATTCTCCTAATAAAGCTACGCAAAGGAGCTGTTTCGCTGCTTGGCTGGAAACTTCTGGCAGCAGACCGAAATTACAATTTCAGAGCCGCTAAACGATGTTGGTGTCAATCAAAAGGTCTCGACGCCCTATAAACAATTCTGAAGTCCTTCCCCCCCGCTCTCCCACTGCTGCTCATTTTGTTCTATTGCCAGGAGTCTCCCGAAAGACGTCTCCGGCCAAGCAGCGGAACAGCTAATTTGCATGCCTGCATGAAGGAGGGTAATGACTTTAGAATCGTTGAGAGGGAGTTGAGATCTTTTGATTGACACCAATTTCGTTTGGCGACAGGAAAATTGTCATTTCCGTCTACTGCCAGACAGCTCCCGACAAGCAGCAGAGCAACCACTTTACGAGGCTGCAGTAGGAGACCGGGAGCGACTAGGGAAAATTACTTTAGAATCGTCAATAGGAAGTCGAGACATTTCGATTGCCACTGATTTCGCCAAGCAGCGAAAATCGTATTTTCAATTAATTGTATTTTCGATTAATTGTATTTTCGATTATTTTTATAACTATTTAATCGTATAATCGAAACAGAAATAATTGATTAATCAATATATCCTAAATAATCGATTACAATACGATTAATCGAACAAGGCTAACCTACGCAATGAAAACTTTTCTCTTTCCTATCTACGCTAGTTTTGACGTAAAATAACTTACAACAGTTTGACACTTAACCAAAAATGACATCCTTTGGGAAGAATACTGCCCTACGCCACTGTATCTTCATGTGAATACAACAACAAATGCTGCAGAATAGCCTAAGAATCATAACTTTGTTCGACAGTACTCACTGAGTTATTGACCGACAAGTGCGTAGAACAAACTCTTGTGCTGTGCCACTTTTTACGGCAGGTACCCTTAATTGTAATCCTATTGTAGTGATTTGATGACGTGTATAGATATTATGACGATAAACGGAAATTATATATATTATTAACTGCCAGATTCTTCTTCTTCCTTGCCTCGTTCTTTATACCGCTCCATGGTTTCGCGTTGCTCGACCTGCAGTGTAGGCACATCGCCCGTTTTGGCGATAATATCTCAGCATATTTCTACAGGCAGCTCTATCTTGGATCGTGTCATCGCCGAGACCAATGCGTTGTTGTTGCTTTTTCATTTGACACATCCAGGTGTTCTTCGGTATGCCTCTGGCCTTGCGTCCATCAAGTGGAACTTCCATTGATACCGCTTTCTTTTCTGGGTTCTCAGGCGGACGCCGGTGAACATGGCAATACCAATCCATTTGTCGGTCTTCGAGCTTTTCGGTGATTGGTTGGTCTATGGACAAGCTGCCTCGGATGTAGCTACTCTTGATGTGGTCCCTTTTCGTTACACCAACTGACATGCGTAACATTTTCATTTCAGTCGCTGTCATTTGTTTCGCGTAACCTTCATACATGGTCCAGCATTCTGATCCATACATTAGTGCGGGACGTACAACCGTTTTGTACAACTTGCCCTTTAGCTTCAGTGGCATTTTCTTATCGCAGAAAACTCCAGAGTTTTCTCGCCACGTCATCCACCCAACCTTTGTGCGATGTTTGATGTCATCATCGCATGTAGCTCCGTTGTTCACCATCGAGCCAAGGTACTTGAACTTGGTACAAGACTTAAGCTGCTCTCCTTTGACGTACATATCTGGTATCGGTGCATCTGGGTCTGAGAATGGGCAGCATAAGAACTCAGTCTTTGTTATACTTACCCTCAGTCTATGCTCCTCCAGAATGTCACACCATTTTGTAAGTGCAGCTTGCAAGGCAACGATGTTTGAGATACTGTGGACTATATCATCGGCAAAAAGAAGAGATATTTCTAGGCCGTCGAATATACGTGTTAATAAGTAGCACATGATGATGTTGAAGAGCAACGGACTCAATACACTGCCCTGGTGTAATCCGACATTCACCGGAAATTCTTCGGATTCACCGGCCGTGCATCTAACCTTAGTCGTAGCTCCATCATACATGTCTCGTATCATCCTGACGTATGCCTCAGGGACATTAAGTGCTCTCAAGGCCAACCATATCAGATCACGAGGTACTCTATCGAATGCCTTTTCCAAATCGATGAACACAAAGTGCAAAGTCCTTTCGTGCTGCTCTATACTTTTCCATCGCAATACGAATGCATTGAATCGCATCGACTGTAGATCGACCTTCAACAAAGCCGCATTGATTATCATTCAACCGCACAATCTTTCTCAATCGATTGCAGACAACTCGCTCGTAGATCTTCAGTGTATGAGGTGTTAACTTTATAGCCCTATAGTTGTTGAGTTTGCGTGAGTCTCCCTTGTTCTTATAGAAAGGAAGAAGAAAACTTTCCCTGAAAGCATCAGGCATCGGTTGCCCACTTTTGATTTTGTTGAAGAGGACTGTGAGCCAACTAAGCCCGACATTTTCCATTTTCAACCAAAATTCCCCGGGGATTTTGTCCGGTCCGACTGCCTTTCCGCGTTTCATCTGATGCATTGCCTCCATCACCTCTTCCTCTGAGAAAGCTTCAATATTGGTGGTATTTGGCTCAACATCTTGAAAAGCTGCTCGAGGAAATTCTTCATTTAGAAGTTCGTCAAAATACTGTCGCATCCTGCTACAAATTGCCGTATCGTCAATCAGCAATATTCCTTGCGAGTCTTCCACGTACTTTGGCGCCTGTATTTCCCGAGCGTTCCTTCTCCTTTGGGCTGCGACCCTAAATATCCTGGCGTCGTGCTTAGGTCTCTCGCGCAAAGACGGGCCTTCGGTCGCAGTCTGAGTCTCTAATTCTTGGTAGAATTTCTCAGCTGCCTTCGCCTTTGCTTGGGCTACCAAACGTACGTTCATCCGGCATTCCATATAATTTTCGCGAAGTTGAACCCGTTCGGTTTCACTGCCTGACTCACATTTCGTCCATGCCTTAAATGCGATCGATTTGGCTTGCACGGCTTCTTTAGTTTCGGTGTTCCACCACCATGTTTCTTTCTTCGTGTGGAGTGGACCTTTCGAAACTCCAAGTACCTGTTCCGCCTCACCTACTGACATTTCAGCGAAATTTTTCCACATTTGTGTTGGACTGTGTTCGGTGCAGTTGGTGTTGTTTTGAAACCACTCCGTCATTTTATCAATGAACGGAGTTACTACAGGTTCAAAGTTGTCGTTTGTGAGATTGTGCCACTTGATTTTTTCGACAGGCTTGGGAGTTCTTCTATTTCTTGCTCCTCCTACTTTCAGAATGAATTCTGACAGGAGCAAACGATGTTGGGTAACGACAGATTCACCCAAGATCACCTTGCAGTCTTTTACCCACCTTCTCATACAATCGAAGCAGAGGTGGTAATCGATCTGCGTTTCGTGTTTCCTGTCTCCGTGTCCACTACTGTAGGTGATCAAGTGTCTCTCGTTTTTCACAAACCATGTGTTTAGGATGACCAAACCGTGCGATCTGAACATAAACAGAATAGCTTCACCTTCGTCATTTCTGACCGTTGAAGGGCTACCCTTTCCACCATGGCAATCCTCGTAACCATAATTTGATTCACCTACATGGCCATTTAGATCGCCTCACAAGAACACCAATTCGGTATATGGTATGGTCTGAATCAGGGTGTCAACGTCGTTCTAAAAGGCCTCTTTTTCTTCTGGTGGCAGTCCCACTTGGGGATCGTAGGCACTTATTACGTTCCACACCCTTCCGCAGATAACCAATTTGATACTGATCAAGCGATCACTTCTCTTCGCGACACTTATTATGCTGCCAAGCAAAGACGACGCCAGAATAATGCCAACTCCGATTCTTTAATTTGTGATTCCATAGTAGTACAATTTGTACTTCTTGGAATTCGTAAGAAACCGGGCTCTGTCGATATGGGTATTTCGCCACTTCGTCTCCTGCACGCACATAATGTCTATCCTCTTCCGCTTCATGATATCCTCAATCTCCTCGCTCTTCGATGTCATGGAACCTACATTCCAGCTTGCAACTCTCAGCTTCTCCACAGTGTAGTTGGACTGCCTTATAGTGCTCGCCCCCGGAAACCGTCGAGCTCTGGCGCGAACTAAGTTCGCCCCGGGATCACTCAACCGCATAGCAGAAGTAGTGCCCGGCGGGGTAGTGCTTGTATTTGCGTGAATTTCCATAAGGCCTTCCATTCTTTTACACCTTTTGGAGAAAGGTTGTGTTTTGGCACTAGTGTGTGGAAAGAAGTAAATTTATGGACTTGAATACGTCCTTTTACGTCCGCCGGCTATCTCCAGACACGGCAACCCATACACACACACACTAATCTGTGGGAGATCTCGTTGATGTAAAAATGTGCCTCAGGCTTCAGATGGAATGGTTGCCTGCTACCTTCGCATACTAGGGCCAAGCACCCTCTTGACCATGCATCCTTCGGCGCATGCTGATCCACCTTGGATTAAGGATTTTTTTACACTGTAAGAGTTCTCATTTCTCCTGTCCCTTTTTTGTCGCCTTCTACGAGACACGCCGGGAAAAGCGGTGGCATCATTCGTAACCCATGCCACAGGGCATGGGTTATCTACCCAGCATTCACCATCATTTTGTTTTTAGTGGTATATTTAAAATGCTTCGTTGATAATTTTCAGTCGATATGACAGCGCTGTGTTGCGGAAATCGTATAGCCGGTTCCAGTTTGACACATTCAAGATGTCCTTCACTTCCGCTTCCGTTAGTGTGTTTTTCCTAAAGCATTCTCCCCTAATCTCCTTAAAAACTGGGCACGATCCCACGAAGTGCAAGATATCCTCCCTGACCATCAAGTTACATATGTTACACAAAATAGGCAGGTCTTCTCGATGTGGTATGTAATTTAAAGGCAGCAGCTCTCCACATGCTCGAAAGATTAGGGATATTTTCTTTGCTGAGTTTTCATACATGAAATAAGTGTTGGCTTTCAAATCATGATTTAGTTGTGGATAGATTACTCTATGTTGTGACGATATCGCATGTTCCGCCGCATTGGATCTTAAAATTGAATTCCTTACTTCGGTTGTTAACGTATGAAGTGCATTCGCCGATTCGAATGTCCCCTTCCAGTTGAGTTGCGTCCCATGTTCGTAGGCAAGCTCTTGTAAGTCGCTAATAAGTGTCTTCTTTGTGGATACTATTTGCATCAGTACCTTTTTTGGTAGTCGCTGGTCTTCCATATTCGAAACTTTCAGCTTTCAGATAGTTCAATTTCGTTTTTAGTGTGCCTATGAAAAGTGGATCCAGCCCCGTTTCTCGTATAAGCATGTAATTCGGTGTCGTCATGGGGAGATGGAAAACCCTTTTCAAATAGAATCGCTGTAGCTCTCGACTTCATCATATTGTTGTCCTCCCCACACTTGGGCTGCATACAACAAAATGGACTTTGACACCGCTTTGAATATGTTATACTTAGCCGTTTGACATATATCCGGGTTAATAAAGCACTTCTGCCATGAGATCTGGCCCATTTCGCACACTTTTAATTTTGAGCAAGTATGTGCCGTTTCTTGAAAGCCATAATTTTGGATTTCTCCAGATTTACACTAAGCTTCCACTGTGTGCAATATATTTCAAGGTGCTCAATCATTTTTTGTAGGTCACGCGGCGTTTCGGAGAACAACACAATACCTAGTAGCCCGTTCAGCACCATGTCGAATGTGTTCGCACCACCAGGCATATCTTCAAGTGTATAATCGACATAAACAGAAAAGGCTTCCGGGCTCAGCTTACAATCTTGGCGAACGCCTACATTTGTTTCAAACGACTCTGACAATTGCTCTCCATTCCACACTGAAAAAAAGGTACCCTGAAGCTATGTATTTGTTCATTAAACTCATCAGTCTAATGAATCTGATTTTATCAAAACAACGAACAAAAATTTCATTAAAACTATGAACTAATTCATAAAATTAACAACTTGTTAATGAACAATATTATCAATTACATATTTTCTTTTAGCTACTATCGCGGCTAATGTATGGGTTCATAGCCGGAATGTACAATGCAAAAGATTCTACTGGAAGTTCATTGTGTTCATGATCGCTTTACATTAAGTTGGAATTTTGTTTTCGTTATACTAACGACCGGTGTTTCGTAAAATAGATGAACTCTGTATTATTTTAAGGAAGAGAAGGTTTACTTACTATGAACTAATTCATCATGGTAATGAAAAAAGTCTATGCTCCTAGTTCATTAATATTATGATGATTTTTTTTTCAGTGCATATCTTTGCTTTCGTATTTTCATACAGCTGTTCGAAAACATCTCCAAATTTACGCGACATTCCCTTGTTATACAGTTTATAAAACAGGGACCGACGATCCACCGTGTCAAACGCTGCTTTAAAATCGATGAAAAAAAACATGAAGTTTGCGACCTTCATCCAGAAATAGTCGAGCCCAGTTGTAAAGTATAAATACATTGTCGTATGTAGAATACCCCTTTCGGAAGCCAGCTTGATTTTCCGATACAATATTTTCTCTGCTTAACCATTCTAAAACCTTTTTTGAAGTAGTGTCGTAGCAAAGTATTGTTACCTTTGAGAGATATGAAGGTAATATTTCTATTTATCCACATCGATGACCCCAATTATATTATTGTAAGTATCGTAATCGATTCTGCCCATCTGATATCTGAATGTATGATTTCTCCTTATTCCTTGGCCACCTCATGAATGGCGCCCAGATAAGATGCATTCAAAAGTCCTTAACTGCATAATACATATTCAGCTCTTATGAAAGTCGTTCCTTGTATCGTAAACCCTATGCCAGTTGCCTTTACCAGCATCCTACAAGGAATGGAATCAAGTTCTCCGTTTAGCCATTGGCCCACCCGGCCGGGAACCTATAAACATAAATTATTGGGCTTATGTGCCAATGAGCACCACTTTTTACTGGAAACCGAAGCGAACCAAATGAATGGACGAACGAACCGACCGAGAAGAAATGCTATCCCGTTATTTATGTTATTACACTTTGAAGTTGGCCCTGCTGTTGCTTTCGAGCTTCTATACTAGGACTAGCTACTTGGTTAGAGTTCATTTTTCCTTTTCGAACTCCTGGTGCTCTTGTTTTTTTTTCGTTTCTCTGTGTCGTCTATTCGCTCGTGTGACAGCTATTGGAAACAATATAAACTCGGTCGGTTGCTATGCTTCTTGCACTGGATCAGCTCCATTATTTGGCCTTACTTTACACGTGGGGGGCGTCCTTTCTTAGAACTTTCCACGGTCAACTTGACCGCCTCTCAATCCGCCTCGACTCTATTAAACACTCCTTTCCTGTAGTACTCCTTTCGTTCAGTGTCGAACTGATTTATGTTATTGTTCACTGCTTAACGAAGTGAGAAACTATTGACTTTGCTAATGACGTAATTAAGCAAAGCTTCATTAAGGCACACTTGAAGAAATGCACATTTCAGGAAGCTGTGATGTAAGTACCGAAACCCAAAGGGATGATGGGTGGTCGTGCGGACGCCAGCACCTGTTTTATGCAATAATGTAACTCTTGGAGAATATGTTGGATGGTATATAGCGCCTGGATGGTGTGGGTGGGCGTTGATTTCAACTGAATAATAGCACGCACTACCACACGTAATTTATCATTAGGTGAAATGGCGAGTAATAGGAGTAAATTGCAAGTGAAATCTATAAAGCAAGACGAATGAATTGCGCCGATGATGAATGTACATATGATGGGACGCGGGAAGCAGGACTCTTGTACCTTACATTTGCAGATATGTCAATCATATCTGCTGATGTGAAATGCAGCAATAAAGTTGCTAAACTGGATTTTGTATGGATGTTTGAAATAATGTTTTTTAAAACGTAAACATTCTGATTGGACCAGACCGGTTAAACGAGCATTTGACATATTTTCTTCACAAATGTAAACATGCTTATTTAGGATTGTGGATCGTGCGGGCAGTGTTGCCAACTCATTTATTCGATGAGTAAGTAGTTTTTTCGGGAAAGTAAGTAGAAATGTATAAAAGTAAGTAGAAATGTATAAAAGTAAGTAGATTGAAAAAAGCACGCAACAAAACAATGTTTGCGTTGCAGCATTTCATTTAAAAAAGAAAGTTGCAAAAATCTTAAGAAATATAGGAAAAGGAAAACCATACTACGAAACCCAACAAACAATTTTCACACTTTAAGACTTCCGACATCTTCTGCCGATCAACATTTTTATCAAAGAACTAGCGGCATGTATTGCGATCATCTTAAATAGTCGGGTCGCTGGATTGCCAAGCCACTATGATATTCTCAACCAACTGCCACAAGATACGACCCAAGCTACAACGGACTATGCTGTGACTATACTAAGTTTCGGGAATAACTTCGATGTCAGATTTCCCACCACGAGCCAATGGATGGGGAGTGAGCTATCAGGGGAATACGATATCTCCCTTTACACAGATGGATCCATAATTGATGGATGGTGCAGGATTCTTCTGTGACACACTCAATATCTCTGAATCTTACCGTCCGTCGCCCTGATCATGCCAGCATTTTCCAGGGTGAATTGTTTGCAATCATGAAAGCATGTCTGGGACTCGGGAACATACAAGACAACAAAAACATAGCTATCTGTTCAGATAGTCAGGCTGCTATCATGGCACTGAAATCCGTAGGAATATCCTCCAAGTTTGTAAAAACCTGTAGAGTAACATTGAACAACATTGGAGGAAGGCACACAGTCACCCTACTTTGGGTGCTGGGCCACAGGAACATAGAGGGAAATGAGCTTGCAGATGAGTTGGCCAAACTGGGGCCAACTCTGGACAGCTCTCATGCGATGCGCGTGGACATTCCGATGGCAGCTATCAGAAGAAAAATCTCCTCTCATTATCTTGCAAGTAATAAGAGTTATTGGCGGAACCTTTAAACTTTATAATATCAAGGAAGCTATGAACGGAAAAGAACGTCTGAGATTCTGACCAGACCGCGTAAAGATATTGCTAGACTTACAGTGCGATAATTACTGGATAGGTTGCGTATTCCCCATGCGAAAATAGGGGAGCTGCTTCACTTCAAATGTAAACTCCATCCTTTAGCCCTTCTGTCGGCACCTAATACAATATGCATATTCTATACCCAATAGGTCTGGGTGGACCTACTGAGAAAATTTTTTTATTTTTTTAAAAAAGTAAAATTTTTATCGGTAAAATCATTCTATCCATTCTTTACTGCAATTTTTCAACAATAAAAGCACCAAAATAATTTTTGTAGATATACTGGAAACGTTTTTGAAGTAGATATATTTTGAGGTGGTATTAGTACAAACATATTTCTCCCTTATTTTCTTCTTTTTTGCTTCGCTATTTGCATTGCGTATATCTCGTAGATAGTTCGATCGAATTTTCTAATTCCAATATCTTTTGGGAAATATTTAGCACTTTGTTGGTAGATTTTACCTCGATATTAGTCCGCAGATTTAGAGAAATAGATGGGAAGAAATAGAGAATTTTCAAGGCAAATATCATTTAATTCTAAATTTTTCGTAAATTTTTTGATCAAATCTATTTAGAAAGACGTTTGCAAGGCATTCATACTTAGTCCTTACTATTACAAAGGAAATAAAACTGGTTTGAATTTCCTAGGATCAAATCTCAGTTGATTAGGTGGTGTTATAAAATGTGACGAAATTAGGCGTACCCATTTCCGAACTTCACGGCTTTTTATAGAAAAATCTCAGAAAATTTTATCGCTTATAGTTCAAATTGAGTTTAAATGACATTATTACATCATAAATAACAGAATTCAATATTTGCACTTCTTACTTCAAGAGAAAAATGGGGGGGGGGGGGAACTATAGGTCTGGCCAGACCTATTGGGTATCAAAAAGCACTATAAATTGATAATCATCAAAAACATATGTACTTAAAACTTCAACCGATTTTTTTAAATTTTTGCAAAATCCTTCTTAACATATTATTCTAGAATATCATGAAATATGAAGTCGCTGCGATTTCATCTTCTATGCTTTTTACACCAAAATATAGTGCTAAAGGTCTGGCCAGACCTTCGTGCCGACAGAAGGGTCAACTAGGTTAACGGAGTTCTGTGATCTCAATTTGGCGCTATTCGTGCTAATTGAGCTCTTGGCATGTCTCTCACCTTTAGCCACCACTTTTACCAACCAACCCGACTTTATAGAACATTCTCCCCAATAGTAATTGGAGGACACTTCTTGCTATAAAAGCGAAATAATAATCCAATAAGGGTATTTGGCGCCGATTTTGAATCCTATTGAACCTTATTGTAGCATTAGGTAACACTTCCGAACGAAAATGTGTGGATAAATTTGCAAAACCATCTACCATGAAGTAGAAGATCTGCATTGCCAGCTGGCCGCCATGCCAGGGGGTATTGCGCTTCGTACTGGGGGGAAGAGTGCCATAACTTTGCTATTTCATTCAAACCAATTAAATTGGAATTATCGCTGGCGGCCGAGTAATATTGGGGATTTTCTACTTCAGGACTTTAGATAAAGAAGGCTTTGCAGTTTTGGTAATGGAATCGTATTTACATTGAAAGAATGCAATACAAATATCGGTTCAGAATTTTTATCAGAAGTAAGTAGAATTGAGTGACCAGTAAGTAGGTAAGTAGCAATGCGAAAAAGTAAGTAGATCTACTTACTTTTAGCTAGAGTTGGCAAGCCTGCGTGCGGGTGCTGCGACGCAGTGTGTTTGCAGTTGCGCATGTATAGGAATTCTGATCAGACTCAATGTTATTTTCGCAGTCAGGAAACGGGAATGCTAACATGCTGATCTAAATAAGAACCAGTACCAGACAACAAAGGCTTTGAAAATGTAGGGAGGCTGAAAATTAGATACTATGACTCGATTTCCTTGCAAATGATTGGAACATGTTTTCAAAAGCAATAAGGCTGCTAGTCCTTTAACCCTCGGATGGTACAAATTTTACATACGTAAATGGTTCAGTGGGGTCTGACAGACCCCAAGGCAAAACTTGATCTAAGACTTAAATTTTTGCTTTTTTGGCAAATTTCATTGAACTAGAAGTAACTGTAAAGCAGGGATGTAGCAAGAATTTTGTTTCGGGAGGGTCCAACGCTCGATTTCAGAAGTTTGGTAGACATGTGAAATTTTAATTTTGTTTTTGACTGTAGAGAGTAGTATAGCATTTTCAACATACCTAAAGGTAAGTACTATGTTTACCGAGGAAATACTTGCATTCCTGTCTCCCGCGAAAAATATTCCGTGGAGACTTGCTTTTATTCCATAAATTTAAGATAAATGTGCACTCGGGGCCTGATTGATTGTCAATGATGCCTTTTCCCTGTGAAATGAAGTGCAACTGCATTGTGTGAAGTGAGTACCAAAAAGCAAATTCAATTTCACGATCATCCAAATTTTGACAGTACATATTTGCATGGATTTCGCGTGAAATTACGATGTTAGTACCTACTCTATCTATCCGATGGTACGCGATGCACATACCGTCCGAAGAGCTTGACATCTTTGACGAATCCGTGCAGAAACGACTTATTCATTAATATTTACAAATAACAAAATCAAGTGAAAGAAAAAGTGCTAGGTTGTTTAAAAATTATAATTCGTGGAAACCGTTTCCAATCCATAGACCTCTCATGAATATCAACGAAAGTTCAATTCAGATCATCTAGTGAGTATCATGCTACATATCCTTCCCCGAAGCGTCTATTTTACATCACCTATACCGAAAATTAATAGTCGAGATGAGGAGATTAAACTGTGAGTCGAATTAACTTTGATACAAACCTGAAGGCGTAATCTCAACTGACAACAGTAGTTACCTGTCTGAGGAAATCCCTAAAAGCCGCCGATGGCCGATATTGAAAAGTTATGGGCGTATAGATCCCCTCATGGTTCCTTTCAACTGATGAGTTGATTAAAACAAGTATATATCCGAGCTAACACTCATTTGGCTTTGTTATACCCTTCGCTGATAGAGTGAAAGGGTATATTAACTTTGTCATGAAGTTTGTAACGCATTGAAGGCCATATAAAAAGTATACATATATGATCAGCATGACTTGGGGAGTCGATTGGGCGATGTCAGTCTGCCTGTTGTGATACGTTTTACTCGGCCAATTTGAAAGCTATGAATCTGAAATTTTGCACAAATGCTTCTTTTTGCAGCAGGCAGTTTGTATGTTTGAATCAGTAAAATCGGTCAATGGGGTCATGGGGCTGCCGTACAAACCGAACACCCCAAATTAGGTTCTTCTAAGAAAAACTTTTTTATTTGTGCGCTAATTTCAACCAAATTTTACACAAATGTATTTCTTTTGCTGATACAAGACATATGTAAATAATAAATAAAAGTAAATAACAGGCGCGACAATCCAGACTAAAGCCGCAGGATGTGTTAGTGACATCCTATTTCCAAGATCTTATCTGCTTTTTGTTGGGGTAATGAGATCAGCATCATGCTCAGCAGTGCTATTTATCCCCATAAATGGGTACTCGTTTAACATCTGAGTGAGATCATAGTCCGTCACAAGCTCGTGAGTTCGAAAAACACCATGACCCACGGTGAGATTCGAACTCATGACCCTGTGCACCGAAGGTGCGCGCACTAACCGCTAGACCAGCCAGACTACATACGTAAGAAGAGATCAAATCGGACCATGGGGTCATGGGGCTGCCGTACAAACCTAAACCTCCAAATTAGGTTCTTCTAAGAAAAACTTTTTTATTTGTGCACCAATTTCAACCAAATTTCACACAATGTATTCCTATTATTGACACAAAATCTATGTAAGAATGGATCAAATCCGACCATGGGGTCATGGGTCTGCCATACAAACCCAACCACCCATTTTGGTTCTTCTAAGAAACATTTTGTACACCAATTTCGCAAAACCTTGAATTAATAGGTCTTTATGAAAGCAACAAAAAAGGTCAAAACAAATGGAATAGTACTATGGGGCCGTTTTCTGAGGAAATATTTTTATTTGCCCACTTATTCCAACCAAACCCCACACAAATATTGTTTTGCTGACGCAACGGAACTTTTGTGTAGTCAGATGGAAAAGAATGTGGGGGGGATTACAAACAAGTCGTAGGTACGCCCGAAAAAAACTTTAAGCCCGAGGAGAGCGATTGAAATTAGCCTCGGTCTCGTTTTATCTTATAAAGGCATACAATTCAGATGAACTTTTACAAAACTAGTGAGCTAAAGACCGAAGAGATTGGGTTTCATCAAAACTCAAAACCAGCGTCGCAATGAGCATCTGCAGACTTAGTTAATAGGAAAAATCCATCCGCTCTGTTTACATCTCATAGTTGGGAAGCATCTAGAGAGAGCTGTAGAGGTTTAATGTCGGGTATAGGAACATCGTTTTCCCGATGGTAGGAGGCTTTGAAAAAAAAAACACTTCACTACTTACTAGGAAAACAATTTTTGAAATATGAAATGAGTTACCAGGTTTATAATTTTTGTATTTGTTGTTATGATGTACGGCCACCTTCGCGCACGTTACACAATTTAACTGACAGCAAATTAAGATACCCAAAACCAAATATTGACAGCATTCTGGAAATTGCACGTACTTTGCAAACCGGTTAATTTATATGAATGCGAAGATTTCTTTTGTTTTATTATCTTCTTTTGGGAATTATACAAAAAAAATCAGTCACCTGAATCCATTTAGACTTTTCACCATAAATATCTCATATCTCTACGGGAACTCTTGCGCTGTTCGGAAAGCGGAATATCTTATCCAAAAATGCGTGAAAACTCGAAAATTGCATCCGAGCGATGCTACTTTTTCATCAATGCACTTGAACCCGATTAATAAATTACAGGACCCTGAAATTTCAAAGCTCATTAAAATCATTTCGGGAGGAGTCCGGACCCCCTGGACCCCTCCCCTGGCTACGTCCCTGCTGTGAAGCCTTTTGATTAAGGGGTATATAAAAAAAGTGGAATTCGGACAGTAGCTTATAGTATGTGGAAGAAAAAATTATGTGGTGTCAAATTTGAGGGTAATTTGAACTTATCACAAATAAATCAATTTAAAAAATAATATTTTTACAAAAT
Source organism: Microchrysa polita (assembly GCA_949715475.1). Lineage (NCBI taxonomy): Eukaryota > Metazoa > Arthropoda > Insecta > Diptera > Stratiomyidae > Microchrysa > Microchrysa polita. Next base: position 97,948,580 of record OX454416.1, read on the forward strand.
GTTGTTTTTATTACTCAAAACGTATTTAATACTAATTAACAAAGACAAGTACATCAAAATTCTTTAGCTAAGGTTAATCATTGTTCTTAAATCGGTATCCAAGGTTAGTCACTATTTAAAGCATTCTTCACAGCCAGTGGCGTAGATAAGGGGCGGGGGTTAAGGGGATCAATCCCCCTCTTGGTTACACTTTTTTATTATTACCTACTTTAGGTACATCAAAAAACGCGTCTATCTACTTTTTCACATTGGATCTGGAGTTTCACATATTGAAGTAATCTAAAAGTTTGAATGTAATACGAAGAACTCTCACAGCTAAAACCAGGATTATTTTTTTAACTAAATCTAAAAAAAAATATAGATATTTCCAAAATCGATAGATATATAATCTTATGCAGGTAGTAATTCGAAAACAAATTAACAAAAAAACGGGGTTCCGCGGTACCCCAGGATTCCGTGAAGATCTCAGGGTTTTTGCAAAGATATCCAAAAATTGGAAAAAAGCAAACTACTCATACGAAAAAAATTTTGTAAGTTTAAAAATTCCGAAGCTAAGTCTGCTACATCAGCATCAGAGGCTCGACCGATTTTTTTTTACAACTTTCTACTATATGAAATAGAAAAAGAAGAAGTGTGTACCAGAAAACCACCACGCTCTGTGGCTCACTTGGTTGAGTCGCACTCGACGATGCTATTAATCTCGAGGTCCGGAGATCGAATCTCGGCGTGGTCCACGTGGAAATATATAGTGCTTGCAACATTATATACACTCCTCTATGTGCAATGTAACGTTGACTCGAAGTAGCCTATAAACGGCTGAGTGAACGCACCATGCCCCACCAGGGGTTACAGTACAGAGAAGAAGTACCAGAAAATAAAGCATGTCCACAGTGTTTGTGACAAGGATTTTGGGATTTAAATTAAAGCACAAATAAATTAGAGGATTAAATTTGTTAATCAAAACTTTTGTACGATCTTTTTCAAACGAATGTTTAACAGTCCAAATTTCAAATTCCACATTTTTCGCATCCTTTTCAAACAATTCGGCTCAATATCCCACAAGTTTCAATCCCAGTTTTGAGGTGTTCCGTCCAGAAAAGAGGTGATGAGCTGTTCCGTGACTCCCAAAATTTGTACGAAAACTAGAATACTGTGGATTCACTCAACGTAGTAAAACTGCCAAAATTATCGATGAAATATTTCCAGGACTCACTGTTTTCCTATGGCGAAATAGCTATCTATTTTGCACCAAAATTTGCTAACAAAAAAAACTGATATTTTGAAGTGCAATAAATACATAAATTGTTATTCGAAAATTCAATATTTGATACCTGTAAAAATATAGGTAATCTTGCAAAATGATCCTCCATCTTCGAAAAGCTATCTACGCCACTGTTCACAGCTTCTTCCCTCGAAGGTCTTCGCAGATTGGCTTTTTGTACTCGTTGTAAATTGTATTTTGTCTACCGATCTTTTGTTCGTGGGCATACAACACACCTTTGCCTCTTTGCGGGACCGTCTGACCCAGGGGGAGTAGGCAAGCTAAACAATGCTCAAAGTGGCGAATATTTTTCACTGTGCTTCGTCGAATATTGCCCGTTGATTGTCTCTTTCTTAGAAGAGGTTCGACAAGCGTATAGCCAAGATTGTTGAGAAAGCTTTAAGTATTATATAAAATACCCACTAATTCTTACGCTCATTTCCTGACCATTATTGTTACATTTTATCGTTTTCCAAATAACATACTTTGAAAATTTCCCACAAAACGAAAAATGTACTTTTGTAAAAAAGACATACGTAAATGGTTCGTCGGGTCTGACAGACCCCAGAGCACTTTCAAACTGCTATAACTTATTAACAAAATCACAAATTCAAACAAATTGATGCTTAAATGAACGTATGTGACCCATACTTAAATTAGTGTAGTTCCTAGGTGATTTCAGATTGCAAAGTGTGGTGGAGAAATTTTTTTTTGGTTTCATTTATTTTTTGGGGTGCTGAGCTCGAATCCGGAGCTTCTGACCAAAATTTCGATGCGAAACAGGGTCAAAACCGCGAGAAACCCCAAAATTTTCGGAGTTTTCCCGTTTTTTTTTATAACTCCGAAATTATACATTTCTCCGAAAACGTGCCCATGAAAATATCAGAGAAAACATAATTTCGGGTCCAACGCGTCATTAATCATTAAAATGTGTTAAGCGGTATTGCTACAATTGATAGACATATTTTTGGCGTTTTTTGCAATTTTGCCCCTGTTTTGCAACGAAATTTAAACCATTTAATCTCAAAATTTTATTCATAAAATGGAACTATGTTAAAAATGGCAAATTTAAATTATCCATTGTAGTATAATACCGCTCTACGGATTTATAGTATTTATGTCTCTTTGGAAGCGTAATTATGTGCTCTCTAAAATATCCTTGGAGAGTTTTTCGCTGAACTAAATAGTTTCAGAATTAGGGGCCGAATAACGGGAAAACAGCAAAAAATTTAGGGTTTTTCGAGATTTTGACCCTGTTTCGCAACGAAATTTTGGTGGGAAGCTCCGGATTCGTGCTCAGCACCCCAAAAAGCATAAGAAACAAAAAAAAAAAATGGTCTCCACCACATTTTGCAATCTGATGTACTAGGTTTATCACGTAGTAACTACACTAAAATTACATATGCATGAAAATACCATTCAATAAGTTTTTCTATATGAAAATTTTAAGATTTAAATTTCTCTGGTGACTGTCAGACCCCACTGAACCATCCGAGGGTTAATTTAGCATTTTCACCTCAAATTACCGACGATCCAGAATATATTTGCATTTTACTAAATCAAATTAACAATTTCTCGGTTTAATAAAATAAAATCTCCAAATTAATTTGACGGGACCTAGCTGGTTAGTTTAAGCATTCAATGGCTTTAAAGTTTTTTTTTATACCCTTCGCTCATAGAGTGAAAGGGTATATTAACTTTGTCATGAAGTTTGTAACGCATTGAAGGAAGTATCTCCGACCATACACAGCATGACTTGGGGAGTCGATTGGGCGATGTCCGTCTGTCCATCTGCTGCGACGCGTTTTACTCGGCCAATTTAAAAGCTATGAAACTGAAATTTTGCACAAATGCTTTCTTTTGCTGCAGGCAGTTTGTATGTTTGAATCGGTAAAATCGGATAATGGGGTCATGGGGCTGCCATACAACTCCGACCGCCCAAATTAGGTTCTTCTAGGAAAAACTTTTATATTTGTGCACGTAATTCGACCAAATTTCACACAAATGTGTTTCTATCGATGGCACAAAATATATGTAAGAATGGATCAAATCAGACTATGGGGTCGTGGGGCTGCCATACAAACTCAATCCCCCATTTTGGTTCTTCTAAGAAACATTTTTACACCAGTTTCACAAAACCTTGTCGACGAAACGGAACTTTTATGAAGACGGAAGGAAAAGAATGGGGAGGGGGATTAAATACAAGTCGTAGGTACGCCTGAAAAAACTTTTAGCCCGAGGAGAGCGAAGAGTTTCGGAATTTTCGCCGCGGTCTCGTTTTTTTTAGTCTGATGCAAAGAACACATTTTATTCAATAATAAATACATATTGGTAAATTATTCAGTTGTCTATTTTCTTAAAAAAAATCTTCCTCCTCACATTTCCGTAACTAGGGGCCAGGCTTCTATACAGGTTATCATTACAAACTTTTAGTGAAGCATGCTCCGAACTACCACCGCTACAAAACCAACTAAATTATGCAAATTTGCCGTAGCATTACATAATAAAACCCCCATAGCTAAATGCAAATTAAGGAGATAATAATGGCCCGAGAGCTCCATAATTGCAATGAAAGCACCTCAGTTTATTATCATCATCCAAAAATCATTTTCATTTTGTCAATTTCCCATGCATATGTACATCAATCAGGCTCGATTGCATTTAATAGGATCCTGGATCGTATAGTTGCCACCGTGACCATTCCTTCAAAACCAAAAACAATTTCACGAGAAAATTCAATAAATTTGTCCAAATCATCACTCCATAAAAACCGAAATACTCCAGGACAACAAAATGTTGCGTTCAATTGTTTAGAATTGAAAATAACGCACACAGATACCGCCGGAATTTCTGGCTCTGGAACGAGGTGTAGATTGCTGCAATAGCAACAATACCAGAATATGAATCGCTAAATTCATAGAAGAGGTTGCCCGATATCGGTTACCATCGCACCGGAATGGCCCTGGAGTCGGAGGTGGAACAGTGTGCGAGTGGCAGTAATCACCTGCAGTGCTGGGGCTAATAAAATTAACCTATGCCCAATGTTGCACCCCTCGTATTCGCTGGTTTGTATTAATTATTTGCATGAATAATTGAAAATGGCCAATTGCCGTTCTACCATTGTTTTCGTTCAGGCTCAGTCGCTCATCCCCTTCACATATCGTGTGTGCCTACCTAAAGTAGGTGCTGTTGACTCGAAACACGGTTCGGTTGTGTTTTTGTGTTCGCAATTTCAGTACGCGGTTGAAATGCGCTTAAAATTGCGATTCATTTTATTGTGATTAGCGACTAATGATTACATTCCGATTTGCATCCTGCAGTTGAGCGCACCGATGCCGACACAACAAACTGTCACTGACCTGGATACAGGATACCTCTAAAACGTTTACCCAACAAACGGTGCTCTCTGCTCTGTTGGTTGGTTGCGTGGACATTGAGGAATTTCATGCTCAGTTGGCAACACAAGTTTGTAACAGGATTTTCGCGTCCTAAATTCAGGAATGGATGCTTCGCTCCATACTCCACTTTGAAATGTTTGTCGGGTACTATTCTTTTTTTTTCGGTTTCGGGCAAAAGCAATTTAGGGAATTTATTCGTTAATGCCAAAAGCAGGCAGCAAATAGATCGATAGGATTGCATAATGGACAGTACATAGTCATTGAATGTGATATGTATGTGGCAGAACTAAGAGGATACATGACTATTTGATTTTGCTTAATTTCGCTTAAAGTGAAAATATCCAGGAATTAAAATGCTTATAACTATCATGTTCCCTCATATTTTCATAAAAATGTCTGAAGCTGGTAATACTGGTTCAAGTTTATCCCCGCCCCTTGTAAAATGGTGAACGCACCAGTTGCATCCAGGGGACGGAGCTGATCCCGAGGATGGAAAGCGCTCCTCTGGCTACTTGTTAACCTATTTCCTGCCGCACCTCGACGCAGATAGTTTTTATATAATTTTATTCAATATTCTTGATTTTTGAGCTTAGATTTAGAGAAAAAATGTGTTTTGTGTGATTTTTTTTGGGTCTCGCGGTCATACTTTCCAAAAAACACGTACAAATACACGCGCTCTTAGGTTGAGTCGATACTTTTGACCGTAAGTGTAGAATATGTATAATCGGACGGTGGGGTCATGGGGCTGCCATACAAATCCAACCACCAATTAGGTTTTTCTAAGAAAAACGTTTTTATTTGTGCACCAATTTCAACCAAACTCTGCACAAATATGTTTATATTGATGCCAAAAAACATATGTAAGAATGGATGGAATCGGTGTGTGGGGTCATGGGGCTGCCATACAAACCTAGCACCCCAAATTGAGTTTTTCAAAGAAATACTTTTTTATTTGTGCACAAATTTCAACGAAACCTCACAAAAGTGCATTTCAATTGACGCCACAAAACATATGCAAAAATGAATGGAATCGGACCATGGGGTCATGGGGGGCTGCCATACAAACCTACCCCCCCCCCCCCCTTTCGATCTTCTAAGAAACATTTTTTCTGCACCAATTTCAAAAAACATTAATGCGTCTTTATAAAAAAAATACCGGCGTACAGAGGGCTGCGCCCGCAATACGAGGGTTTTTTAGAATTTTAATGCATAGTGAATATTTTTTGTACATATATTTTATAAGCAATAAATAAGTATTGTGCACAACATTAATGAAATGCTTCCTGTAAATCTATTTTTGGATTGGTCTAATTAACGGTGGAACAGAATGAAAGGCGCTAGCCTTACATTCTGGAACGCGTTTATTTCTGTTCCACCTTTAATTAGACCAATCCAAAAATAGATTTACTATTTACCCAGTTTGTATAAAAGAACTCCAAGGCAAATCTAAAGGCATTTTTCGATTTAAGATTTCTGATGACCTTTGACCAAAAAGAAACTCAGGCAAAAGTAAGGATGGCTTGGCTTTATATATGAACTGAATTATTAACTGTAAATCTACTGTTACTGTTTTTTAATCAAGGAAAAGCAACCTTATATAAAATGATTCCATTGTGTTCCCTGTCATAAGAGCCAACGCAAGCTTTCCTATGAGTATTGAACAAGTATACTTTTGCAGCTATTCAGGGACACCCTGCTAACTTGGTTCTACTAACTTCAAAAATTGTTGTTTCAAACACTATTACCATTCTATGCATTTCCACCAAATTGCATGCTCATTGTTTCATCAAGTCAAAAGATTACATTGAAGAAATGCTTCAGAGGCTTGCATTGTGAAAGGCCCTTACTAAATACTTATTTGGCTATATTTCCGGTTTGGATACAGTTATTCGAATGAAAATTCGTAGACATATTCTATATGTAATTTTCTAAAAACCCTTAGCAGCATTTTCATATTTGAAAGCCTAAGAGGGGCTACACACGAACAAATTGAAATTTTACAAATTTACTGTTATTTACTTTTCCTTTGCAAAAGTCAACAGTCTTAATATTTAACGTATATAAGGCCCTACCGACCAATCTTTGTGCAAAGTTTCATATCGATCCCTATAACGGTTTAGAAAAACGGAGCTCGAAAAGGAAGATAAACTTTAAACACCAATAACTTTTTTACCGTTACTCGAAACTGGAAAATTTTAACTGATATAAGGTGCACTCGTTTAGATCTTTGATTTAAATACCCATACGTCACTCTCCGATAAAAACTAAAAAGTTTTTTCAAACGTTCGGGACACCCTGTTATCTTCTTCCTACCAACTTCTAAGGTATATGTGCCAAAGACTGTAACCATTCTACACATTTCTACCAAATTTCATGACAATCGGCTGAGCCGTTCGCGAGTTATTTAGTGAACAGACGGACAGACGGACAGACGGACGGACAAAATCGATTTCATAAGGGTTTTTTGAAAAATAAATTTCTAAAAAACCCTAAAAATGTAAAACAAATGGAATCGTATACTATGGCGCCATGCTCCCGCATCCCCCCAATAAAGTTTTCTGAGTAAATTTTTTTATATTTTCCCACTTATTTCAACCAAACCTCACACAAATATTGTTTTATCGACGCCACGGAACTTTTGTGAAAACGGAAGGAAAAGAATTGGGAAGGAATAAACACAAGCCATAGGTTCGCCCGAAAAAAAATTTTAGCCCGAGGAGAGCGAAGGGTATTCAAATTCCGGCCGCGCCCGAAATTAGCCTCGGTCCAATATTACTTAGAACTTTGTTGCTGTTTTCTTCAAATGATTTGTTTTTAAGACAAGTCTTCTTTTTGTCATCACTTGGAATTTTCAAAAATATTGCATGCCGACGATGAGGCATTCCCCGGCAATCATTACAGGGCAGCTTATTTTTCGCGACCTATACTAAGAAAAAGGAGCTGAGGACTTTACGACCGGATATCCTTGGCATGACCTACCCTGCACATCCGACAACAGACACCGATTGTATACAACTTTTTTGACAACACGACTCTTTATAAATGAAGTGAAGCTTGCAGTTGTAGTGAGCGGCCGTATAACTCTGAGTGAAGCTTCGGCGGAACACTTATCTACAGGCTTGAATGCAACTGTTGTAATCAGCTGCATTCTTTGTATGGACAACAAGCAAGTTCTCATGCACATGTTATCGGAGAATCGCAAACTGATCACATCGGTCGGTAGGATCTGTTCTATCTCCCAAAGGGCTCCATTTTCGCAATAATGCATAAGTCTATGTTCGCCCCGGGATCACTCAACCGCATTCCGCATAGCAGAAGTAGTGCCCGGAGGGGTAGTGCTTATTTGCATGAATTTCCATAAGCCCTTCCAGTCTTTTACACATTTTGGAGAAAGGTAGTGTGTTTTGGCACTAGTGTGGGGGGGGGAAGAAGTAAATTTATGGACTTTAGTTTTACGTCCGCCGGCTTTCTCCAGACACGGCAATCCATACACACACACTAATCTATGGGAGATCCTATTGATGTTTAAATGTGCCTCAGGCTTCAGATGTAATGGTTGCATGCTACCTTCGCATACTAGGGCGCTATCAAGAAAACTTTCGCGAGTAGCCGGTTTCAGATTCGCCGTTTCTTGTTGTGGGTGCGAGTGTCGTGGCAAGTGACGACACGACCCAAAAATCGAGGAGTCGGGTACGCATCGTTGCTAAAAGGTGTCCTTTTGTGTTTATTAATTTAATAAAGTTTCGTGATAGTGAAAATGTCGGCGCCGTGAAGTGATAAGTGACCACAAAAAAAAGAGTGCGGTTGCCCCTGCCCCTCAAATTAAAAAAAAAAAATAGTGAGTTTATGTGCCAGTGGTACATGCACGACACGAGCCGAAATCACGAGGAATACATAACGGATAAGTACCCGATTGTGCCGTTGTTTTGTAATGTCCTTTTTTAAGAACAATTTAGCTCTCCGGCCCAAGGTTCCAAGGATGAAGGTTCATCCATTTAGGGAGCCCACAAATTTTGATATAAATTTTAGTGGACGACGGATTTTATTGCTGGTTTGCGTGGGTACAGACGGCCAGTGTCCACTATAGCATTACGGTCCTTGAGCATCGACGGCGCTTGAGTTGGCTGACATCGTAGTTTCTCTCTTTCACATTTTTCGATTTCCTCATCTTGTTTTGATATAATCCCCAGGCACATTAAATCCCTTTATCATATGCAGGGCTGGGGCTGTGAGCGGCAAAAACCCCTGAATTAAAATGGAGTGCGTTTTTTTTTCAAATTTTATATTAATCAACAAGATTTCGATAATTTTTGTAAACATTTCGGAAGGGGTCTGGACCCCTCCCCTGGCTACGTCCTTGTGTCAGAGGCAGCGGCGCAGAGTTTAACTCAAATTTGCGCTGAGATCATTTCACAGTGCAACCGATGAAATCAAGAGTCTGTTCTGTACATTTTAATCGCCATTATAACGAAAACTTCTTGGCTATTAAAACGGATGAAATAGCCAGCAATTTGAAGAAAAAAAATTACGAAGTACATAGTTGGAAAAACATCAAAACTCCAATTACAAAGATTGATGCAAAAAAAAAATATTCAAAAACTTTTCACTTATTTCGCAATCTATATTTCCCTACAATTATTATGGGTTTAAAGTGCAGGTTTTTCTTGCAGTAAGAGAAACGTCTGCTTTCAAGTAATTATAATATTCCATATAATATTCTAACCACAATGACGAAGACTCGTATATACACTTTTCTTGGCTTTTCATTCAACAGGGCTCAAGTAGCACCGCTATAGGTCTTCATTTTATTCAGCCATTGTTGAAGCATCCTACTCGTACATTGGTCCTATTGTTTCCACGGCTACTTTTACTCGTATACTCGTATTTCGCGTTTGTCGTCTTCTTCATAATGAAGTTTTCTTTTTTTATCAAAGATAATAGGAGAAAATATTTTCCTTATTATGTCATTTCACTCTTATTTTCTTTATAATTTGTTTTTGTTTGTTTCTGTGTTAAGCTAAATATTAAATTCGAGCTAATTCAAAAGATGGTTTTTAGGGAACTTTTTTTTGTAAGGTTGTAAAGACGTTCTTATGTGAATTATTATTATTTGGAGCGAAATTCCTCTTCGGGGTTTTTGTATTTGAGTTAAATTTAGTTTGTGTTTTCGTAAGCAGAAAAGTTGGACTTGATAATAATCACTTCTTTGCTGGCTTATGTATTATTTTGCTATTCAAAAAGATAAATGAGACTTTTCAATGCGAAAACTAGGGCATGGTATTAAAGAAGAGGCATTTCAGATAACAAGAGCAACCGAAGCAATTGAGTATGTTGACTCTGCAGATACGAATCGTATCATTCTTCCAACAAAATTGAAATGTTCACCAAAAACTATAGGTAATATTACGTCAGAAATCGATTTCATGCCGTGTTCGATTTGCAAAGTTAGACATTATCTTGGCATACTAATATCCTTCCATGTCCATATACTTGGCTGACCTTTCAGCCTTCTTCTCTTGAATCCAATCACTTGGACAATATCCAGTAGAAAAATTCGAGGTGAAAAACATTGTGTGCTTTAATTTGCTTCACATCACGAGCAACAATACCCTATAAGCCAATCTAAAACCCCTGGGCCTGGTAAATATCTCTAATATAAACTTATCCAATTCCGACTCTCTTTGTACGAACGACCAAATCAAACCAGCTGAGAGAAATCCACAGTCGGGGGTCAAATCTCTTTGATAAATTAGCGTGGCTGGCAAATTTCCACAGAAACGAGGAATAAAACAAATTTCGTCCTTTAATGCAATGAAGTACTTTTCCGAGTATAGTATTCAATCCAATTTATATTAAAGGCAAAAGAGATTCGCTCTGTCGCTCTCTCTTGGTGTGTGTATACGAGCATTTCGGAACTTTTCTTTGCCGGTGCTCGTACGATGTCAAACAATAAATTAAAATAGAAACTGATACGAGTGAATTTCACGGTAAAGAGTGAAAACTTAAAAGACTTTAAGTGAAAGATAGAGTCGAACAACTCGAGGCTTTCTTCTCAGTGTCTAACAATAGTGACAACTGAAGTGTAGAGAAAGAGGGAGAGAAAGACAGAGAAGAGAGTCAGGCTTTTTCTCTCAGGTAGAGATTTGCCGTTTGTCTCAAATTGAATTTATAAAATGAAAAGTTCACAAAACTTGCAACGTCTGGTTGCAATGCAAGTCAAGACAAGTAGAGCAGACAAGGAAGAATGAAAACTTTATGCGACACATAGTACTTTTCAGTTTTCATTCCTGGTGAAAACCTGAACTAAACCACTTTGTACATTTTAGCATTTTCGAAAGATGTATGAGAAGAGTGGAAGGATTTAGAGTCTCAATTTGAGACATAAAAAGGTGAGAACAGTACGTTTTGGTGGAAACAAAAGCAAATTTAATGCCAAGAATGCCAAGATCAATAGCGCGATAGCGAAATGGTAAAAAAAGTGCAGGGTGTAGTTGATTATGTTCGTTCAAAAAACTACCTAATAGAAAAAATTGTAAGCGCTTCTACTAGAAGCTGTTTGGAAGAGCCTCTTCTCCATTCGCAATTGAGCTCATTGGGAAGCGCTATAGAAGCAATTCAGTAGTGCTTCCTCTTCGTTCGCAATTTAGCTCAAGCGCTCCGGCACACCACGATAGCACCTTCGTAGAACCACTACATAATTTTTCCAAGACTTTAAACCGTAGTTTGTTGGTTTTTAGACATAACTACCACCACCAGGCGACCTACGGTGCTATCTAGCCATCCTACATCATATGGAGGACCCTGATGTGGTGAACGCTCCTCTCCGTAGCCACCCTTGGGAATTCAATGAGCAATAACAATAAAACCTTAACAAGAAACCCAACAGCGATCTGAATGAGGCAGCCTCAGACTCAGAACAAGAGGCCTTCGCCTAAGACTTCGTTCCTGCAGAACTTTATTTTTCGGATGTGGATGAACCGCATCGACCTAGGCGGACCTGCAGGGAAAGCAGAAAGCTGGACTTTTACCCAAATATTCTCGGTGGATATTAGGAGGGAGGCACGCCACGTCGCTTCCACTAAAAACCAAAGACTGCAGAGGATCCCAAACGGTATGCCCAACCAAAACCCCTCAACGGCATGCGGGTTTAGAGTACCTCCGATAATTTCAGCTGGTGAATCTCGATCAGTGCCTGCCACTGCGACTACAAGGTAGGGTAGGATAAGGAGTAACCATCCACATCAGCAGACCTGTCTATAGCAGCTCTGGAAACAACCTGCAGAAGCAGGAATACGTATTAACAGGTGACCTAATCTGTGAGGGTCTTAATAATGACGCCAAGCCTCCCGGGTAGCCTGCTAACTCTAGAGCAAATGTCTATGTTGCAAGTCGCTATTATTGACGACATTGGGAGCAATCTACCCACCAAAGGTTTTTCGGAGCTCGGAAGGATTCGTTTTCAGCCCGGATTCTTACTCGTCGAATGTGACAACAAGGTCACCGCAAAGTGGCTGAGTAGTTTCCCTCACTAACAACCCATGGGAATAGTAAACGGCTCAACGATATTGCTTGGAAGTACCGACGCACGCCAGGAGTTCATTTATACTTCTGGACAGGCAGGACGAGTGGCTACGTACCAGCGAGTGGAGGTGGAGGGTGATTGATGCGACGATGGTGAGATTTCGATTCTCAGTAATTATGGCCGTAGACGACGACTGTGTGAAGTAGAGCAGTAGTTTAGTTATACCGACGACAACATCAATGCACCCAATACCGCAAACCATGCTACGAACTCCTACGAAGAGGCACTGTAACACCGACACTTTCTGATTCATCAAAGCCAATGGCCGAGTCAGAGGTACCACCCAGTCCCAACCCAATGAGTGGGACAATGAAGGATGATCCTAATGCAGATGAATAACCTGAGCATTGGTGTGGTGCAATGCAATCTACAACATGCCATAATACATTTTCAGAGAGGTTCTATCTGATCCAGGATACGGGGTAGTATGACGGAATTGTAAAACTGAGCGTAAGTAATGTAAGAGGCTCTCTTCGTTTCGTCCTAGAGCCTGTATTTGTCTTTCGGAATTCACCAACAGCGCGACCGAATGGCCAACGAAATCTGTACAAGTGAGGACATCCTAATATGGTCATGGCACCGAGGTACACTATTCGCTAAAGACTACTCTTTAGCAGGTGTGATCCTCCTTCGGCCCCCTACTGGTGAAGCTTCACGTAGAAATTCCGATGTGCACATCCCATGCATGTTGGACCTGTGACTACTCGTCTATGCTAAAAGTAGGCTGGTAGTGCTGCTTTTCGCATCCAAACGGCCCCTTCGGTTTACTAGACAGCAATGCGATTCGGGCCGTGTGCGTGTGGTCATCAATCATTTTCCACCAAGGAGCCACCTTTATCGTGCTCGGCCTATATATGACTTCCTTCCCTTAAACTATGGGAGGAGGTCAGTCATACCAAGAACTACCCGTCCATAACTAGAGAGCTCGGGAACGTTATCGCCGGAATGGTCTTTGTACAAATCCACGCCAAGGCGTATCAACCATACCAGGGGCCTCCCTGCGCTGCGCTGATTATTACTATGGGGTTCGATGGAGCAGCACAGACATCAATAGAGAGGCGAGTAGCTTTCGGAACGACCTGATCTTTGCAGATATTGCAACAACTCAGCGTCGAGACCCTCAATATAGGGTATGCAGACAACTTCACTTACTTGAGACAGACAGATGAGATAAAGCGACGAATACAACTAGTTAATAAGTGTTATTTTTCTGTCCTCCAAATTATGGAATCGAAGCTGGTGCACAGCAACACGAAGTCCATGTGTATAAAACCATCATCCGAACTGTGCTATGCCAAGGCCCGACGTCGGGCTATTGTACCATAAAGAAGAAGTAAAAGAACAAGAAGAGCGTAGAGAACCACGGCTGGGCTTCACAAAGTATGGCTAAAAACGATTGCAGTTCGATTAAGGTTTGTGTTCCAAGATATGACTCATACGATGCTCATAGAGTGATCGTCGCCTGACGACTGGAACTGAGTACTGCTTGCATACATTTTACATGTGTTCCTTCCAAGGATAGTCGTTAAGCTTGTTAGGCGATAGTCGTGTGACATGTATAGAATAAAATTATCGTCGCAACGATCGCGCTCATTGTTGTATGCTGCCTCGATGAGTGGCGACCCTGGTGCAAGCCACTTGCATCACTTCGAATCCATCGGTACGGCGCTAAGAACAAAAGGGGCAGATGTGACATTGATTGCCTGGGTGCAACGAATGCTTTCATCAAGGAACATTTATACCAGCATCGGAGGGTTCACCCTCTCCGCCTTAGCCACTCGTGGCTGCCAAAACCACATTTAATTCTGTGGATTTACAAGACAGTTGTTAGACCTATAGTGGAGTACGGGGCGGTGGTGTGGTGGAAAAGGGCATCAACAAGCACCGGTAAGTCGGATCTAGGTAAGGTCCAGAGGATTGCCTGTCTAATTATCACTGGAGCTATTGTTTCATGCCCCACCGCTGCCCTGGAGGTTCTTCTTGATCTCACTCCACTACACATTCACATTGAAGCGTCGGCGAGGCTGGCTGTTGGTACGCTCAGGGCCTCCAGCACGACAGTCACTCTTAGCCATGATCAACTAGGATGGTTACAAGGTAGCAATACCCTCTGCCTACCTTCGGACTAACTAGTTAAGACATTACGCTTCAACGCGTCCTTTAAATCAGCAATCTGGGCGAGGGAAAGTTGGATGGATATGTTCAGGTCCCTTCACCCCAACACTATCAGCTTTTACACGGATGGATCCAAAACGGACACAGGCTTTGAGAATGTCAGAACAAGGGATATGTCAACAGAAAGATAGCGATCTTTACCGACAGTCAGGCGGCTATCAAAGCTCTTACAAAGCATACCTTTACTTCCAAACGAGTGTGGCTATGTCAGGAAATACTTCAATCTGTAGGATCTCGCAATGATCTTACACTCCTATGGGTTCCCGGACACTCGGGAATTGAAGGGAATGAGCTCGCGGATGAACTCGCTAGGGTAGTCTTCGCTAGCCCCTTCTGCGGCCCGGAACCCTTCTGCGGTATACCACTGTGTCTATGCAGAAACGAAATCACTGAGTGGGAAAAGACGACACCCACCCTTAGAGAAAGCATGCGTTAGTCCAGAGTGGGCATCAGAAAATAAAAATGGCACCGTTCTCACACTATTGCAGTTCAAAGTATGCGTGAAAATATTATTCAAACGTCAATTTTTTGTTTATAATTGAGAATCTTAAATCCGCGTAATATTCATTACTCTCTTAAAATGGCGACGTGATATTTAACCCTTCTGTTGGCGTATATATCCAGACAGACCATTGGTACTAAATCTTGATGAAAAATATCGTGCAATAATATTTTCCACCCCTTTCCATATAAATTTCAAAGGAACCGATGGCCAAAAATGCGATCAAACGTTCGGCGAAATGTAAGCTATGTATGTCTAAAGAATCGAAAAAACGGCGCATCATCGTAAGACACAGTATGCAAACTGTTTCTAGAACCAAAATTAGACCTCTTCAAAAAATAAGATTGATTTCACAGAAGATTCAGCTACACCTTAGGCATAATAGCTCGTAGGCGGCGTCAGAAGGGTTAATAATTGCATCGACAATATTTTGACATTTGAATTATTTAGTGAAGTGTAGTGTAATAAATTTGGAGTCAAACACATATGGGTTGTGTGATCACATAGCCACTCTGGACTAACGCATGGCATGAGTTGCTATGTTTTCTCTAAGCACCCACCATATGCTGGGAGGCCCTTCCAGGACTAAGACAGTCGAAGCTTTTTGTAGCAACCTACTCTAAGAAACGTACTCTGGAGTTAGTTAAACTCAGCAGGAACAGGGTCAGAATCATAAGTGGCCTCCTTACAGGCCCCTCCCGTCTGAACGGGCATTTAAGAACCATGCGCTTAGTCGCAGACTCGACCTGCCGCTTCTGCGAGGCCGATGACGAAACATCGACTCACATACTTTGCGAGTGCGAAAGACTGGCGATGCGACAGGAGGAGTGCTTCGGCATAACTTTCCCTCCTCCAGAGGAAATCACCTCCCTTAGTATGGGACCAATCCATCGATTTATCGACAGATGTCGGTTAGATAAATTTATCTAACCTGTAGCGTGGGCAACGGCACAATAGACCACCGGTCGCAGTGCTTATGGCAAATCTGCCGGTGCCCTAATTTAATCTAATCTAATCTAAGCCACTTGTTTGCAGGGGGAGCGGCAGCTTGGGATGCTACGCGCATTACAAAATTTCGCATAAGTTATGGGCATGGTCGCTGTATACGGTGGTATGAAAACACCCGCAGTTGAAAGTCACGAAGCAATAGCATCGCCTGTCAATGATAGCTCAGTGATAACCGTGTGAGCCATGTGTTGGGTGGGACACAAACCTTTAACACTCTGAAAAGAGAAAACGGGGTCATCACGAGCGATGCCGAGGGTACGAGCATGCTGCTCCTAGCGACCTACATATTTCCCAGGCTGCAGACTAGAGTAGACTATAACGTAAGTGATAGCCATAGTTGAACGAAGCTGGAGGACAGAGCTAAAAGATTTAACTGAACAGCAGCAAGAAGCATTAACACGTATGACAGGATAAGGTATGCGATTGGGACTGTCGATCCCTTCAAATCGCCAAGCATGGATGGAATCATTACGGGGCTCCTGCAAAGATCTAATCTGAAGTTGCTTGCGATCATACATCATAATTATTACTTGGTCTCATACTCAGTCATGCACTTACGGCTGCGGCTGTAAAGTAAGCCTTATGAGCTGGAAGCAACTTAGGTCTTTACAATCTTTCGTTAATATTTAATAACTAAGCAAGTGAATACGTGAACAAATCAACAGCCAATTTTAATTAACTTTCGTTTCCAGTATTTGTGTTTAATATTTCACTCTACAGCAGACAATTAACTATAGAGTTGGTTGGAGACTGGAATCATGAAGACAAAATTAAATTTTTATTTCCGGTTGCTTAGATCTTCCATTCTCTCTAGACCACAACGGAAAACATTGCAAAAATGGACTCGCATGTACTGTTTACTGTCCGACAGACATACACAACCGACATTTCATAAGTTTTCCAGAATCTTCTCTGGTAGCAAAGAATTCAATATCCCCAGATGGTAGTCCCGCTCCAACATGAACCTATTTTTTTGTGAGTCGAAGAGGACAACAAAATTTCTACTGAAGAGTAGAACAACTAGCAAAAGCAAGCGCACTCTTGTCGAGGCTTATTGTATCATCCATATAAGAGTGTACCGGAATCCCTAACCCATCTTGTGCTACACACAAAATAAGAAACAATGGATCCCCGGACTATATTGTGTGTATGTAGTATGTGTCGTCAGCTGCAATTATCAAACTAAAACCGTAAAGTTGGTTGCAATTTCAAAGCGCTGCAATGGAACTAGGGCGGCAAGAGCAGCCGTTAAAGGACTTTTGCTGAAATTATATTAAATCTGCCGGAACTAATGGCCACAACATGGTTGCCGATTACGTGTGTACGTTGTCTTTCAAGCTGTTTCCCAATGTAGCTACTCTATATAGTATAGTAGCAAACCGAGCAATACGTTTCGAAATGCGATACTCCGGACACGAAAGACAATTTTACGGGTATGGCCAAAGTAAGGGCTATTTCGGAATGAAGGTGCAACCATAAGGATTGCAGCGAATGCATTCGGCTTTCTTGTAAGGAGTAATTTTCGAGAATGTAAGATATTAGAAGTTTGCTGCAATCGATATGTTTGCAGATGTGTTCCATTATTTTGCTTGTTGTACTGCTGCTGCAAGGTAATTTCGAAGATATGTACCATGTGCGTGTCATCCTTACAAGAAATCTAGTGAAATTATTGTTTTCAATAATAACAGAATTTAGTTCGGTTCGCTCTATGCATTACAATGTAGTGTTTGGATTTAATTTATTGAAACAACGTTTATCGAAATAAACATTGATTGTTTTTTGTATTTAGTAAGCCATTTATTTCTCCCCCGCGATGGAAGGGACCTTGGCGTGGTGCGGGGGTTAACGCCGCATACTGACGGAACAAAAAACAAAACCAAAACAGAGCGGACTAGAATCTTCCAAAACCCAAACCTAAGATGTAATGCGACCCATGCCGATGGGTAAATGGCACCAGGGATAAATGATGTCGAGAACGAAGCTTCTGAGGTACCGGGCGTCCCTTAAAATAACTAGCCTTGCGTGTTTAAGCGGTCACTCAGCACGTGTACCTTTGATTACTGCCATCGTCCGCTCTAGGGGGGGGGGGGGGTGCAAGCCGGGCGGTCGCCCGGGGTGCCAAATTTTGGGGGCGGCTTTTTGGCTAGCACTCGAATGAAGAAAATATTTAATATCAATTTTTATTCAATGGAAAGTAAACCATAGACAGATGAAATGATTAGAGGCGAAAAAATTCCGCAAGGCAGGAAACAAATTGACACCCACAAAATAAAGGGCAACGCAAAGTTAGTGGCGTAACGTTTCTAAAATATATTGTGTTCGAAATCGAAATGGGGGCCCACAGTATAATTTTAAATAGGTAAGCCAAAATTAATGAAACCCTTTTTTTGTCCTTTTGACCTAATTAAAAATTCAGGATTAACCATAATATTTTCCAACATTTTTAAAGCACCATCGCATCGTTTGTGGGTCCGGTTAATGCGATCAACCTGTAAGGGCGATTATCGATTGAGGTACTTGATGAACCTTTAATCCTTAATTTTTAACATTTTTTTTCATATATCAAAATACGCTTCATATTACAAAAGAATATGTATGTTTCAGCCATACATCACAATGGGGTTGAATCGGGTTGTTAACTGCTAAAGCAGATATCCCCTTTTCGGCGAGTTTGCAATAGAGTGGCTTTGCTAAGGGAAATTCTAGGGACCGGGAGGAAAGATCGAATTATCCGAGATTTTGAATTGTTCAAGTTCGAACTATTATCAAAGTGAAGCCTTGAAATTTTTAAATTAATATGTAACACACCAGACTTGCTTGTGTTGCTACCTTTCGAAGCCGATCAAAATGTATACTACTTCGTAGTTAATTTATTTTGAAAATAAATAACCATGCAATTCTATTGGTGAATTTACAACGAAACTGAAGAAAGGGATGCCTTAGGGCTGATTTTTAGGCAAGCAGGACGCTGATTTTTGCGGCTCCTGTTCACGAGTACTCCTTACAATAAGTCTCAACACTTCGCTCTTTTTTGTTAAAAATCGCTCCTCGCTCGACTATTTCACTCCGGGATTCTGTGTCGCTCTGAGTAAAAAGTTTTTAACCATGTATGACTTTTCATTAAAGAGATTTTTTTTTGAGTACGGATTTTTTTATTTATAGTGAAATTTTAAATGTTTTTTTCATTGTCTAGGAAAAAGGGCCTTGCAGTATTGGGGGGCCCCGACGGCTGGGGGCCCGATTCCCACCGAACACATGGAACACCATACGTTACGCCACGGGGCAAAGTCCTTGCCTAGCTTTGAAGAACCCACGGTTGATACGAGGCGCTGCATTTCGGAATCCTAAAATGGTTTGTATAAGTTACCTAAATTTTCCTAGCACCCGGTCTTTTCCCAAAAAGAAAAGTTGTACAATTCGCTTAGTTATCCACTAATGAAGTTCTAAAATGTTTGTTTATTCTGTTGAATGACAGAGAAATAAATGAATCGCACTAAACACTCAGCACATAAAAGCATTTAAAAAAACTATCCTGTGAGAAATTCCATGGCCAAAGGCACCATTTTAAATACTATTTTTTCAATAACCTTCATCCATCTTGCACA
The DNA here is from genome assembly GCA_949715475.1 of Microchrysa polita. Lineage (NCBI taxonomy): Eukaryota > Metazoa > Arthropoda > Insecta > Diptera > Stratiomyidae > Microchrysa > Microchrysa polita. The sequence continues at coordinate 97,968,111 of OX454416.1, forward strand.
GAGTTAAACTTCAATTCGCCCGATATCTTCTATCATCTATCATTCAGACAACAAATTTTGAGCTATATAGGTTGTGGGTTTCAACTAGATGAAGGCCACTGAACACAGTAACAGAGCCGCAATAACAGTTCTTCTTAATTTGTTCCCGGACATGTTATTATCGGGATTGATTAACTATAGCTCTGACTTTATTCTCCGAGAATTCTCGAGTTGACACATTTATGAAAAACACACACAAATCCGTCCGTGAAAAGATTCGATTAATCGAAGTTTATCTATACCAAAAATTAACGAACACTACTACAAACGAGCACCATTCTTTGGCACACAGTTTTCCAAAGCGGAATTTTCTAAAACGTGTTAAGTGGAAAAAATCTACTCGTTACTCGCTGTTACAACGACCAAGTAGTGGCGTAGATCGCTTTTCAAAGGGGAGGGATCTGGGGTCGGGACTATTCTCGTCGGCACAGGGACGTAGCTAGGATTATGTTTCGGGAGGGGTCCAACGGAATTTTCAGACGCGCGTCAAATTTAGTGTCGTAAAAGTGGATGCACTAAATATACAGTTATATACACTAAATTTAGACTGATCTGTTATGAGACGTTGAGAACAGCTGGAACCGCGCAAACCCATTTTTTAGTGTAATTATAGCCATCATGAGTGAAAGGAGTGTACCAGTGCATCTTGTGCAACGCATCATTATTTGTTTTTAGTCAAATCTTATGTAAAATCCTCGGAAACTTATAGAAATTAATAGAGAAGTTCGAGGATGAGTGTCTCTCTAAAACCCATGTGTATGAATGTTTTGAAAAGGCCGAAAAGTTGATGCAAAGTTACCATATGCGGGCACCCAGTGCCACCGATGGAAATGTGATAGCCGCCGCCGTTGAAAAACTCATTTTGGATGACCGACGAAGTAGTGTACGCAATATGTCTGAGGAATTGGGCATAACCGCAAGTAGTATTAAGTAAATTATTCATGATCGGCTAGGTTACCGCAAATCTCAGGCAAATGGGTGCTAAAACTTCTGAATATTAAGTATAAATTCAAGCACGGGGAAATGTGTACGCGTCCTCTACAGCATTGAACGAATTGAAATGGAGAAAACTGGAACACCCTCCATATATAGTTCAGACTTATCACCCTATGATTATTACTTATTGGGTCCATTGAACGAAACGTTGCTATGAAGAAGTGCAATTGGTTGTGCGCGAATGGGTCCGAGAGAAGTCGCAAAATTTTTCCGAAAAAGATATCCAAAAGCTTGCTCGGAGGTGGCAAAAATGCATGCAGTGTGGGGAAGACAAACTGGAAAACTTTCAAAATTGTTTCTCTGTAATTGAATAAGAGTAACAGATGCAAACTCTCTCTTCATTCTTTGTCTACGGGTTTCATGTACCTTTATATCTCCCGAATCAGCCGAATCAGCTCTGCGATTAGCTCAAGCGAGAATTAAGTTTCCGTTTAAACCAACTACGCCATGCGTAAAATATTTGCGAGCTTATCGTTCACTGGACCCAAAGGGCCGATATTCGCACGTAGTAATTTTTGTAGCAATGCTCAGAATATGCGCAGCGGAAAGTTTAAAGCTCCAAGCTCACATGAAAACACGTCCATACATCCAATAAATAAAATAGAAGTGAATAATAATTTTCGACACCAGACATTAAATAGGGTTTTGCATAGATTCCGCGCAATTTAAAGGGTTGTGTTCAGAGAATTGTGTATTGATTGACATTCGGATTTATTCAGTTTTGAAAAAAAAAACATCTTTAAACCAATTGTCATATAGGATATTTTTTATAATATTCAGTCACACAGAATCTACAGAAAAATATGGCAAAAAGTGAATTTATACTGTAATCACTATAAACTCGGGTATTATTGAAAACATTTCGGGAGGGGTCCGGACCCCATGGACCCCTCCCCTGACTACGTCCCTGCGTCGGCATTGGTTTATGGGGGCATAAATGGGCGCTTATATCCGATTTATGCCCCTTATCTATGCCACTGCGACCAAGAGCTGCCAAAATCACTCGATTCTATCAAATCTACTATAAATCTGTCTGGTATAGCACTGAAGGGCGGCAAATTGTCCTCTTGCCCGGGGCGGCGTAAAGGCTAGAGCGGGCGCTGATTACTGCCATACTCGTGGGAACAAAAATGGAAACCACCAACACAAACACACAAAGGGGGTAGAACGAAACCAGCCCACCCAAGGTGAAGGCAGTGGCTCATCCACAGCCAAGCAGCCAAAGGTGAGGGAGGTATGAGGAGTCTAGTTACGCTTGACAAGACGTATCCAATGGTATTAATTTTACTAACAAATGCGGACATATTTCGCCTAAAATTCAACCAAAAGTTGCTTTTCATTTACAAAATCGGACATCTACATGAAGTTTTTACTTACAAATCCGGACATCTACACTAGAATGGTGTTGTTGTTGTATTTCTTCCCAAATTTCATAAGAAAAATGATGATTCGAAACGTACTCGCTCGGTTTAAAATTATGGGAAATTAGAGCCAATAAAAACACTATTCTTAAACCGGCCCCATACCGACCGAAGTGTGGCAAACACCGCACAAAAGATTGATACGAAAAATCGTGCAGCAGCAGTGCAGCAGTGTGGTTGGGCGACTCCAAGGTATCATTCTTGGAACCGGTCTTTTGCGCGGTGTGTGCCACACTCCGGTCGGTGTGGGGCCGGCATTAGGAGACATTCTAACGGGAGTTAGAGCTGCAAGCATTATGAGGTTCGATCAAATTTGAAATTTATTGAATTGAAGTAGAACTGCAATACAAGCGTCTTTGTGAAAGGATCGTGCAGTTTGTTTGTTTCAGTCACAGTTTGTGTTTTATTTGAGTGAAATTTTTAATTATCAAGAGACGCGAGAGCGTATCGCCTGCCAAAGGAAAAAAAACGAAAGCGAACAAGTCTATGATTACCGGAGACAACTTGCTTTTTTGTTTGACAGGGCTACAGCCTTCCAGGCAACATCCCCCAAAAAATTTTTTGTACCAAAATATTCCACATATCTTGTTCTAGTGCCTTTCCAAAAAAAATCTTCGATAGGCACAATAACGGGTAAGATATATGCAATAAACGATGAAATTTTCACCCTCACAGACTTAAGCGAGTAACCCAGTTTCAGACTGGAGTCTACAGTTGCAGAAGGACTTGCTTCTACTGTCTCTCTCCGTGATGGGATTTTTATGAAATTTGGAATGAATGATCCCCTGGTAGTCCTTCTAAAGAATAAATGTCTTCCATTTAGATAAGTGGATGGAATACCGGTAAAATAATAGGTAAAGTTAACAAAAGATTTCCAACAATTGCGTCTTTCGGCTCATCGCATTGACAATTTTTTAAAACACTGCGACATTGGGACACTAGGATATTGGGACAGTGGGAGACTAGGATCCTGGGGCAGTGGGAGATTAGGAAATTGGGGCATTAGGGTCTTGGGATATTAGGACATTAAGACATTGGGGCATTAGGCACACTGGCACGTGGGGATATCGGGATATTGGGGCATTGGGACATCGGGATATTGGGACCTTGGGACATTGGGATATTGGGACATTGGGATATTGGGACATTAGGACACTGGGAGACTGGGCCATTGGGACACTGGAATATTAGGATATTGGGACATTATTGACCTTGGGACAATAGGACCAGCGGACATTGGTAAACTGGTACATAGGAACCTAGTAATATATCTTTATATACTTTATATCTGTATATACTTTAGTCGTTTCGAAAGCAATTCCTTTAGAATCGAATTACATGATAGGTATTTTTGCCGCTCTTTTCATAACGTTTAAAGCGGTACGCCACTGCGCATTAGAGATAAACTTGTAATTTCTTAATTCTATGGATGTATGCAAGCACATTTCCTAATATGAACTCCAAAAATCTTATTTCTCGCTAGATCGTTAATCTGAAACAATGTGGGTGGACGTAGGTTGTCGGGAATGCTATCATGAATTAAGGGCCGAATTAAGATCGAGAATGAAATTCTTCCCAGTGCGATTTTATCAATAAAAATGTGTACTTACTGTCGTCGAATATGTCACAAACGGTGGGGAATTCCATAAGCTACAATCCGAGACCGGTTCCATAATTCTCCTCGGCCATTTTATGTATTATTTTTCGATTCCCCGGTCATTTGCCATTTCACGATGAAATAACTGGGGAATCGGAAAAAAATACATAAAATGGCCGAGAAACATTATGGAACTGTTTTCGGATTGCAGCGTATGGAATTCCCCAGCATTCTCCACATATTCCACGACAGTATGAATACATTTTCATTGAAAAAATCGCAGCGGACAAAAATTTCACTCTCGATATCAGTACTAGCCTTTAGAAAGAAATATTATGCAATACAAACCTTGCTGTAATTTTGGAACACCCTAGCGTAAATTGTTCAACGATAAAGTGTTATAAAACAATTTCGAAGCATTTTGGTTGTTATAATTTTTGTTTGAGAAAAACGCAGGGCCCCAAAGCGCTTCATTAAACAAGAGGTGGTCAGACCTAAAGGCGATGGTACAGGACAAAACTATACCCCACAAGGGGAACCTGAAAAGCAGGTCTCACAGAATTTCGTACAAATCTCAGTGTAAGAATTGGTATAAAGAAGGGCGTGGAGAAAACAATCAAGAACATGCCCTGACCCCCAGGAAATGTTGAGTGCTCTTCTAAACTCTTCTAGCCTGGAAATTCATTTCAGTCCGATAGATCATTTACTTGTATGGAACTTTCTAGGATATTCCACTTGATTTGATATGCAAAACGGGTTGATGCTAAAAACAAATTACTATAGTTAAAATCTCTTTTACGTTTGTTAGTACCAGCATTATCTATGGAAAACAGTCTAAATCTATTTTCTGTATTGTAAATCAAATCACTTAACTGTACCTATCGATCAAAATGGCAAAATGTATCATCGAATTCCTGCCATATAAAATGTCCTTAATTCCATCACTCACAGCATCATATGAAAGACCTCGTTAGCATTGACTTGTTCAACATCTTTGACCTTACCATTATGCTTAAATTTCATTCCATTTAAACTTGTTCTCCTTCAAAATTTTCTTTACTCGGAAAAGTCATCGTTTGTGTACACAACCCACCTACCATTTTCTTGTTTTATATTAATAGACGTCCTCTTCGCTCGATGTTGCGCCTTTTCTTCAGGTGACGCTCTTAGAAATACCCAAATTAGATTTCTCCTAGGAAAAAGCGGCTGCGGGTCTCTGAATAAAGGAATGAAAAGAGGCGTTAGTCAGTACAACCGAAAGCATTTCAGATGTGGATCTATGCAAGGGCAAGCACGACGACAGAGCGAAAATGTTCTTGTCAAACGTGAGCGTGCATAATAAGAATGCGGCGAACAAATTAAATGTGCAAACTCCAAGAAGGCTCTCATTTGCATAGCATACTGCTAGATGTGTTGTACGTACGTCAAAGTGCCGGAAATATTCCTGTAGGAATTATGGTACAACGTTGATAAGACTGTGGGAATATTTCGAAAAATTGTTATTTGTCTTAAGTTGAAAGACTAGCGAAATACCTTGCGTATACAATTTAGGGGAGTGATGCAATTATTCTGATGGTACACAATTTCCACCTATGGTTTGTATGACGTTTATGTTAGCAATAGCTTCAAATAGTTCTAATAAAAAGATCCACAAACAAAAAATTAGGAAATAGTTCATTTTTAATCATAAATAATAGTAAATAAATAAATACAAGAAATCGAAGGTTATGTTCCTGACATAAGAGTTAAATGAAGAAGCAATCTCTGAAATTGCACTCTGAACAAGAAATAAATTATCAAATTCTTAGGATTTCAAGTGCTAACCAAGTCGTGTGTCAAGGAAATCTAATACTTAGTCAGTCAGCATCCAATTTTTGCTATTTTCTTTTCAGAATACCTTCATTCTGGATATGTGATGCATTGCATAACCAGCTTCTAGTACCTGACTAAACTAAAACGAAACTTCCAAGATATGTAGCGATGAATTATTTAGTGCATTCGAAAGTCGAAGTGACTAACATTATTCATGTTCTCATATAAATTGTACGACTCTCCCCTAGATAAAATTGGTGGTGGTGAACGATGATCCTGTAGTACTGTGATAGACTCCAACTGCACATCTTACGACACCAAACATTCATCGTTCCGGCAACCGACCGTGATATACCCAGACGCGTCTAAAAGCGCGGTGAAGCTGATGATGGGACTGGTTCTCGAATCCTCGAACCGCATTACATCGTTTTCCTCCTTTTCCACGTTCTCCGAGCATAATACATAAACAATTTCACGCCACGATATTCCCGAGAGGACCAAATTCAATTTGTTGCATTCTTCCTTATTTCACATCCATTTATAGCACCAAAAAGGAAATATGTTTGTTTGAGGCATGGTACACTCTTCCCATTCAGTGAATCCGTCACTAAAGAATTCTTCTTCCATAACATTTTATCATTGGATTCCTGATGGTTCGCGATTTGTGCGAGGCGAGGTTAATGTGTAGCAACGGAAGAGGATCCCGATGCTTTTGCCTGTAGTGTTTGCGACTGTATATTGGATTTTGGGGATGGCATACGACAAACCAAAGAGCAGAAGGCATATGCGGATACGTATGGATCCCGAAGTGTAAAACGTTTTATGTGGCGAAATCCCGTTAAAGGGAAAGCTTTAAAAATGAAACAAGCGGAACCAACAAGATATACAAACCCAGCACTAGCCATACATTCAATACACACCCGCATCGATTGAATTTATCGGTTTGCTCTCGGTTTGCCTATCGGAAACTTTCAGATGAAAGGGCTCGGCAATGCTGAGCCCATCGTTTTCGTTTTGAGCATAAGTACATGCTTCAACCGCGGTTTTAAATCTGAATATCTTTATAATGCCTTCTTTGTCGGGATATATGAGTGTATCTGAAGCCATAAAATTGTCTTCCAATGCATGTTTAGCCATCAAACGAGAATCAAATCTTCGATCCGCCCTGCCGGAACGCCTCCTTTTCGGAAACATCTTCTTTGTTTCTTTTTTTTTTGTTCTTGATATGCATGAAATCTTGACATAAAACACAATACCATAATTGGAAATTTAAGCGGAAAAATTTTCGGCTTTTTTGTAGGCAAAAAGCATGGAAGCATATATAAAGTATAAAACAGAATGCGAAAAATTGCAAAAGATGCTGAGATTTTTCTTCTTCGCACCGTCAAAAGACATTTTATGGGTTGGAATTATGGAGCGTTAGCTTCAATGTCTTCAATATTGAGATTATTGTATCAAAGAATGTTCCATTTACGAGGCACATTACATCATGGGAGTGAGAATGGCATCATATACATATACGAAGGTTCAGTTTAGATTTGATTTTTCGCTCCTTTTCTGTCGATTTGGAAGCTTAGGCTATGAAATATTGATCTAATGCTTATTTGATGGGGACCTATTTCAAAATATGATAGGATGTGACATTTATCACAATGCTTTATTTGGGAAAAGTTTAGATTTTTCTGCGGATCCCGTATATGACTTTGTCAAAGTAATATTTATAATGCTGTTCGTTAGTTTTTTTGTCATAAATAATATTGTTGCCGATTCTAATATGGTTTGATTTGTTTCATACTTTTTTCCAGTTTTTACTTGTTGCTTATCGATGATATATAAAAGTCCATATAAGCCATTCCTTACCTAAAAACCCAGAAAACCAAATAATTCGTAATCAATTCGTAAAACAATGATTTTTTACGAAGATGAAGACGATGCTGGCCCTATGTAAGAGTCCCCATCCACAGTTCGATCGACTATTCAATAAACAGTCAACTCGTTTCGATACGTTGATATTTGTATTTTGTAATGCAGTTTATCATACGATTAATTGCATGGTGTGTAGCGACTCAATAAACTCAACAAAGCAACATTTTATCGCAGAAATATAGCATATAGACGGTGTAATTCCAATAATTCGTAACCAAAAAAAAACTTAATTTTCAGGAAATAAAAAAAAAACGTCACAAATACATTAAAAGCCGTTTTATTAATACGAATTTTGATAGTGAAACCTCTCTTAACGGACACCTCTCTAGAGCTGACACCCCTGGAAACGGACATTTTCAAAAAGTCCCGATTTTAATTTATCCTATAATAAATAAATAACAGGCGCGACAATCCAACATTGGACTAAGACCGCAGGATGTGTTAGTGACATCCTATTTCCAAGATCTTATCTGCTTTTTGTTGAGGTAATGAGATCAGCATCACGCTCAGCAGTGTTATTTATCCCCATAAATGGGTACTCGTTTAACATCTGAGTGAGATCATAGTCCGTCACAAGCTCGTGAGTTCGAAAAACACAATGGAACACGGTGAGATTCGAACTCATGACCCTGTGCACCGAAGGTGCGCGCACTAACCGCAAGACCAGCCAGACTACTATTTATACTATATCAGTGCAAATAAAACCCCTATATAACGGATACCCCTCTAACGGAGGCGGACAGCCAAATTTTTTCCCCGGAGACAATTTTACGTCGAATTTTACCTCTTTTGAACGGACACTTTTTCTTAAACAAAGTGATAAAAATTACTTTACGTATTCATACTGGTAAAATTCTTTGAAAATTTTCACTTATCCACTAGAGAACTTAAATATTAGTCATAGGATTGATTAAGGGCAAGCTAACAGACGAAACATATGGCCTTGTTTTTTCTACAAACCCTCGTTGATACTTAGGAATAACTAAATCTCTGAAAATGTTGTTAGTGAAAATCTCTATGTTTTACATGCGTCCGCTTACGAGATGTGTACAATGAAATTAAAGACTATAGTGTCCAGTGTCCGTGTCCGGCTATGTGATTGCCCGGATATAGGAAAATATTTTGTTCGAAAAATTGGCACCAAGAAATTTGACCGGCAATGGAGCGTTTCCTTATTTTATTTTATTGTTAAAAACTAAACGTTCGCCATACAATAACACCAGAGACACAGTACTTGCAGCCTTAATAATGTCTCTTGTATGAATATGTATTTTACTTTTTACTGGTTTTATTCGGACACTCCTCCATAGCGAACACCCCTCTACAACGGACAATTGTGGTACTCCCGTGGTTGTCCGTTGTAGAGAGGTTTTTCTGTACTATTCTCTTCCCATTATGTATATTAGTGACTATGCGAAACAATTACTTTTTGTTGTTTTAATGTTTAATATTAATAAAAAGAAGTTCACCATGTTGCGGACACCCTATCAGCCTTAATCAAAGGTTCGTCCCCAACAATCCAGAGATATACTCGTATGATTTTTGAAGACCAAATATAGTATTTTTCTTTGACTAACAAGGCTTAGTATAGGTACTTCAAATCTCGTAGAAGTTGTAGTAGGTACTTTTCAGAAATATTTTCTTTATAATATGTATCTTCTTCTTCTTGCTTCATTATTTATACCGCTCCATGGCGTCGCGATCGCGTCGCTCGGCCTGCGGTGTAGGTACATCGCGCGTTCTGGCGGTAATGTCTCAGCCTATTTCTACAGGATATCTTAGATCGTGTCATCGCCGAGTCCAATGCGTTGTTACTTTTTTTTTTTGACACATTCGCATATATTGACGTCCATTATGCACCTAAAATTACGAGCATATAGAATAATGGTGTTTGTTACGCCGAAAGTACATATAAAGTACACCGCTGACGGTTGTACAGAGGGCAGCGCCCGCTCTAGCACTTACGCCGCCCCGGGCAAGAGGAAAAATTGCCGCGCCTTAGGTACTATTCAAGGCAAATTAAAGGTAGGTTGTATGACGAATTCAAAAATGGTGCTGTAATGCTTCTGTAATACTTGTTCTTAATTTATGAAGCTAAAAAAGTTCTCCATTAATACTTTTTTATTGTGTTTATTGGATGGCAAAACACACAGGGGTAATCCTGCTAGCATATATGTACGTAAGCAATCAATCACAAATGAACACACACATGCAATATTCTCCTATAGCAGATAATCGGTAGTGTTGTTTCATCCTAATAGTATGACGTTAAATTGTCATCCGATAAATTGTTTATCTTAATTTTGTACGAGTAAGGGCTTCGTAATTTTTGGAAGAGTTGAGAGTGATGAAGTACTTTGGAATACCAAAATGGAAAACAACTATCTTCATTGGAATTTTTTTTTTTAAGTCCTGACTCATTGTCAATTTTTAAACCCCTAAGAAAATCTCTACACAAAAACTGCGTACATTTTATTGATAAATATGTGGAGTGAAACACTGTAAAATCTTCTCACTGCAAACGGATGATTGTCAGTTTTTATATACCCACAGATAGTAAAATCACATGAGAAAAGATTTATTGCAGGACAGATTTTATAAAAATTTGTTAAATATTTCTATAGATGCAACTGATTACGAGCAATGCTCAGATTGGTCGAGTGGTTAAGGCATAGGACGGGGGGCGATACGATGGTCATAGGTTTAATGCTAACTGCGCCTTACTTTTTTCATAAGATATCAGTGTGATTCAATAAGCCTCCTATAAATGGCATTAATACTTATTCTTTTCACATTGGTTATCGGAGGTAATGCACAAGGCACGAAAGTAATGATGTAATGATAATGGTTTAAAAAAAAACGGCGGCAAATGTAATTTTTCAGTTTTTATATCACGAAATCTGCTTCTGTTACTAATGCAAGAAAAAAATCGATGGAATTATTATAGAGCTATAATTGTTAGTTGATTAGGATACACAAAAATTGATGGTCATAGTAGAACTCGAACCAATGCCCTAGTAATTCAAGAAATATAATCTTGATCCTGAGAGAAGGCCCAGAAAGTATGCACTAGAAACCTGTTCCGCCTTCGTTCAGACTCCTAAGCGCCCCAGTTCATCATGGCTTGATAGTAAGGTTATTTGGAGTTCTAAAATTATAGGTTAGTATTGAATTCCCCGAGCGACATATTTTTCACCACCGTCAAAAAATATGCAGAGGGCACACTGACACCTGGAGGCTTTCACATCGACGCGACGATTGAAAAATAATGCGAAATTATTTCTTTCACTAAAACCCTCATCACATTTTAGAAAATACTGCTTGGAAAAATGTTGTACCAAAGAATGGTGCTCGTTTTGATTACTAATATTTTGGAGCAGTTTTCGATAACATCTTTATACACTACGGATCTCTTCGCAAACTGATTTCTTCAGTGGTTTATTTTCATAAATGCATCATCTTGATAATTTTTATAGAGAATTGAGTAGCTAGCTAGTTAAACCAGGAGAACCTAGCAATTTCTCGATTATTAGTATGTCCAGAAAAATATTAAGACTGGTTGCAGCTCTGGCAATGTGTACTGTGGTTCCATCCCTCATGTTGCTGATATCTAAACCAACCTGTTCAAAACTTGTCCTCTCAATGCTAGATGAATCAATGTTATTGGAATCAACTAAAGAAACTCATCTGCGAAAAGTAGTAGTTTCGGGCATACAATTTCTTTCAGTTTGATTTTAACGCTTTTATGTGATGAGTATTCTGCGACGCGACTTCTTATTTCTCGTTTCATACGCTGTCCTGCTTGGCTTTTCGGAAGACGGGTGCCAGAGTCACAGACGTAAAATTTTGGCAATTTTTCCTAAGCTTTTTATGATTGCAAACGCAGCACTCCGTATCAATCATTGGAAAGGTTTTTTTTCTTTAAAACACAACTTTCCTTTTTATGTATTTTATCTGTAGTTTCTTTGGTTGCCATTCCACTAAATCGAAGCTGACATAAATATTTTCTTTCGGCCTTTTCCACTTTTTTCTTATTCGAGTACTAGCCAAAAAGCCGCACCCAAAATTTGGCGCCCCGGGCGACCGCCCAGCGTGCCCCCCTTAGAGCGGGCGCTGCAGGGTCGAAAACCCTCAAAAAACATGTTTTTCTGAATACATATCTGGATAACCGTGATATATTTTCCATACAGCAATTGTTAGTTGCTGTATGGAAAATTGATAGCTCTTGTGGTTCGTGAATAAAATGTCAAAATTGATTTGACTACTCCTAACGGTACCAGGGAGTCTAACGGTATTTTTTACAAAGTGTAAGGTAAATCTTTATAACGGTAACGAACGGTTTCGAAGAAAATGGTCAGATTTATTATCAACACGTCCACCCTCAAGGGTGCTACAAGGGCTCAAAACTTCGAAAAACGGTATTTTTTTTTGGTTTCTCGTAAATATCTCTGTAACAGGACAGTATGCTGTAAATTCGTCTATGACGACGAGTTTAAAACTGCAAATAAATAGGCAAAAGTCCCCGTCGACCGGTAGACACCTATGGAATTCATGGGGGCGAAACATCTGACGACCACCTGAATATTTTTGAAAAATCAATTTTCTTACACGACTTAAACCTTAATATCTCCTTAACTAGACTAGCAAGAGTAACGAAATAAGATCATTCTCACTGCCAACAAATTTACCTAAAAAAAATAACCGCATACTAAAATCGGATAAGTGGTTTGATTTTTACTGAGCTTTGAAGTCAAATTTTTGTGATTTAACCCAAAATCAAATTAATCTTTCACCTCAATTTGCTTACTTCGGCCAAGGTGAGTTGCTCGTACGATTGTTCTAAAAATTTGCGCATCATCTTACGATTGTATTTTCCTCAAATCATTTCATTCTAGCTCCATTTTTTCAAATAGTTTTAATGCTTTAAGTGCAGAAAACTGGGGCTAGTTTTAGCTCAAATTCATTCAAACTGCCACAATGTACTGCAATTTGGGAAAATTTATATAAATTTGCTTGTATTTTTTCTATTATCACCAAATTATTTTCCTGGCAAATTTTATTATCAAAATTTCACAAACCAATTGTTAATTTTATTACAGCGCATTGACTTTTTTCATTACACATGTAATAACTTTTACATCAGTTGCAGTAGGGTCAAAAATCATTACAAATGCAATGGTTTTTATTACAGTTTTAATACCTTTTACTACATTTTTTCTCTCCGTGTACATGGTAGAAGTTGGAGAAAATTAAGATGAAAAAATCATTTTGTTTTGGGTGAAATCACAGAAATTTTACTTTGCAGATCAGTAGTTTTGGAGATATTAATGATTAAGTTGCGTAAGAAAATTCATTTTTCAAAAATCTGCAAATGCCTGTGGAGGCTAAAGGGTTGAGAGTCGGGGTGGGTGGGTGGGTCGTCAGGAATGTTCGAATCAAAATTTACTTTGACATGTTATTCTAAAACCAGAAGAGCTACAAGTTTGCCATACACCACTTTTCAGCGCATATTACCGTTATCGAGATATTTGAAAAAAACTGTTTTTAAGGATATTTGACCCTCTGTAGCACCTATAGCGGCAGTCGTACAGACGGGGACTTTTGGGGTCTTCTTTAGGACCTCGAAAGGAAAGCTCATGCAAAAACCCAGCTTTACCCTATTTTTTTGCAAAGTGAAATGCCAATTTTCCTGGGGTAATATTTGACAACCTTGTTTTTCATTGGATTCGGTGTGTTTCTTATCACAAGAATAGCTTAAAACCCCAAAATCGAAAAATATACCTTACGAAGTATTAGACTTAGCTGGCACACACACGAAGAAATTCCAAAATTTTAAGGCATGGTTTCGCCGTGTGTGTGCGACCTTACACCGTTGTCGATGCTATCTATATGCTTCTTGTCAGAAAGTGAGGAATTCATATTAAGGGACGTACTCGCTAGATGATGCGGCCATCGCCTTAAATTGTGATTGGATAAAATTTTCAAAAGGCTAGCTTTCAAATGAGTTCAATTACGTCAATAGCGAAGATACTCTTCTATGTTTTATCTCAATTTAAAATTCTGAATGGATTATATGAATGGTAAAAAAAAACACCCTTTAGAATTAATTTTGTGGATAACTGGCAATCTTTGGTCTATCAAGTTTAACACGTTAGTATGCATTCACCAGTGTTTTGTTTTTGCGGGAAGAGTATTGATGCACTTATTTTCAGGGAAAGCTAAGCCTAAAACAAGTAGCTCGATAAAGTACCGAAGAGAGTCTCGATCAAAACCAACTTCACACAATGCTATACCCAAGCCAAATTTGGCGTAACTGTACAAAGCAAAAAAAAATAAATTCAATATAATGTACCACAGATCTTAGAAAATGGAGTGCGTTTTGTCTATACGATAAGACCACTAGACAGAGATGTACGAGAAATCAACCTTTAAATAGCTCAATATCCTTGCAGTAGGTTCAATATGGTACAATCGTTCAAGTTTTAGTAAATCCAGACGAAAGTGTGAATCCACTATTACACTTACAATTTTCATTTGTAAAAATGCATGGAATCAGACCATGGGGTCATGGGGCTGCCTTACAAACCCAACCCTCCAAATTCTTCCCAAAAAATTCTTAGATGAACCTAATTTGAGGGGTTATGTTTGTATGGCAGGCCCTTGACCCCATGGCCCAATTTGATCCATTCTTACTGTGTTGTGTCATTAATAGAAACACATTTGTGCGAAATTTGGCTGAAATCGGTGCAAAAATAAAAAAGTTTTTCTTAGAAGAACCTAATTTGGGGGGCTGGGTTTGTGTGGCAGCCCCATGACCCCATGGGCCGATTTGATCCATTCTTACTCTGTTGTGTCATCAATAGAAACACATTTGTGAAAAATTTGGTTGAAATTGGTGCACAAATAAAAAAGTTTTTCTTAGAAGAACCTAATTTGGGGGAATGGGTTTGTATGCCAGCCCCATGACCCCATTGACCCATTTTACCGATTCAAACATACAAAATGCCTGCAGCAAAAAAAAGCAAAAATTTCAGCTTCATAGCTCTGAAATTGCCCGAGTAAAACGCGTCGCAACAGACGGGCTGGCGAACATCGACCAATCGACTCCCCAAGTCATGCTGATCATATATGTATACCTTTTATATGGTTGGAGATGCTTCAATACGTTTCAAACTTCATGACAAAGTTAAAACATATTCCCTTTCACTCTATGAGCGAAGGGTATAAAAACTAGAGTTCTGTATTTTTGTTCTTTTACACTTTCAACACTCACAAGGAACCTCCACTTTCCCATAAAATATAATAACAATTTTACGAGCATTATGTGAATGGACAAAACTTGAGGTGTCCTTAACAATATGGTTAAACTCGCTCAATAAATTTAAGATAGCTGTAGCACCCATTATTAGTTGAAACACAGAAAGGAAATAATGGCTACGAAACATGGAACCTCACCCAAGCCTTCGAAACATTGTTGGACAGATTTGAACAAAATGTCCTTCGCTCACGAGCGAGATCAATTGTGCATCCGGTACAACCACGATGAGCTGGAACTATCGAAAATCGTGAAGCTTCAACGATTGCAATGAGTGGGGCATGTACAACGAATGAAAGATAATCGCATGCCAAAGAAGTTGATGAACGCTCAACGAATCGACGGAGCGAGATCGCATGGACGACCGAGAGCTCGCTGGGAGAACTCAATAGGTAAGGACGAGCACCAGATGTTGGGCTTCCGAATCTGGAGCACAAGGTCACGTAACAGCGAGGAGGTCAACGATTCAGGCGGGCAAAACCCGACGTCGGGCTATCGTGCCACATTGATGATGATGATAATCAGTGGCGTAACGTTTCCAAAATTTATTGTGTTCGAAATTGGATTGGGGGCCCCTTATCTTTGATTTTTTAGCCAGAAAATATTGACAAAACCCGCATGTAAAGCAGTGCACCAATAAACAAGCGCAACAAAAATTTTATGTTCGAGCAACATTTTCCATTTTCTTCTTCTACTTAATTCAAGAGCAGCGGCAAAAGAACCATACCATGAGGAACTCTTCTTCATGCCAGTATCGTAACAGTCATTGATTTTAGAGTAGAAGTGTTCACCCCAAATCTGAGATTCATATATGGAGGGCCCCCCTATTGGCAACAACGAAAACTAGTCTTTGGCGTATCCACGTCCACATCTTGATTCAAATCAACTGAAATCTAATTCGTGGAGATCCACCGAAGATAAATGCGTCATGCAGGGGAAATGGTGATTCCATTATACATATGAAAAGGAGGGTATATCGGCAGGCATTTCTTTCTTCATTTCATGAGTCCTAGTTACACAAAATTCTCCTGGCTTGGACCTTATTGAACGATCTTTGGGTCGAAAGATCCAAAGATAAATGTCGCGAACACATTTTCCTTGATGTAGCAGTCACTTTCTATTCAAGAAACAAATATTCAAAGAACTAAAGTACAATGGCTCAATTTTCCACAAAAACCTTCAAGAGAGGCCAGAGCCGTGCGAAGGAATTTTGGTGCCCGGAGCAGAACCTCGCAAAAGCGCCCGTTTATATGTCAAACATGTAAATATTAAATTTTCAGTATTTACGAACGCGTCATTTTGGGGCTTAACGATTCTTACTTAACTTAACTAACTTAACGATGAAAACCCGAAGAAATTTTAAGCCTAAACCGGACTAAAAAAAATTGGCGGACCCTTGGAGAATTGGTTATATTCTTTGGATGAGTGAAAGTTTCAAGAAGAACTTGAAGAGCTGGGGTGTCCAACAGAGGTGCTGACATGAGCCAAATAACCAAAATTTGTATGTTCATGCGAGCCGGGAAATCCGGAAAACTTCGAAATGCTGCTGAGGAGCCCCTCTGCTAAAAAAAATGCGATGTACCGTTCGTCTTTTGTAAATTTTACTCATAAATGTGAATCCACGGAAATAAAAATTTAAAAAAAAATCAGTGTGAAGCTTGAAAGGTTTGAGCGTAGAAGGGATGAAAGTTAGGAAATGCACACCACACCCGTTGAAAATCGCGATGATTAAATATGTAAGAAAAGGATTTGAAGCCTATCTTAATTAGACACAAAGGATAGCAGATAAAACAAAGTCGCATTTGAACTAGCACGGGCGCAGATGGCAACACTTTGAGTGCTAATAATTTAGGCATTAGACCTCCAAAATACATAGAAGCGATTCTCGATTGGAAAGTTGTATCTAAAAAATAAAGGACTTTAAGTAAAAAAGAGCATAGAAGAGCCACTACCCTTGCATATCTTTCGTTTAGTTTTTATTATGATTATTTTGATTTATTATAGCATTATACAAGACTATAGACAATATACATTTACTAAGGTGCGGATTTAATTCTATGGTAGACACCCGTTTTGCAAGAAACCTGATACACTACCACAAAATGCTGAATCCGGGATGTAGTCCAATAATATCGTATTTTCGTCAGAAAAAAAATACAGAAGTTTATTTCTCAATTTTTTTATATGTATTTTGGGGCGCTGATTCCGAATATCAACTTTGCACCCTAAAAAACGTGCCGCAACCTTTAAAAAGGGGGGAAAGGGGGGCATTTTTTCGGTTTTTTGCAATTATTTCAAAAACGGTAAGAGATACAGAAAAATGGTCTGAGGACGAAAAAAACTACATAAAATTATCTTTGCAACGATATATAACACATTAGAGTTTAATTGCATATTTCGGCGTTAGAATAGAACATAAATTAGAATATTTTCATTTTAGACCTTTTTTAAAAGCTCCATAACTTTTCAAACAATGTTAGTTCAGCCGTAAAATTTTGTACAAGTATTAACAGCAAGTTTAAGATAATTTTAACGTAAACGCTGAGTCGCTCCGGTCAAGAACCCCCAATATCCCCCCATTTAAATTTGTCAAAACGGCATGTCCATAACTCCCCCCAAAATTGGAGCAGAGTGCTAAATTTTGGTCTGTTGCGATTGGAGGTCATAGTCACCCCACCCACCAAAAATCAGCTCATTTTGATAAAAACTAAGGGTACCTCCCATACAAAGTGACCCATGACAACTTTGTTCTACAGTTTATAAAATGAGTAGTACGTTCTTGTACGTAGAACAAACTCCTGATGGGTCACTTTGTATGGGAGATACCCTTAGTTTTTATCCGAATGAGCTGGTTTTTGGTGGGTGGGGTGACTATGACCTCCAATCGCAACAAACCAATTTTTAGCACTCTTCTCCAATTTTGGGGGGAGTTATGGACATGCCGTTTTGACAAATTTAAATGGGGGGATATTGGGGGTCCTTGACCGGAGCGACTCAGCGCTTACGTTAAAATTATCTTAAACTTGCTGTTAATACTTGTACAAAATTTTACGGCTGAACTAACATTGTTTGAAAAGTTATGGAGCTTTTAAAAAAGGTCTAAAATGAAAATATTCTAATTTATGTTCTATTCTAACGCCGAAATATGCAATTAAACTCTAATGTGTTATATATCGTTGCAAAGATAATTTTATGTAGTTTTTTTCGTCCTTAGACCATTTTTCTGTATCTCTTACCGTTTTTGAAATAATCGCAAAAAAACCGAAAAAATGCCCCTCTTTCCCCCCTTTTTTAAAGGTTGCGGCACTTTTTTTAGGGTGCAAAGTTCATAATCGGAATCAGCGCCCCATAATACATAAAGAAAGAGTGAGAAAAAAACTTCTGTATTTTTTTCACGGATTGGTACTAAATCGACACGATATTACTGAACTAATGGCTCAACACAACTATGGCCAAGTGTAGCCTCATGGGAGAAACCGCTTACTGCGCCTGCCACGATCAAAGCTCAACTGCTCCTACCACGTTGCCCAAATATTTGTTTGCAGCGTATAGGGCCGAATGTCCCTTGCAGAAATACCAAAGAGCTGGTTGGCCGTATACAGTACGAACACAAAGTCTTTATTATTTGCCGACTAATAAAAATGAATGTCTTTAAAAGAACAGTTAGCCAAAAAATTTGCCAAAGAAAAAAAATCTCTATATTCGCGACTTGGGGGCCCCTGTGGCTTGGGGGCCCGTGTGCCACTGCACACATGGAACACCGTACGTTACGCCACTGATGATAATACTTTCATATTATATAAACAACCCTGGTCAACACTATTAAGAAACTCTGCCAGCAAGTGCTCATTAAAAGTATTGGCCAGGAAGAGTTGATTTCGTCCCTTCCAGCGCAGGGGAAATTTCTGAAGATTGTGCTGACGATAAACTGATTCCATTTTATACATAAGATACGACACATAACGGTAGCATAAACTCTCATCAGTCGTAGTATTTAAAGTTAGTTCAAATGTCACAGATATTAGTCTGTCTTATCATTTCTATATTTAGTGCTGTTTTGTTTGTTATCCAACTGCTCCCAGCCTATTTTGTCCTCTTTTGGATAATATCTAGCATTCGAGCAGTACCAAGGGTTCAGCAGATGCTATCTCTTGGCATATAAACAAAAAAAAACGCAAAGATAATATTTCCCCTTGTTTGCCTTCTTGAATTTCACTTACAAAAATATCTATAGACAGACAACTTGATATATTTTATAGCCGTCGGCCATACTACTACCATACTAAAACGAAGGACCAAAGATGGCCAAAACGACGACGACTATTGTTAGTGAAAATAAATGTGGTCAAGGCTTTTGTAAAGTTTTTGCGATTGAAATTAATTGCTGGCGCCACCATGCACATACGAAATTCCAACTACACCACAGCCGCTGCTTCGCGTAGCATAGTCGGGGGCGACGAAGAGAATTCAGATTTCCTTCGTTTGTGAAAGGCGGATGGTAGAGCCCCTAGGCAAGGACAGAGAATTTTACGAGATAATCGTCTTGGTCACAGACATCATTTCGGGGGCAAAATTGGAATCTCGTATCGCCAAAGAATGCGCCAGAGCCATGTAAGAAATAAGATGAGAGGTCTGCGGTTTCGGAGGAAAAGAAAATTGAAAGAGGGCGGCAAACAATTGATCCGAAAAAAAAGACGAGCTTTTATTTGAATGAAATTGCAAAGAAAATTTTGGAGCGTAAATAGCATTTCAATAGAAAGGAACTTTCTATTTTGTTTTTGTTCATTTTTAAACGACTGTGATTGTGCTTATAGCTGACTTTTCAACTCGTTGCATTCATAGTTTTCGAAAAACAAATGACTTTCGAGTTTTAACAAAAGATTTTAATTTTCTTATTGTGATGACTGTTTGTTTAAACTTGTTTTCCAAGATGCAATACAATGCAGTCTGACATAATTCTTTCCGAGTTTTCGCCAGAAAAGTTTCAATTTTTATCAATATCGGTTCTACATATAACGTGATATTCCAACTGCCCCCACCCCCACATACTGTTTATTTTATCTGACCAAAAACAACAAAGTTGTAAAAGTTACCCCGCCAAAGAAAAATTCATCTGCCACAAAAAGAATACATATCACTCCAATCCGCAGCTCATATGTAATTTTGTTTTAGGTGTAAATGCTGGAGAAGTTTAAATGTACAGGACTACTTCCTAAAGTAATTTTGTGGGAGCCGTCAAAGTGGCACTGAGTAAAATGTTAATGCTCCCACCAAATTATTTTAAGAAGTAGTCCTGTACATTTAAACTTCTCCAGCATTTACACCTAAAACAAAATTACATATGAGCTGCGGATTGGAGTGATATGTATTCTTTTTGCGGCAGATGAATTTTTCTTTGGCGGGGTAACTTTTACAACTTTGTTGTTTTTGGTCAGATATCATATATTTTTGCATACTTAAATAGCCACCTAATATTTTTGTTTTGGGGTTCTGATGTCCCAGTGTTCCAATTTCCTACTGTCCTTATGTGCCAATGTCCAAATGTGCAAATATCACAGTGTCCCAATGGCCTGATGTCCGAATGTCCCACTTTCCCCATGTAACCTAATGTCCCAGTATCCAAATGTCCAAGCGTCACAATGTCCTAATGTCCCAATGTCTCAATATCCTAATGTCCCAATTTCCCAATGTACCTATGTCCCAATATTTCAATATTCCAATGTTCCAATGTCCTAATATCGCAGTGCCCCAATGTCCAAATGACCCAATATCCCGATGTCCCAATAGCCCGATATCTCAGTGGCCCTATGTCCCTATGTACCAGTGTCCCAAGGTCCGATTATCCTATTGTCCTTTTGTCCCAAGGTCCAATGTCCTAGTATCCCAATGCCCCAACGTCACAGTCTCCCAGTGTCCTAATGTCCCAATATCCAAATGCTCCCATGTCCCAATATCCCAATGTTCCAATGTCCTAATATCCTGATATCCCAATGTCCCAATATCCCGATGTCTCTGTAGCCCAATGTCCGATTGTCCTATTATCCCAAGGTGATAATGTCCTAATATCTCAGTGCCCCATGTCCCTGTATCTCAGTACCCTAATGGCCCAGTATCTCAATGTTCCAATATCCCAATGTGCCAACATCCCAATGTCCCAATGTTCTAATATCCCGATGTCCCAAGATCCTAATGTCCACATGTCCTTATATGCCAGTGCCCCAATGTCACAACATCCCGATGTCTCAGTGGCACATTGCCCCTCTGTACCAGTGTCCCAATGTCCGATTGTCCCAATGTTCTAATATCCCAGTGCCCCCATGTCCCAGTCTCCCAGTGTCCTAATGTGCCAATATCCCAATGTGCCAATATCCCAATGTTACAATGTCCCAATGTTCTAATATCCCGATGTCCCAGTGGCCCAATGTTCCCACGTCCCAGTTTCCCCAGTGTACCTAATGTCCCAATGTCCTAATGTGTTAATGTCCTAATATCCCAATGTACTAACGACCCAAGACCCTCATGTCCACATGTTCTTATATCCCAGTGCCCCTATTTTTCGAATATCCCGATGCCCCAATGTCACAACATTCCGATATCTCAGTGGTCCAATGCCCCTATGTACCAGTGTCCCAATGTCCGATTGTCCCAAGGTCATGATGTCCCAATGTCCTAATATCCCAGTGCCCCCATGTCCCAGTCTCCCAGTGTCCTAATGTCCCAATACCCCAATATCCCAATGTCCCATTGTCCCAATATCCTGATGTCCCAGTGCCCCAATATCCCGATGTCCCAATGCCCCAATGCCCCAATATGCCTATGTCCCCACGTCCCTGTTTCCCCATTGTGCCTAATGCTCCAATGTCCTAATGTCCCAAGACCCTAATGTCCCAATTTCCTAATATCCCACTGCCCCAAGATCCTAGTCTCCCAGTCTCCCGGTGTCCCAATATCCAAATGTCCCAATGCCGCAGTGTGTTTAAAAAAATGGCTGTTGCCTGGAAGGCTGTAGCCTGGTCAAACAAAAAAGCAAGTTGTCTCCGGTAATCATAGACTTGTTCGCTTTCGTTTTTCTTTTTCCTTTGGCGGGCGAGACGCTCTCGCGTCTCTTGATCTACATACAGGGTGCGCCAAAGAAACTTGCTTATTTGAAAGGCCAATAGAAACAAAAGTACTTCAGTAATTGTTTTAATTCTTTTTTATTTGAGAGTACAATATCATAAGTTTGTTTCATACAGCCTTGAAAATGACATCAGATAAATGGCAACTCCAATTGTTCATACACCGATTAGGTGGATTTTTGAAGTTCGTCTCCACTCTTTGCAGCATATCAATCGGTATGTTGGCAATAGCCCCGCGAATGATGTTCTTAACGTGAGCTATGGTCCGCGGTCAATTGACATAAACCAGGGATTTCGAATAACCCCTTAAAAAAAATCGCATGGAGCCAAATCTGGAGAGCGTGCCGGCCATGGGAGATCGCCTATGAGAGAGATGAGCAGGTAGGGGAAATGTTGTCGACACTTTCACACTCCCGAAAAAAAGTTAATCCACGAAATAATCAAATTAGGGCCAGGAACGAGTCTGTGAGGAGGACTTTCAAAACCAGCTCAGAAGGAGGCGTAGCAACAAATGAGCGACCGTTAGAAAAGAAGCTCTCGACGGCGAAGGCCCGCTGCTCTCTGGACCAGAGCATGAAAGCAACTGACGAGAACGGGAAACAAACTTGGGGACTTCCCTCTACCCGCCCAATTCACCGCCAGGGAGTTTTATCAAATATGTAAGCTTCACGGTCGGAAATTTAGTTTATTTATTAAACCTTTTTGATTGTATATAGGTCCAATACAAAAAAGTTTAATTTTTAAACTTTTCGATCGTTTACACCTAAATAAAACTGAATAGTTTAAATACAAAACTTTGCATTATATTTGATTTTAAAACTAAAATAATTAAATCCAACAATAAAATTTGCTTAAAATATGGAGTAAACTTTTTCGGTTTATTATAAAAGTTTTAAAAAGAAACTGAATTTCCGACCGTGTTCTCTGGCGCACCCTGCATACATATTTCTTGGTATTCCTTTACCAAATTGGACCCCAAGTATTGCTTACATCTTGCCATATGGTTGAAAGTACTGGCTTTTTTTTTCTTTGCATCATGAGACCAGCACCCGACTTTCAACTTCGGTTGTTGGTAATCAGAAAATAATAATAGAGAGTTTTAGCATGTCGTTAAAAATATACCGACATAGTTTGACCATAAAGTAAGTAATTGGAATAGAGATGGAACTCCATATAAAATTAAAATCTAAAAGATATCTTCCTGTATGTGCACGTTACTTACAGCACACACTCAAAAGTAAAATGTTTTGATATTTTTATGTCTTGACTCTGGCACATAAATTCGAAAAGCGTCACGAAAATCATAACGAAAAAGCGATACGTTTTTGGCATTACAGTTTGTGAGTTTTGGGTGCCATTCAAGGTTCAACGGAAGTTGGGCTAGGTGGTACCCTGTGAGTGTTGGGTGATCAACAGAGGTTGGGCTTGGGTTCAATTTACGTTCAACTTGAGTTCAACTTGGGTTCAACTTGGGTTCAACTCGAATTCAACTCGAATTCAACTCGAATTCAACTCGAATTCAACTTGAATTCAAGTTTCAATTTAGGCTCAACTCACGTTCAACTTTCGTTCAACTTTTGTTGAACGACCCAAAAAGTGTAACTTTCAACTTAGGTTCAACTCACGTTCAACTTTCGTTCAACTTTTGATGAACGACCCAAAAAGTGTTACTTTCAACTTAGGTTCAACTCACGATCAACTTTCGTTCAACTTTTGTTGAACGACCCAAAAAGTGTAACTTTCAACTTAGGTTCAACTCACGTTCAACTTTCGTTCAACTTTTGTTGAACGACCCAAAAAGTGTAACTTTCAACTTAGGTTCAATTCACGTTCAACTTTTGTTGAACGACCCAAAAAGAGTCAAATTCGAAAAGCAAATCGTCACGAAAAACATGAAAATGTCCCACTGAGTTGCGGACTTGTACGCAAGCTGTTTTTTTGTCAAATTTTCTCTCTCAGCCCATGATGCCCGCAACTCTGCGCGTACATCATCGGGGTCATCGCGTCGCCGAGACTCAAAATATATTGCATCGTGAAAGGTGTGAGTAGTGAGCCTTTCAGTAGATTTTAGAGTTCCATCTCTATTCCAGTTACTTACTTTATGGTATTTGCCGGGTCGCGAGAGAGGGGTAGTTTGTTGAATCACAGGAGAGCATGTCCACTAACTGCCGGAAAAATTCATATGATATTAGAAAAACGGAGTCGCGAAAATTCTCCTCTACATATTCTTTTTCAGTCTTTTTTTGTATGACTTCCGTCACCCTTTCGTAGGTATTCAACTTCAATTCGTCCGATCTCCTCGTGAATTAACTCTTTCCATTGGTTTCAGCTGCATTCCGTGCGTTCAGGTATTCGTCAACACATCAACGTTGCAGACAATTTAAAACGAGACAACAAGTTTTACGTTTCACCCTCTGAACATGTTTCGCACAGGGGCGGCGCATAACGGCCCGCAGGGCCCACGTTGCGGGGGGGCCCACGAGATTTAGGGGCCCAAAAGCGACATTTCTCTGCGAAAAATAATATTCCGAAGTAGATATTTTTTTTTTTTTGTATAGACAAGTAGAGTTATGTGCTTTTCGAAGTCAAAACAAATGTTAAATTTATTGAAATCCACATTTCGCTAATGGTAGTTTATACAAAAATTGTACGAAACTGAGGCCTTCAACGAAATAGAGGACATGTCGATTATGTACTACTTCTTAAAGACAAAGCGCCAGTTTCTCGTACATATTTTCTACTGGTTAGTCTTATCGTAAAGAGAAGACGCACACAATTGTCAGAAAGCATTTCCATTATTATTGAATTGAATTTTCGTTTATTTCGAAAGAAAAGTTATATACGCCATATTTTGCTTGGTTAGGCCATCATCTAAATTGAAATCACGCAATTCGATACAATGGCGTAACCAAGCAAAATTTGGCATAACTATGCAAAATAAACAAAAATGGAAAAGCTTTCTGAAAATTGTGTGCGTCTTTCTCTATTCGATATGACTAACCATTAGATAAGATGTACGAGAAAGTGACAACAAATTTTCTAACTTTAAGTACGCCCAGAGTTGAAACAGTAGGTTGTTGTGTTGAATTTAAAGGATTTCGTCCTCAAACCATAGAACCCCGGGATCGAATCCCACTGTAGGCAAGTAATGCATGGTTTTTGGAGCGCAATTAGGTTAAGTAAATATCGGCAACACCTATAGAGATCAATGCGTGAACTTTTTCATTTTAAAATAAAAAAAAACAGTGATGAAATCAATAATTTAATAAACGTTACAACAAGATATAATAATGTAAAAAGGAAAAATAATTCTTATTTTAAGTACGACGTTCCTAATTTTAGTAGAAGCACTGTGGCCCATTCTCTCGTAGATCTTATAGAATGGTTAGTCTTATCGCCCAGAGAAGACACACACAATATTGAAAAAGCTTCTCCATTATATTGAATTGATTTTTTATTAATTTTGCATAGTTATGTTATCTTTTGCTTACTTACGCTGTTGGATGAAAGTGCGCAATGATTTTCTCAATCTAATATGATGGCTTAAACAAGCAAAATATGGCGCAGCTATGCAAAATAAACAAAAATTCCATTCAATACAATGGAAAAGCTTTCTAAATATGGTGTGTGTCTTCTCTACGCGATAAGACTAATCAGCCGACAGGTACTGAATAAGAGCTATCAGAAACCCGCCCTGTATGTTGATATAAGCTTACACTCACTGTAGGGGGGTCCACTCAAGAAGTGGGCGGGAGGGCTCCGAGTGAAGTTGTTCCGCCACTGATATTAAAGTGCAAAATCGCGCTTAACAAAGTAAAAGAACTTTGTTCAATGCTTGTTCTGCTATCCGTTCTCATAAGGAGAACTTTTATGTTTCCGATGTTTTCCGCTACATGTCCTCTTTAGTAAGGTAAGTGTCGCTAGTGTCGATAAAAAGAAGAAATTCTTCTTTCCAGAGCTGAAAGCATAATGTTCCTACGAATGCAAAGAGTCAAAGTAGGATTTAGCAAAGTTATTTTAAGACGTTCTTAATTTTAGTAGTAACACTGTAACGTCAAAATCATGTTTCAAAAGAGTTGTTTTAGGTCGATTCACACTTTTTAGTCACCAGTCAGTGGAAAATGTGGATTGACCTTCAAGAGTGTTTTCGATTGATTTCAATCTGTTTTTTCTCAGTTAAGGGGGCCCACTCAAAAAGTTGGCGGGAGGGCCCCGAGTGAAGTTGTTCCGCCACTGGTTTCGCAACTGTTGAATATCGAATCAAACTATGTAGTTGCGTGAACGACATGTTTTGTTTAGTGACATTAAGCGCAGAAGGGGAAAGTTTTTCCCCTGAAAAGTTTAATATAAACATGTTTGAAAACAATTCGTTCAGGTGTTGAAACTTTAAAACTAGTTGTTTCGTTTCAAATTGTTTCAACGTTGCAGAATTGATGATCACACAATTAATCTGTGTGTTCAGCAATTCTGCAACGTTGAATAAATGTGAAGAATTGAGCGAAAAAATTTGGTTTGATTTTCAGCAAGATGAGGGATTTGGAGGGACACACAGTACACATTGGCAGAGGCGCAGTACTCCCTAATTTGTCTCCGAACATGCTAATATCGGAATTTAAATTGGTTCCCCGATAAAACTAGCTCTAGTTTTGTACTGTACAACAATTCTCGATATAACGTATTTATGAACGCGACCGAGGCCACGGCCGAAATTTAGATACCCTTCGCTCCCCTCGGCCTAAAAGTTTTTTTCGCGCGTACCCACGACTTGTCTTTAATCCCCCTCCCCAATCTTATCCTTCTGTCTTCACAAAAGTTCCGTTGCGTCGACAAAACAATATTTGTGTGGGGTTTGGTTGGAATAAGTGGGCAAATAAAAATATTTACTTAGAAAATTTTATTGGGGGATTCGGGAGCATGGCTCCATAGTACGGTTCCATTTTTTTTACGTTTTTGGTTGCTTTGATAAAGACACATTAATTCAAGGTGTTTTGAAATTGGTGTAAAAAATGTTGCTTAGAAGAACCAAAAGGGGGTTTGGGTTTGTATGGCAGCCCCATGACCCCATAGGCCGATTTTACCGATTCAAACATACAAACTGCCTGCAGCAAAAGGCATTTGTGCAAAATTTCCGGTTCATATCTTTTAAATTAGTCGAGTAAAACGCGTCGCAACAGACGGACAGACAGACGGACATCGCCCAATCGACTCCCCTGATCATATATGTATACTTTTTATATGGTCGGAAAGGCTTCCTTCAATGCGTTACAAACTTCATGACAAAAAAAAACAAGACAAAGTTAAAATACCCTTTCACTCTATGAGCGAAGGGTATAAAAATCCACGCATGTTGAAACAACCGAAGAAATTCACCCGCGAATAGCTCCGACTTATTGAAGTTTATCTGCTGCTGCAGTGTGAAAGAAAGTTATCGAAAATGTCTCCAGAAGCGGCATTTTTTGGCACAAAAAGTTGTGATGAGTTTTTAGTATATAGCAAATTTTCGCATTAGTTTTAGATTTTAAATATTGGTAGGTTCCCGTGTCCCATCTGTATATTTTCTTGAAGGTGGCGAATAGGCTCGAGGAATCCAAAACTAAACTCTAGTTTTGCAATTCCAAACAAACTCTCTACAAAGATTTGCTGAACTGTTGTGGATTGCGCTTAAGAGTACTAATTATAGCGGAACAGGTTTCTACTACATCTGGGACTTAGTGGGTAGAGATTATATTCTCTGAATTACTATAGAGGTTCGAGTCACACTGTAAGGAATTTTTGTGTTGTCTTTATTAAAATATTCGTACGGCAGAGGCTTCCACAATGTAAATCGTAACGGAGCTACTCGCTATTACAACAACCAAGATTTCTTGAATTGTTTCTACAGTACATACATACTATATCAATTTGCCTGGTAGTAACTAAGGAGCGGCATCAGGCTTGTAATGTAATGCATCTAATCTTTGTAAAAAAATGTCGGATCGAAGAGGTCATTGCGCCGCATATTGGCTGTAAACTCACAATTCTGACTTTTCTGAACGCTGACATGTGTTTACGATTTTTTTTTGTCATATGTCGCATTTGGAAAGCGCGCGGCAATACGGCTCCTTCATCCCCGCCTTTTCAAGATTTTTGAAAAATTGACCCCGTTTGCGCTTGGTCCCTATTTGCGGTTTTTTGTTTGGTCATGGGTCGCCTTTGGATCTAACTTCTGAACGCAGACATGCACACTGCTAGGACTCTCAACTTTGCAGAGAAATGTGTGCCAGAATATGCTATGAATCGGGTGTCAAAACCCCAATTTCTACAAATCTTTATTTCAAAACATAAAAGGCCTCAGTTTGTTCTTTTCGTGGGATATTTGGAAGACTCTAACTTCCAAATGGTGATAGCTATAGGACACTCAACATTGCAGGGAAATGCGCACCGAAATACGCACCATATCGGGTCTCCGAATCCAAATTTTTCGAAAATTTCGATTAGGAAACATACAAAAGTTTTTGTTTTTGTGTGATAGGTAACTCTTACTTCCAAACGGTGATAGCCAGGACTCTAAACTTTGCAAAGAAGTGTGACCCGGATTATGCTGAAAACATAAAAGTCCGAGTATCTCGCTTATTGTTGCAGCTATAAGGGTCAATTTTGGTCCTATTTGTGGGATCTTCGGACGACTCTAACTTCCAAACGGTGGTAGCTAGGATTCTCATCTTTGCAGAGAAATGTGCCCCAGGGGAAACGTTTTTGTAAAGAGAGAGGACTGTGAAATATTTTATTATTTACGTCAAAAAATACCAGTTTTTGGCAATTTTCAGAGTGTGTTGTGGCATAGTGGCGAAACTCTCCCGCCATTTGGGGAGAATTGAGCCAGTGTGAGGGTTTCGGATGAGGACTTCTGATTATGAATTGAGTTTGGAAGGTGGCATTACGCACTATGTAATAGAAAATATCGATTCAATTCATGTAATGGGTAGCTCTCTATCAGCGATCAAGCAACATGTGTTCAAGCCTCCCGGTCTTCCCCTACATGTATATTGTCACATTGGCTCCTTTGAGGCGTTCCATAATATCGACGTAAAAGACATTATACCTGACGGATACATAAAGATACGCTTGTGGCCTAGTCCCAATGTGCTTATATATACTTACACATCCGCTGCATTATGAAAATGTTGATCCTGGCTAGCAATAACTGCGGATAACATGATTCCAAAGAATTGTTATCATTTCTACCGAAGGTAATCCGTCAGATTGCAAACAAAACTCCAGACATTCAAGGGCAATCTACTGAAAAAACATTGTTTATGTATATTTCCCTTTTTTTCCATTTTATTTCTGCAAAATGACCCAGATTCCATTTTTGTTTTCGTGATTTTTTTTCTATCCTTCAAGGATATTCCAATTTTCATTGAGACACACAATATTCGAGTACTTCCTTCGACTGAACGACACACAACTGAGGCCATATCCTCACCGCCCACATTTTCTCATTTCCTATTCACTCCTTTCCATTATTTAAATAACTCGAATCTGAACACTTCTTTGCCAGCTCCAATGACATTCCATATAATATGTCCACTAGGCAGTTCTATTATTCCATGACCAAGTATTGCGAAATCCGACAGTGACCATGTTGGAAAAATCATCTCTCCATTTGGCATCGTTTTAATAACATGAATCATTAATTAAGTTTTTGTCACTACACCCGACGACACAGACAATAGTCGGTCTATGGCCGTTATCGTATGGAAAAGGTAGTTTAGCACGAAACCATAGGTTCTGGCTGGATACATGCCTGCAAAAGAAGTATGGAATCTACGACGGCTAAAAGAGTCGAGTAATAGAGAAAGCGGCCAGCTGAACTACAATTTGAACTGAATAATTTTTGACAAGAGACAGAGGCAACTGTAGTATTACGGTTTTATCCTATATAGAACCCAGAGATTTCCGGATATTAGACATGAAAACATGGTAGGACGGAAGAGCGCACAGACGATATACTACAGGCTCTAGCGCTGTCTAACAAAAGGACATGAGTTATATGTAATAATGTTATGCCAACCTGAACATGAGTAGTACAATGGCGATGATAAATTAAGATAATTAGGACAATGTATTCATAAAAGGCGAACAGAAGCGGGCATAACACGACAACAGCTACTCATTCATCCTACAGCTCGACCACGTTCACTCAGTTCGGATCAACGTTCCATTCATTTCGAGAGAGTCCACGTTGTGTTATACTACATCTCGGGAAAAAAAACCAGGTCACTTAGCGCTTGTTCTATAGTCAGTCCACACAATCTTACCATATCTATCCTGTGGAAATTTTGACATGCCTTTTATACCCTTCGCTCGTAGAGTCTACGAAGGGTATATTAACTTTGTCATGAAGTTTGTAACGCATTGAAGGAAGCATCTCCGACCATATAATAAGTATATATATATGATCAGCATAACATGGGGAGTCGATTGGGCGATGTCCGTCTGTCTGTCTGTCCGTCTGTTGCTACGCGTTTTACTCGGCCAATTTAAAAGCTATTAAGCTGAAATTTTGCACAAATGCTTCTTTTTGCTGCAGGCAATTTGTATGTTTGAATCGGTAAAATCGGACCATGGGGTCATGGGGCTGCCATACAAACCTAACCCCCAAATTAGGTTCTTCTAAGAAAAGCTTTTTTATTTGTGCATCGATTTCTACCAAATTCCACACAAATGTATTTCTACTGATTACACACAACTTATGAGAGAATCGATCAAATCGGACCATGGGGTCATGGGGCTGCCATACAAACCCAACCCCCCAAATTAGGTTCTTCTGTGAAAAACTTTTTTGTTTGTGCATCGATTTCAACCAAATTTCACACAAACGTTTGGGGCTGGGGGCTGCCATACAAACCTAACCCCCCAATTAGGTTCGTATTTGTGCACCAATTTCAACAAAATTACACACAAACGTGTTTCTCTTGATGACACAAAACATATCTAAGAATTGATCAAATCTGACCATGGGGTCATGGGGTGGCCATACAAACCCAACCCCCATCTTGGTTCTTCTAAGAAACATTTTTTGCACCAATTTCACAAAACCTTGAATTAATGTGTCTTTACGAAAGCAACAATGCTCCCGCAACCCCAAAAAAAATTTTCCGAGTAAATATTTTTATTTGCCCACTTATTTCAACCAAGCCCAAAACTTTTGTCAAGACGGAAGAAAAAGAATGAGGAGGGGATTAAATAAAAGTCATAGGTACGCCCGAAAAAACTTTTAGCCCAGGGAGAGCGAAGGGTATCCAAATTTCGGCCGCGCCCGAAATTAGCCTCTGCCCCCGGGGGTTGGCGAGCGTAGCGAGCAGGGCCCCTAGTTTTATTTGTGTAAAAGTAACTCGCCCCTACAAAAAGCGGGAAATTGTTGGATGTGGCGCGTCGACGGTAACCACAAGCATATTGCTTGGCAGGATGTGTCGCTTTTGTTTTCATTCTCACAGATTAAAATGGAAATGCTCGGGAGCGGAGTTTCAATGGTGGTTTCAAACGTGAAGGAATTTAACAATCGACCCAAAGACAGGAAAGAGTTGCAATCATGCATACTGAAGGGATTCAGGAATAATAGGTTGAGAACAGATTGCACAATTAAATTATTTCTTTTCAGAAGATGCAGTTGAATAGAATAGGCGTGGATGATAGACCGAGTTAATTCAGATTTGAAGATTTTTTTAAAGTCATGGCAAAGGAAAATATAGATAGATAGACATTTTACCTTCTTTCTTCATACACACTGTTACACGTCAGCTGTTAATTTTACAGAACAGACTTCTAACATTTCTATTGAGAAATAACGAACAATGAGCTGCCAATTTAGGTTTTTGCATGCATTATCTTCGAGCGTTCAAATCAAAGCTCTAGCATTATTCCCTTCCAACTAGCATTTAGTTGTGTGGCATCAAAAAGGTAATAATGTGCAATATGTATGTACCATATCTTGTGAACTCGTTTTAAAACCAATCAATCGTACCTTTCATTCGAATCCTTTCTGTTGAAAACTATACTTGCTAGTTTTGTTCTGATTTTTATTGAGACACTCTACTCCACTGTATTGAACGTTCACTATTCACGACAAACTGTCAACAGAACACGAAAAAACAATGATAACAAAGATTTAGGAAGTTTTACTATTCCAGCCTACTCAGTTCCCGTTTTATGTGTATTGAATAAAATAAAGCGGAAAATTGCGGAGATGGGGAGTCAATGTACTTAGTATTAATTTCGTTTGTTTTTCAAGAGCAT
This sequence comes from Microchrysa polita, assembly GCA_949715475.1. Taxonomy (NCBI): domain Eukaryota; kingdom Metazoa; phylum Arthropoda; class Insecta; order Diptera; family Stratiomyidae; genus Microchrysa; species Microchrysa polita. Next base: position 98,000,613 of record OX454416.1, read on the forward strand.
TATCCTCCGGCAAAAGGCCGGAATTAACTATCAGAGTTTATTGCGTGCGCGCTCAAAGAGATTTGCATGTTTCGACGGCGAATAAAAGGCAAAAGTATATAGAAAGCCCCACTTTTTCCTGGCATACATAGTGTTTGAGTAATACATGAAAAGTTTGTTGAAGTAAAAATGAAATAAAATTTTAGCTGGAAAACAATAATGGAAGTGGGTCATAAAGTATGTATAGAATAAAAGCCTGATTGTATTATTTTCCTATACGACAAATTATTGTATAAAATTGATGTCACAAGGATAATACCGGTAAGGCCAGCGACTGAAATGAAAATGTTACGCATGCCAGTTGGTGTAATCAAAAGGGACCACATTAAGAGTAGCTACATCCGAGGCAGCTTGTCCATAGACCAACCAATCACCGAAAAGCTCGAAGACCGACAAATGGATTGGTATTGCCATGTTCAAAGGCGTCCGCATGAGAACCCCGCAAAGAAAGCGATATCAATGGAAGTTCCATTTGATGGACCCAAGGCCAGAGGCAGACCGAAGAACACCTGGATGTGTCAAATGATAAAACGATAAAAGCAACAACAATGCATTGGTCTCGGCGAAGATCCAAGATAGAGCTGCCTGTAGAAATATGCTGAGATATTACCGCCAAAACGGGCGGTGTGCCTACACCGCAGGTCGAGCAACCCGAAACAATGGAGCGGGAAGGAAAAAGCAAGAATAATACCGGGTGGGCAAAAAGTTTCTTTCCTATTTATATATGAGCCGTTCTATTTGCAAGCGGTACAAGTTCGAGATGAGCATCGAAAGAAAAACATCGATGATTACCATCGAAAAAACATCGAGACGAAACCATCGATGGTGAGAAAACATCGAACCAAAAACATCGATGTTTTGGGTTTTTTTGAGTACTCATAAAAAATAGTCACTTTAATAGCAAAAATTAACCTGATTGAATAGAAATATAGTTTAGTTTATGGTTTTCCTTCATTGCCTCCTCCGCATACCAGAATGTAAGCGTTTTTTTGTATAATATGCATTATTATCGGACCCACAGCCCACCGCATAGAGCAACCAGTGGTACCGCGCGGAATCTGTGAATCCGTGTGACGAAGACTTGGAAAAGTACGCGACGGGATGTCAGTTGGGCGCTGTTCTCCTTTCTCCATAGTATCTGACCACTGAGGGAGAAAGAACGATAATAGCAAACATCTTTGGATTTTGCATAGGATAGTTGGGGATGGCCCCTGATTATGGGAAAAAACTCCTCACTGATTGGAGGTCCGCAAAAACGTGTTTAGTGTTTTTAGCGATTATTTAAAAAACGGCAAAAAAAAAGACAAGTTTACCACCTACAGGTATACCGTCAGGGGAGTACCTAGGCTTTTCGCCTTTATCTCCCGGTGCCTCGAGAGTTTTGGATCTTCAGCATTTTATTGACTTCTTATTGTCTTATTGTCAAATGGAGATTTCTTCATCCAGCGAATGCACTTACCTTCAGAAAACCAAACCCCGGGGTTGCAACACTAGCTGGTTGGATGGATGGATGGCTGGATATGGCGCTGAGATAGGTTGGGCTGGTTGCGCCCGGTACTGCAGCCTGCTGGCTTATTGTATTACCCATCTAAGCGAGAAAATTTCAGGTTATGAGCTCTGTCCTACGTAAAAGGCTTAGAAGAAAGCTAACCAGATTTACTTTGGGTGCACCCATACTGGTGGTTTGAGCCCCAAAGAAGTTTTGTCTCCAGCTCATAAGAGCGGGACATTCGAAAATAACGTGCGAGGCTGATTGCTCATCTTCGTTACAGAGGCGACATAGTGGGTCTTGTGTGTAGATCCCTATTGTATGCAGATGTTTCCGTAGGGTGCAATGACCGGTTATAAGGCCTGTCACTGCCCTGAGGTTCGTTTTACTAAGACTGAGGGCTTCGGTGCAGCTGGTATGCCAGTTAGATTCCAGCATGCGCTTGCTAGGCCTGAGCCCTTCAGCGAGTCTCCATCGGTCTTGGAATTTATCCTCGGTCCATCGTCTGGCAACGGTTCTGGCAGTTGATTTACTGATCCCGATTGCAGGTTCAGGACCAGTTAAGGGTAGTTCGGAACCCTCTCTTGCGAGGGCATCCGCTTTCTCATTTCCTTCGATCCCCTTATGTCCTTTCACCCATTTCAGAGTTACTTTGTTTCGGATTGCTAGGTTTTTGAGATTTTGTTGGCATTCCCAAACCAATTTAGAGGTTGTTTTGGGATTTGCAATTGCTTTTATACCAGCTTGACTGTCGGAGAGAATATATATGGTCTTATTGGTATATCCCTTTCGAGTACTCTCCCCTGCTGCAAGGTTTATGGCTATAAGTTCTGCCTGGAAGACAGTTGTATATTGACCTAGGGGTTTGGAGATACTATAGTTGTTGGTTTTAGTATAGACTCCTGCCCCCGTTCCTTCGTCCCAACTTCGCTGCTGCTGTTTTTTGCTTGATTTTAGTCCACCAGACTATGGAGCCATAGGTCAGACGGGGTTTGACCACAGCTTCGTATATCCAGTGTATCATTCGTGGTTTTAACCCCCACGTTTTTCCTATTGCTCTTTTAGTAGCATATAGGGTCTGTTTGCCTTTTGAAATTGTGTTTTGCAGCTGCTTGTTCCACGTGAGTTTGTTATCAAGGGTGACTCCCAGATATTTTACCTCCGTGGTAAACTGCAGTTGTTGGTTGAATAATGTGGGAGCGATGAGCCCTTCCAAGTTGTATTTGCGACTGAAGGTTATTAATGTTGTTTTGGCGGGATTGACCGATAGGCCTACCCTCCTACACCAATCCTCCACTTGGGTTAGAGCTTGTTGCATGAGTTCAGAAATAACTCCTGGATATTTTCCCCTTATAAGGATGCTGATGTCATCGGCATATCCTAGGGTATAGAAGCCAGTATTATTTAGGTGGACCAGTAGGCTGTCCACTACAAAGTTCCACAGGAGGGGTGAAAGTATACCCCCCTGTGGGCAACCTTTGAGGACAGCTGTATACATCGTTTCACCGAATAATTTTGCATGTACAGGACGACACCTTGAAGCATTGATTTTATCCACCGACATAGGGTGTTTTGAACTCCATGACTCGAGGCGCCGTGTACAAGAGATTCAAAGGAAGTGTTGTCGAAGGCCCCCTCTATATCTAGGAAGGCCGCGAGCCCTATTTCTTTGATTTCTAATGTGGTCTCAATCTTCCCAACTAGATGGTGTAGTACTGATTCACATGATTTCCCTGTCTGATAAGCATGTTGGTTTGGGTGCAACGGGAAAAGCGACAGGCACCTTTCCCTGATATGTTTATCGACGAGCTTTTCCAATGACTTAAGTAGGAAGGAGGTTAGACTTATCGGTCTATACGATTTCGCTAGGGTTTGGTCACGCCCCGGCTTTGCCAGAAATGCTACGTTTACCAGCTTCCAAGTGATTGGGATGTATCCTAAAGCTATGCTGGCTCTGAATAGTCTTAGTAAAAGCGGGGCCAAGGTCGTAAAACCCTGCTGAAGCAGGGCTGGGTAGACACCGTCTGGTCCTGGTGATTTGTAGGGTTCGAAAGAGTGGATCGCCCATTCCACACTATTATAAGTTACTATTTGGTTCGCAATCCGCCAGTCGTCTTTGTTAGCCCTGAGAAAAAGGGAGTTGTCATCCAACTGGTCTGTGCGCTCCGATGTTATCGTTGATCCAGGAAAGTGAGACCCTAGGAGGACTTCCAGGGTCTCCTTACCTGTTTTTGTTTGGTTTCCATCGGAGTTTTTAAGTGTTCCGATGGGGTTTGTTGGATCCTTGGCTAGAATCTTCTGGAGTCTCGCTCCTTCATGCAAGTTTTCTATTCCTTCGCAGAACTTCCTCCAGGATTCCCTCTTGGCTTTCCTAATTTCTTTGCTATACTGGGTTAGGGTGCAGCGGTATGTGTCCCAATCCCCAGTTCTTTTGGCTACGTTGAAAAGCTTACGTGTCTTCTTACGCAGAATGTTCAGGTTCGAGTTCCACCATTTGCATTTCGCATTGGTGTGTCGTCTCGTTAACCTGCAACTCTCTTCGAAGGAGATTTTTATTGCGGCTTGCAGTTGATCCGCTGCAGCCTCCACACAAAGTGTAGTTTTAATGTGTCTGGGAATTTCATTCAGATTGATGGTCAGGCACTCTCTGTAGAAGTCCCAGTTTGTTTTTCTCGGATTCCGATACAGTTCAGTTGGCTTATCAACTTTATCGATTTCCATACTTATGTATCTGTGGTCCGATAGCGATGGTTCGGGTAAAACCCGCCAATGGCGGACGTTAGGGGATACGTTGAAGGTGGCTAAAGTAATGTCAATGACCTCTCTTCGACGTGTTGTTACAAAAGTGGGCTCAGTACCCTTATTTAGAATTTCAAGGTTTTCTTTGATTATGAAATCATAAAGATACTCACCCCTTTTGTTCGTATCGGAACTTCCCCACTCTGTGTGGTGAGCGTTTGCGTCCGCTCCGATGATGAGCTGCGGTGTATGTGGTCCGCTGCTAGTTAACAGTTCCTCCAGCTCTTGAGGTGGTGGAGGCGTCTGTGAATCGTATGGGAAGTATGCGGCAGCTAGGATGAGCTCCCGATTACTACTCCCATTTATCTTCACCGCTACTAGGTCCCTGGAAATGTGGTTGTATAGTGGCAGTATGTTAATGTTAGGTTTAGTATAGATGCAGGTCCTGGCGTTGCCAGAAGCTATATCATATATTAACTTACCTCCGGTGGTTCCTAAGCCGGCTACTTTGCCCTTATACAGCCAAGGTTCTTGGATAAGGATTATATCCAGACCCTCGGCTGCGATGAGGCGGCTTAGTGCTGCGGTTGCAGCTTTATTGTGCTGAAGGTTGATTTGGACCACCTTCAGCATCATTAGGCCGCTTGGATATCGCCTTGAAGGTTATCTGGTTTAGGCCAAAGTAACCTGTGTGGTCTCTGGCCTCCAGCGCCTTCCGGCTAGTTTCGTCGATCCAGGCGACCAGATTCAGTCCGGTTTTATCCTTCGTGGATGCGACGACATTCCATTCCTCGGTGTGCAGCCCCTGGTTTTGGGTCTTGAGGAGCGTCAGGATCTGCTTCGGATCCTCCGTACCAACTACGTCCGTATTCGGAATCCGAAACATTATTTTGCTGGTTTTGACCAATTCCCTCGCATCGCCCACGCGAAGGATTGCTCCCTCCCATGGGTTGATGAAAGGTATTGTGACCTTCAACCAGTGCTTGGCTTCCTGATTAGCGCAGGTTACATAAAGGACGCCCTTGTCCGGGTAGCTATTGGTGAAGAGTGGGGCCTTGGATGGCTCACACTTAAAAACCTCTGTCACGATAGCCCGCTGAATGTCCTTTGCCTGCTCAGTGGTTAGTTTTTCAGCTGGGTAACTGTCCAGAACCACAGCCATTTTGAGGGAGCAGAGGGCTTCCTTAAAAGTACTCCCTGATGCTACTCCTGATGGTCCGGGCTTCGTCGATGGAGTTTCTCTGTTCCCGGTGTTCGGTCGTTTTCTCTCTGCTCCTTCTGCGGGAGATTGGGACTCTGGTTACTCGGGTAACAACCTACAGCCTTGATGGGCAAGGACCATGGTCCCCTGGGCACACCCATGCCTGAGGTACACTATTCGCTGAAGACTTCTCTATAGCAGTTGTGATCCTCCTTCGGCCTCACATAAACACTTAGACGTGCATGTCCCAGGCTCGTTGAACCTGTTGTGACTACTCGTCTGCTTAAAGTAGACTCGTAGCGCTGCTCAGGTATGTGGTGACGAAACTCACCAAAGACCTGTGTTCCACTACACAGCCGCGCTGTGTCAGAGGGACCCAGACCACCCCCCCTGCGGGAAAAAGATACAGACAAATGGTTCAGAACAAAAATAACTACATAAAACTTCTTTTGCAACCAAATACAGTCAAACCTGTCTAATCGGACCACTGACGGGACCGATCAAATTTGGTCCGATTAGCAGGTGGTCCGATTACTAAGGGATGCCAGAAAAGTACAAAAAATTAAGGAAATAATTTTTAAACGTTATTCATGAACATTGGTCTTGTACAAAGGTCACCTATGTCCTATGCAATTTAATGTTTTGAAACCGCTCAATACCGTAACTGCTTTGTGATTGTTTTAACCAGCTTCCTTATTATAAATCCTCCTCCCCACACTCACTTTCACCGAAATTTTGAATATTCATCAATATTTTACAAAGCATTTCTATGATCAAAGTCATGGTTAATGATTCAATCAATCATCCCTTTAACTTCACTTGCATCTTCTCATCGCAGAAACTCCAGAATTGTCTCAACACTTCATCGACCCAACACTGCAATGGTTGATGCTGTCTACAAAATTTCCCGTGGTCATGGGAAATAATATAGCTCATTGTATTTGGAACTGAAGTGAATGTAGTAACGAAATTTCTAAGATTTTTTTTTATTCAACCAAATGTCTTGCCACGTTGCCTGTCTGTTAGTCCGTTTGGTGAAATTTCCTCGTACTGCTCAAGTAATCAGTAATCAATTTGAAGTTTCGGTCTGATTTTGGAGATTTATCTAGTGGTTGGTCCGATTGTGGAGGTACGTCTAGTACTGATCCATCCAATTGGATTCGCCGATCGTGGTCCATGGTCCGATTAAGAGGTGGTCCGTTTATAAAGGTTATTTTGTATGAAAAACCAAATAAAATTGACCAAGGGTGGTCCAATTAAAAGGTGGTCCGATTATAGAGTGGTCCGATTAACAGGTTTGACTGTATAATACATTCGAAATTTATTGTAAAATTCGGTGCTAGACTATTTCTGCTCCAAATATTATGTTGCATTTTTCGTTCTTAAACCATTTGTCTGTATCTTTTGCCGTAATTGAAATAATCGCTAAAACTCAAAAATGCCCCTCTTACCCCTTTTTTTTAAGGTTGCGTACCTCAAATCGGGAAGGACTTTTTTCACATATTCAAGAGCCATCCCCAACCATCTTGCAAAAATCCAAAGATGTTTGAATTTTTTTTTGAATTTTCTTAGACAATAATTGAACATACTTCGGCCGTCCGTCGATTGGGCTGTAAAAACATCGACCATCGGACCAAAAACATCGATGTTCGATGCTCATCCCTAGTACAAGTCCATTTAGTCATGTTTTAAGATATTGAAGGGTTTGCGTTTTGATCAAATATAAAGTCATAATAGAAATTTATTAATGAAATTGTGTTTCAAAAATGAGTAAACATTTTCAACCTTATGTATTAAAATTGTTTAGTGAAAATAGTTGTCCAGGGAATGTAGGGGATTGCATTTCTTGAATTGTTTTGCAAACGATAAAAGTCACAGCAAAATATTGTAAGAATAAATTCAAGAAAAGTTTCGTTTTATAAAATTTCGTTTTTATAAATAGATACCAATTTCGGCGAAAATTGGTTATTTTTGCGAATAGGTGCAAAATGAATTTGTCCTTTTTCGCGAAAAGTTAATTTTTCTCGAGAAAAAATTAATTTTGGCAGATATTTATTTGTCATCTGAGATTGATTATTAAGAATAGAGATATTTGTAAATTAATGGAGTTCGCTGAAACACAAGCACGATTGCTTGCCAAACACTGAGCAAGCTGTTTAGTCGCGGGCTAGATTAATGAGCTTTGTTTTTCGTTGTTCGGTGAGCCTCGAAGTTGAAACGAAAAATACATACAAAAAAAAAAATAATTTCGTTTCTCATTCTAATTTTTAATATTTAAAATTAGTTTTTACGAAATTCCTGTTTTTTATCTGCGAAATTTCCGTATCTTTAGTTACGATTTATTATTAGATCGATTTCTTTTGCCTTAAATTATCCTACACTCAGCAAAATTATTTAGACTTTTATTCTAAACTTAAGCGGTTGATTTAAATTTCGATAGCTCTACTCAGTGGCATAGATAGCATTTCGGAGTGGGAGGGGATCATTTTGCAAGATCGCGAATACTTTTTCCGTTATAAAATTTGGAATTTCAGAATGAAATTTTCAAAATAGCAACACTGGCAATTTTGGTGCAAAAAAGAAAACATTTTATCTAAACAAATTCATGGAAATATTGAACGCTCCGCAAAAATTGTGAAACAACATCAATAATTTTTGACTCTTTTTTACGGTGACAAATTCTTTCAAACGCGAATACATCAAACATTTCTTGGGCGACCATCACGTGCATATCAGACATGGTGAGAATTAGGCATTGGAGAAATATGAAGTCAAGGCGGTAGGCACTAGTAGGAATAAGAACCATCAATTGAAAACCCAGTTAGGAAGCGCGAAGTTCAAGCTTAATAAGGAGGAAAAAAGCGGAATAATACTCGATAACGTGCCCTTAATGCGAGGAGGTTTTCGTAGGTCAAACACGTCGATTCGAAGGAACTCCAATAAGTTTTGTATCGAGATAAATAGTAGAAAAAGGGCATGAAATTTGGTTCGACGACGTCTGGGCTGGCCAGACCCCAACGAGTTTTTCTTACCTATATTTTTTCGAATTGACCAGCTACGAGTACGTGCTCGTGCTTTCGGTTAATTTCAAGCCTATATAGAGGCTTTCGGCAGGTTGACGTGCGTTACTCTACTGCTAAGATAGGTTCGCATTTTAGTTATGTGGGGTCTCTGTAGACCCCGCCCGTGATTCTACGTAGCAACTATTTTCTATTCACTCAGGATTCTTTTTGCGGTTTTTGTAAAAAAAAAATGCGTTCTAAATCATAAAAATTGAGTATTAGACACTCGGATCACGCCAGAGTACACATCTTACAAGACTTTTCATGACTCTGACAGCGAGAAAGATAAATTCAAAATATATAGTAGCCTTTGTCTAGTTCAGGCGAGACTGTCGATCGAGAATGTCCCGAAAATTATGCAAAGATGCGATATTCGCCCAAAATCTAAGGACAAGAAGAGTATTAAGATTTGTAATAAAATTATTCGTAAGGCTCACTCAACGGAAATTGTGTATTGTTTGTCATGTCAACTTAAGGAATATTTCGTTTTTATTTTTGTGCACGACCCCAAATTGAGACATTGTCATTTTTTTATGTTGATTATTCGCTATTTTCTTTTTTATTACATGTTTCTCGTTACTGTATTATCAGAAAATATAATTAGTTTAGCTGGGAGTTGAAAGTTTTGTTCAATGTTAGTATATTAGTGAAGCTCCTTATAAATATTCAGTATATGAGAGGTTTTTTCTTAAAATGATCCTAATTATGTATTGATTTAATGTTTTGATGACAATAAATATTTTTCCTAATTACTAATATGTCTTTTCTCATAATCTTTAATAAAATCTCGTAGAAGGAAAACTCTACTGTTTTTAATTAAAACGATCGAAAAAACATACCCAAAAGGAAAACCTACAAATGTCACAACAGCAAGTATATAAATTAAGTAGCTTGCTTAGGAGCAGCATCAAGAATCTATACAGGGTGTCCGGAAACTGCCGCATAACGAATCGGATTATGATTCCTCAGTTGATTTCCAGCAAAAAAGTTGTACGGAACATACCCCCTCAGCTTAACCCTTTAGCTGCCACAGGCATTTAAACATTTTTGAAAAAATCATTTTTTTGCACGACTTAAAGCCTAATATCTCCAAAGCTAGACCAGCTAGAATAGTGAAATAAAATGATTATTACAGCCAACAACTTTTCCTATAAAATAAAACTAACCACACTACAATCGGATAAGAGGTTTGGTTTTTACAGAGCTTCAAAGTCAAATTTGAGTGATTTGACCCAAAAACAATCTTTTTTTCCATCTCAATTATCTCCAACTTCTGCCAAGGTGAGGTGCTTGTACGATTCTTTTAAAAATTGGCGCATAGTCTTACAATCATATCTTATGAATATGAAATTTTATGTTTTTAATAATAAATAAATAAATAAATAAATTCTTACATCATTTTAATCTAGCTCCATTACTTCTAACAGTTTTTATACGTTAAGTGTAGAAAACTAGGGTTAATTTTAGCTCGAATTCAATACAATTTAATTCACACCGCCCCTAAAGATCTGCAATTGGTAAAATCTATTCGAACTATGTCTAAGTCGAGCCAAAATTAACCCTAGTTTTCTGCACTTCAGGTACTAAAACTGTTAGAAATAATGGAGCTAGAATAAAATGATGTATGAAAGATATGATCGTAAGACTATGCGCCAATTTTTAAAAGAATCGTACAAGCACCTCACCTTGGCAGAAGTTTTCGAAAATTGAGATGGAAAAAAAGATTGTTTTTGGGTCAAATCACGCAAGTTTGACTTTGAAGCTCTATAAAAACCAAACCTCTTATCCGATTTTAGTGTGGTTAGTTTTATTTTATAGGTAAATTTGTTGGCTAAAATAATCATTTTGTTTTGCTCCTCTAGCTGCTCTAGCTTTGGAGATATTAGGCTTTAAGTCATGCAAGAAAATGATTTTTTCAAAAATCTTTAAATGCCTGTGGCAGCTAAAGGGTTTAGCTGAGGGGGTATGTTCAGTACAACTTTTTTGCTGGAAATCAACTGAGCAATCATAATCCGGTGCGTTTATGCGGCAGTTTGCGAACACCCTGTATAGGAAACTAGACTGGGTAACATTGGAAATGTATCATGCTACGAACCCTACGCTCCCCGCGTAAAAGTTCAAGCAAAATTGTTCAAACCAGGTAACGAAAATTGTTGCCAATACTAACTCCTCGAAATATACTCAGCATTTTTTTATACCCTTCACTCGTAGAGTAAAGGGTATATTAACTTTGTCATGAAGTTTGTAACGCATCGAAGGAAGCATCTCCGACCATATAAAATATGTATATATATGATCAGCATGACGAGCTGAGTCGATTGGGCGATGTCCGTCTGTCTGTCTGTCCGTCTGTCCGTCTGTCCGTCTGTTGCTACGCGTTTTACTCGGCCAGTTTAAAAGCTATCGAGCTGAAATTTTGCACACATGCTTGTTTTTATTGCAGGCAGTTTGTATGTTCGAATCGCTAAAATCGGACCGTGGGGTCATGGGGCTGCCATACAAACCTAACCCCCCCAATTTGGTTTTTCTAAGAAAAACTTTTTCATGCGTGCACCAATTTCAACCAAATTTCACACAAATGTGTTTCTATTGATAAGACAAAACATATGTAAGAATGGATAAAATCCGACTATGGGGTCATGGGGCTGCCATACAAACTTAATCCCCCAAATTAAGTTCTTCTAAGAAAAAATTTTTCATTTGTGCACCAATTTCAACCAAATTTCATACAAATGTGTTTCTATTGATGCCACAAAACATATGTAAGAATGGTTGGAATAGGACTGTAGGGTCATGGGGCTGTCATACAAACCCAACCCCCCAAATTGAGTTTCTCTAAGAAAAACTTTTTGATTTGTGCACCAATTTCAATCAAACCTCATAAAAGTGCATTTCAGTTGATGCCACAAAACATATGTAAAAATGAATGGAATCGGACAATGGGGTCATGGGGCTGTCATACAAACCCAACCCCCCAAATTGAGTTCTTCTACGAAAAACTTTTTTATTTGTGCATCACTTTCAACCAAAACTTGTAAAAGTGCATCTCTATTGATGCCATAAGACATGTGTAAAAATGAATGGAATCGGTCTATGGGGTCATGGGGCTACCATACAAACACAACCCCCCATTTTAGATCTTCTAAGAAATATTTTTTCCACACCAATTTCAAAACAACTTAATGCGTTCTTGTCAAAACAAAAGAAAATTAAAACGAATGGAATCATACTATGGGACCATGCTCCCGCATCCCCCCAATAGAGTTTTCTGAGTAAATATTCGTATTTTCCCACTTAACCAAAAACACACAAATATTGTTTTATCGACGCCACAGAAGGAAAAGAATGGGGAAGGATTGAACACAAGTCATATGTTCGCCCAAAAAAAACTTTTAGCCCGAGGAGAGTGAAGGGTATTCAAATTTCGGCCGCGCCCGAAATTAGCCTCGGTCTCGTTTTAAATTTCGGCAGGTTTCTAAATTTAGTTGGTGCTACCAACCATAACTTCATTTTGCGACAAGCGTAAACTATCCTGGTCATTGCAGAAATTTCAAATCCATCCTCGAATGTATTACTGAATTGTACTTTTCAAATATTGTTTAGTTTACAGCTCATTTTATATATGTATATAGGTAGGTCTTGGTATTACCTATAGGACTCATACATACATTTTATACAATAGATAAACTTAAAGCATTCTATAGCCAGTGTTAACGACCATTCTACAAGTCTGCTTTTTATGGATAAATATGTACGAATAACCGACACATAGTAGTAGTCATGTAGTTAGAAGGCAATATGCTTTCAATAAAGTTATAGCCAATCTCAAATGTTTTTTTTTAACAAAAAATACTATTTGTCTCCAGTCCGAAAAAGGAAATGAAACAAATTTATCCCCCTACATTTTATTGTCCAATGGCAATGACTCACATCGATTTTTGATAATATCCGATAAATGTTTCCCAAAACATTGCGGCACGTTTTCATATAATATGGCGTGCCCCAAACACATAATTCAGCTGAGCCGAGAACCCTCGCCCTTCAATTCATGACAATTTCTTTTCTTCCCCCATTCGATTGAAGATTATTATCGCGGATTTCATCCATTTAACTACTCGTAACAACAATAAATTCACTTGAAGTAAATTAAAGCAAAGCCCATATCGTTTACAGTGCCAATTAAGCACCCCGGCCAGGACTGACCGCAACCTTGTATATGACGCAATTGAACCAAACCAGCAGTTAATTAAGTCATAGGTTTCGTCTTTCACATACACGTACGTACATATTCCGTGTAGGTTATGTGCGGAAGCAGTTCATACGAAGTAAACTATACTGATACTCCCTCGTGTCGTGGGCATAACTTTATTATAAAATTTATCCATAGTCGATCGCAAGGGTACAATACAAACAATTTTCCAGTCATAGCCTCTTCGGACAGTCCTGCTTCCGCTGACAGTTTTTCTTGTGGTAATTATCAAAAATTGAGCAGTTGGGTTGCGACTGCGAGTATCGAGCAGTTACTATATTTCAACTGGATCGGTTTTCGTATAGTGGATGACAGCCTAAGATACCAATTGGGAATTTTTATGAATTTGTGATAAGAAAGGTTTGGTCACAGTGTTTCGCTTTATGAAAAAGAAAATAAAAACAAGAGGGTTTTATTTAAACAAACCAACATGAACTTATCAATAGATAAATTTCATTTAGGATTTGATGTCGATTAAAGGGGCTTTTAGATGGTACTAAATGAACAAGAGAAAGATAGAAGTTCTATGAACAATTTAAAGGGAAGATTTTATTTCATTGCACAAAGCATTTGAAATTGAGCCAATCCAATTAACATATTTTTTGTATCTGAAAATGAAAGTACATTACGTACTTACTGTATCCGAATATCTATTTAAATATAGTGACCGGGAAAGTTAAAAAGGGGCTATCGTGTAAAAATTCCGATTTTCAGTTTTTTAGTGATTTCCTCAGAAAAAAGTGTGATCTTCCCGATGGTGAAAACCGCAGTTGCCAAAATTAAAAAATGGGTCCGAAAATCGATCTTGAAGTTCGCCATCAAATCATCAAAATTCAATGTAAAATTGAAATTTTGTGTATTTACGAATATCTTTTCAACCGCTAAAGGAAATTTAACCAAATTTTCAACACGTCTCACTCTCTAAGTTGGATATCAACATCATGTCTCGAAGGTTGGGTGATGCAGAAAGCCTTCTGCATAACCTCAATAACGCCGCAAAGGAAGTTGGACTACATATCAACGAAAGCAAAACAAAGGCCATGATGCAATCGAAAACAAGGACGCCAGCAAATTCAAGCATCACAGTGGGGGACCTTAATATCGAGTATTTAGACAACTTCAACTATCTGGGTTGTAACTTATCAAAGGACGCCAACGAAACCGACGAAATTAAGCGACGGATACAACTAGCCCATAAGACATATTTCTCGGTCCTCCCTATAATTAATTCGAAACTTGCGCACAGGAACACGAAGCTCCGCGTGTACAAAACGATCATCCGACCCGTGCTATGTTATGGCTGCGAAACATGGACCCTCACCCAAGCCTCCGAAATTTTGCTAGACCGTTTCGAACGAAAGATCCTTCGGCGAATTTTCGGGGCCGTTCGCGAGCGAGACCAATGGCGTATCCGGTTTAACCATGAGTTGTATCAATTGTACGATGAGCTGGAAGTATCGAAAATCGTGAAGCTTCAACGTTTGCAATGGGCGGGGCATGTACAACGGATGGACGATAATCGCATGCCAAAGAAAGTAATGAGCGCACAACGAATTGACGGAGCGAGGTTGCGTGGACGACCGAGAGCTCGCTGGGAGAACTCCGTAGGTGAAGACGCCCAACAGCTGCTGGGCTTCCGAAACTGGAGGACGAGGTCACGTAACCGTGACAATTGGAGGTCAACGATTCAGGCGGCCAAGGCCCGACGTCGGGCTATCGTGCCACATTGATAATGAAAAGTATATGTCATCGAAAATGTTTCATTTTCATTTTGAACATTAGTAGGTTGAAAAATGCCATCAGTTACGTTTTCTTGATCATCCCGAGTAGTTTTGAGTAACGAACTCATTAAAAAACAAACACTTACCCAGTTAATTTTCATACGTGCCACTACCCTGCGCGGAATAGAGTTTAGGAGAATGAAATATAGATGGATAATGCAAAGGAAAAAATACGGGAATTTCTGTTTTCTAAATTTAAGATTGCGAACCTCCAATCGGTGGGGACTTTTTCCCATAATCTGTGGGTGTTCGAAAGATTTCAACCAAATACTCGACGGACCATCAAAAAAAATGTTCGATAAGCTTCCAATTTCAAATTAAAAACTTGCAAATTAACTGATAATATATATTCGAATTTAATAAAGGCGATATACACACTTCGAGATCGATAAATCAAGTCAGCGGTGTTCTAATTTTGTCCTTCCTTGAAACCTCGTATCGAACGGTTGAAACGTTATTCAAGTTCAAGGTTAAATCTAATACGAATCTAATACATGAGTATGTATTTAATGTGAAAGTATGTACATACATATTAGCAAATATCGTAAATGGTTCAAGTATGTGATAATTTTATCTAATATTTCAATTATTTCGTGTTGCAGGACTCTAATGTTCTAATCGGGTCAAATATGTATACATAAGCTGATCAGCTGATAAATGACATTAAATGTAAACAAGTCAAAGTAAACAAATAAAGTATGTATACAATTCAAAGGTGAGTTATTGTGTTAAATTCTAATTCTGATCAAATTAGCTAATATAGCTATTGTTTTTGCAGATATACGATGATGACGATGATGAAGATAATTGGCACAAAGTAGACGAAGTGATGATTAGATAAGTATACGACTATGCGATCCGAGGTGTGCGTGATACTTTGTGTAATGTTTTACTTTTCAGGAACTCTCGGTCGGAACGATGATGTGGCCAGGACGATGAGCAAGACGCAGAAGGAAGAGATTGCGCCAACATGTGCTGGGAAGCGATGAGCAGAGCTTGACTGTGATGCAAGTGGCGATATTGGCGGTGCGGATCAGATAAGTATCCTTGTTAATACATTAGGTGGTGATGCTTTGTGAATTCCTTTTTTTGTCGTTTCAGCTCGTCAATCTCAAACAGTGGGACATCATCAACCATCCGGCAAAAATCCAGCGATGTCGGATTTTTGCCGTTCGATGCCCAAAATTTGGCTTGACCATGACCAGTTTTTCTTGCGCCAATCAGTGATTTGAAAAGGGAGTGAACTGAAACTCAAAGTATCTTAATCTTTATCGCACAGCAGTTTTCAGTTTCTTTCTACCACTTATCTGAGGGACGGGAGGGATGAAATAATCTCTCAGGTGAATTGCGCCGGATTGTGCTATTTTCTCCTTTTCTATGAACATTTTCACTTCTTATTCTCTTCACCAGTGGCGTAACGTACGGTGTTCCATGTGTTCAGTAGAACACGGGCCCCCTACGCCGCAACCAGAGTTGTTCATTTTCATGTAAAAAACAATTTTTTACATTTTTACTGTAAAAAATAGGTAAAATATGTAAAAAACGTAAAAAACACGTAAAAAATGTAAAAAATGGAAAAAATGTAAAAATCCTATTTTTCGTCTTCCAACTGTTACTATAGGTGGTACAGTCTCGTTTGTATTATTGTGCGTAAGGCTGCCGTTTGTGATAAATATTCTGTAAAAATGAACCCAGGAAGACCGTCCACCACCAAATTCAAAGAGCTGAATTTTACTAAGTTGAAGGCAAAAGGTATTTGCAATATTTGCCACAAAGTATTGCAAAACACCGCACGTTCTCGTCTGTCTACACATGGGTAAAATCTTATTTTTTATTTGTTTGTTGTCCGAAAATTATGCCGAATTTTCCTTCAGAAACCGCTGTATAACCGAGTATAAACACTGAAGATGCGGGAGGGGGCCGAGAACGGAGTGTGGAAAGTGCAAACCAAAACATTGTGGAAACTTCTGAAACCGATTTAATTCCATTAATTTGTTGGGCTCTGTTGCTCACGTTCCGTGCAGGCGTACACAGTAAAATAATTCGGGAGGGGTTTTAGGGAAGAGGTTGATGTTGGCCGTGAAGGTTCATCGCCCGTATATATAGCTGTTAAGTGTGACCAAATCACTTGGAAACACTTTGATTCATAGCCGGATCAAAAAATCAAACTGAAATTTTTTTTGTGATATCATCTTCTGAATAGCAGAAAACATCTTAGCAGCACGTTTCCTTGCTCAATGTCGGTTAGATTGCTTGAGGAATTCATCAAATTCCAGGTGCGAAATGTTCTCATTTTTCGGTTATTGAAACGACTGTAGTGAGTAATGTCCTCCTTTTCTATTAATACGATCTACTTACCAAAATATAGAAGATCGTTTGTAATCACTATGTCTATAACTTTATTTCGTAAAAAAAAAATGTCGGAGGGGGTTTGAACCCTTAAAACCCCTACCTAGGATCGAAACTGCCGCATAAACGCGCCGGATTGTGATTCCTCATGTGAATTCGAGCAGAAAAAGTTGTACGCAACATACCCGCAATGCTTAACCCTTTAGTTGCCACAGGCATTTAACATTTTTTGAAAAAAAATTTTCTTTTTTCTTGTACGACTAAAACCTCAATATCTCAAAAGCTAGACTAGCTAGAATAGCAAAATAGGATGATTATTACAGCCAACAAATTTACCTAAAAAATAAAACTAACTTAATTAAAATCGGATAAGAAGTTTGGTTTTTACAGAATTTCAACGTCAAATTTTTGTGATTTGACCCGAAAACAATCTATTTTTCCATCTCAATTTTCTCCAACTTCTGCCAAGGTGAGGTGCTCGCACGATTCTTTTAGAAATTGACGCATAATCTAACGATCATTTCTTTTTTACATAATTTTATTCTAGCTTCGTTATTTCTAACAGTTTTAATGCCTTAAGTGCAGAAAACTAGGGTTAATATTCTAGCTAGTCTAGCTTTTTTTTTGCGGACACCATGTATACAAATGAACGCACACACGATAAAAATGTACTGTCCGGCTACACAGCTGAAACAGTAATCTGTCCTGTATTCGATCGAATAAAACGCAGCCATTATGCTAAGTCATATGTATTTCTGGTGCATCATTAATTACAAGTAATGAACCACACTCCAAATCGGTGACGAATTTGTATATCCGATTCCGATAACAGAAAGTGAAAAAATAGGTATTCGATGTAGTTTTTTACATTTCATTTTTTAAATAATGTAAAAAACTCTTCATGTAAAAAAATGATTTTTTTACATGTAAAAAACTACGTAAAAAATGTAAAGTAAAAAACTCGAACCACTCTGGCCGCAACGTACTTCTTCTTTTTTTTGCCAGAGTCACTGAAAAAAATCAATCCTGGCAAAGGCAACTACTACATAGCGGTTCTATCCAGTCGAACGTAGAGATGAGGAGTGGTAATTTACGGATTGTGATTTAAAATTAAATTTTTGTGAAGTGCTCTTAAGGAAGGAGACTCACCAGTTGGATCGTTTGCACAGTCCAGTTGGCGGCGTTATGGTTTGGGAAGCCATATCCTACTACGGCACTTGTGAACTCCAATTCTTAGACACCACTATGAATGCTAAGTCGTATCAAGGTGTTCTAGAAAAGGCTTTTGCGACATTCGAAAGTCTCTTTGGACCATTGCCGTGAACTTTCCAACACGAGGATGCACCAATACACACTGCCCGTGTCGTAAATTAGTTTATCGAGTCCAAAAATGTTACTCTTTTGAACTGGCCACCATACTCGCCGGATCTAGACATAATAAAAATGTTTGGGGATGACTGGTCAGAAAAGTTTATGAGTCTGGTAAACAGTTTTCAACAAAGACTGGACTAATTGAAGCCATTCAGCAATCATGGGCTACAATATCCCTTGCTTACATCAAAATGTTGTACGATTTTTTGCCTAATAGGATCTAGGAGGTTATTTCAAACGAGGGAGGCTCAACCCATTACTCAAATTGCTGATTTTAATTCAAATTGATCTCAACTTGTATTCTGAACAATAACAAGTTATCCTCACTGCATAAAAATCTAATTAAAATAAGTTTAAAAAAAAGTGTGCTATTCAACTGAAACAGAATTTATGTGTTTTTTCATTGGTGTTTTACAATTTTTTTTTCTAAGAGTACATGTTGGAAAAATTCGAAATTCTTTTCATTTCAAATTAAAGCTAATTAATCAAATGACAAATAAAAAATACAAAATATATGTTGTCTTCATTTTTTTTAAAGATATTAAGAAAATACATTTAATGTATAGAGTGTGCTATTCAAGTGAAACGCAGTGTATATGTATACTTTGTATGCATCCAGCTTCGATGGCTGGTTCACCTGCTTTTTTAGCTTTACATTATCGAGGCTTCAGTGATTGTGATCGTGTGATCTTATCTGCTTTTTGTTGAGGTAATGAGATCAGCATCACGCTCAGCAGTGCTATTTATCCCCATAAATGGGTACTCGTTTAACATCTGAGTGAGATCATAGTCGTGAGTTCGAAAAACACCATGGCTCACGGTGAGATTCCGCTAACTAACTAACTAACCGCTAGACCAGCCAGACTACACATGTTCTTGTTGATTGCATAAATGTTCTTTGAAACGTGTTCGAATTGTCCTTTTTCTTTGTCCAATGTAGGTAAACTCACAATCGTTACATGCAATTTCATATATTCCCGATTTCGCAATTGTTTCACTTTTGTCCTTGATATTTTTTAATTTGTTTGTCACTTCAGGGACGTATGTAAGCGCAACTCTTTTTTCTTGACGTTTTTATGGAACTATAGTTTGGTTTTCTTGAGTCGTCTTATTTTCTTAGATAGAAGGGAAACCAAGTCTTCAATCATTTTTTCACTGTATCCATTCAATATAGCGATGTAGGTACTTAATGTGCTTCGATTCATCCAGAAAAAAAAAAAAAACAGTAAATGCAGACAAAAGATCTAATTGTGAATTGTGGCTAATTGGGAGTTTTCCGCATTTCTCAATAATAATTCTGCTAGATCCTGTAAATTGGTTCAGCCGTTCTTGAGTTTTAAGGTGTAACTAGCACGAATTTACTAGCTTAAAGAGAGCTCGCTTCGCTCGCGTTATTGGCTTCACTCACAACTTGACACTAATTTGAATGCCAATCAATCTGCTAACTATAATTTATTGGGATCGACCTATCGATGGTGAAACCAAAGTGTGTATGGAGACAACGGGGGGGGGGGGGTTAAGCGGTCCAGGCAGTACAACAACAACATACTCAACCCCCTGACAGATTGATGAGACTGCACTTGCCCTTCAACTACATTGGGAGTGTTATCTATGTCAGCACACTCATTTACTCAGTTTTCGCCAAGTGCACTAAAATGTGCGCACGCCACCTACACTGTTAATACTAACCCAGAAACCATAATACAACCAGGTTGACGGTTGTGTCTGACCACTCTGTGCACTGATTGGGAAAGAAGTTCCAATTACCCTTTAAGCAATTTTGTGGCGAGTCCGACGACAACTCAATCGTGTCGCTTCGCCGAAGGATTGGGGAGATATCGACGGATTTCCGAAGTACTCGTAGTACGAAGTAGATTGCAAAATTGCTCTGTTCAACATCCCGGTGGACGGTTATCTCCCACCCTATGCATTAATCGGGAAAGAGGGTCCGATGACCCTTTAGGTAATTTTGTCGTGAGTTCGACAATACCTGAACCGTGTCGCTCCGCCAAAGGATTGCGGATATATCAACGGATTTCCGAAGTAGTACGAAGCTGATTGTGAAATTGCCGTGACCAACATCCAGGATATATGTACGCAAAAACGTAGTCACCTTGAATACAATTTATCGGAGTTACATTGTATTTGATCCAATGGTAACTAAATATTCTATACATACAAAATGGAATTTAGATTTACCGCCACTTCCTTTGAGACTTTCACAATTTTCTCGGTCTACTCGTATAAACTTTCTTCAGCGTAAGACGGATTAGTCGTGAACAAAAAAAAAATCCGTTATGTGTCCAATCTTCTATATAAAACGAAGCAGTTTGTCGTCAGGATAATCCTAAGAGTTTTTCCTATATTGGAAGTGACGTCATCAAGTGTTGGTAGCCTACCCTACTACAAATTTTAGACAGTCTGCTTAATAGTGTTAGTAGTATTGTTTATGTACAATTTAACAATTGATGTAACAGTTAAGATTTCTCTGGAAAATCTTGACCATAAATTGTTTTCGTTTTAATTCAGAAAAAAAAACATTTGTACAAAGAGATAGCATCATCATTGGCTATAGTTATGACAGGCAGCGTACATACACTGAAAGAAAAAGGTGCCCTGAAGCAATGAAATTGTTCATTAAAGTATTGAATATTTACACCGATATCCCACCGAAGACATCTTTCATCAGTCTACTGAATCTGATTTTATCAAAACAACGAACAAAAATTTCATTAAAATTATGAACTAATTCACAAAATTAACAACTTTTTCATTGATATAATTACTGAGTTCATCAATTCAAAAAAAAAAAAACTGGCGCAGGCCGGCTTCCAGCTTCATAAGTGTTGACGATATCTATTTTACCTCTGCTCTGGAAAGTCATCAAAAGTTACCTACCTACCTACAGTGGGAATCGATCCCGGGACCCTATGATTTGAAAACATGCGCCCTGCCTACCTACACCAACCAGACTATATGTTACGAAGGTTTATAAAATACGCTTAAAGCGATAGTGACTTCAATATGTACTACTATGAACGATTTCATGTAATTAATGAACAATAACATCAAATTTTGTTTTATTTACTTACTATCGCGGCTAATGTATGGGTTCATAGCCGGAATATACAATGCATAAGATTCTACTGGAAGTTCATTGTGTTCATGATCGCTTTACATTAACTTGAAATTTTGTTTTCGTTATACTAACGACCGGTGTTTCGTAGAATATATGAACTCTGTATTATTTTAAGGAAGAGAAGGTGTATTTACTATGAACTAATTGATCATGGTAATGAAAAAAAATATATACTCCTAGTTCATATTATGATGATTTTTTTCAGTGTAGATAATCGCCTTGAAATCAATATGACCTACGACAATAAACGTATGTATTTAATTTTAATGTATAATTATGGCTCCATACACTACGACATATCATCATATTTCTATCATATCCTTAAGCCGGTTCGGTTTCATTTAGTACGCGTATGAAAATTTAAAGCGAATGAATAGAGTAGGCTTAATACAAAATACTAAATTAACGATAAAAAGAAGGCACTTCGGGGCATGAAATATAGTTTACATCCGTTTCCCATACCTAGCAAGGATATATACAAAATTTAATGAAAATCGGTCCAGCCGTTTCGGAGAAGTTTGGAAAAAAACTTTTTGAGGAGAATTTTATATATTAGAAGACAATAGATGTACTTTCAATCAAAGATGAATCCAATACTCCTGGGTTGTCTAACTTCAATTGGTACTACATAGAGTCGTTTTCATGCTGTCAATCCAGAAGAGTTAGTAAAAAAGCAAGCAAAGAAGCATTAACGATAAATTTGCATTAGAATCAAAATGCCCATTATCGCAAGAGATGTGTTGTCAGATCAGAAATTAATCCATTCTTCTACATACTACTCCTGCTTTGGTTTCTTATCTGAAAGGATTAATTCACCTGCTAATATATCCCCACTGGAAACTTGATGCTACTTACATAGCATCATTCGCCCGGTTGAAGTGATTCAGGAAAATATGCCTAAAGTAAATATTAAGTGATTTGGAAAATGATAGTCAGGCAACAAATTATCCCGACCAGTACATGACATACAATTCGTTTGTGCTATTTGCTGAGTCCAAAAAGCCAAAATGTTTCGAAATCTCGCAACGTATTCAACGTTTTCAACCTGGGCACCGGTAACTCCCATGCCACCACTTTTTACCGCAAAAGTTCCCTTATAAATCACGACATGACCGTTGGACAAAAACTACGAAGTGCCAACAGTTGGAAACTTGAATGAAAAAAAACCGATCGAACCATCGATATCAGGACTATAATTAGGATTATTTGCCTTGAGTGACATTTTTCGAAAGAAAGTGGCTTAGCGAACGTTGACTCGCACTACGTCGAATTTGAAAATCAAAGGACAATGCCATTGTGACCCAGTGATTGTTCCAGAGCTATTAATTAAACCATTCACTTTATCCGCTACTGATTAGATGTTGAGCGGTGACAGTCGAAATCGAAAAGGATTCAATGGAAATTGCAAGACAAATTGTCGAACGTTATACCAGCTTGGGGGTGGGGAGCTTCGAAACGAACGGGAGTCAGAGTGGATACCAATCGTTCGACACGGTCATTTTTTCTGCCTTGTCACCAATGAAATTTGTCCGGTTCGAAGAATCCTTTTTTTTCTAGACCGAAATTGATAATGGATTGGGTGTGTGCCTTTATCTTGTCGGGATGTGGAATCATGTATGCATGTATGTAGGTCGGGTTTTGGAAAGAAACGATTACGGTCATCACCATATCAGTAGATAGCACACAGGAAAATTTTAAAGGGTATTGTACAGAAAAGGTTAATAGTCGGGTCCGGCTGGCACGTCCTAAATAGTCAGAGAAATGTTAAAGCCTGCCTATATGATTTTCATTTTTTATGCACACATAATTTTAATCCACTGATAATCTCTTAATCGTAGAGCATTGATCGTATCGTGTATACTAACAAGGTTCTACTTAGAGATTAATACTCACAAAATGTTTATCCTTTTCCTTTCGTGTGTGGACCCTTTTCCCGAAACGAGTTAAATTGAACTACTTTAAAGTGTACCGGACCTATTTCTTAACGTCGTCCAACATATGTCGTTCGTTCTATTAACACGACAATTACAATAACATTTTTCGTTTGCCCCGTAACAATTTACCACCTGTTCCGGGGTTTCGTTCATATACTTTCGTATAGTTGTAGTCCCGTCTCTGGTCCGTCGTTCTCAACAACGACCGACTTCGTCATTGTGCCGACTTGCCCATTATAATCCGATTACCGTCAAACATCTGTTCGACAAAAGTCTTTGCCCACAGGTACAGGATCGACTGGTTATCACAGGACTTAACAAGGTGCGAGTCTATATGAAAGAGTAAACGAGAAACGTGAAATTGACTTAGTGTTAAATGGGAAAATCGACACAGAGGCTATGGAGGACGTTTAAAGTTATAATCCGCTCCCCATTCTATCCGCTTTCTATCTCTCTTGTAGACAATGTTGTCATAATGAAGTTGTGGAATTTGCTAGGCAAAGCGAGCATTCTGTCTTTGGTGGACTTAATTTTAATGCCTTTTAAAAGCAATAATTGATGAAAGGGTGATGGCTGCTCGCAATTAAATTCGTATAAAAGTCTCAGTTTGGTTTTAGAGTATATGCCGGGAAAATTGCGAAAATTGTTCGACAAAAAAATGTGAAAATTTTATTTTTTGCCGGATTGTTGGGCATGGTACCCTGTTTATAAAAAAATCCGTTCTGGTCGATAAGGATTCCGGAAGTTGCAGAAAAAGGGGAAAAGGGAAAAGGGATAATTTTTGACGTTATTTTATTGATCTTTTCATTTCACAATACCGTATAGAACCGTAGATTCGGAAAGCTCTCTGTAAGTTTCTTGAATCAAAACAAAAGAAAAGTATCGATACAGGCCCTAGGGCTGATTCTCTGTAAGTTCGAAATTTATTACCAGTTGGAAAAATGAATCGACAATGATTTAATGCACCATATCATTGATGAATTTGGACGATATGCAGAGCTTACCGCGGTGAATCAAATCCGCATTTCACAATCGCTGAGCTAAGAGCATTCATTTTTCAATGTTGAATTCGCATTTTCTCTATTTTTAGCAGGAAAAGTGGGTCAAAAAATAAAATCGAAAAAATGAATTACAAAATGAGTATGGAGTTCAAAATTAGTTCAGATAATTTGCATACGAAATCACATTAATTAATTTTCGTAAAAACTCACAGCAAATAGTAGCGTATTTTTTGTCTGTCTTTTCGAGTATACAGGGTGTCCCGCATTGGGTGGTCAATACTGTAAGGGTTAATAGCGCAACTTGTTTCAGCAAGAAAATTACCAATACAATCGGAATATTTCTTACCGTTACCTTGTTATCGCTCTTTTTGTGAAAGTCATCGAAAATCGTGACTTGTCATACAAAATCATGATTTGCAGCCCTCCTGATCGCTTAATCCAAGATTTGATTTCAGTTTCAGAAACTACATAAAATTTACAAAAACTGGAGTTTTTCCTGTTGCCAACATTATCGCCACTTTCAAGATACAGTTACTCAAACTTAATATAAATTTTAAAATAGATTTTTCATCGAAAATTCAAACAGTAATTTCATAACAGTGCTTTATACGTACAATTCTGCAAAGTTGACAAAAGTTGCTTGAACATGTTGGCTTTCTAACGGTATATCACTTTTCATATTTACATTGCAGATTTTTAGAGAAACACGCATTTAATGGTGAAAATCAAGGCTTCAGTGGAATCGCTAAAAATGTTCCCTTTACTCGAAAAAAGACAAACAAAGGCTATTATAATTCGGGATAGAATCTCGCTACATTATTTTGACCAGAACTGTAAGATATTTGAAAATTGTACATTGTTTGGCAAATGCAACGAGTAGAGCAGGACTCAGCTGGATATTCATTGGATGACGATCCAAAGGACTCTTCAGTCGTACCACCTTACGCAAGTTCAGGAATTACTACCGAGCGACTGTCAGAGGAGGATAACATTTTGCAATTGGTTTCTTCAAAAAATCCGGGAAGACCGTGATTTTCAAACAAAAATAGTGTGGGCGGATGAAGCCACGTTTACACGTAGTGGCGTTTTCAACACCCGGAATAATCACATCTGGGCTCAAAGCAATCCCCATGAAACTCGACAATCTCGATTTCAATGTGAGTTTCGTGTCAATGTTTGGGTAGGTCTGGTGGGTTATAAACTTATTGGCCCTTTGATCCTTCCCCCTCGACTAAATTCCTTTCTCGAATTGTTACAAAACGAAATATTGCCCATAATCAATCAGATGCCTCAGCGTGATGAAATCTGGTGGCAGATGGACGGGTGCCCCGCTCAAAATGCGAGACCTACCAAAGAATGTTTAGAAAACGGAAAGTGGATTGGCAGATTTGGGGTAGTTGCGTGGCCTGCGAGAAGCCCCGACCTTACTCCACTAGATTTTTATTTATGGGGTAACTTAAAAAACATTGTCTATTCCAAGCCGATTCCCTCTCGGGAACACTTGCTGCAGCGAATTAACGATGCATGTGACAACATAAAGGAAAACTCTCCTGAAATCCTTCGGACCGTTTCTTCCATGAGCCGAAGGTGTCGAGTCTGCATACAAAATGGAGGAGCCGAATTCCAGCAGCATTATTCCAATTCATCAAACAGACCCATTTAATCATTAGTTTTTATATGTTTAGTTTATTGGTTCTTTCTCGTTTTTAAAACTTTATTTTCATTGCGATACTAAAATGTTAAAAATAAATGAATAAAATTTCAGTTTGAATAATCCGATAAGAAAATAACCTTGATTTTTACCATTCAATGCGTGTTTCTCTAAAATTCTGCAATTTAAATATGAAAAGTGATATACCCTGTGGCGCGGGTCAAGAATAGTGCCTCCGTCTTTCCCGACGTGTCGTAAGAGGCGACTAAAGGGACAGGAGAGAATAAGACTCTCCTGAGTTTCGAACATATCTCTACAATTGTGCGCGCAGCGACTCTGCTTTGTGTGCTCAAGGGTTCAGATATGTACGAAACTTAACAAAAAATTGACCCCTGTGGTTTTTGGGGTTAGAATTATGCCACAGCGTTCCCGGCTTGTCGTAAAAGGCGACTTGAGGGATAGGGTACGTAGGCTTGTAACCCGCGTACTTGAAATTTTCTTTACACTCGAAACATTTAACGAGCCTCGGATACCTCGGACTGATTCATCGGCAACGACTTTTGGCTATAAACAACGGACCACGATTGGGTTTTGGAACGTTCGAACGATGTGGGGCGAGTGCAACAACATGAGACTCACTGAAGTTGAACGGGAAATGACCGCGTATAACATCGCTATATTAGGACTGAGCGAAACAAGATGGCCCGGATCAGGAGCTACTTTATCACCAAGCTCTCATACTGTTTTATTGTACTCTGGAAATGATGACCAAAATGCTCCTCGGCAGGCAGGCGTCGGAATCCTCTTGACAAGGGATGCACGTCGATCCCTTATCGATTGGAAACCAGTTTCCGACCGTATTATCACCGCCCGATTCAAATCCAGAGTACGAAATATCACGATAATTCAGTGTTACGCACCAACCGAACCAGCTGATCAAGCTGATAAAGACGTCTTCTACCAACGACTTGGCGACACCTTTGATAGGGCTCCCAGAGGTGACATTAAAATCATAATGGGGGATCTCAACGCTAAAGTCGGGTCAGATAACCAAGGATTGGAACATCTTATGGGAAATCATGGGTTAGGCGACAGAAACCAGAATGGCGAGATGTTTATAGAGTTTTGTAACTCTCGTCAGCTCGTCATTGGTGGGACTCTGTTTAAACACAAAGATTGCCACTTATCAACCTGGACTTCTCCAAATGGCAGAACTGAGAACCAGATAGACCATATTGCTGTTTCCAAAACGTGGAGAAACTGTGTCCTGGACGTTAGGGCGAAACGTGGTGCTGATATTGGCAGTGACCACCATCTTGTCATCGCAAAAATGCGCTTACGAACGGCAGCAATCCAGCGTCCTAACCGTGCAAATATTTGCCCTAGGTATAATGTGCAGAAGCTCAAAATTCCATCAATCAAGCGTGCGTTCTCCACCGCTTTGCACGAAAAAGCTAATGCACCACCACCAAATGAGAATCCGACAATTGAAGATAGATGGAAAGTCGCTAAGGATTCATTTATTGCATGTGGCGAAGAAATTTTAGGACGATTGGATCGCGGTAGGAGACCATTTATTAGCGACTCTACTTGGTCTCTTATCTCAGCACGCAAGAGAGTTAAGGAGCAGATTAACTCCGCTGCTGACGACTCAGCTAAAGAACGATACAGAGCTGAATACCGTTCGCTCCAAAAAGGCGTTCAGAGGAGTGTAAGACGTGATAAGCGTAACAATATCAACGCACTTGCGAAGGAGGCAGAGGATGCGGCTCTCCGCGGTGACAGTGGAACACTCTTCAAACTTATTAAGCCATTAACTGGCAGATCTTTATTAACGGAACATCCTGTGAAAGATAAGGAAGGTGTTCTGCTCGTTACCGAAGAACAACAGCTAGAAAGATGGAGAGAACACTTCTTAGAGGTCCTGAATAACACTTTCGGGCCTGCAAGTGTATCTTCGTTGCCAGCAGAAGACGTCCCTCAAATAGATGGCATTAGTTCCGGTCCACCATCCAAAAAGGAACTAACAGACGCTATCAAATCAATGGAGGCCGGTAAAGCCCCGGGGATTGATGGAATTCCGACAGAATTTTTAAAAGCGGATATTAACGCTACAGCGGATATTCTTCTTCCCTTAATCCGAGAGTGTTGGGAAACTGAAACTCTTCCCAGTGAGTGGAAAAAGGGCCTAATTATTAAAATTCCGAAGAAAGGTGACCTGAAGAATTGTAATAATTGGCGTGGGATCTGCCTACTTCCTGCAATTTCCAAGTTGATGGCTAAGATTGTTTTAGGACGAATCAAGGAAAAAATCGATAGCACATTGAACGATGAACAGGCTGGCTTTCGCGAAGGGTTCTCCTGTAGCGACCACATTAACACCCTCCGTATTATCATCGAGCAATCCGCGGAGTGGAGATCCCCATTACATCTCATGTTCATCGACTTTGAAAAAGCCTTCGATAGTGTTGATCGTCAGTACATCTGGGATGCCTTACGAAGACGAAATATTCCAGATAAGATAATCTCCATCATTAAGGAATCCTACAATGGAGCCCAATGTCACGTCTTGCATAAGGGCAAGCTTTCAGATCCTTTTGAGGTGCACAGTGGAGTGAGACAAGGCTGCATTTTGTCACCTATTCTCTTCCTTATTGTCATTAGTGATGTACTCGGCTCCGCACTTCAATTACATCGTAACAAAGGTATCAGATGGAAATTGTTTGATCACCTTCAACATCTTGACTACGCTGACGACATTTGTCTTCTATCAACTAATACGGATGATGTCGCTCAAATGACAGAAGCTCTAAATTGCGCAAGTCGTAATGCGGGGCTGAAAATCAATGCAAAGCGGAATTTGTATTTCGGGACAGGCAGTCGAAAAAGTTGATGAATTTTGCTATCTCGGGAGCGTAGTTACAGCAGATGGTGGAGCGGATGCTGATGTAAAATCACGGATAAACAAGGCTAGGGCGGCTTTCTTCAATTTGACTCCTTTCTGGTTAAACAACAATATTTCCAGACGCACCAAACTTCGAGTCTTCAATTCCAATGTGAAATCCGTGCTGCTATATGGCTGTTCAACCTGGAAGGTGACTAAAGAGATTACTGATAAGTTGCAAACTTTTGTAAATCAGTGTCTACGGCGCATCCTGCATATTCGTTGGCCGGAGATCATTTCGAACGACGATCTCCTCACTATAACTGGCCAAGAAAGGATAGGCACTTCGATCAAAAGACTTAAGTGGCAATGGATAGGTCACACCTTCCGAAGAGGGCCCAATAACATCGCAAAAAAGGCCCTGAACTGGAATCCACAGGATTCCGGAGCAAGACGCCGTGTTGGACGGCCAAGGAACACATGGAGAAGATCGGTAACAAGCGAGGCGAAAACGCTAAATCTTACATGGTCACAGCTAGCGCCGTTGGCGCAAAACAGAACGAGGTGGAGAGTAGGCGTAGTTAACCCTTCTGTCGGCACAAAGGTCTGGCCAGACCTTTGACACTATATTTTGGTCATAAAAATATAGAAGATGAAATCGCAGCGACTTCATATTTCATGATATCCTCAAATAATATGTTTAGAAGCATTTTGCAAAAAATGGAAAAAATCGGTTGAAGCTTTGAGTATGTTTTTGATGATTTTGAATTTATAGTGCTTTTTGATACCCAATAGGTCTGGCCAGACCTACAGTTTTTCCCCCCATTCTTTTCTTGAGGTAAAAGGTGCAAATATGAAATTCTCTTAAAATTCTCCTATTTATGATGTAAGAATGTCATTAAAATTCAATTTGTACTATAAACGATAAAAATTTCTCAGATTTTTCTTTGAAAAGCCGTGAAGCTCTGGAAATAAGTATGCCTAATTTCATCACGTTTTATAACTTCACCTAATCAACTGAGATTTGATTCAAGGAAATTCAAACCAGTTTTTTTCCTTTGTAATAGTTAGGAGTTAGTATGAGAGACTTACGAACGTCTTTCTAAATAGATTTGATCAAGAAATTTACGAAAAATTTCGAATGAAATGATTTTCGCGCTTGAAAATTCCCTATTTCTTTCCACCTACTTCCCTAAATCTGCAGACTAATATCGAGGTAAAATCTACTAACAAAGCGCCAAATATTTGCCCAAAGATATTACTATTGAAAAATGCGAACAAACCTCCTACTAGATATATGCCATGAAAATAGAAAAGCAAAAAGAGATGAAAATAAGGGAAAAATGTGTTTATAATAATACAACCTCAAAATATGTCCACTTAAAACCGTTACTAGTGTAACTACAAAAATGATTTTAATACTTTTATTGTTTAAAAATTGCAGTGAGGAATTGATAGAATGATTCTACAGATAAAAATTTCACCTTTTCTAAAAAATAAAAATTTTTTCTCAGTAGGTCCAGCCAGACCTATTGGGTATAGAATATGCATATTGTAGTAGGTGCCGACAGAAGGGTTAATGCCCTATGCCCCACAAGGGGTTGACAGGAACTAGAGAGAGAGATATACCGTTGGAAAGCCAACATGTTGAAGCAACTTTTGTCAACTTTGCAGAGTTGTATGTATAAAGCACCGTTATGAAATTACTGTTTGAATTTTCGATGAAAAATCTATTTTTAAATTTCTATTAAGTTTGAGTAACTGTATTTTGAAAGTAGCGATAATTTTGGCAACTGGAAAAACTTCAGTTTTTGTGAAATTTTATGTAGTTTCTGAAACTGAAATCAAATCTTGGATTAAGTTATCAGGGGGGCTGCAAATTATGATTTTGCATGACAAGTCACGATTTTCGATGACTTTCACAAAAAGAGGGATAACAAGGTAACGGTAAAAAAAATTCCGACTGTATTGGTAATTTTCTTGCTGAAACAAGTTGCGCTATTAACCCTTACAGTATTGACCACCCAATGCGGGACACCCTGTATATGCGCGGACTGGTCCTCTATGAAATGGTATATGGTCAAAGGCCAGGAAATAGTAGCCAATATTTGCTACTATTAAGGATTTTGAAGTTGTCTGCCACCCCTTTAGCCCCACTGTCCAGGAGGCTGACTACCGTTTTGGGGCATCTCCAATCGTGAAATTTGCGAAAATGTGTAACAGAATGGATAGGAAATAGTTGCAAAATGAAAATAGCTGTCTACTGCGCTTCCCAAGCACAAATGATTCACACGATACATTGGGTCAGGTTCTAAAAAGGAACAGTTGCGTATGTTCCGCAAACATGTTTGCCATTCTGATCCCCTAATTGTTATTTTGCGGATCAGGAGTAATCTCCGGTTTATTTCCTTTGTCTGCTTTGTGAAATATGTTACTTTCCGTTAACATATTTCACAAAGGCACTGGAGATGATTTCCGATTCGCAAAATGGCAGTTAGGGCATCAAAATGGTAAACATGTTTGCGGAACATACGCATCTCTTCCGTTACCGAGACGCACACTTTGAGGCCGTGTAAACTCTTTATAGACCAATGAAGAAGAAAAAGAAGGAAACGAAATATCTGAAAATAATGGGGACAATTTGATTTTTTATAGCTAGCAGTGGCGTGGGCAATTTAGTGTTTGGGGCTGGTTTAATACTTTTTGGCCTTTTCATTGGTTCGAGTATTCAACCGCAATGCACTGGAATACACACTATTTACAATGTTGCATTTAAACGAATTTATACCACGCCACGCTTTGCAATCCCATTTAAATGTACTTTTCGCAATAGTGTAAATTTTAATGCTGTTGGTATAAGTTATGCAACAGGAACGTGGCTGATTAATTAATTTTTAAATTTCGTATTCATTGCCCCCATTTTTCCGACGCCCCTTCTACGAAGTTACAGCATTAAGCTGCGCATGTGCATGATTTTGTTTACATTTAATTTTCCATATAAAATTCGTATGAGAAATGTCATCGAAGTTACAAAATCAAGAACGAAAAGACGTTTGACGTTTATCAAAACAAACACACGCAAAATTTGCGCACAATATTAAATTTTATAATTTGCATTAAATTCATAAGATTTATTATTAAATTAATTATTTTATGATTCATTTACTCGTTCGCTTCATCGGTAAAAGTGGTTTCGTGAATCGGTTTAGTGAATAATCATAAATTTGTTTGAAAAGTTTTTGGTGGTTTGCATTTTCTACCTGCCGCTCGGGCGGTCTTTGTTCTTTGTTTTCATATGGTCCAGTAGTCATTTCAACTCGGCTTAACTGAGTTATCTGGGCATAGATTTTCATACAAGCATATAGCGCAGTGGTAGCGTGTACGACTCACGCCCGTGAGGTCCTTGGTTCGAATCCCAGTTTTTACAATTTTTTTTTCTTTTTGCATTTTTTCTTTTTTTATTAATTTATTAGTTTAGTTCTTGAATTAAAATGAATTGTGTTTGCCAGCAATTTTACAAAGTTCAAATTGACGGTCTATCTCAGCTCGTTTCGTCGTTGCAGAGCCAACTTAGCAAGCTGAGATCCCTTATGAAAACTGTAAATTGTTGTGAAAACAATTCCAAAATATTGCGAGATAGAAACGTAACTTTAAAAAATAAGAAGAGTAATATAGGGAAAGACACTAAGAAAAAAACTAAAAATATTATTTCAATATCTTCTGAGCAATCTTTCGTTAGCGATGAAGCGGGGACTTCCACTGTTATTTCAGATTCATCTTCTACAATTCCTTCCAACGTTGACAAAAATCAATTTCCGATTGATAAATTTGTCACAGTTCGTAAGAAAGGGAAACATATTAAAAAACCTTCTCCTGTTGGTGATGTTATTCCCAAAAAGAGTGATAATAATAATAGGCGACACAAAAGAATCTTCGGTATCGATCAAGCTAATGATTCTCTTCGAAGTGTCCCCAGTTTCAAGGTATTCCATGTTTCTAAGCTACATGCTTCGGTAAAAGCAGAACATTTAAAGGAATATGTAATGAAAAAGCTTAATTTAACAGATGACAGCTTTCTTTCGGTTTATCCTCTGATAAAAAAAGATTGTGATATATCCAAATTAGTTTCAATTAGTTTCGGTTTGAAACTTCCTCATGAATATTCGAAGCAAGTGTTTTGTGCCAACTTCTGGCCCAAAGGCGTCAACATATCACCCTTCAAATTTTCAAAAAACGACAAACGCCAAAACAGTGTCCAGCAGAACACATAATTTCCAATTCATTTTTCTCCGTCTATTATCAAAATGTTGGCGGTCTTCGTTCAAGAACAAATGACTTTTACCTTGCAGCTTCACAAGAAGATTATGCTGCCATTTGCTTAACCGAGACTTGGCTTCACACAGACATTTCAAATGAAGAACTTTTCATAAGAGACTATGATGTCTATCGTCGCGACCGTTATGAGGCTTCGACTAAGAGAGGAGGTGGTGTTTTGGTAGCTATCAAAACAACATTCCCATCTCATGAAGCTGAGCTTTTTCATAAGGACGTAGAACAGATATGTGTTTCTATCAATGTTTCTCGCAGCGAAAAAGTATATATTTTTAATAGCTATTTACCACCTTTGAGTTCAGTTGATGTTTATAACAAACATGTATATAATATCTCCAAGCTATTTGCATCTTTTGAGGAAAAAGACAAATTGATCGATGTTGGGGATTTCAATCTTGGTAATATAAGTTGGTACTGGAACGACGACGAGAAAAAAATTCTGCCGCGTGATTTACATCTTGAGTGTGAATCTGTTCTAACAGATTGTTTGTTTGCAATGGATTTGATGCAAATGAATCTTGTTAAAAATTCGATTGGTAGAATTTTAGATCTAATTTTTGTTAGTACTTGCTTGAATGCTTCTGTAATTAAAGTAGATAAACCAATTTTGCCCAATTCAATCCATCACAGTGCTCTTCTTCTTGAGTTTGTTTTTTATGATTACATTGAAGAAGAGCCCGAAGTTATTCCTACTAGAAATTTTCAAAAAGCCCAATTTGAAAAACTAAATTCAACATTTTTTAATATGGATTGGGCTCCAGTTATATCGAATAGTAATCTTATTGAAAGTTATACAATTTTTAATTAAATTTTAAATAAATCTATTCGCAAGTACGTTCCTTTAAAAAAGAACAAAATAAAAGCAAAAAATCCTTGGGCTACCAAAGAATTGTTCAAACTTAAGAGAGCAAAAAATAAGGCCCATAAATTATACAAGAAGTCATCCTCTCTTGCCAATAAAGAAAATTTCTTTAGATTGAGAAGAGAGTATGAATTAATGAATAAAAATCTTTACAAACAGTATATTGCGAGAGCTGAAAATAATATAAAGAATGACAGTAAGACATTTTGGAATTTTATAAACAGAGAGCGTAAGAATACGGGAATCCCAAAAAATTTAGAATTCAATGGCAATTTTTACAAAGATGTTCAATCGGTTTGTGACGGATTTGCTAGATTTTTCAGTTCAGTTTACAAAGTGCCAGACTCCGTTTCATCAGAAATGAATGCTAACATCAATGGAAGTCAGAGTGCATTGGTCCCTCGGATAGCTCAGGAGGACCTTACGAGTGCTCTTGAGATTTCTGAGGATGACCTATTGAATGCTATGCGTGATCTTGATGTTAGTATTCAGGCCGGACCTGATGGCATTCCTAATATATTTTTGAAGAATTGCATGCAATCGTTATGTCCTCCTTTAGCCTTTATTTTTAATTTGTCCTTGACTTCAGGTGTTTTTCTTGATGAATGGAAAGTTTCATACATAACGCCTGTACACAAAAAGGGTCCGAAGCATCTTATTGATAACTATAGAACCATAGCTAAAATATCTGCAATACCGAAGTTGTTTGAAATGATTATTAAAAATAAAATAGATGTTTTAATTAGCCGTTTGATATCGCCATGTCAACATGGATTCCTGAAAGGAAAATCAACTTCAACAAATTTGGTATCATTTACTAAATTTGTTGCTGATGGTATCGAGCAGGGAATGCAGGTTGATGTGGTATATACCGATTTTTCGAAGGCTTTTGATAGAGTAGATCATAATATTTTACTTACAAAACTAGAACATTTAGGAATACAGTCAATTTTTCTAAGCTGGGTGAGATCCTATCTAACGGATAGGACTCAGTTGGTGAAGTTAAATGGCTGTATATCAGGCACGTAGCCAGGGGAGGGGTCCATGGGGTCCGGACCCCTCCCGAAATGTTTTCAATTATAACGGAATTTCTAGTGATTACAGTATAAAATATCAAAATATTCAGGTGGTAACATATTTTTCTCTATATTCTGTGGGACTGAACATCATAAAAAATATCCGACATGGAAAATTTATTGGTTTAAGGGAGGTTCTCTTTTCAAAACTAGACAAATCCGAATATCAATACACACTTCTCTGAACACAACCCTTCAAAATAAATTGCGCGGAATCTATGCAAAAAATGTCTGTTGTCGAAAATTATTATTCACTCTGATTTTATTTATTGGACGTATGGACGTGTTTTCATGCGAGCTTGGAACTTTAAACTTTCCGCTGCGCAGGTTCTGAGCATTGCTTCAAAAATAGAGAATGCTATAAAATAGTCTTTAAACAAGGCTTTTTTTTACAAGGAAACAATTTCTTTGAAAATTTTGACTAACATCAATCGTGAAGGTACGTGATGACTTGTGTTTTTTTTATAAAAACAAAAATAATTACGTGCAATTATCGGCCCTTTGGGTCGAGTGAAAGATAAGCTCCCAAATATTTTGCGCATGGCGATTGTTGGACTCAACGGAAACTTAGCTCTCGCTCGGCTAAGCTAATCGCGGAGATATAAAGGTACATGCAGCCCGTAGATAAAGATAGATAAGAATGAATTGAGAGTTTTCATCTGTTACTTTTATTGAAAAACGGAATATATACGCCTGTTTTAATAGTCTGTGTAAGTAATAGTTATGTAGTTAAGCCTTTTTGTATGACCAAACGCTCAAGTTTTAACGAAGCAAAACAATTTTAAAGATACAAATGGTAAAAATTAGTTTTTCTAATTAGTCTCCCCTACACGACTGTATGCATATTCGCCACCTCCCGACAAGCTTTTGGATATCTTTTTCGTAAAAATCTCGCGGCTTTTCACGGACTCATTCTCGCACAAACAATTTTACTTCTTCATAGCTTTTGAAACTTTCAATTGAACTTTCTCCATTCGTTCAATGCTGTAGAAGATGTGTACAAACTTCCGAGCGACAGAATTTATACTTAATATTCAGAGGTTTTAGCACTCATCTGCCTGAGATTTTCGGTAGCCTAGTTGCTCATGAATATTTTCCCAATACTACTTACGTTTATGCCCAACTCTCTAGTCATGTAGCGTACACTACTTCGTCGGTCTTCCACAATGATTTTTTCAACGGTGGCGGCGTTTACGTTTTCATCGGTGACACTAGGTGGCTCGCATGTGGCAACTTTCCCTCAACTTTTCGGCCTTTTCAAAACATTCATACACATGGGTCTTAGAGAGGCACTCATTCTGGAACTTCTCTAGTGCTTTTTGATAAGTTTCCGCGGATTTTATATTTGCTTTGACTAAAAAACAAATAATGATGCGTTCTGCAAGAGGCACTGGTACATCCTTTTCACTCATGATGGTTATAATTACACTATAAAGTCAGTTTAGGCGGTTCCAGCTATTCTCAACGTTTCATAACATACTAGTCTAATATTTAGTGTATCCACTTTTTCAACAATAAATTTGTCGCGCGTCTGAAAATTCCATTGGACCCCTCCCGAAACAAAATCCTGGCTACGTCCCTGCTGTATATCCCGCTCTGTTATAAAGTGCTCGTCAGGGGTTCCGCAAGGAAGCCATTTAGGACCACTTTTCTTTTTAGTTTTCATAAACGATATCATCCAAAATTTTAAATTCGTGCGTGTATGGCAGTATGCCGATGATATGAAAATCGCTATGAAAATACGCAACATTGATGACTGCCTTAAGTTGCAATCCGATTTAGAAAAGCTGCAATTTTGGTGCCGCGATAATAATTTA
This sequence comes from Microchrysa polita, assembly GCA_949715475.1. Classification (NCBI taxonomy): domain Eukaryota; kingdom Metazoa; phylum Arthropoda; class Insecta; order Diptera; family Stratiomyidae; genus Microchrysa; species Microchrysa polita. The sequence goes on from OX454416.1 coordinate 98,037,589, forward strand.
AATTTAAATGTTAGTAAATGTAAAGTACTTAGCATATATAAATTGAAAACTCCGGTCTTCTTTGAGTACTCCTTAACAGGTAGTGTTCTTGAAAGGGTTGCCGAAATATCAGATCTTGGTGTAATTTTCGACCATGAGCTTTCATTTCGACAACACATTGATTACATTATTTCAAAAGCGAATAGTATGTTAGGATTTGTTAAACGTAACGCGCGCGAATTTAATGATCCCTTTACTTTAAAAATATTGTATACAGCTTACGTTCGTTCGCACCTGGAGTATTGTTCTATTGTGTGGAATCCGTTCTATAAGGTGCATATCGAGCGTATAGAAAGAATTCAACACAATTTTACACGGTTTGCCATTTATCAAATTGGCTGGCGTTTCAAGCCAGATTATAAAACTCGCTGTTCCCCCGCAGGGGGGTCTGTGTCCGTGTGACACTCAGCTTGGAAGGCTGTTTGTAGTCGGACAGGGATCTTTGGTGACTTACGACACCACGGACCTAGTAGCGCAAGGGGGCCCCTGGTACAGTTGATACGCCATGGCGAGGATCTGTACAAAGACCATTCGGGCGTTAACGTGCTCCTGAGTTATGCACGGGTGGCTCTTGGCGTGCCTACCTCCCCCCATAGTTTGCGGGAGGGAAGCACTAAAGGCCTAGCACGATTTTGATGTCCCCCGGTGGGGGGTGCATCATACGGAAGTCGTGTGAGCTTCGGAGGTGACGGCTCCGCATGACCCGAGTCGAGAAGGGGCTAGCTAGGGAGAACGGCCTTGGTGGAAAATGCCTACGCGCCAATATCTAGCTAGTTTGTGGATTGATGACCACACTGCCTGAGTCGCATTGCTGACTAGTAAACTGAAGGGGCCGCCTGGATGTGAAAAGCAGCGCTTCGTTGTCTGCACAGACGCGGAGTCACAGGTCCAACGAGCCTGGGGTGTGCATGCCCGAATTCGCCGTAAGGCTTAACCAATAGGGGGCCGAAGGAGGATCACACCTGCTATGGAGAAGTCCATAGCGAATAGTGTACCTCGGGGATGGGCGAGCCCAGGGGACCATGGTCCCTTCCCATCTTGGCGTTGGTCTCGAGGGGGCTGTCGGTTGTTAAGCAAGACATCGAGCTGGTGATGCAGCCCCGGGGTTGGGTTCCTGAAGGTGAATGCATTCACCGGATGGAGAAATCCCCATCTGACTACAGATCCGGGTCAGTAAACAAGCTGGAGGTCCAAACCGCATAAGCAAGGACCAGGGTATAAAGCCATAGGCTAGGTGACCCTTAGACAGTAACCTCGTAGATGGTATGCTTGTTTATAAGAGACCTGTTTTGCTCTCATATTGTTTGTGAAGATATATTAAATAACTTTCAAGTCAGAAATATTCCTCACAATTTACGGCGGAACAACCTTCTTGTTCAGCCTTATCATAGAGTAAACTATGGGCTTAATGAACCAATTACAAGGTCAATTATTCTTTATAATAGTTTGAAGGACTTAGTTAATTTTAATTGTACTAATAAACTAATTTTTAAAAGAAGTTATTGTGATAAATTTCCTTATTAATATATTTTGTTTTCAGTTTTTTTTTTACGATCTGCTAGAGTTTACACTCGATTGATTGATTAGTCACTTACGTACGGATAGTAAGTAAAGTGATGCCGAGAAGCCTAGTCCCGGGACAAAAGTTTCTATGAGGCAAAAAAAAGAAAATATTTTTGTCCCCAAAAAAAGTCGCATATCTAGTGTATTTTGCGGTTATTTGCATTTCCTTTTTAGATTTTCTTATTCATTGCTATAGACGGAGCAAATGGATTTGTTGTACGTAAATAAAAGCGTGTTTGGATTTTCCCTTAGGACAATCTTTTCTCCAGTGCCCCATTTGCTGGAAAAAAAAACATTTAACGTTGTTGCTACTTGAATTTTTGGCGGCTTTGAAACTTTAGACGGTACTTAACCATTTTCAGGTAGGAAGGCATTACGATCGATTCCCTTGGAATGAAGAGCGTTTCTTCGATGATAAGACGGCTCGTAAGGTTGATCAAGGTACGTTCACTGGCGGCTGTTGATTTCCACGCTGTATTGAAATTGTTGTATGATTCCAGCAGCGTCATCAAAATGTTGGTGAGCAACATACAATCTGAGACTGTTTCACCGAAATCACGAAGTTGTTGACATATTCCTTCCAGCTGGAAGATAAGGGTCGAAAAGGCTGCTAGTTTGTAGGACCACTTTTGCTTGAAACTTCCAAGTCACCCATTGATCAGCAGAAACCAATTTTTTTTGCACTCCGAATCCATTATACTTTTTAAATTTTTTAAAACTTTATGCACGAAATAAAAACTGATTTTCCGCAATCGAAACGTTGAACCGCAATCAGGTTTTTAAAATGTATGTGCCAGTGTATGTGCCCATAACTTGATAAGCAGACACGTCTAATCGGTGTAACCTCATTTATTGGACTGAATTCTATTTAATGCATGTTATACAAAGAATAAATATCTATACAAAGAGTTAGTATGTAGGAGAAGGATTAATGAATCATCCGATCCGACCGAACACTAAATAATTATATTTAATGTACTCGATGTCTTTTTGATTTTATGCACCACACACCTATCTCCGGTTAAGGATAATGTATCCGTTTTGGGACCTTCTTAGCCAATTTCTTTTTCTAGCGAAACGGGTTTTAAACTTCTGATTCCAAAGCAACAACAATTGAGCCCGGGCTATATTTTTATACCCTTCGCTCATAGAGTGAAAGGATATATTAACTTTGTCATGAAGTTTGTAACGCATTAAAGGAAGCATCTCCGACCATATAAAAAGTATATATATATGATCAGCATGACTTGGGGAGTCGATTTGAGCATGTCCGTCTGTCTGTCTGTCTGTTGCGACGCGTTTTACTCGGCGGGTATTGAAGCTAGCAAGCTGAAATTTTGCACACGTGCTTCTTATTGTCGCAGGCTGTTTGTATGTTTGATTCACCCAAATTGGATAACTGGGTCATGGGGCTGCCATACAAACCTAGCTCCCCAATTTGAGTTCTTCTAAGAAAAACTTTTTTATTTGTGTACCAATTTCAACCAAATTTCACACAAATGTGTTTCTATAGATAACACAAAACATATGTAAGAATGGATTAAATCGGACCATGGGGTCATGGGGCTGCCATACAAATCCAACCCACCAAATTAGGTTTTTCTAAGAAAAAGTTTTTCACTTGTGCACCAAATTCAACCAAATTTCACACAAATGTATTTCTATTGATGACACAAAATATATGTAAAATTGAATCAAATCGGACCATGGAGTCATAGGGCTGCCATACAAACCAAACCCCCCATATTGGTTCTTCTAAGAAACATTTTTTACACCAATTTCACAAAACCTTGAATTATTGTGTCTTTATCAAAGCAACTAAAAAGTTCAAAACGAATGGAATCGTACTGTGGGGTCATCCTCCGGCAACCCCAATAAAATTTTTCAAGTAAATATTTTTATTTGCCCACTTATTTCAACCAAGCCCAAAACTTTTGTCAAGACGGAAGAAAAAGAATGAGGAGGGGGATTAAATACAAGTCATAGGTACGCCCGAAAAAACTTTTAGCCCAAGCGAAGGGTATCCAAATTTCGGCCGCGCCCGAAATTAGCCTCGGCCCCGGGGGTTGGCGAGCGAAGCGAGCAGAGGGCGAAGCCCCCTAGTTCTATTTAAATCTTTACAGTATTCTTATCTATTTCCCATTTACATTTACATACTAACCCTGCAACGCTTGAAAACCTACTCAACAAAAATTAGCATTTTTTTACTATCAGCCAAAGGCCAATTGATAACTTATACTGGGAATTCCGCATGATAAAACTCCAACTTAAAACTTACCTAAATTTGTACTATACTGGACAAGATTACTAAAATATTTGTGACCTTATTACACGCCGCGCTAAATTTCACATCCAAGATAAACAACAAGATAGTGCCCTCATTTATTCCTTTGCCTTCATATTAATTTGGGAAAACATGAACTCTATTATAATAAAACATAAAAGTCAACAAGATTGCCATCCCTTTTTTGGTAACCGTATTATCCGCTCTCATGCTTCTAATTTTAATGTAAATTTTACAGGTATCCCTCCAATGTGATGAGCGAATTGACGACATAACAAGACAAACGCCTTCATGCAAATTAACTTAATAACTGTGAAGCATGCCTGCAAGCAAACAATGTTCCACGTACCCACTATGAATACTAGTAATGATAATGAGCATATACAAGCTGATAATTGCATGCGAACAAGGTGTCCTTAATCCTGTTTTACTAGGGTATATTTGATCCCAGCTTGTTCTCATATCGCCCACCATTTTTGTATGGACAACAAAAAATTCTATCGCCCGTCAAGAAGATGTCTTTGATACTTCGTTCATCATAACATTGACGGGACGACAAGTAGTGTGAGAGTGTTGTTATAGCCCGAAGATGCTGGCAAACGGTTATGTTTGGTGGCTTCAAAGGCACGAGCCCGGATCGGGTACAAAACTTTCTTTCATCTTCAAGGGTCACGTAACCTTAATGTCAACATAATCGAATTATTTATGCAAACTGTAAACATCTACAATTATTTTGTTCTGCAATGTTATACGGGTTCGAACTGGGAACAGACCGTATATATAGCAGAACAATTTCAAACTAAACCGAACTACCTAAGAAGGCCTCGAGAAGTGCGAGAACGGATAACTGTAAGTGGGTGTACCCTTCTCTCTTGTCTATTTGTACAAGCCTCAGTCCGCCATGGGTGGACGTCTGTGTAATTAAGGATATTGGAATTCACTCTCATTCATTCCCGAAACATAACCACCTACTATACTCAAGCACAAATTACTAGCGAATAATCAAGCAGATTAGTTCAAACAGAAAATACCCTTTTCCTCTTTGGGTACAGCTCTCGAAGGATTTTGATCGACAACTGGCTGGCTTTCGTGCTGAACTACGAGTGAGAGAGTTCTGAATGTTTAGAGTAAGCGCAAGCTAGGCATTCAGCGAAGGTCCGTTGTTGCGGTGGGTTTTTGGGGTCTGGGAGGATACCATGAAAAAAAACGAAGCTGAAACCATCTTATCCTTCTAAATTGGATGGCAAACTAAATTTGCATCTTAATTCCTCGTGAACCCTTATCTTACATTTGAGATCAAAGAGGCATTTCAAGTGCGGGTGTACGTATCTGAAGATGGATAGGGTTTCGAGAGATGTGATGCAGAATCGACGATGCGACAACACACTGTATCATATCCAGCTTCATTTTACATACGAGATATACTCGTACCATAGTCTCTTTTGCTATTTATATCCTGGCAGCCGCTGTGGGGAGTTGTATAGGTTTCAACCGATTGAAGCATGTGGAAAGAAGCGAGATTATTATTTGTTGCAGCCGAAAGTCTACAACTTAAATTTGATCCTCCATTTGTTGTAATATGATATTATGGCTGCAATATGACATTTATGAGCAAAAATGCGAATGGAGTAAGTTTTTTACGTAGGCAAGCAATGTTAAAGCTGGATAATAAAAATATTCTCTTTCATTTTCAATGACAACATACATATATATTATATATAATATTATCTAATCATAATACTAACACTGTGGGAATCAATTCCTGAGCACCAAAGGAATCATTTTGTAATGATTTATTTTCGTGCCCCGGAAATTGTAGACCACATCAAGAAATTCCATTGCTGATTAATTTAACCCTCATCCAGCGGCAGATTTTTACAACGCTTGCCGGCGGCAAAGGTACACCTGTACCTTAGTACATTTTGTATGAAAATCTTCACTATTTGTATGAATTTTGGCCGTAAAACCTTTACATTATGTTGACTAGTCACAAATTAGTAACTGTTTTTGCGGAATTGGATGTTTTAAGAAGTTGGGTTTATGTGGATTTAATTTTTGGAGTGGGTCAATTTAGAAAATAGGCAAAATTTTGAAAAGAGAATTGAAAAAATGGGTTGCTTGGAATTTTAATTTGACGAAATCTAAAATTAATTTACAAATGAAAAGTATAAAACGGTTCAAATTAAGTCATTAATGATTTTAGAAAAATTTAGTATGTTTGATTTGCGAATTGTGGGGTCTTTGGTTAAAATTTACCAATAATAACCAAAAACCGCTGTATGAGTTAGCCTAGTCCTTATAAATCGATATCTCCAAGGACCTTGATCAAATACAAATAAAAATCGTAAATCGAATACTTCTGTACATCACTCGATTCTCAACTTATTGATGCTATAATAAGTCTCTCTAAGCATGAGCATTCATCAAAAATATTTTATTTTCGTCTTTTGTAAATTTTCTTTCATACAAAATACATGAAGGTACAAATGTACCTTTGCCGCCGTTAAAGGGTGTAAGATTAATTTTGCTCCCTAACTTGGGGATGGGTGGTCACACATTTCTGAAATTTGGAATACATATTTTAAACTAAAATCGTAGAGATGTCAGAAAATTTCAGACCGATCGCACCCATAGCAAAAAAGTAACGGTATTTTAAAAACGAAAAAGGTACACCTGTACCTATCCCGCTGGATGAGGGTTAAAAAGATAATTATTTATTAATTATTACTTTAAATCAAAAGTATAGCGAAGCTGAGGGAAACTTAAACGAGGCGTTTAGTGTTTTCTCTACAATTTCCACGTTTGACGTTTAAGTCATAACAAGCATTCGTCGTCTTCAGTTCCTAAGCTACAGAACTTGGGAAAACTGATACATTGTAGTTCCAATTGCGTCATTTTTTGGCATTTGTTGGAACATTTCTTTCCATCTTTCGACGCGCGTGACGAACTTGATTTAACGATGTCTGTTGTCTTTTGACCTAATAATCTTATTTTATTGATCTTTTAAAACCCAAAACATCTGCGCTGACCTTTATGTTTGATACCCATATTACCTTAAGTCAGTTTGGTAGGTTAAACAAGACTATCTTCTCATTATCCTGCCTCAAGAGGGCAAAACTTCTGGAAATTTATTAATTGAATAATTAAACAGTTGTACAGCATTAGCAAAAATAGTATACAAAACAGTAAAAAAAAGGCTATAACAATATACAAAAAACACATTAACCCTTAAATGCATGGGGTCTGAACCCATTATCGTAACTGACCTCCCCTTATGTAAAATCGGTCACTGAACACGGAATCAGCCTTTATTTTCCCAGGAAATAGCCCGTTTTCCCAGGAAAGCGAAAATAGTAGAATTTGTATTGTGTACCAAATATGGTACGCCATGCATTCAGGCTATATGTTGTAAATGAAAGAAATTTTTCAAATTTTATTTAATCTGCCTCTTACTTTAATAGGGACAGTGCGAAAAAGAAAGGATAATGATTATTGAGAGTTTTGATCGAAATTATAGTGGAAACTCGATATAATGAACTCCCCTTCATTAAAGGAAACCTCTATAGAAAATCGCAAATATTCAGTCTTTTAAAAGGGAGATCGCGTAGGTGCGTGCGTTTCCTATTCCTTATTGAAATTTGTATCGATGCCTATTTGTGATATATCCTGGAAGCTGATGGAAAGTGGAGTAGGTCTTACTACCCCAACATCCCCTACAAACCTAAATTTAGCCATGTCATGTGTGTCAAGTGCTAGATTTTCGAAAATTTTCATTTGAAAACACAAAATTGCCCATATCTCTGTAAATAATGACCCTAGGGCAGTCAAATTTGGCCTAAAAGTGTTGGTCACCTTTAGGTGGCTGTATCTCGGAAACGGTGATAGGTAGGACCCTGGTTGTTTCGCCAAAATGTAGCTCTAAATACGCTCTACATCGACTTTTTCAAAACCCATTTTCGAAAATTTTCATTTGAAAACACAAAAGTGCCCATATCTCCGTAAATAATGACCCTAGGGCAGTCAAATTTGGCCTAAAAGTGTTGGTCACCTTTAGGCGGCTGTATCTCGGAAACGGTGATAGGTAGGACCCTGGTTGTTTCACCAAAATGTAGCTCTAAATACGCTCTACATCGACTTTTTCAAAACCCATTTTCGAAAATTTTCATTTGAAAACACGAAATTGCCCATATCTCCGTAAATGATGACCCCAGGGCAGTCAAATTTGGCCTAAAAGTGTTTGTCACCTTTAGGCGGCTGTATCTCGGAAACGGTGATAGGTAGGACCCTGGTTGTTTCACCAAAATGGTCACCTTTCGGCGGCTGTATCTCGGAAACGGTGATAGGTAGGACACTGGACCCACCAAAATGTAGCTCTAAATACGTTCTACATCGACTTTTTCAAAACCAATTTTCGAAAATTTTCATTTGAAAACACAAAATTGCCCATATCTCCGTAAATAATGACCCTAGGGCAGTCAAATTTGGCCTAAAAGTGTTGGTCACCTTTAGGCGGCTGTATCTCGGAAACGGTGATAGGTAGGACCCTGGTTGTTTCACCAAAATGTAGCTCTAAATACGCTCTACATCGACTTTTTCAAAACCCATTTTCGAAAATTTTCATTTGAAAACACAAAATTGCCCATATCTCCGTAAATAATGACCCTAGGGCAGTCAAATTTGGCCTAAAAGTGGTGGTCACCTTTAGGCGGCTGTATCTCGGAAACGGTGATAGGTAGGACCCTGGTTGTTTCACCAAAATGTAGCTCTAAATACGCTCTACATCGACTTTTTCAAAACCCATTTTCGAAAATTTTCATTTGAAAACACAAAATTGCCCATATCTCCGTAAATAATAACCCTAGGGCAGTCAAATTTGGCCTAAAAGTGTTTGTCACCTTTAGGCGGCTGTATCTCGGAAACGGTTATAGGTAGGACCCTGGTTGTTTCACCAAAATGGTCACCTTTCGGCGGCTGTATCTCGGAAACGGTGATAGGAAGGACCCTGGACCCACCAAAATGTAGCTCTAAATACGCTCTACATCGACTTTTTCAATACCCATTTTCGAAAATTTTCATTTGAAAACACAAAATTGCCCATATCTCCGTAAATAATGACCCTAGGGCAGTCAAATTTGGCCTAAAAGTGGTGGTCACCTTTAGGCGGCTGTATCTCGGAAACGGTGATAGGTAGGACCCTGGTTGTTTCGCCAAAATGTAGCTCTAAATACGCTCTACATCGACTTTTTCAAAACCCATTTTCGAAAATTTTCATTTGAAAACACAAAAGTGCCCATATCTCCGTAAATAATGACCCTAGGACAGTCAAATTTGGCCTAAAAGTGTTGGTCACCTTTAGGCGGCTGTATCTCGGAAACGGTGATAGGTAGGACCCTGATTGTTTCACCAAAATGTAGCTCTAAATACGCTCTACATCGACTTTTTCAAAACCCATTTTCGAAAATTTTCATTTGAAAACACAAAATTGCCCATATCTCCGTAAATAATGACCCTAGGGCAGTCAAATTTGGCCTAAAAGTGTTGGTCACCTTTAGGCGGCTGTATCTCGGAAACGGTGATAGATAGGACCCTGGTTGTTTCTCCAAAATGTAGCTCTAAATACGCTCTTCATCGACTTTTTCAAACCCCATTTTCGAAAATTTTCATTTGAAAACACAAAATTGCCCATATCTCCGTAAATAATGACCCTAGGGCAGTCAAATTTGGCCTAAAAATGTTGGTCACCTTTAGGCGGCTGTATCTCGGAAACGGTGATAGGTAGGACCCTGGTTGTTTCACCAAAATGTAGCTCTAAATACGCTCTACATCGACTTTTTCAAAACCCATTTTCGAAAATTTTCATTTGAAAACACAAAATTGCCCATATCTCCGTAAATAATGACCCTAGGGCAGTCAAATTTGGCCTAAAAGTGGTGGTCACCTTTAGGCGGCTGTATCTCGGAAACGGTGATAGGTAGGACCCTGGTTGTTTCACCAAAATGTAGCTCTAAATACGCTCTACATCGACTTTTTCAAAACCCATTTTCGAAAATTTTCATTTGAAAACACAAAATTGCCCATATCTCCGTAAATAATGACCCTAGGGCAGTCAAATTTGGCCTAAAAGTGGTGGTCACCTTTAGGCGGCTGTATCTCGGAAACGGTGATAGGTAGGACCCTGGTTGTTTCGCCAAAATGTAGCTCTAAATACGCTCTACATCGACTTTTTCAAAACCCATTTTCGAAAATTTTCATTTGAAAACACAAAAGTGCCCATATCTCCGTAAATAATGACCCTAGGACAGTCAAATTTGGCCTAAAAGTGTTGGTCACCTTTAGGCGGCTGTATCTCGGAAACGGTGATAGGTAGGACCCTGGTTGTTTCACCAAAATGTAGCTCTAAATACGCTCTACATCGACTTTTTCAAAACCCATTTTCGAAAATTTTCATTTGAAAACACAAAATTGCCCATATCTCCGTAAATAATGACCCTAGGGCAGTCAAATTTGGCCTAAAAGTGTTGGTCACCTTTAGGCGGCTGTATCTCGGAAACGGTGATAGGTAGGACCCTGGTTGTTTCTCCAAAATGTAGCTCTAAATACGCTCTTCATCGACTTTTTCAAACCCCATTTTCGAAAATTTTCATTTGAAAACACAAAATTGCCCATATCTCAATAAATAATGACCCTAGGGCAGCCAAATTTGGCCTAAAAGTGTTGGTCACCTTTAGGCGGCTGTATCTCGGAAACGGTGATAGGTAGGACCCTGGTTGTTTCACCAAAATGTAGCTCTAAATACGCTCTACATCGACTTTTTCAAAACCCATTTTCGAAAATTTTCATTTGAAAACACAAAATTGCCCATATCTCCGTAAAGAATAACCCTAGGGCAGTCAAATTTGGCCTAAAAGTGTTGGTCACCTTTAGGCGGCTGTATCTCGGAAACGGTGATAGGTAGGACCCTAGTTGTTTCACCAAAATGTAGCTCTAAATACGCTCTACATCGACTTTTTCAAAACCCATTTTCGAAAATTTTCATTTGAAAACTTAAAATTGCCCATATCTCCGTAAAGAATGACCCTAGGGCAGTCAAATTTGGCCTAAAAGTGTTGGCCACCTTTAGGCGGCTGTATCTCGGAAACGGTGATAGGTAGGACCCTGGTTGTTTCTCCAAAATGTAGCTCTAAATACGCTCTACATCGACTTTTTCAAACCCCATTTTCGAAAATTTTCATTTGAAAACACAAAATTGCCCATATCTCTGTAAATAATGACCCTAGGGCAGTCAAATTTGGCCTAAAAGTGTTGGTCACCTTTAGGCGGCTGTATCTCGGAAACGGTGATAGGTAGGACCCTGGTTGTTTCTCCAAAATGTAGCTCTAAATACGCTCTACATCGACTTTTTCAAACCCCATTTTCGAAAATTTTCATTTGAAAACACAAAATTGCCCATATCTCCGTAAATAATGACCCTAGGGCAGTCAAATTTGGCCTAAAAGTGTTGGTCACCTTTCGGCGGCTGTATCTCGGAAACGGTGATAGGTAGGACCCTGGACCCACCAAAATGTAGCTCTAAATACGCTCTACATCGACTTTTTCAAAACCCATTTTCGAAAATTTTCATTTGAAAACACAAAATTGCCCATATCTCCGTAAAGAATGACCCTAGGGCAGTCAAATTTGGCCTAAAGTGTTGGTCACCTTTAGGCGGCTGTATCTCGGAAACGGTGATAGGTAGGACCCTGGTTGTTTCTCCAAAATGTAGCTCTAAATACGCTCTACATCGACTTTTTCAAACCCCATTTTCGAAAATTTTCATTTGAAAACACAAAATTGCCCATATCTCCGTAAATAATGACCCTAGGGCAGTCAAATTTGGCCTAAAAGTGTTGGTCACCTTTCGGCGGCTGTATCTCGGAAACGGTGATAGGTAGGACCCTGGACCCACCAAAATGTAGCTCTAAATACGCTCTACATCGACTTTTTCAAAACCCATTTTCGAAAATTTTCATTTGAAAACACAAAATTGCCCATATCTCCGTAAAGAATGACCCTAGGGCAGTCAAATTTGGCCTAAAAGTGTTGGTCACCTTTAGGCGGCTGTATCTCGGAAACGGTGATAGGTAGGACCCTGGACCCACCAAAATGTAGCTCTAAATACGCTCTACATCGACTTTTTCAAAACCCATTTTCGAAAATTTTCATTTGAAAACACAAAATTGCCCATATCTCCGTAAAGAATGACCCTAGGGCAGTCAAATTTGGCCTAAAAGTGTTGGTCACCTTTAGGCGGCTGTATCTCGGAAACGGTGATAGGTAGGACCCTGGTTGTTTCACCAAAATGTAGCTCTAAATACGCTCTACATCGACTTTTTCAAAACCCATTTTCGAAAATTTTCATTTGGAAACTTAAAATTGCCCATATCTCCATAAAGAATGACCCTAGGGCAGTCAAATTTGGCCTAAAAGTGTTGGTCACCTTTAGGCGGCTGTATCTCGGAAACGGTGATAGGTAGGACCCTGGTTGTTTCACCAAAATGTAGCTCTAAATACGCTCTACATCGACTTTTTCAAACCCCATTTTCGAAAATTTTCATTTGAAAACACAAAATTGCCCATATCTCCGTAAATAATGACCCTAGGGCAGTCAAATTTGGCCTAAAAGTGTTGGTCACCTTTAGGCGGCTGTATCTCGGAAACGGTACCTATCACCGGACCCTGGTTGTAGAAAATTAAAATTTTATGAACATATCCTACCCTACCTAAGACTAAAGGAGAATAAATTCATCAGCTAAAAATGATCGGAATGTATGAATAGCAATTTCTCAATATGCCCCAATGCATGGTGTACCATATATGGTACGTTGCAAAATTGGTGTAAACAATACCTTTACTGACTTTTTTTGGTCAAAATCTCAAAAGAATCTAAAGAACATATTCCAATTTACTCACCAGTATTTTTCCTTTTCCAAATAACGGTAAATTTCGTCATTTTTTTTAGCTCTAAAGAATAGCTTTTAAAATTTCACAAAAAATAACGTTCGTCCACTTTGACGACGCACAGACTATTCAAGGAAAGCTTCGGGAAGCCAAAATTTAATTTATGTGAAACCTTGTTTTGTCTACTTTGGGAAAAAGTAGCAAAAAAATCAAAAATTTAATAACAGCTAGACTTTTACAGGGATCTAGCCATGTACCATATATGGTACGCTATGCATTTAAGGGTTAAGGGTTTCCAACCAATAAGGCTCTGGAAAAACTTTATGATCTCGTCGTCACTTCCACCTCCAAGGAGACACGAGTCTCTTTTAGGGTTTTATGGAAAATTCGTTCGAAAGACCCTTATAAAATCGATTTTGTCCGTCCGTCTTTTCACTAAATAACTAGCGAACTGTTCAACCGATCGTCATGGAATTTTGTAGGAGTGTGTAGAATGGTAACAGTCTTCAGTACGAATACTTTAGAAGTTGGTAGGACAAAGATAACAGGGTGTCCCGAAGAGGTGAAAAGTGTTTTTTTTTAATCGAGATGGACATTCTCAAATCAAAGTACGACGAGTACATTTTATATCAGTTCCCTTTTCTCCAGTTTCGAGTAACGATAACGCAGTTATAGGCGTATGAAGTTAAGGTTACGTTATCACCTTGGTTTTTTCTAAGCCGTTATAGGTACCGATTTGAAACTTTGCACAAAGATTAGCTAGTATGAGCTTATATACGTTAAATACTAAGACTGTTGACATTTGGCTAAGAAAAAGCAATATGTGTGTGTGTTGGGTTGGTTGGTTGGTCAAAGTGGCGGCCTAGGCAGAGGCTAGCCAAAGCCCAATTAGCGCATAAAGCACCGTTTTGAAACCACAAACTCCATGAAGTTTAACTAGTGTATATGATGAAGGTTATGAGTGGGGAGGTGTCTTGAACCAGCCAGTGGTATTTAGGAAGTACAGCAGCTCCCCTAATTTCACATTAGCTGCATCCTCCAAGATTCCCAGAAAAGCCCTACCGAGCGTCCTATACCGGGTTCTGGCAAGTCCCGGGCATTCACACAGAAAGTGAATCAGGGTTTCCCTCTCATTTACACTACCGCAGCTGCGGCAATGCGCGTTGTAGAGGATGCCCAGCCTGGCAGCGTGTAGCCCTATTGGCCAGTGCCCCGTGATAACAGCAGTAAGCTTGGCAATATCTCTACGCCGTTTAGTCAGAATCTCAGACGTTCTTTTCCAGTCGTAGGAGGGCCACATCTTCCTTGATATAACGCAAGTCCTCAGATTTCGCCAGTTGGACTTAGCAGCCCTTATGTAGTGGGTGGATATCTTACTCTTAACAGCTGCCATCGGGACGCAAATACGCTCCGCATGAGAGCTATCAAGAGTGGCACCCATTTTGGCTAGTTCGTCAGCCATCTCGTTACCCTCTATGTTCCTGTGTCCCGGTACCCAGAGTACGGTGACTCTTTGTCGTGTGCCAAGGCTGGTTAATGCTTCCTCACATACTTCAACCACCTTGGAGGTCGTCTTCACCGATTGTAAAGCCATGATAGCCGCCTGACTATCTGAGCAGATAGCGATATTCTGGTTGTTTTGTATGTCCCTGAAAGCATGACAGGCCTTCATGATTGCAAGCATTTCTGCTTGAAAAATGCTGGCATGATCAGGAAGACGGTAACATTCAGAGATACTTAGTGATCTGCAGAAGATTCCAGCACCCACGCCACAATCCATTTTAGAACCGTCGGTGAAGAGTGTGATGCCACCTCACTCTCTTTCCATTTACCTCTAGTTGGGAATCTGACATCGCAGTTCTTCCCAAAGCTTTGTTTGGGCACTTTGAGATCCGTTACAGCGTTGCGTACGTCTTGTGGTAGTTGGTTTAGAATATTGCTGTGGCCGTATGGCCTAGCACTCCAGCAGCTTAACGCTTTGAGTCTGCCTGCACTACATGCTGCCAGTTGGTTGATAAACAGATCGATGGGTAGGAGATGCAGGATGACATTCAGTGCATCCCTCGGGCATGTTCGCATGCCCCCTGTGATGCTAAGGCAAGCCGATCTCTGCACTCTACCGAGTTTTGTTACATTGTAGCCTTTACTGAGCGCTGGCCACCAGACGATGACCCATATGTTAGGATGGGTCGCACACCGCCGTGTACACCCAGACTACCATGTTTGGCTTGAGACCCCATTTCTTGCTAAATACTGTCTTGCAGGCGTAAAAAGCGATACAGGCTTTTTTAACGCGCTCCTCAATGTTCAACTTCCAGTTGAGCTTTGAGTCCAGAATAACGCCCAAATACTTCGAGCTGGGCGATAGTTGCAGCTGGTGTCCATTTAGTTTTGGGAGTGGGAAAGGAGGTATTTTTGTTTTTGTAGTGAACAGCATCAGTTTTGTTTTCCCCGGGTTTACGCCCAGGTCACAGCTTGTAGCCCATTTACTGACCAAACCAAGGGCTCTTTCGATGATCTGACTAATCACTGAAAGACACATTCCTGATACTATAATCGCTACATCATCCCCATATGCGACCACCTTAATCATCTCCCTGTCAAGTCTGGCTAGGATTTTGTTAATAACTATTAGCCACAGTAGTGGTGAGATGTCACCACCCTGAGGTGTTCCTCTGCGCACGAATTTAGTCAGATGACTGCTTCCTAAGCCCCCATGGATTACTCTGGTCGTTAGTAGTGTTACTATCCACGACCCAAGCCGTGGCTCAACTCGTAAGTCTGAGAGGGCCTCATGAATACATTCAATGCGAACATTATTGAATGCACCCTCTATGTCTAAGAAAGCCGATAACGTGTATTGTTTGTACTCAAGGCTGTGTTCGATGATACGGACCACTTCGTGAAGAGCCGTTTCTGTGGACTTTCCCTACACGTATGCGTGCTGGGACTTCGAAAGTGCTGAGTTTTCAAGACTTTGTCGGATGTGTAAGTCTATTAAGCGTGTGTGTGTGTACTCTTTTAGGTCCGCAAATATGCAAATTTTGATGAAAGTTTTTAGGAAATGACATAAGCAACATGTCTGCACATTTTCATTCAAATAACTATATCAAAACTGGAAATATTGCGAATCTAATATTTGGTAAGGGCAGCGTCTTGAGCATTTGTTCATTGCATGGTGAGAATGCATTTGGTGAGAACGCATAGAATGGTAATATGGATGGTCTAAGAAAATTGGGCTAAAATATGGCGCCTCAGAGAGGCTATTTCCCATGACCGGCACGCTCTCGAGATTTGCTCCATGCGAATTTTTTTATGTGGTTATTTGAAATCCCTGGCTTATGTCGATCGACCACGGACCATAGTTCACCTAAAAACCTTTCATTCGCGACGCCATTGCTAACATACCGATTGATATGCTTCAAAGAGTGGAGATGAATCGACTTAATCATGCACAAAGGGGGTCGCCATTTAACCGATGTCATTATCATGACTGTTTGAAAAAAAAACTTGGAATATTGTATTCTCAAATAGAAGGAATTAAAACAATAACTCACTGAACCAAATGTTTACATAATATTAATGCAATTTTTCGTGTATGCAATGAATTTTTCATTCATTTTCAGCCAAAGTATACGTTCATTACTATGAATTCAGTTCATTGATTTTACATTATTTTAATATGTAATGAAAAATTTCATTGATTTAATGAAAAATATTCACTTTACCTAGAATGGTTTCATAGTTTTTTTTCCATTTATTTTCAAATAAAAAAAGCTTCTGGAGTTCAGCATTGAATTTAGGCCGGTACAAGTTTTGCACACATTTCTTTTGCCTATAAACGCATCATAAATTGAACCTACCTAGCTACAATGGGATTCGATCCCGGGACCCTATGATTTCAAGACCTACACCCTACCTACTACACCATACCAGACTATACGTGATGAAGGTTTCTAGACACACATAAAGTATTAGTCAGAGTTATGAATAGCGTTCATTAATGTTATGAAAAATTTATTAATATGGATAAATTATTGCGCTTTGGTGGAAACTTCAGAAGAGCAAATAAAAAACAAAAATCTGAATATGTAGGTACATGATGGAAATATTATTAGTCCAATGTATTTTCATAGATATGAGAGGCTTTTAGCAAATATATTTCAATGAAATAATTTCATTAAATCTAAATTTATTTCATTGAATTCATGTAAAACTGTAAATCCGGTGTGAATTTAACTCCGAAAATTGTCGAATAAGGTCCCTCCGTTTGGATAAAATATTGTTTTATCCAAATGGATGAACACAAAAGAGTACTTCCAATTACACCAAAAGGAGTAATTCTCGATATTTTTAGGATAAAAATAAAACACAATTTTCACAGAACATTTAACTTATAAATGAGTTTTGTATAACTAGCATTTACCTCTCTATAGGTGTTGGCGACATTTCATTTACCTCTTTACGCTCTAAAAATGCATAATAAATTACCTGCCTACAGTGGGATTCGATCCCGAGACTCTATGATTTGAAGACTAACGCCCTACCTACTACACCACACAGACTATACGGGACAACGTTCGTAATTTGCCCCATATATTACCTGTCATATTGTGCGGAGTTAACTCCATTTTAAGTAAATTTTAACACCATATAAACAAAAACTGATAAAATCTATTATTTATCCAAATGAATTTTATTTTGAGTGTTTTATCCTAATGGATAAAAGAAAAAATTTTATACTTGTGGGCAGAGTTAAATAAGTGTAGTTAACCCCATATATATAAAAAAATAACCCCATTTGGATAAATTTTGATTCACACCGCCTGATTTTTTAGTGTGTACATTGTTTTACGAATTATATGGATATTTCACCAGAAATATGGAAAGAACCAATGAATCTCTTTCATTAAATATAAGAAACCCTTCATAGCCATGCCGAAAATCTCAATGATATATCAATGATTTCTGCATACATACAATGCATATTTTTTAATGAAAGAAATTCATTAATATTATGAAGAGCCTTTTTTTTTCAGTGTATGAAGTACCTACTTTTGTTCTTATTGACCCTTCAAATAAGTAAGTTTCTCTCGCGCCCCCTATAGTCATGAGAAGAGTGTTCGAAAATATGTTTAAGGGCTCAAATTTGAAAACGCAATTTTTTATAGGGGACAAGTACCTAATAGATTTGCTGACTGAAAAATCAAGAAAATATGAAAAATTGTATGAATTTGAAATATTATTTTTTCGGTTTTAACCGGATGAACAAACAACCGTCCGGGTTAAAACCGGAGGAGGAAATAACTGAAAATAAACCGTTTAACCGTTTTGAAAGTACCGGTTTGCGGACTACCCGTTACCCGTCCGGTTTTTGACATCCCTAATCTGCAACTCCTCGTCATCGGAGGTAATATTAGCTTATTAGCATAAAGAGTAATTCTATTCTCTGGACGTCGGTTGATAGGACCCGAAGCGGGAGTCAAATTGATAATTTTGCCGTTTCTTGCAGGTTCCGAAGTTGCGTTCTGGACGTTCGTAATAAAATCACCATCTGTTGCTAATCTTCAATTGCATTCACGAACGTTTTTCCAAATAGATTTGATCCAGAAATTTACGAATAATTTAGAAAAAAAAAATAAATACTAAAATTAAACAATACCAATGAACAACTTTCTACTAAATATACGCCATGAAAATGAAAAAGCAAAAAATGTTTTGACTAACACCACCCTGAAATATTTCCACTAAAAACGTTTCCAAAGTGATTTAAATGCTTTTATTGTTTAAAAGTTCTGGGTTGAATGATTCTACCGGCAAAATTTTTACTTTTTCTCAAAAATACAAAAATTAAAATCTCAATACATAAAAATATTAACTTCGGAAAATGGCATTTTATTCGTTTTCTGATTGGCTGCGATGATTCCCGAATGTACGTACAAGCTGTCGATATGTATACCATACGAGAACGAAAAACAGGCAGTCAGCGCAAGCGCTTACGCTTGGCTTACGTAGTAGAATATAGATAGATAGATAGTTTATTAAATTCAAAAATTACAAATCCATTATAATATAAATTTTAACCCTTTCGCTCCCAATGATGCCATATGGCATCATGAAATTTAATGATTTTTCATAGAAAATGTAAGAAATAAATTTTAACTTTTTGTGTGATATTAGACTCTCCCAATAGTATAATACCTAGTTGATTTTTTCCAGCGTGAAATTTTTGGTTTTGGGATGTTATTTTTAATGAAATTTTAGAGAAGGTTTGACGATTGTCGTAAAGCCGAAAAATTGATTTATACATTTTCCCATATTTCCTGATAATAATCATTTTATGCAAATCATTTTAATGGTTTTATTTTGTAAATAGGTTGTTTTAAGAGAAAATCAAAAGATTTTTCGATTTTTTTTTTAGGAAAACCCTATAAAGTGGTTTTGCATGAGCATGATGCCATATGGCATCATTGGGCGTGAAAGGCAAATCAGGAAGTCCCCTATTCATATAAATGCTAGTTGCTTGCTGTATGGAAGACACCTTTAGTTTTTATCCGAATGAGCTAATTTTTGGTGGGTGGGGTGATTATGAGCTCCAATCGCAATAAACCAAAATTTAGCACTCTGCTCTAATTTTGGGGGGAGCTATGGACATGTCCTTTCGCCAAATTCAAATGGGGGGATAATGGGGGTCCTTGGTCGGAGCGACTCAATGTTTCTCCCAAAATAATATTGAACTTATTGTGAATACTTGTACGAAATTTTACGGCTGAACTAACATTCTTTCAAGAGTTATGGGGCTTTTAAATAAGGTATAAAATGAAAAAGTTCTAATTTAATCATTGAATAGATCCTTCATGTGTTATATATCATTGCAAAGATAATTTTATGTAGTTTTTTTCGTTCTCAGACTATTTTTCTATATCTTTTGTTGTTTTTGAAATACTCGCAAAAAACATAAATATGACCCCCATTTCCCCTTTTCCCCCTTTTTTAGGGTTGTGGACCCCCAATCGGTTGGGACTTTTTTTCCCATAATCTGGGTGTCGTCACCAACCATTTTGCAAAAAAATTTCCTTTGTAGGATTTTTGCCGACCAAATATCTCATTTTTCACACGGAAATTGCTAAGTGCCCTTTGAGTCCCAATGATGCCATATGGCATCATCCTCTAATTTGTTAACTATAGCGCTTAAAAATCTTTTTTTCAAGAAAATATCATAAAAGATGCCTACTGAACGACATAATGTTGTTAGAAAAATTCTCCGCTTAAAATCCATAATTTGGGCATGAAAGGGTTAAACCAGATTTAAAGCGTGGCATATAATAGCCGTCTGCCTGAATTGATTGATTTATGTAATTAAATTTGTTTACTTTATTTATATAAATGTAAATGTATATGAGTTTAGTTCACTTTTTGTTTAATTCTTTTTTATTAGAATTTTTCCTAGTTATATTTGTATTTAATTTTTAGTTGTTGCTCTGACACATTTGTTATTCATATTATTAGGCGTGGCTAATTAGAGGTTAGTGGTGAAGTTCACGCAACTCCAGATTCTGCATGTACCTCCTCTAACCGCCACGCTTTATGTTATACTGACAATTATTATAATTCGCCATTTACAATTCTATTGCGGTATTTCAAAGCGGTTATGTAGAATTCGTAAAGATGATTCCAATTGACTCCATTTAGTAGCCATATTACATCGATTTCGCTCAGATAATCCTTGCCTAGACAGGTCCGTCGAACTTCTTTGAAGATGGGGCACATACCGATGAAATGCATGGAATCCTCTCTTTTCCGCAGGTTGCATAAGTCACATATGACTGGCAGATTATTACGATGGGGTATATCATTTAGTGGAAGCATCTCACCCCTTGCTTTAAAGATTATCGAGATTTTCTTCACACTGAATTCATTAAGCCAGTATGTGTTTGATTGAAAATCGTGGTTGAGCCTGGTATATATTTCCCTATGTTGTGAGCTGCATGCTTCTTCTGCCGTATTTCCGGTTACATTATCCCTAACGTTAATTATAAGCTCGTGCAGCACGAATGAGTTCTCCCATGACCCGTCCCAATTTAAGGTGATTCCTGCCTCGCAAGCAGTTAACTGCAGGTCCTGGAAAAATAGCGTTTCATATTGCGTGGCATACATCAAAACTTTCTTCGGGAGTCTGTCTATGCTCATTTTAGAAACTTTAGCCAGATAGTTTCACGTGCATTGTGAGTGTTTCTACAAATAGACTCGTTTCTTGAAGCAACATGTAATTTGGTGTGGTAGTGGGTAGCTGGAAAATTCGTTTCAGATAAAAACGCTGTAGTATTTCCACCTCATCGTATTCCTTCGCTCCCCCACACTTGGGCACCATACATAAGTATAGACTTGGAGACGGCCTGGTATATTTTATATTTCGCAGTGTGATGTAGATCAGGATTTCCAAAACATTTTTTTCCATGCAGCATTTATCGCCCATTTCGCTTCAGCTTCTGTTCCAAATGCTCCTCCATACGCAGGTTACTCCTTATGGTCACACCGAGATATATGCTTGACTGCTTGACAATACCAATGTCGTTTCCCTTGAAACTCCATTTCTCGTTTCTCGCCAGAATGAATTTTTTCTTGAATACCATTATCTTTGATTTGTCAAGATTGACGGTTAGATTCCACTGGTCACAGTACGCAGCTAAGTAGTTTATAGTATCCTGCAAGGCTTGTGGGGACTCTGCCAGAAAAACGATGTCGTCAGCGTACATTCGACCCTTCAGAAAAATGCCGCATCCTTCAGCTCCACTAGGACGATCCTGCAAAATATCGTCAATGTTCACCGCAAAGGCATCGGGACTCAGTTTGCAGCCTTGCCGCAGGCCGGTATTGGTATCAAATGATGATATGTCTACCACTCCAAATCCTAGCCGTGGTACCTTCGTACAGCTTTTCGAAAATGTTGCCAAATTTCGCAGACATACCATGATTGTATAGCTTGTAAAGAAGCACACTTCGATCGATAGTATCGAAAGCTGCCCTGAAGTCAACAAAAAACGCGTAAAGTTTTCGCCCTTCCTACATGTGTGTTCGTGCTAGGTTCAGTAGTACGAAGATGTGATCATGCGTTGCATAGCCTTTTCTGAATCCAGGTTGATTCTCCGATATAGCATTCTGTTGACTAATCCATTTGTTGAATCTTTCCTGCAGAATGGTGGTAAATATCTTCCCAGTGGTGTTCAAAAATGAAATACCGCGATAGCACGACGGGTCGTTTATGTCTCCTTTCTTGAATATTGGGAATATCACCGCATCACGAAACTCTGCAGGAACATCGCCGCTTTCGAAAATTCGTTTGAACTCCTTGCAAAGAATTTCCAAAATTTTTTGCATTGCCATATTTGTAGCATTCAACCGGAATGCCGTTACTTCCCGGAGCTTTACTATCCTTGCACTGTTTTATAGCACTCTGTACTTCTTTCACCTTAATTATTGCGTCAAGTATGGGTTGGCTCCAATTGGGTTTCGCAAATTGGATTGTGTTATTTACACTTTCTTTTTATAGTAATCCTCAAAATGGAGTTTAAGTCGGTCAATGTTCAGATCAATTCCTATCTTATACGTATCGATACTATTCATGTGGTTCGCAATTCGCCTGAAATCCTTGAGTTGTTGCATTGACTAAGCATTTCCGCTTGACGCCGGCAGAATATTATCTTTTTCTGTCTGCATAGGGATTTATGCTCGCCAGGCACGTAGCCAGGGGAGGGGTCCAGGGGGTCCGGACCCCTCCCGAAATGTTTGCAGAAATAATCGGAGTCAGCGTTTTGATAACATAATTTTGAAAAAGATTGACGTCTTCTTAGCTCCGCTATTTTTTCAGACATCATTACTCATTCACCTAAATAGCAGTCGATTTCAGAGTTTCAATATTCAATATTTTCAAATTGTTAGCTTAGTTGAAAGTGCCGCTAGCAATGATGCGGCTGAACACTACTAATTATGTGTAGAAAATTACTAATCGCATTCGGTACAGAATTCTCGTTATTATTTATCCTAATTTGCCTAAGAGTTTGGTGTTTTGAACTCTCCGCTGCTGAGGTCCTAAATGTTGCTAAGAAATAATTTCAGAACGCGATGAACCATAGTTTAGCCTGAGCATTGCTAGAAAATCCAAAATGCAACATAGTCGAGATTGAGTGTATTCACGCACAACTGGACGGACCAAAATTTTGACACAAATTCTACTTATATTACTCTCCACCAGAATGCACTAAATGTATGTGAAACGTAGCGCAGTGTCCTCTACTTAGCGCAAAATTTCTACGCTTCGCAACGAAGAAGCCATATCAGAGTAGATGGCGGCAAAATAATTTGAAAATTTTGAAGAAATATATTGTGGAAATAATATAACGCAGATTATGCTCATCTACATATTTTTATGTGATTTTTGTCATAATAATAAATGTCGTTTGACATAAGTGTTACATTGCATTCACACACCACCTTCGCCGCTAACTTACGTGTGCCTTGGTGGTGGAAAATATAAGTAGAAATTTGTGTCCAAATTTTAGTCCGCTCACTTGTGCGTGAATACAATCATTTCCAGCTAACACCTATGGCTAAATTAATATATGTTTAGTCATTTGAAAATGTGCATGGGATAGGGTGAACAGACATCTCTCTTTAGGTGGATATGACCTGCTTTTACTCTCTGTGCTCCCCATTCCAGCCCAAATGCCACGAACTTAAGTTCGAATCCCAGATTTCTTCCCGACGATTCCTTAATAAAAAAACAACCGCAGATAGAAAACATCCAATGTAGCCTCGCCACATTCCAAATTCAGTAAGCTTAAACTATATAAGTTTGACGGTGGTGTATTATGGATGCTCTTGGAAAGTATCTAAAGCCTTGAGCCAAATACAACTTTATACCACATTAGTGTCAGGAAACTCGGCATTTAAATCAAGCTGATGACCAACATTGTGAAACATGCAGCCACAATCAATTATTTGCCCTATTATTAGTTGGAGACAGTGGCGCAACAACGGGAAGGGTAGACCGAGAAATAGAAAGGAAAATATGAAAACAAACTACACAAGTTTAAGTTTTTAATTTAGAATTTTTGCTATTAAATACTGTACCGTTCTAGCAAAAGAACTCCAGTAACACGTATTTTACAAAATCGCACTGTTCATTTCGAAAAGGACTTCCCCTTAATTTGTTCGCGACACATGGAATCTTGTAGTAATTATGGTGTACTACCCTGTTAAAATTAACCTAATAACACAGACCATAATTTAAATTTAAAGGTTAAAATCGTTTTCATCAAATTTA
This sequence comes from Microchrysa polita, assembly GCA_949715475.1. NCBI lineage: Eukaryota > Metazoa > Arthropoda > Insecta > Diptera > Stratiomyidae > Microchrysa > Microchrysa polita. Next base: position 98,061,735 of record OX454416.1, read on the forward strand.
TAGAAAACAAAAAATAGTACGGGGGACAATATTTGGACCCCTCCCGAAACAAAATCCTGGCTACGTCCCTGATGCTCGCGATTCATTTGCACATACGTATTTTTAGCTGCTTCGGTGTTATGCTTTCTAAAAATTCTCAGCCATGCAAAAGAACGTCGCCTGCTTTTTTCACATTCATTGTCATACCATGGGTGTTTAAATGACTTCTTCGAGCTGTTTAATCCATTAGCACTCTCTTTAATCATTGAGTTTAGCTGATCGATACTCACATTTTCGTTTTCGGCTAGTTGGATACCCAATGTTCGCATTGTACCGTGCACAGTATTCAGTCCTCCATTTGATTTTCGGGAGTAAATCATCGAAATAGCCTGCGTTTCAGTACTGCCGAGTCTATCTAGCCCAATCGTAACGAATATTGGGAGATGATCGGCGTATTGCTTACATTCCACCGTGAAGTCCGTAATGAGAGGAAGCCAGTCCCCTCCGGCCAGGCATAGATCAATCACCGACTGTCCTTGCTGTCCAATATACGTTATTTCGCCGTCGCTATCGCTATTGGAGCATCCATTAAAAAGGTGTAAGCCAAAGGATTCCATCAAATCAAGCATTTCCTACCACAATGCGTTGGTTACTTTATTTTTCGACTTTCTTTCAAGTTTTTCAGTGTGGTTTGCCATGGGCTGCTCACTACCGATTCTCGCATTCATATCACCCATAATAAGGACATCGCTACTTTGTGTTTGTATGAGCAGATCGATTAGTTTGTTGTAGTCGTTTGTCCAATTATTGCAGTTCAGGTATACTGGGATAATGAAAAAGTTCTTATTATTTAGTTTTAATTTAATATAGTTTATCCCATCGTGATCTTCAAATGCCAGTTTGTGGTCCAAGTTTCTTTTATATCCGATCATAATCCCCCCGCTGGGTCTTCCTTTCACATTTCTCTTAACCGCTGATGTCCAGCAAATTTCAAAATTAGGAAGTTTCTTTTCAAAAAATTTAAATTCGTCCATTACAAAAGTTTCAAAAAACATAATTATATGGAAACTATCAATATAGTCATAAAAATCGTTAAATAAATTTTTATTTTTCAATCCAGCAACATTAAAAGCTAGTACCCTAAGTTCTGTTCGTTGATGTACGAGTACTTCGCAGACGGCTCCCAATCCCTATGCGTTTATTTGAGACATATCGTCAATAGCATTATCACCATCACAAGTCGCATAAGTTGCATTTCCACTTTTGTTGCCGTTGCCGCGTTCATTATTTGGGCTCTCTGAGATCGTAATGTTAGCTTCAGATCTTAAGATTTCATTTAACTCAGCTTGGCCATCTCTGTCTCCACACTCCAGTCGGCTGTTGCTAGTATTCCATGTAAACTGCCTGTCATTTATAATCATTACTCGTCTTTGACGAATTACGTGTGTGTCCTAACGGGTTGTTAATAAAATAACCGATTTGTTGAAAGAGGAACTTTTCTTTATTGAGGACTGATACGAAGTAATTCGAATACAAATGAGGACTGCCTTAAACTAAAACATGTTCGTCTTCTTATACTAAATTAATGTTGATCTTGCATCTGCAATGATGATGCACATGTGCTTATACGTTCGACTTCGATGTGATGTTTATGTTGTGATGCGAATCAGATGTGTTTATGTTACGATGAGGTTGATGCATCCTGATTGTGTTGAGCGAATGTGTTTATGTGAGGATGGGTTTGATGCATCCTGTTTATGTTGAGCGAATGTGTTTATGTGAAGATGGGTTTGACGCAACCATACTTATGCAGCTGGTGAGTCAAGTTGGGATGGCTGATGGGGTTGTCGTAGCGGTGACGTAACTCGCCCCTCCTTAGGTTTCGACTCCTGGCGAAACTCTGCTAATGGTAGGTTTATGGGTAACACGTCCTCTTGAGGTGGTATAATTTCAGGTGATTCAATTGCATATAATTCGGCTTCTCGTTTCGTTATGTTAATGTTAATCTTATTATTTCTTATTCTATAATACATATGCTTGAAAATTAAAATTATTACAATTAGTATTACAATGGTGAGAAATGAGTAATTTATCCATGATTGTTTTTCATATTTATCTTCAAATGTTTCTAAATCCTGAAGTGTTGTAAAATTTTGTTGTTTCCATTCTATATCTTCCAAAGTTAACTTTTTTATTACGGTATAGTTTTTTATTTTATTAATATTTGGTAATACTATATGGGAAAAATATGGAATTTTCAAATTTCTGTATGTTTTTTCTTGGATAGTTATTTGACAATTATCAAATTTAATAAGTACATTATGACTTACAATATTTGTTACATTATTTTTTTCTTCATTACAATTATGTTGAATTCTAGTATTTTTAGCGTTTTTTATTACAATTATGGCTTCAGTTATTTTTTTAACAGTAAAATTTGAGTTCATTTCATATTTACAATTTTGTATTTCTGTTTGAAGTAAATTTTTTATACATTCTTCTTTTATTTCAATTAAATCATTTAAAGTATCTGATGGATAATACAATGTTTTATTATATTCTAATATTTCATTTACATTTGTTACAATTTGTAAATTTTTGTCTTTATTTGGAATTGGTTCCATAGTATATTTTTGGTATTTATTTTTAACATATTGAGGTATTCCAATTACAATTAGTATATAGTTTTCTTTAAATGCAACTGCGGTTGTTATTTTTGGGTACTTATCTATAGTTATTTTAAATATATCGCTTTCTTCATCTTCGATTAAATAACGATTTAATGTTCCAATTTTTGAATTTAATATTATTTCTTTGATTTTTTCAATTTGCTCGTTAAAGTGATTTATATCTGAAAGAATTTTTACTTTTTGTTCAAATGCAGAATAATTACGTTTAATTTCATTGTTGTCTTTACGTATTTCATTTACTTTTATTTTCAATTCATTTTGGTTTTTATTAAATTTTTGTGTTAAAATTTTCATTTGATTGTCAAAATTAGTGTTGAATTTCAAAAGTTTATCCTGGTTTTCTCTCAAAACTTTCTGATTTTTATCAAGGTTGGCAAAATGTGCTTCAATACGTGAGGCATCCTGATCGTCCATAACTCCACCTATCCAACTCAACAATCGTCCATAACCATTAATTAAACCACGTTTTTGTCTAATGTTTTTCGTTTTCTTACAGTCAGTCTTTAGTCCTAGTGTTTCACATAGTTCTGGAGAGTTTACAGGTGTATATGGGTTATTTTGGGTTCTGCTCAGTTTTGCTAATTTGCCATACAAGTTTGGTTTAGTTTTGCTTATTCCAGGTAACCATAATGAATGAATTTCATGTTCTAAATGAGTTAGTTCATGGGCAATATCAGTTAAGTCATAATTAAGAGAATGCAAAATTTCAACGTTTCCTTCTATCTTTTTGAAACTTTCTTCGTAAAGCGTCAAGTTTATTGTGTGAATTATGTGGGTGTAGTGATCTATTAATTGTACCTTTTCTTTTTGTACCAATATGTAACCGTTTCCGTCCGCAATGTTGGTCATCTCTATTACCTGAGTTGACGAGACTGGTATCAGTATCAGTAGAAGAATTATGATTGCTGGAACGAAAGGGAGTTATTAACTCTGAATTTTGAAATTTTCTTTTGGCTAAATGTTGATTTTTGTGAAATTTTCTTGTATCATTACTTCTAATGAATTTATTCCTTGGATCTAATTTGGTTTTAGGGTTAGCATTAACGAAATTTTTATTTATATCTCTTTCTAGTCTATTTTTATTTAAATTTTTAATACTGTTTTCTTTGTTTTTAATAAGTGTTTCATATATTTTTGGATTGTTACCTAAACCATGATGTACGTCAATTGGTCTTTCATTCGTGCTTGAATGGATAGTTCTATTGTATAAATGTAAAATTTCTGTCAAAGGGTTTTCATGAAATAAGGTTTCTTTCTGCTTTTGTCTTGCGTTAAATATTCTAAGATTTTCGGCTAAAGTATTATGAAAACGTTCCACATCTGCGTTTCCAGTGTGGTAGTTAGCAGTAGTAAAGTGTATTTGGATTTCTTCTTGTAGAAAATAGTTTTTAATTATTTCTGTTTTAAATGCTGTTTCGTTATCGAGTATTATTTTCTTTGGTTTTCCCATTATGTTCAATATGTTTTTGATTCCATTTAGTATATCTACCCAATTTCTCGATTTAATTTTATCTAATGCTGCATATTTGGAGAATTTATCGATACAAGTTAAATAAAGATCAGTTTTTGTTTTATACCAAACATCCATATGATATATTTCCTGTTGTTTTCGAGGTGTTTCAGTAAGTTTGAATGGTTCTTTTATAGGTTTCCTATCGTATTTGGAGCATAGACATAAATGACAATTATTAATAAGTTTAGCTATTTCGTCTTTGATATGAGGATAGAAGTATTTTGTTTTTATTTCAGAGTATATTTTATTAATTCCTGCATGATTCATTTTAACATGTACTTTCAAAATTATTTCTTTTATTTCTTCATCTGAAGCATTCATAAGCCTGTAGTTTGTTTTTATATAAATTATATTTTTGTTATCTCTTTTCCATTTAATGTATTCCTGTTGGAAATTTCTGAAAATTGTATCATCTGTAAACATTATTCCTACTTTACCAAATTTAGGTGAATGTTTCATAAGTATTTTCCTGTATTCTTCTTCACAAGGGTTCTTTAATTGACAGATAATTGTTTTAGCTTTTTTATATGTTTCTGTTGTGACTTTATCAATTTTACCTTTTTTAACTATAATTTGGTGTCTGAACAAATTGAGTGGTCCTTCGGAAATTTGCATGTAATGAGTATCATCTTCTTGTGCACTATGAATTGTAGCTAAATTGGATTGATTAACTGAGTTGTTTACGTATATTTCAACACGTGATAATGCATCTGCGACTACGTTTTCTTTACCTTTAATGTACTGTACATCGAAATTGAATTCTTCAAGTTTAACTTTCCATCTTTGAAGCTTAGAATTGGGTTCTTTGACTGAACTTAACCATTGTAATGGTCTGTGGTCTGTTTTAATCGTAAAACGTCTACCGTAAAGGTATGGTCTAAAATACTTAGTTGACCAAACGATTGCAAGAAGTTCTTTCTCGATCGTTGAATATTGGATTTCATGTTCGTTGAGAGTTCTGGATGCGAAACTAATTGGGTGTCCTTCTTGTGAAAGGACGGCTCCAATAGCGAAATTGGATGCATCGGTTGTCAACGTAAAATGTTTATTATAATCGGGATATTTTAATACTGGTTCAGTTGAAATAAGTAATTTTAATTTTTCAAAAGATTCTACAAAGTCTGCATCATTTGGGTTTATTTTTGAGCCCTTTTTGAGTCTTAATGTAAGTGGTTTTGCGATTGCAGCGAAATCCTTAATGAATTTCCTATAATATCCGGCAAGGCCTAAAAATGATTTTATTTCTTTACTTGTTCGGGGTAATGGAAATTTAGTTATTGCTGAAATTTTCTCTGGGTTTGGTTTAATACCTTTTGTTGTCACAATATGACCTAAAAATTCAGTTTCTTTACGCAAAAATTCACATTTATCTTGTTGTATTTTCAAATTTGCTTTTCTGAGACATTCGAAAATAGTTTTAATTGATTTTATGTGTTCAACTAGGGATGTAGAAAAAATTACTATGTCATCTAAATACACGAGACAAATTTTACCAATGTGATCCTTCAATACTCCATTAATCATTCTCTGGAATGTGGAAGGTGCATTTTTAAGACCAAATGGCATTCGAAGAAATTCGTAATGTCCATTGTTTGTTGAGAATGCTGTTTTTTCAATATCAGCAGGGTCCATTTCAATTTGATGGAAACCTCTAGCAAGATCAATAGTTGTGAAATATTGACTCTGACCAAGTTTCCCTAAAATATCATCAATACATGGAATTGGGTATTTGTCGTCAATTGTATTTTCATTGACTTTCCTATAATCAATAACAATGCGCCATTTTTTATTACCAGAAGCATCTGCTTTCTTTGGTACTATCCAAATGGGACTTGAGTATGGTGAACTTGAATTTCGTATTATACCCTGTAATAGTAATTCTTTAATTTGTTTTTCAACTTCTTTTTCATGACATTGAGGATAACGGTATGTGCGAGTATAAATAGGTTTATCAGTTGTCATTTTAATTTTATGTTTCACTTCACTTGTAAAACTTAAATTGGAATCAGGTTGATAAAAGACATCATTATGTTCCCTAATGAGTTTATCTAGCATCTCCTTTTCTTCCATATTTAAATGATTATCTCTTCTAGTAATCATTTTTCCCTGAGATTTTTCCATTTCTAGTTTTTCTAGAGATTGTTCCATTACTGTATTATAGTTTTCTGATTCTTCGTCAGTTTTATTTTTATATAATTTATTCACTTTTTTATTAAGTGTAATAGTAGATTTATTATAATTTATGATGGCTTCGTTAGGGATCAAATTGTCATTCCCGATAAGTCCATCAAAATTATCATGAAACTTTGTAACTAGAAACTTCATTTTATTTGGTGAATTAAATTCACTTAGAGGGGGAATAATTGCTTGTTGAGCAATAGGGACTATGCCACTAATTGATTTTAATAAAATTGGTTGATTTAAGTCAAAAATTTTGTCAGGACTACAAATTCCAGGATTTAATATAGAATGAGTGGCTCCAGTATCCACGAGTAAGCGGATGAAACCAAGTCTTGTACGAATTTTTACATATGGCAATTGTAATGAGTTTCCGAGGCTTCTAGCTGAAAATTTTCGGCTAAGTCCTCTTGTAAGTTATTATTCCGATACTGATCAGAATTATCGACCTCCATAGGTTCCTGATTTGTGTGGGAATAATGGGGCATTTGGAAGGTTCTTCTAGTTTGTTGTGAAGTTCCAAAATTGTTGTATTGATTAAACCTGTTGTCTTGGTTAAAACGTTGTTGAGTACTTCTAACATGGTTATGCATGGATTCGAGTTTTCGGTAATAATTATTTCTGGGTACGAAGTTATGCTGAACTGGACGAGGGGGTTGAACGTTATAATATTGTTTTTGATGTTCATGTCCGTCATGTCTGTCTTGTCTGAAATTGTTATTTTTTCCTAAATAGTTTCTCTTATGAGGATTACTGGTATAATTTGTATAATTGCCTTCCTGAACCAATCTGAAAGCTTCTTCAAGAGAACCAGGATTTCGAGAGTATAACATAGATCTGACCGGTTCGGGGGTTTTGCCCTTAAAAATTTCCAACGCGGCACTCAAATTATGTTCGATATGATCGGTAAATGGTAAATTTCTAGTTTCTAATTCAACTTTGGTTTTTGTATTTAATGTTTTTAAATTGTATTGTATTTTTTCATAAAATTCCGCAATTGTGCCTGTACATTTAAGTGCTCTTAAATCATCATATAATTTCATACTATTTTTATGTGAACAAAAATTATTCATTAATAGGAGTTTAGTCTGGGACCAATTAGTTACATTATTGTGAATTTCTATTAGTTGTCTTGCTTTACCTTTTAGCCTTGAATAAATGGCCTCCATGATTATTAGTTGGCTATCGTTATTGTACCTCCTTACATGTGGTATAATGCGATCCACTTTGGTTATGAAACTGTTGATGTCTTCTCTTCCATCAAATTCGGGGATGCTTGCGACATATTTCAGGGGATCCACGTTTAATGCGAGATTTTCGTCCTCTCTTGGTAGTTCTGGTAAGTCTCCTTCCAACATTTTGGCTTTTTATTTGTTTAAATCACAATCACTTAATTTATGATGTTATGATTTTATTAACTCTTTTAGGATTACCGCTGGTGGGGTCCTTTGGAGTTTGTATTATTACTCTCTTATTGGATTACCACTGGTGGGGTCCAACAGAGTTGATTTGTATTAATGTATCTAAAAGGATTACCACTGGTGGGGTCCTTGAAAGATTTTATTTTTTTTAATGTTTTTTTAATTTTACTAGCACAAATTTTCCACTAGTTACACTAATCGAAACTCTATTTCCACTTTCTGGAACATAGATTTTGTTCGAAGAACCGACTGCGCCAATTACGTGTGTGTCCTAACGGGTTGTTAATAAAATAACCGATTTGTTGAAAGAGGAACTTTTCTTTATTGAGGACTGATACGAAGTAATTCGAATACAAATGAGGACTGCCTTAAACTAAAACATGTTCGTCTTCTTATACTAAATTAATGTTGATCTTGCATCTGCAATGATGATGCACATGTGCTTATACGTTCGACTTCGATGTGATGTTTATGTTGTGATGCGAATCAGATGTGTTTATGTTACGATGAGGTTGATGCATCCTGATTGTGTTGAGCGAATGTGTTTATGTGAGGATGGGTTTGATGCATCCTGTTTATGTTGAGCGAATGTGTTTATGTGAAGATGGGTTTGACGCAACCATACTTATGCAGCTGGTGAGTCAAGTTGGGATGGCTGATGGGGTTGTCGTAGCGGTGACGTAACTGACGTACACCTTCAAGTTTGGTTGCCGCTCGATGATATGCTTTTTAATTTTCAACAGCTGGTTTCGTCTCTGTCGTATCTCGTATGGTAAATCCTTTTGTATAAAAATATCTGTATTTTTTAATGTTTTCGCCTTATGCAGAGCTCGTATTACCTGCTGCCGATCGCGGAGTGATACACGGAAGATGTTTTGCGCTCCGTGACATTTGTGTATCTGGTCATTAACGATTGTTTCACAACAGTGCAAGGTTTTAGTGCAAATATCTTTAATTGTTTCAATTTCGTTTCCATTTACCTTTTTAGGCAATTTTACAATTAAATTACTGGCCGTTGCATCTTTTTGCAGTTTTTCTATCTGCGGCGCTCGTTTTTGACTGAGTGCTTTTACATGTTGCAGTTCGATTGCAAGTTGTTTATTGCAATCCTCAAGGGCGGTAATCTTGGCAAAAAACTCTTTCATGTCGGATTTTCTAACAACATCATTAAATTCCTTCGGTTTGGATCAATTCCCTTTTATCTTCTGGTGTCATTTTCGTCGGATACTTTTTCGCAACAGAGAAGTTTTCGGATGACGTTTCGGCGAGGGATCTTTTAGACATTTACCTGGTTTTGAGATTGTGGATTTCGTCTGTTTTAGCTCGCTTTTCTGGCTTATAGTGTTGACGGTGGGATTCAGACACACTCAGAATTATCACAAATACGGATTTTCACTAGTTTTCGATCAATCCATATCCATATATAATAGAATATAAATATTGTAGTAGGTGCCGACAGAAGTGAAGAATTCAAGTTTTTATCATTTAATAAGTCTGGGTTTAACATACGAATATTTACTAATTACCACCCACCAGAAGGAAACTAGCAAACAAGACACAGAATAGTTAATAATTACCAGCTCTCTATCGTTTTATTATTTATTACGTCTCTAAGGAAAATGACCTATTGTTGTCAAGGTTCTGCCCATCCCTATCCTTGTGTTAGTATTATCCAATCTCTAATTGAAATTGATATATAATTAAATCATGGCACAATTAAAAATTCCATGTTGAACTAAACTAAAACAATTAACCACGCTCCGATGGAATACATATCGAACGCCCTAACAGTTTCCCAAGACGGATATATGAGTAGGAGTTTCAACGAGCCACTACTACATAGTGCATGAAAATATAAAGAAGTGGTAAAGGCTGCGATCGGATTTCTTATTGGATATTGACTCCTTGCCGCCAGGAAATTCCGCACTGTACTCGTGTATTATAAACTCATCCTCTGGAAATTCTTTTCACTTCAATATAGTACGTACCTACACACACCCACTTCCATATGATTGGAAACAAGAAACGTTACTTAACGGTGAGATCCAAACCGATGCTAGTTGCTGCCAGAGGACGATACGACGATGGTACAAAGGATATAAAATATCCCTATACAACTTACAAGAATTCCATTCCGCTCGTCTTCGTGTTCAACAATGTTCTTAAGTTGACTTAGAAATTTTATGAAATGTTTGAACAAATGATTTTACACAAAGACAGGATATACGAGTAGCAGAGGGCTAAATGGGGCCCCAACCATCATAGTATCCTGCCTTCCTAGAAATGCTCAGACCACTGCTATAATGGTTTATGTCGGCCGGCGGCGGCGTGTGTATGTCCTAGAAGAGAAAGACGTAGAATATGGAACGCAGACAAAACCGAGACAGGGCTAAGTTTGTTTCGCTCCTTCATACAAAAACAATGAATTGAACATTATAAATTTCCCATAAATGCAGGCAAGTACTATGTACTTGTACCCTTGTTCCAGGACGTGTAACTATGAGTACTCGAAGAAGAAGAAGTGCACAATTGGTTGGTGAACTTATTTACAGTTTAATGGAACTCTCAATTTCAATGGCCGTGAGTAAATAAAGGGAAAATTAAAATCATGTTGTTACTTGTTGTTGGTGGTGTGTTGTCTGAAACGCTGCGTTTTAATTATGTGCAAGCTGTACCGAAGGGTTCTTGAAGGCATCTTAAGAAGTCCTTATACAAGTTTGTCCGTTTAGTGTTTTAAGATCCATCTTGAAAAATATCGTAAGCAAAATGGAGTAAATGTTCTGCCTGCTGTGATGAAAATTGATTTTATGAACGTGGTATGTATTTTGGACCATATGGACGCTTAAAAGAATGGACAAGTTTTCAAAAGATTTTCAAAGTTCAAGTGAAGCGAACTCGAGTATGTAGAGCATACAAAGTTGAATAAGCTTGCAATTTATAATTAAAAAAATATTTTCTTCAAATAATCTTAAAAGATTTGTCGTCATGTGGTCGATTGCTTACTCGTAAAATGGTTGTTAAGATGAAGGCGGCTATTCTTTGCTCTTTGTTCATATTGTTTTGTTGTTAAATCTTTGAAGTTTGCAGACTACTTAATCGATTTTTCGACTTAAATCCTTTAGAGAAAAATTGCCTATTGGGAACATTCCATGTTGTCGAATATACATATTCATATTTTAGATTTCTGATAAAGCTGGAGTCTCGAATTTGATATGCATCCCGATAGGACTTCTAACAGCAAAACGTTACATTAGCTACTTTTGCGCAAGTTTGTGCATTCAAATGAAGATGATTCCGACGCAGTCTTAAATCGAATTTGTGTCCCCCTCGAAAAACTAATATACTAATAATAAAACATCGACATGGGAAGTTACAGTATTCAAACACCCTCCCATTTATTATACGAACATCCTTTTAGCCAATTCATCTTCAACTTTTTTAAATAGCTCTACTCAATATTCTCAGCTCGTTGATTTCTCCGACATTTTGTGGAAAATGTCCTTTTTGTCGGTCTGCCAAAAACTCGAACTATGTACGAGTACAAACAACCGAATATGACGATAGTAAAGCAGTGAAGACGATACGGACGTGAACAACGACCAATTCGATGCAATTCAATTCCCTCTGAATTTCACCCGGCCGTCGTCGGCCAAGGCTAAGGCGTTTCATCCATCTCCACAGAAATATAGAGTTGACGACATCCAATCCATTTTGAGCACCAAATAAAAAGTATACGGTCCTTTGGTCTTGTCGGCCGCTTTGTCGGGGTTGATATTAAACGAAAGGAATACTATACTCTCCGGGATGTATGTTCTCATTTGTATAATGGCCGAATATTGTGACTATTCAGTCAAAATATTTGACAAAACTGTAGGGATGAAGGGCTTATCGTCATCATGAGACAAACTATATACGCTTGAATATGGTATAAAAGAAAAATATGCAAAAGGGGTGCAAATGGCGTATGACATAGAATATGATGATGATGTGCATGCATATCGTGCGGAGGGCAGAAGAAGTTTTGCATATTAATGGGGCTTTTAAGGGATATGGGTATTAGCGTTAAGTGCATCCGTTCATTGGTTTTAAAGGGGGATTATGAATTAAGTGGCAACGACGGCAAAGCGGAGAGCCAGCATTTGCACTTTGTCTTTAAACATAGCATTCAGATTATAATTGCTAATTACTCTCTGATTTGGAAGTCTGATTAATCGAGACGATGGTTGAACTTCAATGGCGTAGGCATATAATTATGATAATGGATAGACCTTGTGATGTGTTATTTGATAATAATGCATGAATATTATGGAGAAATTTTATATTCCTTGTGGGTGTGTAATATTTGTTTTTAAAGATTTTTTAGCTACGATCGATGTAATTAGATACTAATAGGTAATTTTTAAGATAAACCTTTTGTTCATCAATATTATCCCATGTTTACCTATAGTGGATAGTATTTATTATTTATGTTAATATATTTACAACGAGCTAGTAAAAAAAATCAAGAGATGCCCGCAGCCAACAGAGATTACGATTACAAATTATTTTCCTCGAAAAATTATCCTTGCGAATTGTGCATGCATTTGATTTCTTAGGTCGCACACACACGGAGAATCCATGGATTCCGGATCCAAAGAAGCTCCATTTTCAAGACAAATTCACCATTTTCTCAAAACAAATTAACTATACATCAAATGAAATTACCAATTTCGCAAAAAAATTAAAGCTTTAACAAGTCAAATAAACGAAAGACAAGTAAAAGACAAATTAAAGATTTGACAATGAAAAGTGATTTTTTGAATAATTAATTTGACTTGTTAAAATGTTAACTTCATTTACGAAATCGGTTATTTAATTTGATTTATAGTTATTTTGTGTTGAGAAAAAGGTGAATTTGTCCTGAAAATGTTATAAAAAAATTACAGCTGGGCAAGTTGCCATTTTTTGACATGAAGTTTCTTTCGTTGATTCAGAATTCATGGATTCTCCTTATTTATGCGACCTTACGTTGCTAAAACTCGACCGTGTGTTTTATCCTATATGTACTCAACTCTGATGCATCGTCTCAGTATGAATTATCGTTCAACTTATCTTCTTCACAGTACCGAAAAGCCCCATGTGGGGCCATGGTGCGTTAACTCAGCCGTTTATAGTCAATTTCGAGTCAACGTTACATTGCATATCATTTCGGAGTATATATAATGTTGCAAGCGCTACATATTTCCTAATCGCACATATACGGACATTTTGGACCACGCCGAGATTCGATCTCCGGACCTCTAGATTACTAGCATCGTAGAGTGCGACTCAACCAAAAAGCGTTAAACTTACCAAGAAAATCAAATTATCGGGTTTTAAAATTCTAGGTTAGGTTAGGTGTAGTGGCCGCCAAGTGATAAAACACTTAGCGCACTTAGACCAAAAATAGGTCCATTGTGATACCACCGAGTGTACCTTAAAGTTAACTCCTAAGCTGAAAACCAGCCCGTGCTGGCAATGAATTTGTTGAGCAATAGTGGGCTCACATCTCGCAGATCATCTGTATCGTGAAAATACATTGAGCCAAGAAAACGTTTGCGTTTCTCGGCCAATGCCGGGTAATGGCAAAGAAAATGATGAACACTTTCTTCCTCTTCTTCGTCATCGCAACTGCGACAGAAGTCGTTATAAGGAATTCTGAGCCTCCTGGCGTGCTCCCCGATAGGACAATGTCCCGTTATGATCCCGACCACCTTGCCGATATGTTTCCTGTCTACTGACAGTAGGTTAGTTGATCTGGCTACGTCAAGTCGTCGCCAAATTAATCTTGTTGTGGTGCCGTTAGACCACCTTGAACTAGCCCTGTGCATTACAGTTCTTTCTATTTCCTGTTTACAGGAAGCGATTGGTAATTTTATATTATTGCGGTCGGCCTCAAAGGTCATAGTGGCTGCATTACGAGCGAGACGGTCCGCATTGTAGTTTCCTTCAAATCCAATATGACTTGGTATCCAGCAGAGAACGATGTTAAAATATTGACCCATCACTCTAAGCGCAGAGCGACAGCTATCAACAGTTTTCGATGAAATCAGCACAGAATCCAGAGATCAAATTGCAGCCTGACTGTCAGTGTATATGATGACATCCCGCATCGTCACTACATGATTTCTCAACCAGGTTATGGTTTCCATTATTGCAGAAATTTCCGCCTGAAGAATACTACAGTGGCCAGGTAGACAGTGGGCCAAGTTAATGTCTAGTCCATCCGAGTGGATTCCAATACCGACTCCTTCATCTCTTTTAGAGCCATCTGTATAGAATACCAAATACCCTGTAGATAGGGGAGCATTGTTATTCCAGTGATCCCTTGACGGAATCAAACAATCGTGGTTTTTGCCAAAAGCATACTTGGGACTAGTATAATCAGTCTCCAAGGGGAGGTTAAAGTTTCGAAGTATCGTTGAGTGGCCGTACGCTAGGGTTTGCCACTGACTAGTTTCACGTAAGCGTAATGCCGTGTTGGCTTGGCAGCCATTTTTTGGCCGAATAGATCCAACGGCAGCAGATTGAGCACAGTGTCAAGTCCAGCCGAAGGTGTAGAACGTAAGGCTCCAGTTATAACAATGGAAGCCATTCTTTGTACTTTCGCCAGCAGGTTATAGTAAGTAGTTTTACTGAGTGCCGACCACCATACGCAAACGCCGTAAAGTAGAATGGGTCGTACGATAGCAGTGTAGATCCAATACAGTGCCTTTGGTTGTAGGCCCCAGTTCTTTCCTATTGCTTTCCTGCACGAATAGAGTGCTATAGTTGCTTTATTCACCCTCTCTTGAATGTTAGGTTTCCAGCTAAGCTTCCTATCGAGCAACAGTCCGAGGAATTTAGCCTCTTCAGCAAAAGTGAGATGCCTATCCCGTAGCATGGGAGGGTTAACAGAAGGAATGTTGCGTCTTCTTGTGAAGAGCATCAATTCAGTCTTAGCTGGATTAAGTCCAACCCCGCTGAGGTTTGCCCAGTTTTCCAAAATAGACAAGGCGTTCTCCAATAGTCCGCTAAGAACTTCCGGGAACTTACCTGTCACAGCGATTACAACATCATCAGCATATGCCGTGACCTTGCAACCAATATCCTCGAGATTTACAAGCAATTGATTGATAGCTATGTTCCAGAGTAGGGGAGATAAAATACCTCCTTGTGGTGTACCCCTGCACACGTACCTACTTACAGATGACGAGCCCAGTGTGGTGTGAATTCGTCTAGATGTTAATAGCGTATTTACGAGTGTGCAAATGGACCCTTCGACGTGAAGACTTCGAAGTGCTTCGGTAATTGCACTAGGTTTGATGTTATTAAAAGCACCTTCCATGTCTAAGAAAACAGCCATTGTGTATTCCTTCTGATAAAGAGACTTTTCGATGTAACTGACTAATGAGTGCAGAGCTGTATCCACTGACTTTCCTTTGTGGGATACTAGCTCGTACATGAATATCGACGAGACGCTCCAGTAACTTAAGCATAGTTGAAGTGAGACTAATTGGCCTAAGATCATTAGGTCGTGCGTGCGAGCTTCTGCCTGTCTTCGGGATAAACGTAACCCGCACCTCTCTCCATGTGAGAGGGATATACACTAGACCAAGGCAGGCTGTTAGTATAAAGTTCTAGGTCCGCGCTCAGTTCAACGTTGTCCCCATTGCGGGTATCCTCACGAACTATTTCCG
The DNA here is from genome assembly GCA_949715475.1 of Microchrysa polita. Taxonomy (NCBI): domain Eukaryota; kingdom Metazoa; phylum Arthropoda; class Insecta; order Diptera; family Stratiomyidae; genus Microchrysa; species Microchrysa polita. Next base: position 98,077,213 of record OX454416.1, read on the forward strand.
TTACGTCGTATTAGTGGGAGGTCGACGACGTAAATAGTTCCGGAATTGGCGAAACGTTGCTTCTTTTTCTTTTCTTTTTCTTCTTAATGGCATTTGGGGGGCAAAAGACTTCTTCCATGGGTCCTCCGGGCGGGCGCCCCCTGGTAACGGTAGTGGGTAAAACCTCTAACGACTAAGTCAAATTATCTGATGCGACATTTGGAAGAAGCATCGCTGCGCCTGAGTGCTGTATTTACATCTGCAGCGTCTCAGGTCACTTAACGTGATAGGTGACAGAAAACGTTTAACTCAACCACTACAGCAGCATCTTCGAGGCATGCCCATGATGGCCTTTACTCAACGATTAAAACCTATTATGGTTTAGCGATGTGCCGACAACTCATCCTAAGAAAAAAACTTCAAGTCAAGAAACCTGAAACAAAAGTCTCGGATTGGACGGATACAAAACAACGACAAACGGCAAACGAACAACTGATTACTCTTTCGGATCCTGGAATGTACGCTCCCTGAATAGGCCGGGAGCCTTCTTGAATCAGGTAGAACAATACAAGCTGAGCATAGTTGCAATCCAGGAAACTAAATGGCTCAAACGAGAGATTAACGACCTCAATTGGCACACTATTTTTACGAGTGGTAAAGAGGAGGGCAACAAGAAGTTTCGAGTAGCTTTCATAGTGAGTAAGGAGCTCAATGACCACGTTATCGGCTTCAAACCCATCAACGAGCGGCTATGTGCGATCCGCATCAAGACCCGTTTCGCTAATCTCTGGCTCATTAATGCGCATGCCCCTACAGAAGTAAAAGAAGACGCTATTAACCCTTGTGTTGCCAGCCAAAAAAACTTACACTATCTGCCACCCGGGTACCTGGGTACCCCCCTATGAAACTCTTGCTAAAAGTCCATTGTAGCTGAAAATAATTGTTTGTATTTTTACCAGGAAAGTTAAGAATATATTGTAGTTTTGTTTAGAGAACTTAGCGTATCCAAAACATGCACTGAATTATTGCCGTTGGCGTGAAGAAGCCAGGCATTCAGTCACTGCTGAGAGAGTTTCGATGGACGAATAAAAGAAAACGATAACGACAAAAGAAACGCTGAGGAGGAGAGTAGCAATGAAAATTTTTGTCACGGAATCTCACTATCGTCGGTATTTTGAAAAAAAAAAAATGCATTCCTCAAGAAATGAAACTGACGAACTGTTGACCGTTATTGTCGACACTTTTGGATTTGACGAGGAGGTACCATCTGTTCGTATGTTCCGAAGAAGAAAAAAGCGGTGATTCTTCCCATTACGATATCACCGGTACCATGTACGTTACTTACTATGAAAACAATGATATGCTTGCAAAAAAAAACTAACGGGCGCAGAATTTTTCTACACCAGCTCTCGGAAGAATTAGCTATGCTAATGATAGGAGAGTGATTTTCTAACCAGCAAGTCATGCGAAATCATCGAACGAAAACCACAATCAAAAGGTACTAACGAAGGCCACTAATAGAAGTGGTTACTTACAGCAACGATCAAAGAAACGCTAGAGGTAGAAAAGTTGACGCGTTTTTACTATATACTCGAAATATGTATACGATATTCTATACGAAAATCATTCTTTTTATATCGGGGTACCCGGGTACCCGGGTGGCTTATACGTGTTGTTTTTTTCAAATGCAAAATTTTTTAAGTTAAAATATTTCTATAAATACGTAGAATGCAAATTTCGATACAAATTCGATCAAATCATGGAGATTCGAGAAGGTTTTGGACAATCTTTCCTGAGAAAAAAATTATTTAGCAAAACGTATCAAGATGGGTACCCGGGTACCCGGGTGGCAACACAAGGGTTAAGGACGAGTTCTACAACGACCTAGAAACACTCTTCGACTCACTTCCATCAAACGACGTCAAGCTGCTGCTAGGAGACTTTAGCGCCAAAGTCGGAAACGAAAGTTGGCATAGGGGAACTACTGGAGGTCACAGACTCCACGACGAAAACAACAACAACGGCCAGCGACTTATCGATTTCGCGAGCGCCAGAAACCTGGTCATAAGCCCTACGTGTTTCCCTCATCGACGAATCCATAAGGAGATTTGGAAGTCGGCAGATGAATACACCGTGAACCAGATCGACCACGTGCTTATCAACAAGACATGAGCTTCTAATGTCCTTGATGTTCGATCCTATCGAGGAGCCAACTGCGACTCCGATCACTATTTGGTGAAGAAGACCTACAGTTGCACCTAACGAGAATCAACCCTGCCAAGATCTTCGAGGCTGACAATATGGTTGATGATGCCACGGCGGCTGCGTACACTACAGCGCTTGAAGAAAAACTGTCGCCCAAACTTGATAACTTCAACAATTTAGGCATCCATGAGTTCTGAGGCAAGCGCGCTGTTCACTGAACCAGAGAGACTACAAATCAATAGATATCTAGGTTAAATGGGTTTCTTGCGTTGATAGTGTAGATTTGATAGCATTGTATAGGATTGATTCTACCCTTTTATGTTATAACAACATTCAATGCAATTTATTCTATCCCGAACGGTGTAAAATGTATCTGACCAAAAACAAAAAAGTTGTAAAAGTTACCCCGCCAAAGAAAAATTAATCTGCCGCAAAAAGAATGCAAATCACTCCAATCCGCCGCTCATATGTAATTTTGTTTTAGGTGTAAGTACTGGAGAAATTTAAATGCACAGGACTACTTCCTAAAGTAATTTGGTGAGAGCCGTCAAAGTGGCAGAATAAAATGTCAAAGCTCCCACCAAATTACTTTAAGAAGTAGTCCTGCACATTTAAACATTGTGCCCCAATGTTTCAATATCTCGGTTTCCCAATGTCTCAATATCCCGATGTCTCAGTGGCCCAATGTCCCTATGTGCCAGTGTCCCAATGTCCGATTGTCGTATAATCCCAGGGTCATAATGTACCAATGTCCTTGTATCTCAGTGCCCTAATGTCCCACTATCCCAATGTTCCAATATCCCATTGTGCCAACATCCCAATGTCCCAACGTTCTAATTTCCCGATGTGCCAATATACCGATATTCCAGTGGACCAGTGTCCCCACGTCGCAGTTTCCTCAGTGTGCCTCATGTCCCAATATCCGAAAGTCCTAATGTGCTAATGTCCTATTGTCCCAATGTCCCAATATCATGATGCCCCATTGTCATAATATCCCGATGTCTCAGTGGCCCAATGTTCCTATGTACCAGTTCCCAATGTCCCAATGTCCGATTTTCCAAATGTCCCAATATCCTAATATGCCAGTGCCCCAATGTCCCAGTCTCTCAGTGTCCTAATGTCCCAATATCCCAATGTCCCAATATCCCAATGTCCCATTGTCCCAATATCCCCACGTCCCAGTTTCCCCAGTGTGCCTAATGCCCCAATGTCTTAATGTCCTATTGTTCCAAGACCCCAATTTCCTAATATCCCACTGCCCCAAGATCCTAGTCTCCCAGTGTCCCAATATACTATTGTCCCAATGTCGCAGCGTCCTAATGTCGCAGTGTCTTTTAAAAAATTGTCAATGCAATGAGCCGAAAGACGCAATTGTTGGAAATCTTTTGTTAACTTTACTTAGTAATTTACCGTTATTCCATCCACTTATCTAAATGGAAGACATTGATTCTTTAGAAGGACCACCAGAGGATCATTCATTCCAAATTTCATAAAAATCCCATCACGGAGAGAGACATTAGAAGCAAGTCTTTCTGCAACTGTAGACTCCAGTCTGAAATTGGGTTACTCGCTTAAGTCTGTAAGGGTGAAAATTTCACCGTTTATTGCATATATCTTACCCGTTATTGTGCCGATCGAAGATTTTTTTTGGGATGGCACTAGAACAGGATATGTTGAATATTTTGGTAAAAAAAAATTGTTTGGGGGATGTTGCCTGGAAGGCTGTAGCCCTGTCAAAGAAAAAAGCAAGTTTTCTCCGGTAATCATAGACTTGTTCGCTTTCGTTTTTTTTTCTTTGGCAGACGATACGCTCTCGCGTCTCTTGATAATATTAAACGGGTATTTTGATAGTTTTATTCTGTAGCGGTTATAATTAATATAATTGTTTAATAAACTAAAGTTATAAGTTGAAAAGCGTCAAATTTGATTCAAGTTTTGGAATAGATAAGAGTTATACTATTTTATTTATAAAATTCACTCCCGATTTACACCAAAATTTACAACCGTGTAGTATTCTGGATTGTACTTGTAAAATATTATTCGGCACTTGTAACGATTTTACGGAATCTGTTACTAGATTTTTGACAAAACATACAAAGGCCTATTTTTCGGTAGGTATCCTAATTTTGCATTCAAATTCGTTTAAACTTGCCATGGAATTCAAGACCACAATGTCAGCCAAAATTTGTTGTATCAGTTTAATATCTGTGTTTCTTTCAAAAGTAAGCAGAACCACTTTTTGGCGGAATTTGGCCGAATTTTGGCAGAATTTCGGACGATGTATGAAATTTCTCTTCCAAAGAAAAGTGTTCCGTCTGGAATCCGTTTTGTCATATGGAAACAGTCCCTTTGGTCATGGCATTAATTCCATAGCCAATTAAGTACATATTCGTAAAATTCCTTTTCGGCTTCAGGCTCCTTCGAACTACACTACGCAAACTTTTTTAAGGCCCTCCGTATTTTGGTTAAGGAAAAGCCAAAAGCAGTTAATGAGTGTTATTCTAAGATCTGCCAGGAAAACTAAACTTTTGGTGTAATAAACCTGAAATGCAAAGAACTCTCAGGCCCGTATTTATAAACATACCTTAACTCAAGGAGACCTTGAGTCAAGCATGCCAAAATTAAAATAAATGTCATTTTCCATACTTTTTTATAGAAATCACTTATATTCACGAGTCAATGCATCCTTGATTTAAGGAGAAACTCAAGGAGACCTTGAAATGTTCTATAGTCAACCTCACTTGAAGTCACCTACCTTAAAATATTATATTTCTATTGAAAACTTAAGGTCTCCTTGAGTTTTGCCTTAAATCAAGGATCAATGATCCCTCAGTCTTGCCAATGTTTTTCCTATGTAGCTGCTCTCGGGTATCCCCACACCAAAACTTTATGTAACAAATTAGCCCCGTTATTGTGAATTAATATTATTGTACGTTGGCAACCCGAAACCAACACAGAATGTCAAATATATCTTGTAATAAACTCGTTCACTTGAACTCCGTCCACCCACCATAAAGGTTGTTTTGTCTTTCGGTTCGATTAATACTTTGTTCGCTTCAACAGGTTATGAGCCTTTTTCTAGGTAGAATAGTTAATTAGTGTCCGATAAGAACAATTACGAAAAATTGTTACTGTTAAAATAAGACTAATACTAAACTATTAAACGCGAATAATAAAAATGGATTTGTCTACCGATCTAATTAAAATTAACAAATTGGTGGATTCAAAGCAGTGGACCACGTGGAAGTTTCAAGTGCAAATCATTTTGAAATCGCAAGGACTTTGGAACGTAGTTACGGGTATTGAAAAGTCGCCAATTAGTACCGTTGCAAACTATGAAAAGGTCAAATCGGAATTTGACAAAAAAGACATATCCGCGCAGCGTGTTCTTATAACTACTTTAGGTGAGCAAGCACTTACTCACTTAGTAACATGCGTTTCTGCTACTGAAATGTGGTCAAAGCTACTCAACGTGTTTGAACAGAAGACAGATCAGGGGTTCCACTTTCTGCAGCAAAAATTTTTCACGTTCGAAAAAAGTGACTCCGACGACATTGCAAGCTTCATATCAAAGATGGAGGAAATCGCGAAACAGCTGGCCGATCTCGATTCCAAAATTCCTGAGACGATGATCATGACGAAAATTTTGATGGCCCTACCGCCATCTTATAATCATTTTCACTCAGCGTGGGAAAGCACGACGGCCAGGGCGTAGCCAGGGGAGGGGTCCAGGGGGTCCGGACCCCTCCCGAAATGTTTTGAATGGGCTTTGAAATTTCAGTGACGACATGAAACATGGACACTGTAATAAGTTACCATCGGGATTTTTTCTATGGAGACTCCTTCCCATAATTTACTCTTTGCTACAGTGAAAATACAAGGTGGCAAGAGCATTCAGTTCTAAGTCGGTTCTCTTCGTTTCTCTCTCGTTTGACTAAATTGATTTGCTCGGTATTGCAAATTTGATGCAATTTGATCTAACGAACAAAAAACATTAAATTCATGTTTAACCGTTTCCATAAAATTTGGACTAGTATTCGGCCTACGGCGAGGGTAACTACATTCATATGCATAGATTTTATGTCATTTTCAATTAATGGCCGTTAAAAAACTAATGATTCACTTTAGTTCGTTTGATATGTTTGTGTGTGGTTTATTTCAACAAAATCGCTAATCCATGAACGCCCCGGGAAAAATTCGACGGAGTGTGACATGGGTATTGGGTAGATCAAGAATTGCCGGAGCGTGGGTTCGAGTTCCATTGCCCCCATGGATGTTTGTGTTTTCTTTATCAAAATGCTTCTATATATGACAGCCGGTTCTTCGATGTAAAGCGCTCTAGAGCTACCCGTTGTCATGTGGATATGAGCTGCCAAAACAATTGAGGCTATTTCCGCAAACGCCTTCGTTGATGAAAGAACAGCATCTCACGGGAGAAATTTTAAAAAATTTTATAAATTTTTGAATCAAATCTTCCGCTTTTCAATCTGTTTAAAGGTTCCCGTGATACGTCAGATCATTATGGTAGGTGCGTTTTTTTCTCTAACCGGTACAGGACAGAATAGCTCAAATTCCTTACAAATTGAACAGTTTTGTTTTATATAGAAAAACTCGTAACCAACTTCATGTTCGAATTTGTATGTGAAGTTGTTCTGCCCCGTACTAGATAGGCAGAAAAACCGTGTCAAAGTCATGATTTTCGTGACTCTAAATTGTCACGAACTCTGCTTTTTTAGAGTTTAAAATAAATGAACGTTACGAATTTTTCGCAGTGTATTAGGCAACCGTGTTTCAAAGTGCGCATTTTATTATTATTAATAATGCTATAAAAGCAACGATTTGGGTATCTAAATATGGCTTGTACTGCTATCCGTCTCATAATGAGGACTGTTGCGGTTCCGTTATTGCCCGTTTAATGGCGGATGGTAAGGTAAGTGTCGCTAGTGTCGATAAAAAAGGAATTCTTCTATCGAGAGCTGATAGCGTAACGTTCCCTAAATATTAAGTCAGTCTAATTCGTGAATACATTATTGGTCAAATAAAATAGGTCGAAATCTAGATGATCAATGGAGGCGTGGTTCTTTTGAAAATTGAAAGGTTTCATAAAGTCTCAAAAATTTTCTCACTTTTTTTCTCTTAATAGTCACTTCATTACTTTTCCTGTACGATCGGACAATACTATATCCTCTAGAATCAATACCAAAACCCTAATTTCACAAAGTTTCTTTACCTGGTATTGAGCGTTGGACCCCTCCCGAAACCAAATCCTGGCTACGTCCCTGCACGACGGCATCAGATCGAAATTTAGCAAATTTGCGGACCCGGCTAATGATAGAAGAAAAACGTATGCAATCTCAATCAACAAGCGACGAAAGCGGAGCACTATTTGCAAAGAAGGGAAAGAAGAAAGTCAAGGACACCAGAAAAGAAAGGAAACCAGGTACTTGTTTCTTGTGTGGTAAAGATTCCCACTGGAAGAGAGATTGTCCCCAACGAACCCGAAACTTTAATCCTAATGCAAAAATAGGGGCAGAGCGATCGAAGGCTCTTATTAGTGAATGTTTATCCACCTTTAACGGCAAGGACATGTGGCTCCTCGATTCAGGCGCAACCGAACACATGTCGAATAGGCGCGAATGGTTCACCGATTTTGAACAATTGCCCGAAGTTCATCCAGTGCGAATCGGAGATGGTACGCGCATCAGTGCAGTTGGCAGAGGTAGCATTGAAGTCATGGCGTTTAATGGGGAAAAATGGCTTCCCAAAACTCTATTAAAAGTTGTATATGTGCCAAATCTTCATGTGAACTTATTTTCGCAGGGCCGCACATGCGATAAAGGTTGCTTTCTAATTTGCGATGATAAGAAGTGTCAATTTATCGATAAAGATAATGGTGAGGTAGTTGCTGTCGGTGTCAGGGAAAATAAACTTTTTAAAATGCTAATTAAAGCCAATAATCTTGAAAGTGCTAACGTGGCGGTTAAATGTGAATCTCTTCGCGAGTGGCACAAAAGGCTAGCACATCGAAATATCACGCATATAAAACGTTTCCTTAACATTCGTAATATTCCCTATTTGAATGAAAACTTTCAGTGCGAACCATGCATTTTAGGCAAACAACATCGTTTACCGTTTAAAGATCGTGAGCAAAAAGAGACTGTATGTGGATCGATAATACACGCGGACGTATGTGGTTACATGAATACTAAATCACTCGGTGGTGCTCTTTATTTTTTGCTATTAAAAGACGATTTTTCTCATTTTCGGACAGTTTATTTCCTAAAAAATAAATCGCAAGTTGCAGATAAAATTATGAGTTTTGTACGGTTTACACATAATCAAACAGACAATCGCGTTAAGATAATACGTAGTGATAACGGTACGGAATTTGTAAACGAAAGACTGAAGAACTTTTATTCCAAGGAAGGTATCCAGCAACAGCTTACCTCACCCTACACCCCGCAGCAAAATGGCACGGTTGAACGGGACAACCGAACGATAGTTGAAGCAGCAAGGACACTTCTATGCGCTCACAATTTGGATATGCGCTTATGGGCTGAAGCTGTGAACACCTCGGTGCACATTTTGAATTGTACCGGCACGAGTTCAATGAAGGATAAGACACCACACGAACTATGGCTCAATGGTGAAGCGAATCTAGATAAAATTAAAGAATTTGGATCTATCGTATACACTAACATACCTAAAGAAAAAAGAAAGAAGTTTGATGTAAAATCCACAAAGTGTGTTTTGGTTGGTTTTGGTGATAATGGCTATCGTGTTTTTGATCCGAACACTAGACGAGTTCACGTGTCAAGAGATTTAATTTTTGGTAAAATCGAAAACGATAATTTAGACCAGAATCACATGGAGAAACAAAAAAAGAAGCAAACAGTTCATAAGCAAAGTATCGGAAAAGGTGAAGTGCATACTGCGAGCGATAATAGTGTTATTCTGCCATTATTGGCATTGAATGAATCAATAGAGGAGGCACATGAACAAGGAACTGCCATTAAAACTGATGAACCATCCAATTCAGATGATACTAATTCTGAAACATCATCTTCTTCTAATGAATCCGTCGACAGTGTCGTTGATTTAAATGAATCAAACGTGGACAACGAAGATTCTTCGATATTGGACGAAAGCTCATCAGATGGATATGGAATTTGCAACGTAACACAGCAGAACGTTATTGATGCTAAAACGCGTTCACAAGCAACTTCAACTGCAATGTTAGCTCTTGCATCACCCGAAAAAAGTCAGTGGATTGACGCTATGAACGAAGAATATAGATCTCTGGTAAAAAATAAAACGTGGCAGCTCGTGGATTTACCTTATGGTGAGAAACCTGTCGACAATCGTTGGGTTTATAAGGTAAAGCTGAATCCGGATGAGTCTCTCAATAGGTTTAAAGCACGATTAGTAGCAAAAGGCTTTACGCAAAAGTTCGGAATCAATTATAGCGAGACTTTTAGCCCAGTAGTGCGATTTAATTCAATAAGATCTATTTTGGCTATAGCTGCAAAACATAAGATGTCGTTACTTCAGTTCGACGTGAAGACGGCGTTTTTAAATGGCGATCTGCAAGAAACTGTGTACATGAAGCAGCCCAAAGGGTTCACAGATGGTACAAGCAAAGTATGCAAATTGTTGAAGAGTTTGTACGGACTAAAACAAGCAAGCCGATGTTGGAATTTGAAATTTACACGATTCATTAAGGAATTCAACTTTCTACAAAGTCAAGCTGATCCTTGTGTGTTTATAAGGAAGATGAGTGGTGAAACTATTATTCTCGCTATCTACGTGGATGATGGATTATTGGCGGCAACTAATGAGTCATGTTTTCGCCCTGTAATTGACTTTCTCCGAAAGCATTTTGAGGTGAAGGAGTATGAAGCAAAATGCTATCTTGGTCTACAAATCGAGCAGCGAATCGATGGTACGATTTTCGTGAATCAACAAGCATATGCGAAGCGGATTGTCGAAAAGTTTGGAATGAATGAAGCTTATAAGATATCAACACCCATGGACAATCATCGAGCACTACATTTGGATCGAGATGGAAAAAGCACAGCGTTCCCGTACCGTGAATGTGTTGGCAGCCTGATGTTTCTGGCAAACGGGACAAGACCAGATATCTCCTTCGCGGTGAATTTTGTTAGCCGTTTTATGGAGAATCCTACGGAGTTGCATGTTGGAGCAGTCAAACGAATAATAAGGTACATCAAAGGAACTCTTAATTTTGGTTTAATATATTACAGCAACACTGATTTCAATGTGAGATGCTATAGCGATGCAGACTATGCAGGATGTCTTGACACGAGAAGATCCACAACTGGCTTTTGTGTAACACTGGGAGGTTCGATTTTGAGCTGGACTTCGGAGAGACAGGAATCAGTATCGCGTTCTTCAACTGAATCGGAGTATATCGCAGCATCTGAAGCCTTGGGGGAAATTATTTGGCTTAATCGACTTCTCACAGAGCTTATTGGACATTTTCGACCGACGCTTTTTATGGACAATCTGAGCGCTGTAAAGTTGATCAAGAATCCCGAGCAACACAAACGCACGAAGCATATTGACGTTCGTTTTCATTTTATACGAGAAAGATTTGCTAATAATGAATTTAATTTAGAAGGAGTCTCAAGTAACAATCAATTAGCTGACATTTTTACAAAACCCTTAACTGAATCACGAATTACTTTCTTAAGAAATGCTTTAAATGTTAATCAGCTATAGTATGTTTATTGTTCAATGGATTTTCATTTACAATTTTGAATTAGTTTTGAATTTCAGTTATGTAAAAAAATTATTAAATTTTAAATGAAAACGAGGAGATATTGTGAATTAATATTATTGTACGTTGGCAACCCGAAACCAACACAGAATGTCAAATATATCTTGTAATAAACTCGTTCACTTGAACTCCGTCCACCCACCATAAAGGTTGTTTTGTCTTTCGGTTCGATTAATACTTTGTTCGCTTCAACACCCGTACTCTGTGCCCCCCTGGTCAGATGATTGTTTTGATAAAAACTTGGATGGTATTGAAAATGGGGCACATGGGACCAAGGGTTCCCCTACCTCCCATACAAATGACCCCTCCGTGATAGTTAATTTCGGCCACATTTTGCGACAGAATATCGCTAGCAACCTAAAATTTTCATCAATGCCTAATTGTGACATATGCTTGAAGTTCGTGGAAAGTGGAGAAGGTCTGAATACCCCTACCCCCACATCTCCTAGAAAGCAATATTCCGCCATTTCTTTTGATAGAATGTCGCGAAAAACTTCACATTTATATTAAAGTGATAGCTGCTGGATGCCGTTATAAGATGCTAAAGATGTTCGAGGTTCGACCCATCTACCCCATCCCCTCTTAACCTTCAAGCGGGCGCTTGGTCGTCCAACACGGCGTCTTGCATTAGCTCTTTGTGGGTTCCATTCTAGGGCCTGCTTTGGAATATTTGTTGGCTCTCTTCAAAGAGTGTGACGTATCCATTGCCACTTTCGCCTTTTGACAGAAGTGCCTATCCAATCCAGGCCTGTGCTATTTGTAGGCCAGCGGATTTGTAGCATGCGCCGTAGACACTGGTTTACGAAAGTTTGCAGATTAGTTGTTATCTTATTGGTCACCTTCTAAGTTGAACAGCCATAAAGAAGCACACATTTTCTAATTTAATTGAAGATTCGGATTTTGGTGCGCCTGTAAATGTTATTTTGCCATAAGGGAGTCAAAGTGAAGAGGGCTGCCCTAGACTTGTTGATACGCGATTGCATATCAGCTTCCGCGCCGCTATCTGCTGTGACTATGCTTCCGAGGTAGAACTCGTCAACTTTTTTGACTGCCTGGCCGAAAACACAAATTCCACCCCTGGATCAGAACTCAAGTACTTGGTCTTGGCAGCATTACGACTTTCGGAATGCAGCGAATCAGCCATTTGAGCTACATCCCTCTTTTTATTAGATATCAGACAAATATCGCCAGCATAGTCCAGGCATATACAAATAAGACATATATGTCCAAATTGGTACAAAATGTTGTTCCTATGAAAATGTATCTGAAATTTCCTAGAGCTTTCAAGCGAATCGCATGAGCCTGTGTGCGTGTCAATTTGAGAGAACGTTTTCGAGTTCAAGAGAGTCAAGAGACTCTTTTTATAGTATCTTTTAAGAATCACTCATCGCTTGCCATTGCCTGCGACTTCCGTGGTGTGTGATGGAGATGGATATCTCCGTACTCCGTGACGCATGACAAGTGGACCGAGTGGGTCCGAGGAAGAGAGCAAGTTGCCGTTGCGGACAATATGTTATGTTATGAACACAGAAATGATTATGAAATTCATTCACTGCCACGTCCCGCCCGCTTCTTGTGTGGTGTGCGATGTATGGCACCGCGGCGCGGCGCGCGCAAGATAAGTGGACCAAGTTGGGTAGAGAGAAGGAAACGACACGAGAACACGTTGTGCATGCGCCTACGAAATTTATAATTCGTCTGTGGCGTGTGTATCTATATTTTGAGGTTCAGATTATCTGAGCCGATATTTAAATATGATATTTGAGAGTCAATTCCAAGCAACCCAAGCGATGCGACAAGTCTAAGAAAAATGGCATATTTGGTCGGCAAAAATCCTACATGGAAATTTTTTTGAATTATGGTTGGAGATGGTCCCCAGATTATGGCAATAAAAGTCCCAACCGATTAGTGATCCGCAAGCTTAAAAAAAGGGGGAAAGGGGGACTCTTTTCGTTTTTTTGCGATTATTTCAAAAAAGGTAAGAGATACAGAAAAATTGTCTGCCTTCTCCTTTTTTTATACACTGCGTGAGGAGAAGTCTATTCTTAAATTTACCTTATTTTAGTGAAATATGCATTAATTATTACATTTAACTCTGTTCAATAAACTATTAAAATAAAAAGTAAATAATCACAAATTACAAAAATATTAGCACATATGTACATATGTATTATCAATATTTTTTATATAATCAGAAAAGGGAGATATTTAGCAGGCTATGAAGGCTTTGGTGTCAAAAAGAAAAGTCTCTAATGGAGACGATAATAATTAATATAAATGTAGGTATGAGTTTTAGGGTCATAGACATGGAGTTTCTGAAAAAATACCTTCTTTGTTATTCCGTTCGGGCATTTTACTCACTCCATAACTTCTGACAGAATAAAGGAAGTTCAAATTTTGCACATATGATTTTTGTAAGAAGCTCTTCCTGCATGTTGCGACCAATTTATTCAATACTTTCTCTAAATTTGCATTTATGCATTTCCGTCTAGACAGCTGTAGATTTTTTAATTTATAGTATACATAGTATTGTTTCTTGGCCGGCCGTGGCAACAATCATAGCAAAAATTAGCCAAAACTAACGCCCGTATTTACATACCTTACCTTTAAATATAAATGCCATTTCCAGTAGTTTTTCATTGAAATAATTTAATTTCTCGAGTCAATGCATCCTTGACTTAAGGCGATTTCAAGGAAACCTTGAAATTTTGCAATAGTCCACCTCACTTGAAGTCAATGTAGCTAGTTACCTACCTTGAGATATTATTATATTACAATTGTGTTAACAGCTTAAGGTGTCCTTGAGTTTCGCCTTAAATGACTTAATTCACTTGTAATATAAACTACTGGAAATGACATCTATTTTTTTGAATTTCGGTATACTTGACTAAAGGACGCCTTGAGTTAAGCTATGTTTATAAATACGGGCCTAAAAGTATAAACTTCGGTATCAAAATTAATTTTCCGATAGTTTTTTTTTTTCATTAGTCGTAAGTTTAGAAAATATACAGGGTGTCTGCCGCATAAACGCACCGGATTGTGATTCCTCATTGATTTTTAGTAAAAAAGTTGTATCGAAACCCTTAGCTTTAGCTTAACCCTTTAGCTGCCACAGGCATTTGAAGATTTAAAAAAAAAAAATTTCTTTGACGACTAAAACGTCATTATCTCAAAAGCTATACTAGCTAGAATAGCAAAATACATATGATTAAAGCCAACAAATTTATCCAAAAAATAAAATTAACCGCACTAAAATCGGATAAGAGGTTTGGTTTTTACAGAACTTCAAAGTCAAATTTTTGTGATTTGACCCAAAAACAAAATATTTTTCCATCTCAATTATCTGCAACTTCTGCCAAGGTGAGGTGTTCGTACGATTCTTTACGAAATTGGCGCATAGTCCAAAGATAATTTCTTTCTTACATCATTTTATTCTATCTTCCGTATTTCTAACAGTTTTAATGCCTTAAGTACAGAAAACTGTGGTTAATTTTAGCTCTATTTCAATTCAATTCCACTAAAACTGCCCCTAAAGATCTGCAATTTGGTAAAATTTATTCAAATTATATCAAAATCGATCCAAAATTGAAACTCATATATTCGTTGCTCTCTAATAGAGACTTTTGCGTTTTGAGACTTCTGATACAAATGTCGTTAACCAACTTTCATACAAAAGTGGGCATTCTCATTTGTTTCAAACAATTAAATCAATATGATTTTATTATAGCCGAAGAAAAAAAATATGGTCATCGAACGACAAAAATCTTACATCGATGGATTTTTGCAGGATTTTTAGGGATGGCCTTCTGATTATGGGAAAAAAGTCCCAATAGATTAGAAGTTTGCAGCCTTGAAAAGGGAGGAGGGGTACTTGCGTTTTCAGAGCTATGGAGGTTTATAAAAGAGTCTAAAATGAAAATATTCTAATTTATTTTTTAGTCTAGCGCCAAATTTTTCACTAAAATCCTAATGTATTATATACAATATACAATTACAAGGGTAATTTTATGTATTTTTTTTCGTTCTCAGACCATTTTTCTGTATATTTGGTCGGTTTTGAAATGTTTGCTAAAAAGTAAAAAAATACTCCCTTATCCCCTTTTTTCAAGGTTGCCCTTCAATCGTTGGGGACTTTTTTTCCATAATCAGGACGCCATCAGCATCACCAACCATCCTGCAAAAATACTGCGATATAGGATTTTTGCTGATCAAATATCGTATTTTTTTATCAATACTCTACAACTCACTCTCGCACTCATATCCCTCCAATTGAATCGAGTACAGAACAGGACAGAACAACTTGCATACAAATTTTCAGTTGATGTTCTGTATAGAAATATATCTTTTTTGAAATATGTATGGAAGTTGTGTTGCCTTGTTCTGCACTAAATCCACTCACTCTACCGCATGCTACCACTACATTGCATTAACAGCGCGGCATGGACCTTACGAAATGCACTAATGAGGTCAATGAACGCATGGCAACCTGTTCCGCAACCTCAAGAAATGCATTGTCATCAAATCATCTTTCATGTTTTTTCAATACGCAGTTTTCGCAGGCGCAGATACTTTTGCGTAAGCCACCCCGACCCATGGCATGGGACAGTGGAAGAAGATACACTCATGAAGTCGACAAATGCACGAAAACCTGCTCTGGCAGAGTATCTAAACTCTCTTCAACTTGAACTGTGTAGCAAAAGAGCAAATAGCTTTAATGCCTGTATACGTGTATCTGTATGGTCGTATTTGTGACATTGGGTGCAGATCAGACGACATGGCCAAAAAAATGTGTACCCGATTTTGAGTGAGCTTTGGACATATATGTATTATTTGTATATGGTCCAGGTGTTGCAGGTGATCAAACATTTTCCATCTGATAGCTTTCATTTTGGTTTTGAAGCGCGCTCATTAGTACATCTTTAATGGCTATGAGGAAAAGAATAGGTGACAAAATGCAACCTAGTTTCACTCCACTGTGCACCTCAAAAAGATCTGAAAGCTTGCACTTGTGAAAACGTGACATTGGGCTCCCTGATAAGATTTCTTGATGACGTATACCTCTCCTACGAAGAGTTCTCCAGATATATTCCCGATCAACACTATCTAACGCTTTCTCGAAATCCATAAACATGAGGTGTAATGGGGATCTGCTCGATAATTACCCGGAGAGTGTTTGTATAGTCGCTACATGAAAAACCCTGAAAATAGTTTTAGCCATCAGCTTGAAAACAGCTGAATGTAGGCAAATCGCACGCCAATTATCACAATCAAGGTTATCCTTTTTCGGAATTTTAAAAATCACGCTCTTTTTCCATTCCACAGTAAGAGTTTCGGTTTCCCCAACACTCTCTGATGGGGGAAGCAGAATATCCGCTGAAGCATTCGAATAAGCTTTAAATAATTCAACCGGAATGTCCGGTACTACAGGAGAAAAATTGATCTTCTGAGTTGATTATTAACATTGGGAGCAGAGAGAACTTTATGTCGCTCGATTTTTGAAAGAATACCTACACTCTATTAAATTTTTACTCTTATAATAGAAGGAAACTTTGTTTCCTTCTATTATAATAGTGAAATTACTCTGCAATCTGAATTTGCAAATCAAGTGTAATTTTACATAAAAAATGTTTAAAAAAGTACTCCAATATATGTATTAGCAAATTTACACCGTGCTATGTGTAAAAACACTCCGTAATAATAGGAATATAATGCGGTTTCACTCTTTTTTCGTTGTAAAGATTTCAGTTCAGAGAGAGAGATCAGATTTTCTGCATGGGAGGTTGCAATATGGTCTTTTTTGTGCGATCTGTTCTGTACACTTGTTCTTCTTCTCAGTACCGTAACTGAGCCGTTTATAGGCAATTTCGAGTCAACGTTACATTGCATATCATTTCGGAGTGTAATGTTGCAGGCACTAAATATTTCCTATCCGCACATGTACGGAAATTTTGGACAACGCCGAGATTATATCTCGGGACCTCTAGATTACTATAGGATCGTAGAGTGCGACTCAAACAAGTGAGCCACAGAGCGTGTACACATGAGTTCTAAATACAGAGAATTTTCGGAAAAATGTGTTACACTGTGAAGTATGACAACTGGAGAGCACGCTACAAAAAATGAGTAAAACTTCAAATGCACGTTGTAAAAATACACCACAAATCCGAATTAAACACAATAAACGTTCTAAAAATGCACCAGAAAATCTGAATTATACAGAAGTGTAGCGTAAAAATACATTTCACACCGATTTTGGTGTAATTTTCTTATTTTACACAGAAATTGTTGAAAAATGCACTCTGTATGTGATTATAAGCGGGAAAAAGTGTAAAATTACCGCATTTTCAGCGGAAATTTAAATTCACTTTTTAGAGTGTACCTTCTGTGGTATTCTGTTCTGTACCGTACACAGAACAGAATACCACAATTAGAATACCACAATTTAGAATATCAAAGCCTATTCGTACTATTTTGTACGACATTCTAAAACTTATATTATCATCCTCTGTACTGTACTGTACGAATTGAATATCATGAAATTATCTAATGGTTTAAGCCTTCCAAATATAGACTATCTCAATTAACATCAAATTCAATCCGATAATACAAAATATGACAGCTCATTTACATCTCATTCGCAGACATCGTAGAAAAAGTGCTAAAAGAAGAAAAGCGCACAACCAAAAAAAATACATAAAAATGTCATACCAAAGTATAAATGACCAGAACATAAAAAAGATATTTACTCATAGCCATCACGCAATAATTTCATCCATTTCCATTCAACCAACCATCAGCCATCCGTCCGTCTATCCATTCATTTGTCGTAAACATTCGAACGAAATAACGACCATGTCTTGGACAAAAATTTTATTAATATCCTTCTCCGAGGTCAACGGCGTCAATTTCTTCGCGAATCGTAAGACAGGAATTTCCTAGAAAAGCGCCGTGGACTCGAACAGCACTGTCGCGAGCAAAGGGACGAATAGGATGGTGTTGGTGCGGATTCTTGTCTGACAATTTGCCTTAATTTCCTGATTTTCGAAAAAATTTAAAATACGACCCTTTCGGATGACTGGACGAAATAATTAAAAGGCGACCTCTAGACATTTGGCAAGTGACGCGCTTTTTATCTTCGCTCACACAGGACAGCACGACTCGTCGCCGTATTCTAGTTCATGTCCTTGTAGCTGTATGATTCCTAGAGCTAGGTTGCGTTGCATGTATGTGTACTTACTTGTGTTGTTGCCAAGTGGGACAGCGGACAGTGCAGTTTGAAGGGTTCCTAGATTTTCACCCCTCCCTACACACTTCATCTTCCGACTTTGGTGGCGAAATTTTAGTGAAACATTTTTCACTTTTGCCATCTTTAATTTGACTTTTCTGTTTTGGTTCTCAGTGAAAATGAGCTTTTTCATCTAACTCGTTGCTGGTATTATGGTACACTTTGTATTTTGGTTGGATGCTTTGCAGGAATAGCTCGTTGAGAATGATATAATATCCTGCGGATAGATGCCATCATAATGTTTTCGAGACTTCTTAGCGCGAGTACGAGTATTACAAAGGGCTTACAACTAAATATCTTTTCGACATTCCACGCGTTGGGTCAAATGATTTTAATTAATTTATGAATTTTCAACATTAATAGAGTTTAATGTTAAAGGATTGTTGAGGTAGATATTATATAATTGCAGTAGTTGATAGATTTTAAGTAAATATCGACTAAATTTAACTATATAGAAGCGTATATTTTCTACAAAGCGGGAAAGGAGCTCTATTATTATTACCTGTTGATTGACTTATGCCGGTCCCACACTAATCGGAGTAAGCGAAACCGTGCAGTACAAAAGATCAAAGTTGTGGACAACACACGCCTGGGAGGGACAGCGGTTATGGGGAATTCAACGAAAAATACGCTTGACGAGGTGGTAATTAAAAAACACTCCTATTTCCTCGTTCCTCCCAGGCATGTGTTGGTCACAACTTTTACCTTTTGTATTGCGCGCTTCGGCGAACCCCGATCAATGTGGCCGCCATAAAACGAAGTCTTCAGAGCTTTACTTAACCTTTAAATATATTTAATATTGTGTTCGATTGCGGGATTTTTAAGAGCTCTTTACTAAATGAATATCTTCTCAAACCCTTGTTGGACTTATTTCAATATTTTAATTTGAAATTTCGTTTTAATTTCCCCCTTATGCTGGTAACTTTAAAGCACCCGCACTATACTGCAAAATTATGCTCAATCCATCTAAAAATAAGTTCCTTGAACCACTAAAACCACATTATAAGTATCCTTTTGTCTTCACGTCTCCACAACTAAAAGAGACTATCTAAGAAAAATGGGGTTTTATCGTACTTTTGGTTTTAGCACAAGCTCATCACAGTCGACTGATTTTTTTCGATGTTGGGGTTTCTCGTCCGTTTCTGAAAAGAGCGAAAAACCCTTGTCAACATGGCCATTGCTAATCGTTTTGTGTGTTCAGGCAGGCGCGGGCGGAGAAGACCGAACGAATTGTGGTATGGTCTCCGAAAGCTAACGACAGATGTTATTGAATTATGCTCAAATGATTTTCGGTGAAAAGGATTTGTTGTGTTTATTTTTTTCCTTCTTTCTTGTTGCCTGAAAGCATCTCATTGATGTCGAAATCATGATAGGACAAGAGGCGAGTCTAGAAATAAAAGTTTCAGAAAACCTACTGCTAGTGTGGAATACATGGTGTATGAGTGTAATTCGTTTACAAGTTCTAACAGATAATCGCAATGTCATTATTCTATTAAGCAACACATGAAGAAAATGGTGTCACTTGTGTATTGGTGAAATCTGTCTTTAGTGAAAGCACCCGTGTGTGAAGTTAGCGGATAAAAGGATTCGAAGGATTTGTGGAAAATTACGGTGAAAGGTGACGTCAAGCCCTGAAGAAATTATGTTGGTTCAAGTCTCCTTTAATAAAATCTATTTGTGACACTCAATCACCATAAGCCGCATAGCATAGACGTAAGATTACAGGACAAAAGTAACAAAATCTTCAGATGGAACTCAACAATGCAATATACAATATTACGCAGTTCGAATTTTACCAAGAACAAGCAATCAGTTGTAGCTTTTTATCCATGCTTGACCCTCGTGTAGTTGAGGTAAATTTTATATACGTAAATGGTTGGGTGGGGTCTGTCAGACCCCAAGACAAAAATCTTCCTAACAATTTAGTTTGGGATTACTAGAGTTTAGTGTGGGGTCTTTGGATGAAGTTGTAATAAAAATAAGTGAAATTTTCCGTAAGGGGGAAGATAAAGGTTGAAAGGCTTCGGCTAATTCCTATATCTTCTTCAGTTGTGGCATAACTGCGGACCCTTAGCTATGCAGGAGGAGTTTCATAGGAAAAGGACTTCGGCCAATTCCTATGTCTCTCTACGGGGCGTTACTTTCCCGCATTATCCGAGTAACCGCCTGAGTGCTGCATTAACATCTGCAGCGTCTCAGGTTACTTAACGTGATAGGTGACAGAAAACATTTAAGTCAACCACTAAAGCAGCATCTTCGAGGCATGCCCATGATGGCCTTTACTCAACGATTAGACCCTATCATGGTTTAGCGATGTGCCGACAACTCATCCTAAGAAAAACTTCAAGTCAAGAAACCTGAAACAAAAGCCTCGGATTGGACGGATACAAAACAACGACGACCCCGCAAACGAACAAGTGATTACTCTTTCGGATCCTGGAATGTACGCTCCCTGAATAGACCGGGGGCCTTAAGGGCCCTCCTGGATCAGGTAGAACAATACAAGCTGAGCATAGTTGCAATCCAGGAAACTAAATGGCTCAAAAGCGAGATTAACGACCTCAATTCGCACTCTATTTTCACGAGTGGTAAAGAGGAGGGCAACAAGGAGTTTGGAGTAGCTTTCATCGTGAATAAGCAGCTCAAGGACCACGTTATCGGCTTCAAACCCATCAACGAGCGGCTATGTGCGATCCGCATTAAGACCCGTTTCGCTAATCTCTGGCTCATTAATGCGCATGCCCCTACAGAAGTAAAAGAAGACGCGATTAAGGACGAGTTCTACAACGACCTAGAAACACTCTTCGACTCACTTCCATCAAACGACGTCAAGCTGCTGCTAGGAGACTTTAACGCCAAAGTCGGAAATGAAAGCTGGCATAGGGGAACTACTGGAGGTCATAGCCTCCACGACGAAAACAACAACAACGGTCAGCGACTTATCGACTTCGCGAGCGGCAGAAACCTGGTAATAAGCTCTACATGCTTCCCTCATCGACGAATCCACAAGCAGACCTGGAAGTCTCCAGATGAATACACCGTGAACCAGATCGATCACGTACTGACCAGCAAGAGATGGGCTTCTAATGTCCTAGATGTTCGATCCTATCGAGGAGCCAACTGCGACACCGATCACTATTTGGTGAAGACGACCTACAGGTGCAGAATCTCTTCGGTGCACCTAACGAGAATCAACCCTGCCAAGATCTTCGAGGTTGACAATTTGATTGATGATGCCACGGCGGCTGCGTATACAACAGCACTAGAGGAAAAACTGTCGCCCTTGCTTGATGACATCAACAATTTAGGCATCCATGAGTTCTGGGAGGAGCTCAAAGACAGCATCAAGGGGGTCGCAGAAGAGGTCGTGGGCTATAAAGGCCGGCGCAGACGAGCAGACTGGTTCGACGAAGAATGCAGGGCCTCGATTGAGGCGAAAAATGAAGCCTATCGCCAATACACACAACGCGCATCCCGAGCCAAGAAAGAAAGATATAACGAGCTTCGGCGAGTATCTAATAAGTTAATTAGACGTAAGAAACGCAAACATTTTGACGAGCAGTTACAGCAAATAAACCAAAGATTAGCCAGTAAGAACATTAGACAGGCGTACAAACTTATAAATAATGTTAAGAACGGATATCAACCCAGGACAAGCCTATGTAAGGACAAGGATGGTAACATCATCAGCGACATCGAAAGCGTCAACAAACGATGGGCCTCGCATTTTGAAGAGCTCCTCAATGCACCATCAACATCCCCCGCGGAGCCAGCTCTTGAGCAGTTAGCCGAACCAGGCCCTCCCGTTCTACCCCCAACAGTAGAGGAGGTGAGTCTTGCCATACAGTCGCTTCAAAATAATAAAGCGCCCGGCGCTGACGAGATCCCAGCAGAACTGCTGAAGCATGGTGGAACGTGCCTGACCAACGCAATACATGTGCTACTGCTGAAAATATGGAACGACGAGGAAATCCCCGAAGATTGGCGCAAAAGCATAATCTGCCCAATCCACAAAAAGGGTGACAAGCTGAAGTGTGAGAATTACAGGGGCATATCATTAGTTTGTACGGCCTATAAGATATTATCTAAAATTCTTGAAAAGAGAATTAATCCGTACGCAGAACGAATCATTGGCGAGTATCAAGGCGGCTTCAGACCTGGTCGATCAACGACCGATCAGCTTTTCACAGTGAAGCTACTACTCCAAAAGTGCTGGGAATATAACATCGACGTATACCAAATCTTTGTCGACTTCAAGCAGGCATACGACAGTATCGATCGAAGTGTACTGTACAACATTATGCTGAATTTTGGTATACCGGCAAAGTTAGTGCGACTCACAAGGATGACGATGACTAATACCGTCTCGCAGGTCAGAGTGCAGAATCGACTCACTGACCTATTTGAAACTCGTACTGGACTCAAGCAGGGCAACGGGCTGGCGCCGACGCTCTTCAACCTTGCTTTGGAGTATGTAATTCGAGCCATGAATATGGACAGCAGCGGAACGCTACTCATCAAGTCGACTCAATTAGTAGCGTACGCCGACGATATCAACATCATGTCTCGAAGGTTGGGTGATGCAGAAAGCCTTCTGCATAACCTCAATAACGCCGCAAAGGAAGTTGGACTACATATCAACGAAAGCAAAACAAAGGCCATGATGCAATCGAAAACAAGGACGCCAGCAAATTCAAGCATCACAGTGAGGGACCTTAATATCGAGTATGTAGACAACTTCAACTATCTGGGTTGTAACTTATCAAAGGACGCCAACGAAACCGACGAAATTAAGCGACGGATACAACTAGCCAATAAGACATATTTCTCGGTCCTCCCTATAATTAATTCGAAACTTGCGCACAGGAACACGAAGCTCCGCGTGTACAAAACGATCATCCGACCCGTGCTATGTTATGGCTGCGAAACATGGACCCTCACCCAAGCCTCCGAAATTTTGCTAGACCGATTCGAACGAAAGGTCCTTCGGCGAATTTTCGGGGCCGTTCGCGAGCGAGACCAATGGCGTATCCGGTACAACCATGAGTTGTATCAATTGTACGATGAGCTGGAAGTATCGAAAATCGTGAAGCTTCAACGTTTGCAATGGGCGGGGCATGTACAACGGATGGACGATAATCGCATGCCAAAGAAAGTGATGAACGCACAACGAATTGACGGAGCGAGGTTGCGTGGACGACCGAGAGCTCGCTGGGAGAACTCCGTAGGTGAAGACGCCCAACAGCTGCTGTGCTTCCGAAACTGGAGGACGAGGTCACGTAACCGTGACAATTGGAGGTCAACGATTCAGGCGGCCAAGGCCCGACGTCGGGCTATCGTGCCACATTGATGATGATGAAATTTGGATTCCAGTTTCGAGTTTCCGAAAGAAATAGTTAGGTGTTACCAAGTTTGTGGGTAACTCATCACAAATTAACCCATTCCCCGCCAACACATTTTTTTTTCGAATTACATCCTGAAAATTGGTATTTATGGTAAAGAAGCCACCCTGAATCCAAAACCGTTTACCATTTTTTCCTACGTGCCTCCGTTCTCCCGCAAAGGCCCGATGCCATATGGCATCATTGGCGGGAACCCATTACAATTTTTTTTTTTCAATTAAGATAAAAATGTTGAATTTTTTTTGGAAAAACACTTTTTACTTTCTTTAATTATAATTCTGAGCTTGTGTGAAATTTTAAGAAGCATTTAACACATAATCCTGTATCACATTTGATGCATTTAGTCCGAGTTTGGCTTTTGCAGGGCGGATATGCACATCTTCTTCGATTGCAATTCGCAACATAATGGCCAATTCCATCATACGTGCAACATTCGGAAGACTGTGGTATGTGCTACCCAAATCTGATGAGCCACAGTCGTACAATAGTAGGTTGCAATATCCCTACGGAACTGCATTTGGGTGACTTCCCCGACTTTATTTGTAATATCCAAGCATTTTCATCATCCGACATGATAGGTTCAAGATATTCAACCGCCTCATGTAATTTCATTCTGCATAAGAAATATGCATGAAAAAGAATGGATTGAAATTGCTTTCTTTAAAAAAATAACGGATAAATGCTCATTGTGGAAATTGAATTTTGGTAAGTTACTTTTACACACTTTTTTTTGCTCTGTACCGAGACAAGCCTTTCGAAGTACTGACTCAAAGCTTTTGTGGACAAATATGTCCTTCAAACTCCTTGAAATTCAAAAAAAATCAAGATGAATAATTATCACGGTTGATTCAGCGCTTGAAAATAATGTTGCGTATACGCAACTTTGAGCGTTTACAGGGTGTAGTGTGCATGCATATAGACCACCCAGAGTAAAGGATGATGCACACTTGAGAGCAACAAGGATAATTCCAAAAAAAGTCCCATTGTTGAGACCAGATACGTCAAAGGAGTAATTTGACTCTTTGACGAGGTCTCGTACGTGTCTGAGTTTATTATTTAGTGCATCGTATGTTAGTCTCCTGGATGGAATACACGTCCATATTTTAAAGGTGTTTGTGGGTGCGCTTTAGAAAATGATGCATTTGATTGTGAAAACGATCATCGGACTTGGACTCTAAATCCTCAGAAACGAATTTTCAGCATAAAATTAATTTTCACAAAGTGAAAATTATTAAAAACGCAGTAAAATATATTGAAAAAATAAAAAAAAAAAATAAAATAAAAAATAAATTTTTTAATAGGTTTCCGCCAATGATGCCATATGGCATCACTAAAATGTATTTAGTGTTACTACCTATAAAACTACCGTTATTGCAATTTTTTTTTTCTATTCTAATCTATGCTACTCTGGCTTTTGTTTAACACAAATTCTTCTGAGAAAATCAGGTCGCAAGTATATGATTTTTGAAATTTTGTGGAGTCTTACCCGCAAAAATCGCATTTTTTTTTTTAATTTCACGACACTTTTTTTTTCTGCTCCCAATGGCACAAATCTAACTAAATACTAGCCAGGAACATTGGAATAGATAGAAGAAACATTACTTAGTGTAACAAAGAAAAAAAAACAATGTTGAGGATGTTACAGGGTGTCCGTGGCGCGCTCCCAAATATGAGGCTTTTACTGATGCCATATGGCATCATTGGCGGGGAATGGGTTAAGCAATGAAAAATTTTAAAATTTTAAACAATTTCTGTTTTCTAATCCAAAATGTTCTAACTACCGATGAATAAATGCGGTTAAATAAAAAGTAGGTTGCTTATGTTAATATTTTTTCTTCAATCGGGATCCAAATTAATAAATTTTTAGAGCGTTTTTTAACAAGCATTTTAGCATTTCCGCTCGTTACATTAAAATTTTAAGATTTTGTATCTTTTGCATGGGAACAGAATACATCTTTGCATAATATTGCCCAAACTGGGGGAATGGGTGGCATTGGAGTGGGAAAGGGAGGTATCCACTATACCCTGCGTAAAACAGGGTTTAATGTCCCTTAGTAAATGTAATCTCACAAAAACAACTTTGTTGTAAAAGATTTCCGCCAAAGAAAAAGTCGTAAGCCGCAAAAAGGATTGATATAAATACAATGCCGCCAAATACTCGCATCTTGAGTCAAAGATATGCACCACCAGTCGAACGCGGTGCGGTACGCATCAAAATGAATGAAACAATTTTCGCTGTGGTAAACTACGCTGAATTTGCCAATGCGTGTGGTGTGTGTTGTATGTACCGTCTACCGGTGCCGCGATTTGGTTGAAACTAATTTCTTTCAATGCTATTTGGCGGGGAGCTTTAATAGGCGCAATAGCAGGGTACAACCAATCTTATGAAAATTACCGTATTGTATAATAAAGAAGAAAAGTCACCTAGACGAAGCAAAGCGAAATAAGTTTCTAAGAAACATTTTACTTTGAAGGCTGGAAGATTCAAAAAGAAAAGAACATAGCAGCAAATAGCACCCTCTTCAAGCTCCCCGCCAATAAGTGTTGAACAAAATTTGTTTAAACCAATTCGTGGCAGCGGTACGAGGTACATGCAACACAAACCACACGCATTGGCAAATTCAGCGTAGTTTACCACAGCGAAAATTGTTTCATTCATTTTTATGCGTATCGCACCGCGTTGGACTGGTGGTGCATATCTTTGCCTCAAGATGCGAGTATTTTGGCGGCATTGTATTTATATCAATCCTTTTTGCGGCGGATGACTTTTTCTTTGGCGGAAATCTTTTACAACAAAGTTGTTTTTGTGTGGAGACGGCGGTGTGGAGACGGCGAGAGCTTTTGTAGTGGCCAACACAGACAAGCATTGTGCATTGCGCATTGTAAGAACGATGGTTCTTGTCTTGCAAGCTTACCCGTCCGGTTTCGTCTTACAATCTGAATTCACCCATTGGCTGAAGTCAAATTGTAAGACGAAACCGGACGGGTAAACTTGCAAGACAAGAACCATCGTTCTTACAATCTGAAATGCATAATGCTTGTCTGCTGGCCACTACAAACTCTCGCCGTCCGTTTGTTTGTGCTTTTGTAGTGGCCAGCAGACTAGCATTTTGCATTTCAGATTGTAAGAACGATGGTTCTTGTCTTGCAAGTTTACCCGTCAGGTTTCGTCTTACAATTTGAATTCAGCCATTGGCGTCGCAAATCGCCTGAACTATCGGTAGATGCAATCGTCTTATCGGTCGTACAATTCTTACGAATCGATCGTACGATTCTTACGAAAGAAAAACAATCGTGTCTCGATTTTTTTCTTTCGTAAGACACGTTCTTACAATGTGAAATGCACAATGCTTGTCTGCTGGCCACTACAAAAGCTCTCGCCGTCCGTTTATTAGCCGTCGGGTTTCGTCTTGCAATGTGAAACCACCCATTCACTTTTATTGAGGAATTTCTTTGTGAATTAAATTTTGAAAATTTGCGACTACTGACTTACCTTTCAGATGGAATCCTTTAGTCACGCACACAAACTTCGACTGGTCACACTACTGCAAAAACTAATTTCCAGTAATACGAACATTTGTAGATCCAAGAATGCAAAATACATACGATCGTGCACTAATTACATTCTTCACTAACGGCACTTTACTACAATAAATTTATCGTGCACATCCCGAAACAGAAGAAGCAAAAAATAATATTCATCGATTTGCTAGGGTATCGTTCTTTAACCTTTTTCTCAAACAACAACAAAGCATTTACTGAAGTTAATCAAAACTATAGAAGCTTTGCTTAGTTACGATATGAATCGAGCCGCCACAGTCGCAAGGATAATTGGCTGTGTGAAGTTAGCCAGTCATGTTTTTGAAATTAGGTCCTTTTGCTCGGTGAACCATTTGTTCTACAGCGGCTACGTTTGTTCTTGATTGTTAACCAATTAATATCGTTTGTGCTTCTCTAATTATTTAATTATAGCAACTTTAAAATTGTGAGTGTGAACTTAGCCAGTCATTTTTAAATATGGGTCGGAAAGGTATAGGTTTGGTATCAATCGAAAGCCAGACGTTTGTTCATTTTGTAGGGCGTTTGTTCATCCTGGAAACGGAAGGATACAGGAATTATTAAGGAAAAAGAGATTAGTTGTGACGTCATCTTCACTCAACCAACGCCATCTACTCAGCTCAGCTGTACGATGATGGTGTGGATCTTGCATAAATTGTTCGCGGGACACGGGTTGCCCGTACAGCTGAGCTGAGTAGATGGCGTTGGTTGAGTGAAGATGACGTCACAACTAATCTCTTTTTCCTTAATAATTCCTGTATCCTTCCGTTTCCAGGATGAACAAACGCCATACAAAATGAACAAACGTCTGGCTTTCGATTGATACCAAACCTATTCCTTTCCGACCCATATTTAAAAATGACTGGCTAAGTTCACACTCACAATTTTAAAGTTGCTACAATTAAATAATTAGAGAAGCACAAACGATATTAATTGGTTAACAATCAAGAACAAACGTAGCCGCTGTAGAACAAACGGTTCACCGAGCAAAAGGACCTAATTTCAAAAACATGACTGGCTAACTTCACACAGCCAGGATAATTCGCTTTCACATCATTCGAAAGGGTTTTTATTAGATCGCGCTAAAATGTACTTTTCTTGTGACAAATATTACAAAGCCTAATTATATTTGCGTTTGTGACATTTTAATCAATACAAAATTAATTTTGTCGAGAATGTACCTAGATAGAAATTAAAATATTTATGTATTTGAACATCCGCGATCGATGCACCACCGGACTGGTACGTTAATTAGAAAAGCTCTTAATCGCGAGTATGCATCGACCGTATCGACAATACAAAATGAAGCTTTTCGTGGAATACAGACAGGCTGCGAAAGAAAGAAGCGGTTAATTTGATCTAAAAAACAAACATTTATGAGATCAACGTGAATCGTGAAGTAATGACAATCGGAATCGTTGAAAGTGCGATTTTTTAGTTCGTATAGATAAAATTTTGTAACATGTAATTTGAAGTCGAGACGGCATGGATGGCAGTGCAGTGTTGTTTTTGTGATATTTTGATGTGTTTTGTGAAAGTGCAAATATATTAAGAAACGCCCGCCCTCAACTTTGTAAAAAAATTCAATGGATACCAAGTAGAGGAGTCATAAGAATTGGCAAGGTAAGTACATTCATCGAATTTTTATACACTTCACTTTAGAAGTAAAAGGTTATATGTATGTACTTATTAACTGTGTCATGAAGTTTGTAACGCATAAAACGAAGCATCTTCCATCATAATAAGAAATGTTTAGAGGGTGTCCAGAAACTTCCGCAAAAACACACCGGAAAATGATTTCTCGTGGGATTTCCAGCAAAGAAAGATGTACGAATGTTAACAAACTGTTAACCCTTACGCTACCACGGGCTTCTGAATATTAAAAAAAAAAAAATTATCTCACAATTAAAACCTCAATATCTCGAAAAGTAAACCTGCTATAGAAAACCGAAAAATGATAAATAATTATTTTTAATAGTAATGAGTACCTACTATAGTACTGATAGCCAACAAATTTTTCTATAATAAACTAAACCAACGCCAATAAAATCTTATTTTTGTTTCTGCAAAGCTTTTGGGATTTCACCCTACAATTATTTTCCCATCCCAATTTTCACCAATTTGTGCCAGGCAGATGTGCTTGTACGATTCTTTTAAAAATTGGGGCATAGTCTCACGATTCTCCATCCATTATTTTTATCAGTTAAAGGCCTGAATAGACTTCGGGCGGAATGAAAATGAAATTTTTGTCCGCTGCGATTTTTTCAATGAAAATGCATGCTTACTGTCGTGGAACATGTCGGAAATGATGGGGAATTCCATAAGCTACAATCCGAATATGGTTCCAACATTTTTCTCGGCCATTTTATGTATTATTTTTCGATTCTGCGGTCATTAGATATTTTCCACGGTGAAATGACCTGGGAATCGAAAAATAATACATAAAATGGCCGAGAAAAATTTTGCAACCATATTCGGATTGTAGATTATGGAATTCCCCATCATTTCCGACATGTTCCACGACAGTAAAGGTACGTTGTGCTAGACGCGGCCGCACGACTGCGACTCGCTCATTCCATATAAAAACTCGTTTTTAAAATGAGAGAGAAACAAGTTTTTATATGGAATGAGCGAGTCGCAGTCGTGCGGCCGCGTCTAGCACAACATACCTTAAGCATGCATTTTCATTGAGAAAATCGCAGCTGACAAAAATTTCATTTTCATTCCGCCCGATGTCTATCCAGACCTTAAGGGCCGAATTAAGATTGAGAGTCAAATTTTTCCCGCCGCGATTTTATCAATAAAAAAGCATTCTTATTCTTTCATTCTTCGGTTCCATAATTCTTCTCGGCCATTTCATGTATTATTTTTCGATTCCCCGGTTATTTCACATTTCACAATGAAATAACCGTGGAACCGGGAAAAATACATAAAATGGCCGAGAAAAATTATGGAAATGTTTTCGAATTGTAGCTTATGGAATTCCCCAGCACTCCCACGACAGTAAGAATACATTTTCATTGAAAAAATCGCAGCGGACAAAAAATTTCACTCTCGATGTCAGTACTAAGCATGAAATGCAAAAAACAGAGTTAATTTTAGTTCGAATTCAGTCAAACTTCCATTAACCCATTTCTGCCCAGCGTTGTGTATACGCAACACGAAGCTTGACCTCTGTAAACACCACCAAATTTAAATGGAAAAGGAATCATGTAATTTTTAATTGACAACTCTTGGCTCTATTTCTGCATATTTGTTATAGCAAATCAGCCATTGGGTTCTTAAGGATATAAGAGAAAGTAATACAATGTTTTAGGACATTTTTTATAAAAATAATATTAAAATATTAAAATCAATATCCGAATGCACTTTCGTTACGAAAAACAATTAGTATAGTGACTTTAGCTCTAGACCCAAACATCCAAAAAAAGAGCTGACTTTTGATGCCAAATTGTTCTATGGCCTGACCGCATTACGCAGTAAAAAGTTAGACATTTTTGCGCGTCACATTTGGGGGGGAGGGGGTGGCAAAGGGGTGAAATTATGATTTTTCGCCAATATATTGTTAACTATAATATTTACAGCAAAATGTTCTGAAGACGATTTAAACTACACAAAATTTCCTTTCTAATGATATATTATATCATATACCTTCTCTTGGCAGATTATATACTAGACCTTAAAACATTTGGTGTAATTTAGATTTTTTGATAGTTACATTTGGCGCTCTAGCTCCTGAAGTAATTCAATTGGAGCTATGGTAATTGGGATAACTATTCCTAACAATATACAATATGGGTGGAGAGTCCCACCCATACAAAAATAAATATTAATAGACATACTTTGAGTTTTAACTTTTTGGATTAGACTAAGGTTAGATGTCAGTTCTTATGAATTATTGTTTTTCTACTATTGGGCCTGTCTACACGCGAAACAAGAACAAGATGAAAAATCGTTTTTTTTTAGAAGAGATTCGTGAGGAGCAAGGCAAGGAAAAAATAAATGTTTATATAAAAACCGGTTTTGTTCTCGCGTTTTTGTTCCCGTGTAGTTTCACTTATTGATAACGCATAGTATCTAAGTATAGAGCTGAATTCATTGTAATTTGATTTATGCTTAATTTATGAATTCATCCTAACGAAATCAAAAATAATCGCCTTCAGTCTCTTTTTTAAAGCCATCTCTACCTTATGCGACACATAGTACGCTCATATCTGCTTCTAACTTAAATCCCTGTCGTTGTCCTGTGCAATAAACGTCTTATAAATTTTATCCCTTTCCTCATATCGCTGCGCCAACACAATGAATGTCTACTGCTTAGTTCATATAGGTACGTTCAACGCTTCTCACACGTTCGTTAATCAATTTCTGTGGCTCGACAGGTAGTCGATCGATTGACGCGTTCACAAAATGCATGTGTGTAACAGAAGGTCCCACTACCTTCACTGTTCTTCATCTAATCTCTCCATCGATACGGTGGACACGTAGTCCCTTTGTAGTCCTTGGCATATCGATTGGCCAATGCAACTAATACCTAACAAACCCACCTGTTATTAAAAAATAAGAAAAGAAAAAAAAACCTTGAATGACGATGTAGGACTTCGTCGTTGTCCACTGCTGCGACGTCCAATATGTGGATTCATTAGAGATTCCAGAGAACTATATCTTAAGGGTGAGAAAAGGATCAGATCGAATATTTAAAGGCATATGTGTGAGAAATCGTCGAACAAGTGAATTCTTTGATAAGGGTTTGAATGAATTATATGATGCACCCTTTTCGATACACTTGGGAGAGTGGAAAGATTTTGTTCGCGACAATGAAGATTTATTGAATCCGTAGGAATTTACGTAGTTGCACTTGTTTTCCTCAAAATAGTTAATTTAGATCACCTGGAAAGAATGTCAAATCTTGCTGTTTCATATTAATGAGTGGACAGTTGGTTTTCTTTTTAATCACGAAAACCACGACTAATACGAATCGAATTTTGAAAAGAGTGAAAGAAACTGTGCGGTTCGGATGTTTTATGTAACTATTTCAAAAAGCCCTTTTACTTTCTTTGCTCAAATTAAATGCCGACAAAGTAAGTATTTTAAATGAGGGTTTTAAATAGAATTTGGAATGTCTCATCAATCTAATATATTAAAAATATATATGTATGTATGTAGAAATATAATTATGTTTTGTAAGAATATAATTTAAAGAAGCAAATTAAAGCCTAAACACTGCTATCTATCATCCTAAATAAACTCTGTATGTACTTAATCTAAAATTCATTATTTGCAGATGCCTTAAATATCTGTCATTGACACAGGACAATGTTGGAACATATTTATTGAAGTTATAAGCAACTAAACGACGTCGAATGGGCAAAACTTGTTATCTTGTCATGCCGGTCATCCATACGCTTACAACCATTTGCACCTTGCTCGGTCAAGCAGATTCCAATATGTGACAAATCCATTCTTTTAATCTGCTCGGGGATTGTCCGTCGTCCAGCAGTCATCCATTTCATGCATTTCATTGACCGCGTTTACTCTCCGAAAGAATACAAGGAATCTATGTCAACGTAACAAGATTACGGAAATAAACATTTCATGTTTCCTTGTGTATATCCTCTTGCATCCTGTCACCCTAGATCTCGGCCACATCTTCTCAGCACACGGTACCATGTCCTTGGTATAGTGTGCCAAATCGACTCCTATGGCTATCCTATAGTTCCTTAACACGAGAACGACTCCACCTTATTCTTTTCTATTGTTGTGATTTTCGCTCGTCCGTCTACGTCCAATACGCCCATCTGTCCAACCCAGAGCTCGAAAAGATGTCAGCTATTTCGCAAAACCCGTAATCCAAAATCCACTGACAAGTGATATACACTTTCGTTTGGGAAACACCATTGGAGCTTTATACCTCCTAGTCGAGATTAGAGTAAATACGCTTCCGTGTTGTTGGTGCCGTGGTGCCGAGTCCGGAAACTGTGGGAGATCTGACGGAATTATGGAGCAGGTGTAACATTATTTGCAGTCAATTGGGCTTGATTTTGATTTCTCTCGTTCGATTTTTATTGTATATTCGGTACGGTTATTGGGTAATATTGCTGAGTAGAGAAGCCAGCCGAATTGACTTCAACTTGGAAATGATGGAAGCGGCTGAATAATCGATAACAAAAATTGGTTAACAATAGTGAATTGCGGTTAATCCCAGGAAATATGGATCGCTTCTTAATTTTAAGAAGGATTATTATTATTTAATTATACTGGAACTAATGACATTAACATATTGAGGTAGCCGCTTAACTGTTGTGTTGCCACCCGGGTACCCATCTTGATGCATTTTGCTGAATATTTTTTCCCAACAATTTTTTTTGCAAAACCTTCTCGGATCCCCATGATTTGACCTATATTGTGGAGGAATTTGCGTTCTACGTATTTGTGAAAAAATTCTAACTAAAAAAAATGTATTTAAAATAAACAACACGTATAAGCCACCCAGGTACCCGGGTACCCCGATAGAAAAATCATGAATTTCGTTTAGTACATGGATATACAATGTATATCATGCAGGAAAATATTGTTATAATAAGTAAGTAAATGTGTATTTCATTTATAAATAATAGCAATATATATTTATTTCAAGTAGTTTATTCAGTCAATGTATGTAAATAAAAAAAATAAAAACTAACAAAAATTAATATAATTGCATTGTCTTACGTAGATATATTCTAAATCAGTGGTTGCTGTAGAGATAATAATTAATACCACTGGTTTCTTGTTGACTGAGTAACATTTATTGATACATAAAATTATATAAATGCAAAATTGCTTACTACTAGTATTTTTAATTATGTGGGAAAAAGATAGAACGAAGTAAAGTGCAAAGTAATTGTATTAAGTACAATGACATGCTGCGCGTGTAGGTTGGGAGCGGATGTGAATGTATCTGATTACATATTGATATTATATTAATGAATTATGTCGACAGTTGCAATTCAAACATTTGGTGATTTTTGCTGTGTGTTGATCACAAACGGGCTTATTGCAGTCTACGCAAGACTTCCTTGTCTTCCTTCTATTTCGTATAAGTTGCTCGTAGCATGAACCAACCACAACTTTTCTACCACTACCGTCTCGTTGATCGTTGTTCTGAGTTTCTACTTCTTTTACTGGGCTTACACAATAACTCTCGATTGCGATTTTTGTTCCATGGTTTCGCATGATTTGCTAGTTATTGGATCGCTCTTCAATCATTGGCATAGCAAGTTCCTCTGAGAGCTGGCGTAGAAAAAGTCTGCGTCTATTAGTGTTTTTTGCAACCATGTCATTATTTGCGTAATATGTAATGTACGTGGCAACACCAGCAATATCCAAAATGTTATATCTGCACCTTCGGCGTCGGGTCGAATATCTCATGCACATATGATCCATAGTATCAACGCCGCATTTGGTTTTGTTGTAAAACAAAATCATTTCTGGTTTCAGATGAGGTGAATCGGAGATCGTAGCTTCATTGTGCATCGTACTTAGAAGTATTACCGCTTTTTTTTTCTTGGGAACATACGAGCAGATGGTAACCTTCACGTCAAATCCGAAAACGTTGAAAATAACGGTCTTGAATTAGACGGTTTCATCTCTTGGGGAATGCAGGAGTTATTGTGTTTCAAGGTGCCAACGATAGTCAGATTCCATGACAAAAGATGATGTGCCAACGGTAAGCTCGTGAAAAATCTGTCCATGCTTATGTTCCTGCCAGACCCTTTGTAAGCAGCGACCAGTTATTTGACAAATCGTTCTCCTTGATTGACTTCTCGAGTATTACCTTGTTTACCTGTATACAAAATCCCTTTGAGTGGATAAGCATTACTTGCGTCGCACACCCAGAATACTTTTAGACCGTATTTAGCAGGCTTCAATGGCATATACTGCGTAAACTTCGACATTCCTCGAAAAGGAAAGAGCTGCTCGTCAACAGTCAAGTACTCTGTCGGTCTATACATCGCCGCGAGGTTTGCATTCAGCATGTTCCAAATATCGCAGATAGGTGCAGCTTTATCATTAGCTGCTCGTGCCTGGCGTGTAGTATAATCATAAAGTAAGAAATTGGAATAGAGATGGAACTCCATATAACATTAAAACCTACTGAACAAAATTTTACCTTTGAGTGTGTGCTGTATGTAACGTGTACATACAGAAAGATATCTTCCCTTACGTACACGTTACATACAGCACACACTCAAAGGTAAAATGTTGTTCAGTAGGTTTTAATGTTATATGGAGTTCCATCTCTATTCCAATTTCTTACTTTATGGTATAATCATAAAGTAAGAAATTGGAATAGAGATGGAACTCCATATAACATTAAAACCTACTGAACAACTTTTTACCTTTGAGTGTGTGCTGTATGTAACGTGTACATACAGGAATAGATATCTTCCTGTGTACACGTTACATACAGCACACACTCAAAGGTAAAATGTTGTTCAGTAGGTTTTAATGTTATATGGAGTTCCATCTCTATTCCAATTTCTTACTTTATGGTATAATCGTCAAAACGTATGAAAAGTAAAAGCGACTGAAAACGTATTCGTCCCATCGTTGCACGATATAGCGGATATGAGTTTTTCTTCCACATTTCATCTATGTATGTGACCTGTGTTTGAATTATTCGCACCTATCAAGATTCCAAAAAAGAGTACATTTATGATACCGTAACTCTCTTCCATGCATGCGACTCGTTCTGTGGATGATTGCTATTATACTGTTGATACTCGGCTTCCGCTTTTTAGGGTTTTTTAGATTTTTTTCAAAACACCCTTTTGAAATCGATTTTGTCCGTCCGTCCGTCCGTCCGTCCGTCCGTCCGTCTGTCCACTAAATAACTCGCGAACGGCTCAACCGATTGTCATGAAATTCGGCACGAATGTGTAGAATGGTTACAGTCTTTGGCACAAATACATTAGAAGTTGGTAGGAAGAAGATAACAGGATGTCCCGAACGTTTGAAAAAAGTAGACTTTTTTAGTTTTTATCGGAGATTAACGTATGGGTATTTAAATCACAGATCTAGACGAGTACATCTCATATCAGTTAAAATTTTTCAGTTTCGAGTAACGGTAAAAAAGTTATTGGCGTTTAAAGTAAAACTTCCTTTTCGAGCTCCGTTTTTCCAAACCGTTATAGGTATCGATATGCAACTTTGCACAAAGATTGGTCAGTATGGCCTTATATACGTTAAATATTAAGACTGTTGACTTTTCCTAAGGAAAAGTAAAAAATTGTAAAATTTAAATGTGTTCGTATGTAGCCCCTCTTAGGTTTCCAAATATGAAAATTCTGCTAAGGGTTTTTAGAAAATTACACAGGCAATATGTCTACGAATTTTCATTCGAATAACTGTATCCAAACCGGAAATATAGCCAAGTAAGTATTTAGTAAGGGCCTTTCACAATACAAGCCTCTTAAGCATTTCTTCAATGCATATCTTTTAACTTGATGAAACAATGTACATGAAATTTGGTGGAAATGCATAGAATGGTAATATTTTTGAAGTTTGTAGGACTAAGTTAACAGGGTGTCCCGGAAAAGCTGCAAAAGTATACTTGTTCAATACTCATAGGAAAGCTTGCGTGGGCTATAATGTCAGGGGACACAATGGAATCATTTCATATAAGTTGGTTTTCCTTGATTTAAAAAACAGTAACAGTAGATTTACAGCTAATAATTCAGTTCACTGACTAATACCGTCTCGCAGGTCATAGTGCAGAAGCGACTCAGACTCACTGACCTATTTGAAACTCGTACTGGACTCAAGCAGGGCGACGGGCTGCCGCCGACGCTCTTCAACCTGGCTTTGGAGTATATAACTCGAGCCATGAATATGGACAGCAGCGGAACGCTACTCATCAAGTCGACTCAATTAGTAGCGTACGCCGACGATATCAACATCATGTCTCGAAGGTTGGGTGATGCAGAAAGCCTCCTGCATAACCTCAATAACGCCGCAAAGAAAGTTGGACTACATATCAACGAAAGCAAAACAAAGGCCATGATGCAATCGAAAACAAGGACGCCAGCAAATTCAAGCATCACAGTGGGGGACCTTAATATCGAGTATGTAGACAACTTCAACTATCTGGGTTGTAACTTATCAAAGGACGCCAACGAAACCGACGAAATTAAGCTACGGATACAACTAGCCAATAAGACATACACATATGGCCAAAAAAATAAGTACACCCCTCATGTACTATTTTATGCCAAATTTTCA
The DNA here is from genome assembly GCA_949715475.1 of Microchrysa polita. Taxonomy (NCBI): domain Eukaryota; kingdom Metazoa; phylum Arthropoda; class Insecta; order Diptera; family Stratiomyidae; genus Microchrysa; species Microchrysa polita. The sequence goes on from OX454416.1 coordinate 98,114,705, forward strand.
TACCCTTTTTAAAATTGAATTACTCCAAATAGATAGCCATTACAACAATTAGGATACAACAATGCCAACGGAACCGAAAAACTAAATGGCATCCCCCTATTATCTTAGTCCCTCCCGGTATTAGCTTTGAAGTGGGTTTTCAGCTTGGTCAAAATAATAAGTACACCATCGGTTTTTAAAATTTTTTGGCAACAACTTACTATTTTCCGTAAGGATTTGTTTTTTTTTATTCATTGGTGTATGCAACAAGAGTTAAATTAAAAACAAAAAAAAAAATCTTAAGGGGCGAAAAACGCATGGTAGGTACGAAAAAAGACGTTCAGAGTCCGAAAATTTGAAATATCGGAAAAATTATTCTCTCATTAACGAAATAAACCAGCTAAACAATGTTTTTACTGTGTAATTCATTCAACTAAATAAAAGCAGTCTCAAATGCATCAAATAGGTCCATGTAAGGGCCTTAAGGATAACTGTCGATCTCATTATCACTATGGCGAGAAAAGTTCCCTTGGCTTGACTGATGATTTTCGCGGTAAATATTGAAAAAAGAGAATCCCTTTGAAAAGTTAATCGGAGAGTACAACAAGTAAAGCAGTTTTCGTAAAAAGTTTAGAACTTTCCATGGCGATGTCAAAAAGTGTTGTCAGTACAAGAAAATTTTGTATTCATGTTCCAGACCGAACAATGAAAACTCACAAAATATTTTGTTTTATTTATGAGATCGTAATAAATTTGATTGGAACCTACTCTTATCGTAATATTCTTCATTCAGGAAAAAAATAATATGATATACGGTACATCAACTGGCTATTTCCCATGGAGTCGGAAAAAAATTAGTCTATGGCTTAATTTTCATGGGTTGGTTTCGTTCAAATGTGCTTAATAACCGTTACTATGAGGCAATTTCCACATAAGAAATGTTAGTTGATAGTCCCAGAATATTTTAGTGATGAGCCCATACACTTTAAATGGGGATTTCAGACCCTAACCATACCTCACAAACTGGTCAAGGATCCGCTTCAGCCAAATCGAGTGGCTTTTCACGTTGTTAATAAAGTCAAATTGAATCCAGAATGTTTAGGGAGAGTTGAATCAATGAACTAGAAACAAAGTTTTCACAAAACGGACCAAATACGGAATTAGTAACTGGATATATGGGAACTTAAGAGTAATTCTTCACCAGAGGGCCAATAAAAACCTTTTTTTTTTTTTCAAAAGAATGGATCATTTACTTTTAAATAATAAAATAAATCAAATTCTTGTCGAATCAGAACATAATATTTTAATTAAAAACAGTTTTAATCAAATTAACTGACATGTACTTATTATTTTGTCCAGCCTATTTTAGTCACTTCGTACTTTTTCAAGGTAGATGAAAGCTGTTATGTATTGAAATATGCTAATTTACATATTATTTGATTCCTCACCAATAAAGTATTTAAATCTTTCCATTTGATTTTATTTACTCAAATAACTACTTGGCTACAGGGTGATAAGAAATATTCGAATGGGTGTATTTATTTTTTTGGCCATATGTGTATTTCTCGGTCCTCCCTATAATTAATTCGAAACTTGCGCACAGGAACACGAAGCTCCGCGTGTACAAAACGATCATCCGACCCGTGCTATGTTATGGCTGCGAAACATGGACCCTTACCCAAACCTCAGAAATTTGGCTAGACCGATTCGAACGAAAGGTCCTTCGGCGAATTTTCGGGGCCGTTCGCGAGGCAGACCAATGGCGTATCCGGTACAACCATGAGTTGTATCAATTGTACGATGAGCTGGAAGTATCGAAGATCGTGAAGCTTCAATGTCTTCAATGGGCGGGGCATGTACAACGGATGGACGATAATCGCATGCCAAAGAAAGTTATGAACGCACAACGAATTGACGGAGCGAGGTTGCGTGGACGACCGAGAGCTCGCTGGGAGAACTCCGTAGGTGAAGACACCCACCAACTGCTGGGCTTCCGAAACTGGAGGACAAGGTCACGTAACCGCGACAATTGGTGGTCAACGATTCAGGCGGCCAAGGCCCGACTCGTCGGGCTATCGTGCCACATTGATGATGATGAATTCAGTTCATATATAATGCCAAGCCATCCTTACGTTTGCCTGAGTTTCTTTTTGCTCAAAGGCCATCAGAAATCTGAAATCGAAAAAATCCTGTAGATTTGCCTTGGAGTACTTTTATACAGACTGGGTAAATAAATAACGCGTTCCAGAATGAAAGCGCCTTTCTTTCTGTTCCACCTTTAATTAGACTAATCCAAAAATAGATTTACAGGAAGCATTTCATTAATGCTATGCACAATTCTTATCTATTGCTTATAAAATATATGTAGGTACAAAAATATTCACTATGCATCAAAATTCTAAAAAACCCTCGTATGGCGGGCGCAGCCCTCTGTACGCCGGTATTTTTTATTTGTGCATCGCTCGATGATATCAACCATTTCCAATGTAATGTATTTTTTGAATGTGCCGGAAAAAGATAAAATTTCCGTACATTTATGCGGTCCAGCTTTCTGCCTAACAATATTTCTGACCGGAGTTTGTTGGCTTTGACGCGGAGTTTTACTCCAAACAGTTTTATCTTTTCCCAACAATGTTGTACTAATGCCGGCTTGAATATCAAAAGCTACTTCATTCGTAATCTCTCCCTCAGCAATCTTTTCGTCGTCATCGTCTTCTTCTTCTTCTTGTAGCGGTGCAGAAAGGTGTGAAACCTCTGTGCATCTATGTGGGCACGATTTATGGTTCGTCAATGTTTGTGTCCGTGAGGTCTAAGGACAAAAACATAGCTGCTGCGATAGGGTTTTCCAACAGCAATATAGGGGTAAGATCAGTGGGCGCAGCGGGGAATTGAAACAAGTGACCCACATCATGAGGAGTACCATTGCAGTTTGGACAGATGTTTTGGATCTCCGGCTTTATGTGAGAAAGGTACGAATTAAGGCGTGAACAAAAGCCCGACCGAAGTTGAGGTAGTGCTACTCTAGTGGCTCTCGGGAGCCTAATCTCCTCAGGCGAAATTGGTGGTGGGCGCTCTGAGAGGACTCTATTCGCACCTAAACTCGCGATAGACCGATTCACTTCTTCAGTGTGGATCGCTGCAATGGCGGCTCGGTATGTAACTTCATCGTAAGGGTCCCGTTTGTATCTCTGAACCAAGGTCTCGTTAACCACGCCTGACATGTCGTGGTGGAGGAATTCGGTCCATGAGATGATTATTGGGATGAGCCTCACGGTAGCAACCAACAAGATACTGTTTTGAGAGTAGGAGATTGTGGTCACGTATTGGCATCAATTTTGTCTCCTGATGTAAGTGATCCTGGGCAGACATCAGAAGGCAACCTGTCGCGATGCGTAGAGCGGCATTTTGGCAGACCTGAACTTTGGACCAGTTTGTGTCACATAGACTATGTGCCCAAACTGGGGCTGCATAATCAGCGGCCGCTCGACCCACCGCTTTATAAGTAGCTAGCATGGTTTCTTTATCTTTGCCCCAGGTGCTACCAGCTAAAGCTTTTAGGATGTTGTTCCTACTGCGCATTTTTTCACAGACTGAAGCTGCATGATTCGCAGACGTCATCATGTTCTCTAGGTGAAGCCCGAGAATTTTGGGGTTTTTAACAGTAGGAACAGAATTGTTGCCAGTACGTATATGCATCTCCCATCTGATGTCCTCCCACCAAGTGATTAGAGCCCCGGCAGGAGTCCTGAAGGTTCGATGCAGGAAGGTTGTGTTTGTCATCGTCTTCTTCTTCAGGTTCACTATCAAGTTCGGCTTCATCATCAATACAATCTTCGTTATCCGATGCTTCTCCATTGGTGTTATTGTGTGGAAGCCAATCCTCGTTTTCACTATCGGAACCGTCATCGCTTAGGTCATCTACTTCGCCGAGTAATCTCCTCAAGTACTCCTTTTTTCAGTGTAACTCAATCTTAAAAAAATTTAAGTAAATTCCAATTCATTTTTACAATAATGCTACGTTTATAATACATAATAACAAAAATTTTATTTATTATGTTATCGTTACCTCAAAAATGTAACGCTCTCGACAATTCCTCCATATTTTTAATGTCTGCTTCTGTTTTCAATAAATCGAATGCACAAGTGCTACGTATACTTCGCAAAATAATATTCGACTAATAGTGTAGTTACTACGTGATAAACCTAGTACATCAGATTGCGAAATGTGGTTGAGACAATTTTTTTTTTGTTTCTTATGTTTTTTGGGGTGCTGAGCACGAATCCGGAGCTTCCCACCAAAATTTCGTTGCGGAACAGGGTCAACATCGCGAAAAACCCAAAAAATTTTGCTGTTTTTCCGTTATTTGGCCCCTAACTCCGAAACGATTTATTTGTGCGCGTCCAAAGAGACATGAATATTATAAATCTGTTGAGCGGTATTACTACAATTGATAATTTAAATTTGCCATTTTTAACATATTATGAATAAAATTTTGAGTTTGAACGGTTTTTCATTTTTGGTTGCAAAAGTTGCATTTTTCTTGTACATTATGTAGTTTGGGGTGCAGAACCTGAATCCGCAACTTCCCACCAAAATTTCGTTGCAAAACAGGGTCAAAATTGCAAAAAACGGCAAAAAAAATGACTATCATTTGTAGCTATACCGCTTAACACATTTTAGTAATTAATGGCGCGTTGGAACCGCAATTATGTTTTCTCTAATATTTTCATGGACAGGTCACTTTCGGAGTTATAAGCAAAAAAAACGAGAAAACTCTGAAAATTTTGGATTTTTTCGCGGTTTTCACCGTCCCGCAACGAAATTTTGGTGGGAAGCTCCGGATTCGAGCTCAGCACCCCAAAAAACATAAGCAAAAATAAAAATTCTCCACCACACAATCTGAAATCTCCTAGTAACTATACTATAAGTCCGAAAATAAAAATAGCGGTATAATCTATATATATAAAAATGGACGTGTATTCGTGTCTGTTGCCAGTAAACTTCTAAACCAGGTTTTTTGTTTTATCCGTCTTACATTGGAGAAGGTTTATGGACCGACAATTTTTTTAAAATATCAAAGGAAGTGGTGGTATATATCGAAATTCCATTTTGTGTGAGAGTAAGTGATTAAACCTACTCGATTCATACGTTTTAAATTGTTATACGTGTACTAAATGAAATCGAACCGGCTTAAGGATTTGATCTTTTCGAAACGGCTGGACCGATTTTTATGAAATTTTGTATATATCCTTGCTAAGTATGGTAATCGGTCGTAAACTATATTTCATGCCCCGAAGTGCCCTCCTCTTCTTTTTATCGATATTTTACTATTTTCTACAGTAAGGGATTAAACCTACTCGATTCATACGCTTTAAATTTTTATACGTGTACTAAATGAAATCGAACCGGCTTAAGGATATGATAGTAATATGATGATATGACGTAGTGTAATGGCGCCATAATTATCCAGAGAAGTTTTAACTGTATTAGAGGTGGGTACATCAACTGTTAAATACATAAACAACACTGCTTAACACTATTGAGCAACTCTGTCGAAAATTTGTAGTAGGGTAGGCTACCATGGAACACTTGATAACGTCACTTCCAGTATAGGAAAAACTCTTAGGATTATCCTGACGATAAACTGCTTCGTTTTATACAGAAGATAGGACACATAACGGATTTTTGTTTGTTTGTTTAATCCATCTTACGCTGAAGAAAGTTTACAGACCGAGAAAATTTTGAAAGTCTCAAAGGAAGTGGCGGTAAATTCCATTTTGTATGTATGGAATATTTAGTTGTCATTGGGTCAAATACAGTGTAACTTAGATAAATGTGACTACGTTTTTGCGAACATTTATCCTGGATGTTGGTCACACCAATTTCATAATCAGCTACTATTTGGGAAATCCGTTGATACGAGTATATCCGCAATTTTTTAGCTGAGCGACACGGTTGAGGTGTTGCCGAACTCACGACAAAATTACCTAAAAGGTTATCGGACCCTCTTCCCGATTCCCGTCTTACGTCGATCCCAATAAATTCAAAATTGCTCATAAAGTTAAATAAGTGTAAAATTGTGAGCCAAGCGAACAACGCGAGCGCAGCGAGCACTAGATAAGAGAGCGAGCGAAGCGGGCTCTCTCAGCTAGTACGTAATAAAACGCATACCAAACTAACGTAACTCTCTCAGCAGTGTCTGCAAGTTTGGCTTCTTCACGCGAACGACAAAAGCTCAATGCATGTTTACGACTGGCAAAGTCACTATACAAACAAACAATACATTATTTACTTTCCGGATGGAAATGCAAAATTTTTGATACCATTGACTTTTAGCAAGAATTTCGTAGGCGGGGTACCCAGGTACCCGGGTGGCAGATGATGTAAGTGTTTTTGGGTGGCAACACACGGGTTAAACGCGAAAAATAAAAACGTGATGATTCCCATTAAAAATCAGTGTCACGTGATTTAGGCACGTTCACCGAATTATGGTAGCTAAAAAATAGATTTATTTCTTTGTATACAATTGTATACATTTCGTAACAATATCCATCCACAGAAGGATTTCGAAATTAATCCCTATAACAGTATTTTCAATTGCATAATTGTTACTGCCTTGGCTAGAATTTCGACAATGGCGTACATGAGATTTGGATTTCTCCAAGTTTTGTTTTTCAGAAAGTGCGACTACCACAAGAACAGATTAGCTCGAATTTACTTAGATAATTTTAAATTGTAGCGAAAATACGTATTGTGAGATATATAATTTTTGTATCACATTCAGGAGTCAATTAAGTAAGTATGTATACCAACATTAAGGTGGCGATTATGAAACATATCTGATCTCTAGTGCCCAGTGGCAGATTAACCAGTAGGCTGAGTAGGCTGGAGACTGAGAAAATAGTAAATTAATCAAGGAAAATATTGTAATTAAAATTAATCTAACCATATTGTTGTTTTAGAAAATAAGACCTGAAGATGCCGAAATAAATTAGGCGGAACGTCGTCATAGAACGAAAATAAACAAAAGGCTGCAAAGAAAAATGATTAAGTAAAAAACCAAATCGAACAAAAATAGCAGTGACAAGAAGAAGAAAAAAAAATGAGTAGGCTGGAGCCTAGGGCAACGAATTTTACGGCGGCGGCAAATTTGGGGTAAATATATATTTTTTTCAATTTAAACACATAACATACACCTTTAATACCGTGGGAAAATTGAGTGCCGAATACGAATTTCAGTTTCAATGTCAGATATATCTCAGAGATTCAAACACTGAGATCGATTTATTATTGAAGACGAATCTGCGAAAGATCCTCTATTATGTTTGCAGGCTAAAATTCGAAACCAAGTACATTTTTTGTTATATCTTCGTCTGACACCTTTATTAATAAGACGCTTAAGAAAATAAATCTCAGAAATTGATAACTCTTAATCCAAAAAATTAATCACTTTATACTGCAATTGTGATGCCGATTTTCAAAAGAGTTTCAAGTATGAAAATTGTAACACTTCAACAGAATAGCAGAGGGAAGTGGAAACCTGCCTGATTTTGATTTACGGGCCACCAGCGTATAAAATGCGGTTTTGCGATTTTTACGGGGCAGAAACTAGAACATCCATTTTTATACCCAAGCAGGAATGAATATAATCAGTCGTAAAGATTGATCCTTTTTTGACTGGTTTTATTGAAAGCTCTAAACAATTTTATCCATGTACCAGGGCTTGGGATTTAATCGACTAGCTTGTCCGTTTGATTGCACCTGTTCCGTTGAATTTGCCTGGGAATAGGCAGAAAGAAAAAGAAGCATAGGGTATCAACAATAGCAGTATCGAATGACATCTCATTTAAACGTATACGGTTGATGTTATTGGTTTGTAGTTCATTTCACGCCTTTGTTTGCTCCGTATTTTATTTTTATACCCTTCGCTCATTGAGTGAAAGGGTATATTAACTTTGTCATGAAGTTTGTAACGCATTAAAGGAAGCATCTCCGACCATATAAAAAGTATACATATATGATCAGCATGACTTGGGGAGTCGATTGGAGCATATCCGTCTGTCTGTCTGTCTGTTGCGACGCGTTTTACTCGGCGGGTATTGAAGCTAGCAAGCTGAAATTTTGCACACGTGCTTCTTATTGGTGCAGGCTATATGTATGTTTGATTCACCCAAATTGGATCACTGGGTCATGGGTCTGCCATACAAACCCAACCCCCCAATTTTGGTTCTTTTTTTACACCAATTTCACAAGACCTTTAATTAATGTGTCTTTATCAAAGCAACTAAAAAGGTCAAAACAAATGGAATGGTACAAATGGAATGCTCCCGCATTCCCCAATAAAATTTTCTGAGTAAATATTTTTATTTGCCCACTTATTCCAACCAAACCCCACACAGATATTGTTTTGCCGACGCATCGGAACTTTTGTGAAGACAGAAGGAAAAGAATGGGTGGGGGTATTAAATACAAGTCGTAGGTACGCCCAAAAAAAAACTTTTAGCCCAAAGGAAGCGAAGGGTATCCAAATTTCGCCCGCGCCCGAAATTAGCCTCGGTCTCGTTTATATTACGGTTCATGAAATTTTCTTTACCAGAAAAACGGGGCAACCCGTAAAACACGGGTCATCTGTAAACCTTAGCAGGAATGATTGTAGCAACCCTAGCAGGGAAGAGAGATTTATTTTTTGTATTTTGATCCTTCAGCAGCTGTTGATTTGAAGATATACTACATACTACTATGATTAAATGAGAAATTTAAAATTCTTTAACTCAATCGCTGTTTAAATAGAATAATTTATTTCTTAAATAAATGCTGATAATTATAATTTTTTACTCAAGTTTAAGTTTGCAGCAAGTTAATTTAATTTAAAAGATTGTTCCCCGAAAATTGTTCGACCAACGTCAAAAATAAGACCATTTCGTTGGAAAGCAATCAAACTAAAGCAACATTGCAGATTCATTAGTTAAGAGTACCGTTATAAAATTGTTTTACAAATATTCAATTCAGAATCAAATTTTAAATTTCTCTAAAGATATAAAAACTGTATCTTAGAAGTGTTGTTCATAGAAAAGTATTTGAAACCGAAAAAAAACAGTTTATGCGAAATTTTAAGTACATAATGCAGTTTCAAAATATAATTTCAAATTGCTTAATTACGTATACTAATTTCATTGATGGCGTTTTTGCTCAAGCAATTGTACCATTCGAAATTTCGAATGGTATTACTCAATTGTGCATCAAATGCATAAATTATGAAGAAGAAGAACATAGGTACCCTTTAAAACGACGCGCCAACCAAGAAATTATTGTATGTATCGCTTTTTGTTTTATATTTTTCACATAAAAATTGCAGAAGTTGAAAGCACTCACCTATTAAAGTGCATAGGGGAAAGTAGAGAATCAATGAAGGTCGATCAAAGAAATTCGTCCTGTACTCACATATTAATTTTCGACCCAAAATACCAATAGCGTTTCGCACATTTTTGCGGAACTTGATTTGGTGGGAAACGATGAAAGAGCTAAACGCGTTGATTCCGGTTACGTCCCTACAGCAATATTATCGTAGAGCATGGTAGGGGTGGGGGCGGCAAAATGTCAACAGCCTGCTACCGGCAAATGCGTGAATCCGCCACTGTTAGTGCCACGTTGATGCGACAGCCTATTTTTCGATCACGTCAACTGACCTCAAACAACTAAAATAAATTTTTGTTATCGGTAGAAAAGCATAGAATCAAGATGGTGGTGACTATTCCTTAAATTCCTTACTTAGAACTCATCAATTTAACGCTATTCCCCTGTGCTGAAAAATTATCATAACCACGGATCCCCTCCCCATTTGAAAAGCTATCTACGCTAATAACCCTAGACAAAAAATCGTCAGCATTTTTTAGCACGAAAAGCTTTAACAGGGAAGAGCACTCGAAATGAGATTATACACATAAAATGATGCGGCTTTCCAGGCACAATTTCAATATAGATATGGAGTGGAGTCTGAGGAAAACCTACAGAGCGGTGGAAGGGTTGTTTATCCTGGTTACGATATTTCTGGTAGGGGAATATGCAATTCTTCATGGTTACATTAGTGATGCTATGCCGATTTCCAGGTCTCCTAACGCCATTTTAAAGGATTGAAAACTTTCGCTAACTGGCCGAATCTTTTTTCAGTATGCTTTTACCTATAGACGTTGATACGGGAATCGGATCGAGTACAGTGGCTGATTTTCCATTATTTTCGGAAAAAAATAAAATCGCATTTTTCGACGTCTCCAACATTTGAACCTTTGATGCCAGAGCCTTGAAATGTTTATCAAATATGGACAGTTCGGTGCTTTACAAGTTTGCGAAATTTCAATATTCCGCTCAGGAATTTTCAAGTTATGGAGAAACTCTTAATTGCCATTCGGACAGCCGTAACTTCCAACCGCGGATAGGTAGGACCGTGTAATTTGGATCAAATGTGAGCGCCAACCGCCAAGTAGCCCTAAAAGTGTGCCGAATTTCAGAAAGATCGAGAAGGGTTCCCGAGATACCGAGAATGAAACATTGCCAAACATAAAATTGCACTAAATATCGAGTCAAACATCGGTTCCAGATTCAAACTTTACACCTTAAAAGTATAGACAAGACTGATCACAGGTCTCACCGAGTACCTTTTAATGTAGTGAATTAGGTTTCATTGTGTGGCATGGCGAATGTTGTAAATTTTGGCAATGCTATATGACAGGTCAAACAGATTTACTGTGCAGCAAAATTCTGTACGTCTGGTCAGCTTACTCTAATCTGAATTCCGATGTTCTCTCATAATAACATCAATATTATCGCCCGTAAAGAAATCAATTATATTTTCTCCATTCTTAGAAGAACAAAAAATAAATAACAGACCGGATTTCTTCCAAAATATAAAATCGATTTTCCAAAGAAATTACATAAAATCGACCTTTAAAAGAAAATATAAAATTCTCTTAAAATTATTATATTTATGATATAATAATATCATTAAAATTAAATTTGTACTATAAACAATAAACAAATTTGAGATTTTTCTTTAAGAAGCCGTGAAGTTCGGAAAATGGGTTTTCCTGATTTTATCATGTTTTTTAACATCACCTTATGAACTGAGATTTGATTCTAGGAAATTAAAATAAGTTTTATTTCCTTTGTAATAATAACCACTAAGTATGAGTGACTTGCGAACGTCTTTCTGAATAGATTTGACCAAGAAATTTACGAAAAATTTAGAATTAAATTATTTTTGCGCTTGAAAATTGCCTGTTTCTTTCCACCTATTTCCTGAAATCAGCAGACTAATATCGGGGTAAAATCTACCAACAAAGCGCCAAATATTTTCACAAAGATATTTGAATTGGAAAATGCAATTAAACTTTCTACTAGCTAGACGCCATGAAAATAGAAAAGCAAAAGAAGCAAAAAATAAGAGGAAACCCTGTTTGTCCTAGTACCACCCGAAAATATGTCTACTTAAAAACGTTTATTTATTTATTTATTTATTGATGATAAACGGACAAATGTCCTTTATATATAAAAAAATACAAAATTGCTGCCTTATATACATAAATCTTAATAATATGTACTTACATCTATTTTACAAAAGTTGCCGAAAAATTAAAGAATAATAAATCATAAGATAATAATTCAACTCATAAAACGCTTAAATTTCTTAAAAAATTACTCCAGTAAACTAAAAATATATTTTTTCATTTTTTCCTTATTGGTGTTAGATAAATCCAAATGGCTAAAAACTAAATTCCCGATTGATTTCATTCTTTCTATAGGTGAGTTACATTGATAGTTAGTTTTAAAAGTTCTTAGTTCAAACGTATCTCGCTGTCGTGTAAGACGGTTAGGAACTTTGAAAGAAATTTCAAAAAGAATTTCAGGGGCATCAATAGATCCATTAATTAAATTAGTTAAGAAAATCGCATCGAAATAGGTTCTTCGTACTTCAAGTGTATTTATATTCAGAATCTTTTGAATATGAGCATAGTTTATATCATCACTACTTACATGCAGTTTGTATGCAATGTACCTTAGAAATTTATGCTGAACTTTTTCAAGAGTGGAAGTGTAAGAAATATAAAATGGATTCCATACAATAGATAAATATTCTAGTTTACTGCGAACCAGCGAAAAGTATAACGATTTTAAAGCATAAATGTTATTAAATTCCGAAGAGTTCCGAATAACAAAGCCTAACATGCGACGTGATTGTTCAGTAATGTCACTGATATGCTCTTTAAAACATAATGAAGTATCCATCAATATTCCCAGATCTTTAATTAAGCTTACTTGATTGAGTGCACGATTATTTATGTAATATGTGCATTGATATTTTGCTGAACCTCTATTAAATATTATAAACTTACATTTGGATAAGTTAAGTTCTAAATTATTAAGCTCACAATAATCGAAAAATTTGTTTAAATTGTTTTGAAGAATAAAAACATCATCATTACATGTAATTTCCTTGAAAATTTTGCAATCATCAGCAAATAACAAAAATTCAATATCATCAAAAACTAATTTTAAATCATTAATGAATATTAAAAACAAGATCGGACCTAGATGTGATCCTTGTGGAACCCCAGATGTTACGTTAAATCGCTTCGATAAATGATCATTGAGGTTCACAATTAATGATCGATTCCTTAGGTAATCGTTTATCCAGTTAATTATCGGACCAAAAAAGCCAAAGTTTTTCAACTTTTTAATTAGGATATCGAAATTAAGTTTATCAAAAGCTTTGGAAAAATCGGTGTAAACCGAGTGAACTTCAGACTTTTTCAAAAAAGCTTTTAAAATATAATTTTCGTATTCTATAAGGTTAGTTGCCGTGGATCTACCCGAGCAAAATCCATGTTGGTTGTTAATAATATAAGGCCGTACCAATGGCGTAATGTAGTCCGTAACCAGACCTTCGAATATTTTAGGAATACAAGATAAGATGTTAATCGGCCTATAATTTTCAACATTGGCTCTGTCACCTGATTTATGGATAGGTAGGACGTAGCTTATCTTCCATTCATCAGGAAATTGTCCAGAGGATAATGATTGATTAAAAAGAACAATTAGTGGTTGCAGCATATTTTCAGCACAATTCTTCAGAAAAACCGAAGGGATGCCGTCAGGTCCGGCTCTTTTTGATATGTCTAACTCCATCAGTTTTCTAAAAAGCAAATCAGGACTAATTCTAATATTTGATAAACTAAAACTAGTATTAAACAAAGGTGGATCGAAGTGAGACACTTCGTTATTGTAAACCCTGGAGAAATGATCAGCGAATAAATTTGAAATAGTAGAAGAGTTAGAACTTCTAATACCGTTAAGGAACATTGTGTCAGGAATAATGTTATCACTTTTTCGGGAGTTAATATAATTCCAAAACGTTTTTAATGTTTGTTCGAACTTCAGACTCAATTTTATAAATGAAACGCTGGAAATCGAATTTAGATTGATTTTTGCATTTTGTCCTTAAATCGGAAAAAACTTTGTAGTCATGTAAGCTTCCGGTAGACTTGTACTCTGAGTGTGCTGTTTTCTTTTCATATATTAACTGTTTTAATTGACTGGAAAACCAGGCTGGAAAGTTATCATAATTTAAGCGTTTACGAGGAAGATGAATATCAATCAAGTTATTTACAATACTATAAAACAAAGACACTGCTTCATTTAATGGCAAGTGCTCAATCACAGTCCAATCAACAATCTGTAAAGCTTGATTTAAATCAGAATAGTCTGCATTTTTAAAATTTATAATATCACGCGTTTCATAATTTCTTGATTTTCCAATAGACAACGGTAAATTTACAAGAATATCTAAAGCAGGATGATAGCAATCAATTGGTAATATAGGGTTTTTGTTTTCTGACACAGTAATATATTCGACATTAGAAAATATTAGATCAAGAACATTGTTAGCAATATTTTTTATATAATTGTATTGAAACAAATTTAAAAAGGAAAAAGTATCAATAACTTCTGAGGCTTTGGTGTTAGTGTTTCCGATAGACCATGAAGTTGCAGTCCAATCGACATTAGCCAAATTAAAGTCGCCAGTGACAATAATGTTAGCAGTTGGGAAAGCTTCCGAAGTATGCAACAAGTCATCCATATGCAGTTCATATTGTTCAGGGGAAGCATCCGGTGGCAAATAAACAGTGCTGATTATAGTACGAACTGGCTTTGTTTTTAATGACACAATAAGCTGTTCGATTGAGTTATGTTTACAATTCAGAACAGTTGATTTCAAAGATTTGTTTATTGCAATCAGTACGCCTCCACCGTTTTGTTTTGTTGAAGTGTTTTCATTTCGATCACATCGGTAAATTGTATAATTGTTAAAACCAAGCTCCGAGGAATGAAAATTTGTATTTAACCATGTTTCCGTGAATATTATTACATCAAAAATGCATGTCGCTAAAGTCATTCGCAAATCAGGTAGTTTAGTGCGTAAACCTCGCGTATTTTGATAATATATACTTAATTTCAAATTTAGTTTTTTGATTTACTACGTATGATTCGTGGAATACTATTAATATATTTAATTGTAGCAGTTTCCAGTATATCTACAAAAATGATATAAATGCTTTTCTTGCTTCAAAATGCTAGTTTAGAATAGGCAGGATGATTCTACTGATTAAAAATTCACATTTTCTAAAAAATAAAACCTTTATTTCTGTAGGTCCAGTCAGACTTATTGGGCATAAAATTTGCATATTGCAGTAGGTGCCGACAGAAGGGTTAAAATGTGCGGCTTGGCGAACAGGACGAAATACGTTTTTTTTTTATCAAAGTCAATACGACGTCGTCGTCGCTTTCGCCCATTAGCCCAATAATATCGTATTTTCGTCAGGAAGTATATTGCGGAAGTATATTTCTCAATTTTGTTATATGTGTTTTGGGGCGCTGATTCCGAATATCAACTTTGCACCCTAAAAAAAGTGCCGGAACAAAAAGTGCCATATTTCTTGTTTTTTATGTATAAAAAGAAAACGGTTTATTACCCGGAAAAATGATCTAGTATAAAAATAAAGTAAACATTATTTCCTACAAAATTGTCATATATCATTTTTTTGTCTAACTTGTAGTTTAGAAGCTAGAGCATTACTAAATTTAGGCAATTTTAGCCCAAAGACTAAATCGATAAAAAAAAGTCCCTCAGGTTTCCTTATAGTTTCCTATTTGAATATATTTTTTAGTCGGTGAAACTCGAGATCAAAACCGGTTTTTATATGAAAGTTGAATTTTTCCGTGCATGGCTCTTCAAGAATCTCTTCTAAAAACGGTTTTCATCTTGTTCTTGTTCCGCGTGTAGATAGGCCCAGTAGTTGTTCTATAATTCTTTAGACAGCAGAAAACGTGTTTGGTTGGCCGCTGGATAGGGGAAACGAGTTGCAAGAAGCAAAATATTGAGAATCCTGCTGAAACTGTTAATGATGTAAATAGTAAAGTGAAACAAATCATCATAGAGAAACTTAGATACTTTTTTTTGTTAAGATAAAAATTGCCTGTACTTTTACGAGCTTTAGCTCCCAAACTGAGGGTCTGAGAAAAAAATAATTTTCAGCCATTTTAGGTATAGGGAATGATGTCTATTTTATTTTTGGAGTAAAACATTTTTTCGGGAAATGCACTGTTTATTTTTTATGGGCAAAAAAACCTGAAATCTGGGTAATTTTGCTTATTTTTTCAATGTTGCGGCACTTTTTTTAGGGTGCCAAGTTCACATTCAGAATCAACGCCCCGTAATACATAAAAAAAAAGAGTGAGAAAAAAATTTCGGCATTTTTTTCACGGATTGGTACTAAATCGACACGATACATACACGATACATTGTCTCGAGCAGCAAGAACGTTACCGCTGCAATCGGGTTATCCGACAATGCTCTCGAAGTGAGGTTGGTGCCAGCGGGGAATCGTAACAAGTGGTCCATATATAATGAGGCGCACAACCGTAGCTCGGAAAATATTTTTGATACCTTGTGCTTGTTCTATTCAAAACTGGTAAGATTTAAGGGACGGACACCAGCCTGTCCTAAATTCGACTATTGCCGTTCTGGTGGCTATCGGGAGCCCATAGTCTCATCGAACGATATATAGGTCGTCGGGGTGCTGAGAGGACATTATTACTACGGAAACTCCCTAGTGACCGATTTATAACTGTAGTGTGAAAAGCTGCGATAGCCGCATGGTAAGCTGTGCGATAAAAAAATGTCCCTCCGTTTCCCTGACCTTCTGCCTGGAAATCTCAAGAGTCTACGACTGGCATGTCGAAAAGGTGAAATTTTGTCTATGAGGTGATGATTTGGGTGGTCTTACTGGCAGCCTGTTGCGAACCACACCTGATTTTTTGGGAACAAGCTACCCAGTTTTACCTCTTTAACAGGACCTATGAAGGCTGGATCACGCTCTACGATGCTAGTAATCTAGAAGTCTGGAGATCGAATCTCGGCGCGGTCCAAATTGTCCGTACATGTGCGGATAGGAAATATATAGTGCAACATTACATACACTCCGAAATGTTAATGTAGCCTATAAACGGCTGAATGAACGCACCATGCCCCAGAAGGTGTTACGGTACAGAAAAGAAGAAGATGAAGGCTGGAAGTCTCAGCAGGTCTCTGTTTTCTACAATCGAATACTCCTGTGTGTTCAGTTTCTCTAGTAGGATCACACCTGATATTGAGAAGTCTTTAGCGAATAGTTTACCTCTGGGATGAGTGTGCCCATGGATGGTCCCTTCCCATCATGTTGTTGGATTTGAGGTGGTTGGAGGCTGTTACCCAAGTCAACCAGCTTGAGTTGTGGCACCGGGGTTGAGTTCCACAAGGGGTGTGCATAATGTGTACGAGAAAATCCTCATTTGACAATTAGATTCTGTCAATAAAATGCCGAAGGTATAGACACTCCTCTGACGGTATGGTTTCGGTAGATGGCTTGACTTGCAAGTTCTGTCCGCTCCTTCACAATCGTGTCCGATCATTTTAGTTATGTATGAAAAGCAATGGAAAGTAATCGATAACCTTATCCTATCCTTTATAAATGAGCTCGTTACCAGCAATGAATAGATTCATGTACGCACAAGATTGAGATGTTGATATCTTCTCTTTACAATTCTGTTTGTGTTGGTTTCTCTAGCAATATGTGCATACCAAATACTAGATTCACTACATCCAAAATTTGTTTAACATGCCATGCTGCAGCGTATTCTTGAATAATATATTTAAGTCAATGACAAGTTGACTAGAAGCTGAAGGTATTTCCACAGTGTCAGAATCTTAAAATGTAATTTCTCAACATCACGAACTATTCTCTTTTATCCTTCTTGCAAAACATAAAACACCGAACGCTAGTGTATTCATATATTTGCGTTGGCATCGTCATCGCCATCGTCTCCTCAATTGAATATGCAAAGCCGTTTCAAATGTGCTTCTGATGAGATTTCTAGCACTAGCCGTGATACACCGGCACATCAGGTAAACTCGAATGGCAAGGATTCGGGTTCTGTATAGGTACAATAGGAGTAGCGCATACTAGCAGTTCCGGAGCTACGTAAAATGCACGAAAGCGACTAGCTGAGCAAATATGAGCACGGTTCGGTGGCTCGAGTGACTTTACACGTTTACACGTTAGAAGTTCACTTAGAGGTGTACCTGACAGAAGTAGGAAGCACTCAAGCAAAGTTTACCGCTAAGTCAATTCACTTAGTTAGCGAGCGGAATCATGGCGACGAACGGCCAGACATTCACATGTAAAGCATGTTTGCTACAAGCAAATACAAAAACATCCACGTCGAGTTGTCCCTAAAACAGATTGCGTCATGTCTCACAATCTACTCGAGACATACCCGCTGTAAGAGCCTGACACTGTACTATACGCTATTTAACACCCCCGATTGGTAGCTAAAAAAGAACAGCGAAGGCGAATAATATCTAACAGCGCGCCTCTGTGAATCTGTTGACATTCTTAAAAGCAAAATTGCAAATAAAATTAAATTTCTAAAGCGCTGCAAAAGGCACATCCTAGGAGCAAGGATGTTGCGTCTCCGTATCTAGATATCGGGCTGCTCGGCTATGTATTGCACTGCTTTCATACTTCCTTTAATTCTAATAAACACTATGTATAGCTTCCATACGATGCCAGCCAAACACTCTCAGTCGGGTGATACTCTCTGACTTGATGCCTCGTCCTGTTTTGTTGCTCTTTGTTGTCTTTCGCAAGGAAGTACTCGTGTAGTAGTCATAGTCCTCATGTCTTGGCCCCACTGACAAAGATAAATTCATATGGAGCTGACATCTGGATAAGTGGTTAGGGGGTTAATATTGCATTGCTTCAAGCTAGACTTCCGAGGACAAGTGGAGAGTGACAAGCGAATTGGGATGAAAAACACCATGAGCAGAGACTAAGTGGGTCAAGCCGTACGGAGGGTCTACTTGTTCGTTTTTCTTTTCATGAAGAAAAAGTGACAGTGAAATGCAAGGGGGTGATTGCTATGTGATAAAATTTTTGCAGTGGATTTAATTTTAATTTTTCAGGATGATGATAAGCCAGTTGCCAAAATATATCCTCCAGTTGCTAAGCACTATGATTAAATATTTCTATACGTGTGGACGTTGGACACAAATAAATTATTTGCAAGTTACATCGATTTCATTCTACAGGCAAATATGTGTAGCAAAAAAAATTGTTTGTCATCGGGCACGATGAAAATGCTGACTTTTCATCTATTCGCTGGCCTCTATTTCATTTCCTTCCACCTGTCTGCATACATTACCCCCGAAAAACTCTATGAATAGCTTACGAGCACAATTCCACTTGATACATATCCGCCTGTGTTGTTCGTCCGAAATTCAAAAACAAATTTATCACCGAAAACGAGCTTATTGGTTCCGAACGAAGCTAGCATTACAAAGACCTTTAAATTTCGACTTTTTTTTTGCAGAGAGAGATTCTTTTCCACCCGAAACTGTATCCATTTTCCAACTTTTGTGAAATATCTGAGCGCCGAGTTCATATGGGTCCTCTCGTATGTGCGGTATGCGACAAAGGAATAACTATTCACGGGGTGAAACAATATACGAGTTCACATTGTCCTTTGAAATAAGATACCCACAGGTCGCACTCTCTTGACTCCCATCGACTTTAGATTTGCTAAACTTGGTGCGGATGCTATCTCTCTCTAAAGTCATCCCAAAGAGTCTAACGTAGTTGAGTATTTTTGAATGAAACAAGTTTTTATGGCCAGGACGTGAGAGTACTACTGGGGTTTTGTTTTATGACTTTGCATAAGGAGCATCGGTATCAGGTAGTTTGCAACGGATATGTGTATGGGCAAAGTATATATGGAACGACCACGAAGACGACACCAACGATGACGACAACGATGATGATGATGACGCCAGACTATAGGACCTAACCATTGCCAGGAATGCAGGTGAAGTAACTATCCATAGAGTCATAGTTGAAGTTGTTTCTTTTGCAAAAGTTTCTTTTGCCGGGACCTCAGTGTAGCAAACGGTCTCAATTTTCCTGGCATACTGTTGACTACAAACCGCTACTATAGGTAAAAGTTACCTCGTAAAAGTCGTAAAAGGCATTGGCAGGAAAAACTGCTCGACCGCATTTGCAAAACCAACGCCATGCACTTCGATTCAGCGGTTAGATACTTTAGCACTGAAACGTACACATTCAGATGTGATTTTGCTCTGGAGTGTCGGAATAAAATGCGCCCATAGTAATGCATAGTCCCGTCTCGGTGTTGTTACCACAATCGTGAGGGAAATTTCTTTTAATATGAGGGTTTTAATGAAACACTTTATTCTACGTACAAAGAGGAAATCTCTTTTTAGTAACATTATAATCTTTTTATTTGAAACAGAGTGTTCAGTGATATTGCGTGAAAGTGCTAGTTTCAGTATGAAAAGTGGAAATTGTCTGGTTTGCTGAAGCTGAGCGTGTGCACGGACAGCGCACAAGATATTAGTGTGGTCGAGGAACTAAAAATTCAGAATCATACAATATCATCATTGTTATTTTATTCCAATATTGGTCTACTCGCACTCTATGTAGAATTTCTCACTACGTCAGTAACCTCTAACGATAGTCCATCTAAGCGGCGACTCGGGTTCTCCGCGGCTTCATTCCTTGCCTATCAATGTCTTCACACCATAAAGAGCTGATCAAAAAATCCACGTCATTCCGTATTTTGAGCAGATAAGGCCGTGATTCACAATAAGTAGTTCCACTAGGGATCTTGTTAACACCCAGGGCTTTATTTTGTTATAGCGATTGCATGACAATATTATCTCTCTCAACTTCCAGCTGGCAGCATGGCGCCGTTTGATGGAAGTGAAAGGCAATTATATACCTTTGAATTATCTTAAGCTACAGTGGGGGAAACGCGCACTAATAAGCCACAGATTAAAGAAAGAATCGTGAACAGCCGCTTTGGAGGGTGTAATCCCAAACCGTTCACAACGAGAGAAAATCTGTTGGACCCCGCAGACTATTTTTAGAATCAATTCGAATTGACTGGACTGCAATTATTAGTCTTCCAGGAAGCTGAACCCTTCCCCGGGCATGGAATTGTCATTTTCATAGATTGAATCTCCAAAGAAGGATCAGGTATAACGAACAGCTGGCTCGCAAAAAAACCCTAGCCAGCAGACTTTTCGACGCAGCCAGACGATTGAATGTGATAATTAGTGAAGTGAAATGGTATTACCAGAACTATCAGATGAAGTTTTCTCCATTGGATAGAGAACCTGATGCCAAATTTCTGGTCGGCGCCGAACTGAGATACAGGTTGAAAGGTTCTGGCCGATTCCTATATCTTCTTCACGCCGCGCAGTGCGAAGGGAAGGGCGAAAGGGCACTCGCCCCGGGCGCCGTCAGGCAGGGGGCGCTGAGAACGCGAGTCGAAATTTAGTCCCCTCTTCTTGTTCAGCACTGTGTCATGTTTCTTTTAGTTTTTTTTAGAAATAAATCTATTTTCTAAATCTAATTCTGTTAAGTCAGTTTAAAGGAAAACGAGACTAATTTCGGGCGCGGCCGAAATTTGGGTACCCTTCGCTCTCCTCGGCCTAAAAGTTTTGTTCCGGGCGTACCCACGACTTGTATTTAACCCCCCCCCCCACCACCCCATTCTTTTCGTTCTGTCTTCACAAAAGTTCCGTTTCGTCGCAAATAAAAATATTTCCTCAGAAAATTTTATTGGGGAATGCGGGAGCATGGCTCCCCATAGTACGGTACCATTTGTTTTGAGCTTTTTTGTTGCTTTAATAAAGACACATTAATTCAAGGTTTTGTGAAATTGGTATGTAAAAAATGTTTCTTAGACGAACCAAAATGGGGGGTTAGGTTTGTATAGCAGCCTATGGTCGGATTTGATCCGTTCTTGCATATGTTTTGTATCATCAATAGAAACACATTTGTGTGAAATTTGATTGAAATTGGTGCACAAATAAAAAAGTTTTTCTTAGAAGAACCTAATTTGTGGGGTTGGGTTTGTATGGCAGCCCCATGAACCCATGGTCCGATTTGATCGATTCTTACATATGTTTGGTGCCGTCAACAGAAATACATTTGTGTGAAATTTTGTTGAAATTGATGCACAAATAAAAAAGTTTTTCTTAGATGAACCTAATTTGGGGGCTTAGGTTTGTATGGCAGCCCCATGACCCCATTGTCCGATTTTACCAATTCAAACATAAAAACTGCCTGCAGCAAAAAGAAGCATTTCTGCAAAATTTCAGCTTCATAGCTTTCAAATTGGCCGAGTAAAACGCGTCGCAACAGACGGACAGACAGACAGACGGACATCGCCCAATCGACTCCCATGTATACTTTTTGTATGGTCGGAGATGCTTCCTTTTATGCGTTACAAACTTCATGCCAAAGTTAATATACCCTTTCACTCCATGAACGAAGGGTGTAAAAAAACTTGCTGTAACGACCTAGACTGAGATTCATGATGATGGAACAACGTTGTGAAGCAGTAGAGTTGCGATCGCCGCAGGAATGGTAAGCTTGCTATAGCCCCACGGTTGATTGACGGAATAGGGCATGCCATCGCAAATCCAGCGTTTTGGGTTAGTTATATGGCCGTATCGCGATGGTATCAAGCATTTATAATTAAATCTGGTTGGAATACTAAAATACTTCATAAAATATTCACCAAACCAGATGATAATACTACAGAAATTGTTCTATGAAATTATCCAACTGTTTCGTCTGCAGTCAGTTTTCATTGGGGTTTGAATCTTCTTGGGCTTAACGTTAGTTCCCTGACTTGAAGAAGTACACATGAGTAATATGCATACTTTACAAGTTCCTGGTGTGTGCTAGCGGATATGTTTCTTGTGTCTGACTTAGAGCGCCTGCAGATGAACAGTAACTGATATTACACGTTACACGACCACCAACTGGTCCTTGGAGAAAAGGTATCATATTTCGTTTAGTGGCGAAAACCCATAATACCCATGATCATAGCGGAGACGGGTGACTCTAAGAAAGCCCATACACGAATAGGCGTCAAGGCAGACTCTGCAAACTTTATCCTATTTGGCTTTATGGCAGTTTTTCCTTAAAATCAGAGTTTTTTCTTTAATTTAAGAAACTGAATGTTTCTATTTTACGGTCAAGATGTTTGTTTCAATCAAGCGAATATTTATACTTATATGGAGACAGTTTTTGACTAGTGAGAAGTAAGGCGAAACAATACTATAAGCCAATCGCCCTGTCAATGGTAGACAGCTGAAGGTTTGGTGTGATTTTAAAGGCTTACTTAAGAGGATCCTAAAAGAATGTATACGGGATCTACGGTGACAACCAATAACGTAACCCGTGTCGGCACCTGAATTGAAACTAGATCGTCACTTGAAATTCACAGTTCGACGATGATGCACCATCCATCCACCACCATCCACGATCGAAAACTCTCCCATATTTCGCCTGTGAAACAAAAATTTGAATTTTATTAGCGGGCCGCAGAATGAAAGTTCCCTAAAATCAATAAATATGTTGACGTAGTATATGTACTATAATATACACTCGGCCGCAAAACTATCGACTCAACCTAAAAGCGCGTGTATTTGTACGTGTTTTTCGAAAAGTATAGCAGTTATCCATAAAAATCGTATGTCGTTGAAAAGCTTAAGGCCTCAGCTTTACGTTGGTACCATTTTAGCCAATTTTTGGTGAGCACTTTTAAAATTGATGCTCTTTGAGCGAAATCGTAGCGAAAATGAGCAAATATGAAAATGGTTTTTGGTTAGGTTTTTTTCCAAATAAAACAAAAACTGTTGGAAAATAAGTTAAGTATTTATTATTTTAGTATTTAGTATTGCCTCCTCTTGCTCCAATGACAGCTTCCAGTCGATTCTGCATTGATCTGATCAAGTTGCTGATGGTATCTTGAGGAATACCGTTCCACTCCTCTAATAGGGCTGCCTTCAACTCTTCAGTGGACGAAGGGACTGGATTTCTGGCTCGGACTCTTCTATTGAGTTCATCCCATAAGTGTTCAATGGGATTGATGTCGGGACTGCAGGCAGGCCAGTTAAGTGACGACATATTGGCTTCATTCAAGACTGCCCAGTGAGGCGCGATACATGACACCGGGCATTGTCGTCCATCAAAGTGAAGTTCTCGCCAATAAATGCTGCATAGGGCACAACATGGACACGGAGAATATTGGTAACGTATCGCTGGGCTGTCAGCCCTCCTCCTGGGCCTCCTGCGGGCACGAATACGAGATCCGTTTTTCCCTCCAAGGAAATGTCAGCCCACATCATACAGGTACCGCCGTCGTGAAGTCAACAATACTGAGCTCCATTCCGTATCGCTCCAAGTAAGATGATCTCGAGAAAACAAGAGGCGCGCTTGTCGGTGTCGTGCAGTCTATTTGGAGCCCCTTTCAGGCCGTCTGGGAGTGATATTCGCTTCCCTTAATCGTCTCCTTACTGTGCAGACACTGACAGCTACTCCGCGAACACGCCTCAGGTTCCGCTGGCGCAGCAACACCCGTGAAGAACCGATTTCGTAGCGTACTTGTTACAATGAAACGGTCGTCTTTCTCTGACGTGGATCGAGGGCGGCCCGTTTTTGGTCTCGAATTAAAGCTACCAGTGTCTCGAAATCTCCTGCTAACTCTCGAGACAGCAGACTGACTCATTCCAAGACGGCGAGCGACTGGTTCGCTGACTATGATTTTCCGACAATAGGGCTACAACTTGTGCCGCCTGATCTGGCGTCGTATCCATTGATGACAAAACAGTGATTGAAATTACTTCAGATGTAAGTTACCTAACTTTTCTGATGCAACTGATAATGAGAAACCGATTACGGGCGCTTTTATAGGGGTGGTTTACCTGACCTGACCTTTACCTGAAATTTCAATTTTTCTGGGTTTTTTGTTACAAGTGGCAATAATTTAAAAAGTGCGAAGCAAATATCGATAAAAAGGGTACTAACAGGTAGCTGAAGTTTCAAACTGTTAAACAACATACGACTTTTATGGATAACTATCATACTTTCCAAAAAACACGTACAAATACACGCGCTTTCAGGTTGAGTCGATAGTTTTGCGTCCGAGTGTATAGTTTGCTGTATTATGTGTAAAAAGCGCATCCAATAACAAGTTGTATCAATTGTACGATGAGTGTTGACCTTAAGCTACCCAAACTGCAGATTGTTGTTTTTTTTAAGAGTGGGGGAGGGGCGCCACATCTAGCATTCGCCCCGGGTGCCACAATTCTGCCGCACGGCTCTCGTTGTGACAAAACTAAAGACAGAGCCTTCGCTAGGCAGGACAAGCTCCATAAGATTAACGCCTTTGGTTAATGCCAATGTTTCTCCACGGTGCATTTTCCCTGTGAGAAATTTAATTATGATAATGAAACTACATCGAAACGCAAATATGCGGTAAAATGACAAAACTAAAGCCGAAATGTGGATGCAATTATTTCAATAAAGCGTGATAAAGCTGCAGGGCCCGATGGTGTTCCTGTATAACTTTACAAAGGAGCACCAGATCCTACACCCGCGTTTCTACATTCACTAAATTGTAAGAGCGAGCAAACTTTCCCCACTGAATGGAAGGAAGGTTTGATAATAAAACTTCCGATGAAGGGCAGCTTGGCAGAATGCGTGGATGGCTAGAATTGTCTTGATTATGGACAACTTAGAAAGTAAAATTAACGAGGAGCAGGCTGGTTTTACGCGTTGTAATAGAGAGCAAATTTTGAGAAGGTGTTCGATAGTGCAAATCAAGACTTTATCTTATGCAAGGGGGTGTTCAGGAGAAAATAGTGACTATTATTAGGTCAATTTACTACGGTGTGATACAGTCTGCCCCGTTAGCGCTTGGTTAACTTTTTAACATAAAGCTTATTATTGCGTGAATACTCTTATCACAGCGCTCATTTATGCAATCAGTGCAGACTACTTACAGCACGTTTTAGGGAATGCTACCATATTCAAGATCACGAAGAGTCATGTTTCATTATTGGCAAAAATCGTCAATTTGGGGATTTATTATACTTTAGCACCAATCTTTGTGCAAAGTTTCATATCGATCCCTATAACGGTTTAGAAAAACGGAGCTGGAAAATGAAGTTTAACTTAGAAACGCCAATAACTTTTTTACCGTTACTCGAAACTGGAAAATGTTAACTGATATGAGATGTACTCGCTTAGATCTTTGATTTAAATACCCATACGTCAATCTCCGATAAAAACTAAAAAAGTCGACTTTTTTCAAACGTTCGGGACACCCTGGTATCTTTTTCCTACCAACTTCTAAGGTATTTGTGCCAAAGACTGCAACCATTCTACACATTCCTACCAAAATTCATGACAATCGGTTTAGCCGTTCACCAGTTATTTAGAACAGACGGACGGACAAAATCGATTTCATAAGGGTTATTTGAAAAAAAAATTCTAAAAAAAACCCTAAAAATGGCAAATCATATAAAAAGACTAAGCATAAAACATCGATTGAAAATGCATTTGTCACTATTTTAGCAATAACGTGCCCATTTCTTCTCTCTCTTCTCTATTCGGCAGTTGCATATCCTTTTTTAATCGCTGTAGTTCTTTGAGGGGAATAACTTTACGACTGAACCGTACTCACCGATACTAACCGACAAAGGAAAAAATCGTTAACATTTTGATGCGTCCCCATTTCTCTTGAACTATATGATCTCTCTAGCAATCGGTTTGCGGCGCCCGTTGTGCTGAAGTTAATCCCGCAGGGAAGTCTGGGTCCTTGAGACACAGCATTCTGTTTAGCGGGATACAGATTTTTGGTGAATGGCTCCACTACGTACCCGAGCTGCACAGTGGGGTCCCTAGTATAGTGTGTGGATCTGTACGAAGACCCACGGGCGATGACACTCCTGTGCCCCGAGTCATGTACGGGTAGCTCTTGGCATGGCTGACTTCTGACTGTCATACAGGCTGAGCACAATGCGCTGGTTCCTTGGTGGGGAGGTGTCACCATAAGTAATCGTTTGAGCTTCAAAGCTGGCGGCTTAGCATAACCCGAACCTCGGAGGGGCTAGTTAGGAAAACGACCTTGTTGGAAAATGCCTACGCGCCTACATCTAACTAGTTTGCGGATTGATGATCACGCGGCCCGAATCGCATTGCTGACTAGTAAACTGAAGGGCCCGCCTGGATGTGAAAAGCAGCGCTGCCGTAAGCAGACGAGTACTCACAGGTCCAACGAACCTGGGATATGCCCGTCTGAATGTTATACGTCAGGCCTAACCAATAGGGGGTCGAAGTATCACCTGCTATTTAGAAAAATAGTGTACCTCGGAGGTTGAGTATGCCCAGCGGACCAGGGTCCCTGCCCATTAAGCTGTTGAACTCCAGGTCGTTGGAGATTGTTAAGCAAGTCAACAGCTTTTGTTGCGACCCCGGGGTTAGTTTTCTGAAGGTGAGTGCATTCACTGGTTTAAGAAATCTCCGTTTGACAATAAAACCTTGTCAATAAAACGCTGAAGGTCCAAAACGTTCGAAGGCCCGGGAGGTAAGAGCGTAAAGTTCAGACACTCCCCTGACGGTAACCCCGTAGATGGTTCACTTGTTCTTAAGTTAAAACGCTATAAACTAAGGACACAGCTAAATGTCGAGATCCATCAGCGTCCGGTCCCCATATGACGGGTTCAAGGTTCAAGTAAGAAATCTGCTTAAAACAAATCGCAATAGGGTACTCATTAATTGTTCATTATTATTCAAGTTTGTGTTCGTCATTTTGACGACCATTGACTAAGGTGTCCCGCAATTTGTTTTTTCTACTAATCAGTCTCCTTTCTTGTGCCTTCATCGTAGCGTAATAAAATGAAATGAAATATGGGTCGGACTAAGTACCCGGAAGGGGTGGGCACTGCGACCAATAGTGGTCTATTGTGCCATAGTCCTTTTAATCTAAAAGACCCTCGACTAGCCTTATAAAGGCCAGTAGATCTTCCAGAGGAATGTTCCTAATCTCAGCAGAGCTTACACTGGTGCTCCCAATAAGAAAGTACCGAGAGCGAGCAACCGCTGGACAGTTGCAAAGAAGATGCACAGTGGACTCAATGTCCTCCAAACACAGGCGGCAGTCTGTCTCAGCTGACCTACCTATTTTGTTCAGGTGATACCTTACCCAAGACGACCCGAGAGATAACCTACAAGCAGCCTTAAATTTGCTCTGCTAAGGTACATTACATTGTTGCCGCTGGTGGGGTCTGGGGTTGATTAACGCTTTGGATTGGCGCAGTCCTGGAAGGCAATTCCAACGCTGCAGCTTTTTGGCGGTGATCCAATCCTTTATAACAGCTTTAGCCGATGACCAGCCAAGACCGCAAAAGGGTTCCGGTCCGTAGAACGATGAAGAGGAGCCTTGCCTAAGCAGCTCATCCGCTACTTCATTTCCGTGGACACCTTGGTGGCCGGGTACCCAGTAGAGAGTAACTTTGTTGCCAGTGGCAAGGTGCTGTAGAGTGTCATAGCATTCTTTGACCAACTTCGATGAAATGCTGTAGGAGGAAAGTGCCTTGATGGCGGCTTGACTATCCGTACAGATTGCGATGTGGGCGCCTCTTAATTTTTTCAGTAAAATTCTTTCAGCGCAGGCCTCAATGGCGTGGATCTCTGCTTGGAAGACGCTTGGCCACGAACCCATGGCGATTGAGATCCGGGTGTTTGGTCCAAAGACCCCAGCACCCGTCCCTTGCTCTGTTTTGGAACCGTCGGTGTACCACGTTAAGCTTCCAGGTTCCAAACAAGGGTTGCCATTTACCCATTCCGTACGTTCAGGGATGAGGACCGAAAACTTCCTGCTGAAGCAAAGTACCGTTGTCATGTAATCTGAACTACTGCAGAACGGCGTGCTAGGTACCTGCAACAGAATTTTCATATGACCAAATTCGCGAACGCGCCCCTCAGATGATAGGCTGAGTCGAAGGGCCTGAACAGCCGCACACTCCTGAATGTTTAGGTGGAGCGGGGTTAAGCCTATGATAGCTTCGATTGCAGCTGTGGGGCAAGTGTGCATTGAACCAGTAATGCCCATGCAGGTCAGGCGTTGTAATTTGTTCAGCTTCTTTACAGTGGATATCTGTGTGGTTTTGGGCCACCATACGACTGCAGCGTAAGATATGATCGGACGTACCAGCTGGCGATAGAGCCAGTCCGTAATTTTAGGGGAGAGTCCCCAGGTATCGTAGCGTAAAAGCGTCGAAGATTCAGGTCGGTGACGCTAGAAATTACTATGTTACTGTCAGCCGAAAAATTTGTAACATTGGTTTTTCTTGGAGAGGAGAAACCGAGTTTACAAAAGTTTTCAAACAAAATTTCCTACAAAACCGTTTGAAAATTTCTAACATTCTACGAGTATACATTTAAGCAAAATAATACATATATCAATCAAAATTATATCTGGTATACAACAGTTCTCTTATTGCACAACTACTACCGAAACCTAAACTTATCTGTTATATAAATACCATATGTATTACGTTGTAAAATATTCTTTTATTTCAGCTTTTGTAACAACATCTTCCTACGACAATCGAATCCTTTCAAGGTTGCCGATTGACCTCATTCGAACCGTTTGTATATTAACGACTTATTTTTGCTGTTTTGCTTTCCATATTGCTTTGTGTTCGATCCAACAACGATTGCAAGCCATACCATTCCAGCCACACCGTACAGAATACATATTTTGAGTTTGCCGATGTTCGAAGCAAAGTGGTTGTTGTCATCCTTCGACGCAAAAAAAACACTCGGAAAAATAACATTTTAGGAATATAAATCAGAAATTCCGAAGAGTAATTCAATAATGTCTAAACCAGCGAAAGCAGCCAACCGCAGTCAACCAACTACATATATCTACTACAGCAGTCATTCGTTTCGTTGAAAGCTTTTTTTCATCTAATAAGCCAAACTTGCAGACTCATTAAATATTCTGTAAGGGATGTTACGTGCGACGGTGCCTTCACATATTCAACATACATCTATACAGGAATGCGACTATTTATAAGTCAACTCCTTGTTGTGCATAATACAGGATGACATACCTCCAGCCCTATGCGAGAGCCTATAGTAGAACATTTCGTTGTTATTTTTCTGCTACGGTTTTTTTGTGTATCGTGTCCTTTTCCGCTTCCAATTTTTTGAAGATTTTCATCATGATGTCCTGGAAAAGACGAGAGCCAACATAGCGAGAAGGAAATGATGAAGGCACTCCACCGAACCGCAGTCAGCCAACCAAGCAAGCACACACAACATAGTCTAGAAAACATGAAGCATGTGTGCTCAATATTTTCGACGTGGCATTTTCGAGGCCAACAACGAACTTAAGGGTCCAACAAAATCGTCTTTTCGTCAACCGATGACGAAACGATATTGAACAAAATCATTGTTGCGTATCGAAAAATGTGATTTGCATTATTAACCTCAATTTAAGGTTGATATAAACGAAGAATGGATGTTTGAAATTCGGTACTCTTATCGCTTATTGAAAAAGCTTGTCTTCCGCCAGTGCCAGTGCGGAAACCTTCTCTGACAAGCTACTTGCTTTGCGAAAGAAAAGGAGTTTTAGGACAAACGAGCTCCTTTGATAGGATCTAAACGTTATTCACCTCAAATGAGGTGATTCGATAAAATGGTGAAATGCTGCGGAAATACTCTTGAATTTTTTCCTCTGGTATATTGATTTACGAAGGGATGTCGCGTGAATGGTTAACATAAAATCAATTATGTACTCTCTCTGTGCCCGTGGGCCAATGTCAGGAAGAGTTTAGTGCTATATGTTATAGGAGAAACGAAGAAGCAAGAATTCGTGCGTTAATTGTGCTCGAGCTTAACGCATTTGCACGTGGGGCTGAAGGTCAACGACTTTTTAATTAAAGAAACGATTTAAGGTAGCAAAACACACCGCTACCTGATGGACGAATATCGAGTTCATTGTCTATGAGTCGCATGTGCACACAGCGTTCGTTCCCGGTCACGTGACTCCGAAATGTATGGATTTGCATGGATAGCAGACCTGGAGTTCAGTCACGTACTACGCGCAGTTTGGCTGTCCAGGTTTGAGCATCAAGTTTCTCGTGAACTGTTTCTTTCCGGTAGCTTGGAAATAACCCTGGTAAAGAAGCGAAATACTCGCAGCACTTAATTGTATGTGCAAGCCTATTCGGGACACTTTAGCGTCTTGTCGCCGAGCTTCTGGATATGACAATCATTATATCCGGAATTTCGATGCTGCCTGTAACATTCTCATCATCAATGTGGTACGATAGCCCGACGTCGGGCCTTGGCCGCCTGAATCGTTGACCTCCAATTGTCGCGATTACGTGACTTTGTCCTCCAACTTCGGAAGCCCAGCAGCTGGTGGGCGTCTTCACCTACGAAGTTCTCCCAGCGAGCTCTCGCTCCTCGCTCCGTCAATTCGTTGCGCGTTCATCACTTTCTTTGGCATGCGATTATCGTCCATCCGTTGTACATGCCCCGCCCATTGCAACGTTGAAGCTTCACGATTTTCGATACTTCCAGCTCATCGTACAATTGATACAACTCACGGTTGTACCGGATACGCCATTGATCTCGCTCGCGAACAGCCCCGAAAATTCGCCGAATCGGTCTAGCAAAATTTCGGAGGCTTGGGTGACGGTCCATGTTTCGCAGCCATAACATAGCACACACGTGGAGCTTCGTGTTCCTGTGTACAAGTTTTGAATTAATTACAGGGAGGACCGAGAAATATGTCTTATTTGCTAGTTGTATCCTTCGCTTAATTTCGTCGGTTTCGTTGGCGTTCTTTGATAAGTTACAACCCAGAGAGTTGAAGTTTTGTACATACTAGATATTAAGGTGATGCCTGAATTTGCTGGGGTCCTTGTTTTCGACTGCGTCATTGCCTTTGTTTTGCTTTCATTGATATGTAGTCCAACTTCCTCTGCGGCGTTATTGAGGTTATGCAGAAGGCTTTCTACATCACCCAATCTTCAAGACATGATGTTGATATCGTCGGCGTACGCTACTAATTGAGTCGACTTGATGAGTAGCGTTTCGCTGCTGTCCATATTCATGGCTCGAATTACATACTCCAAAGCAAGGCTGAAGAGCGTCGGCGCCAGGCCGTTGCGCTGCTTGAGTCAAGTACGAGTTTAAAATAAGTCAGTGAGTTGGTTATACACTCTGACCTGCGAGACGGTATTAGTCATCGGCATCCTTGTGAGTGGCACTAACTTTGCCGGTATACCAAAATGCAGCAAGATGTTGTACAGTACATTTCGATCGATACTGTCGTATGCCTGCTTGCAGTCGACAAAGATTTGGTATACGTCGATGTTATATTCCCAGCACTTTTGGAGTAGTAGCTTCACTGTGAAAAGATGATCGGTCCTTGAACGACCAGCTCTGAAGCCGCCTTGATACTCGCCAATGATTCGTTCTGCGTACGGATTGATTCTCTTTTCAAGAATTTTCGATAAAATCTTATAGGCCGTACAAACTAATGATAGGCCCCTTTAATTCTCACACTTCAGCTTGTCACCCTTTTTGTGGATTGGGCAGATTATGCTTTTCTGCCAATCTTCGGGGATTACCTCGTCGTTCCATATTTTCAGCAGTAGCACATGTATAGCGTTGGTCAGGCACGTTCCACCATGCTTCAGCAGTTCTGCTGGGATGTCGTCAGCGCCGGGTGCTTTATTACTTTGAAGCGACTGTATGGGAAGACTTACCTACTGCTGGGGGTAGAACGGGAAGGCCTGGTTCGGCTAACTCCTCAAGTGCTGGCTCCGCGGGGGATGTTGATGGTGCATTGTGGAGCTCTTCAAAATGCGAGGCCCATCGTTTGTTGACGCTTTGCATGTCGCTGATGATGTTACAATCCTTGTCCTTACATAGGCTTTTCCTGGGTCGATATCCGTTCTTGATATTATTTATAAGTTTGTACGCCTGTCTAATGTTTTTACTGGCTAATCTTTGGTTTATTTGCTGTAACTGCTCGTCAAAATGTTTGCGTTTCTTAAGTCTAATTAACTCATTAGATACTCGCCGAAGTTCGTTGTATCTTTCTTTCTTGGCTCGGGATGCGCGTTGTGTGTATTGGCGCTAGACTTCATTTTTCGCCTTATTCGAGGCCCTGCATTCGTCGTCAAACCAGTCTGCTTGTCTGTGCCGGTCTTCATAGCCTACGACCTCTTCTGCGACTCCTTTGATGCTGTTTTGGAGCTCCTCCCAGAACTCATGGATGCTTAAATTATTGATATTATCAAGCAAGGGCGACAGTTTTTCCTCAAGTGCTGTAGTATACGCAGCCGCCGTGGCATCATCAATCAAATTGTCAACCTCGGAGATCTTGGCAGGGTTGATTCTCGTTAGGTGCACGGAAGAGATTCTGCACCTGTAGGTCGTCTTCACCAAATAGTGATCGGAGTCGCAGTTGGCTCGTCGATAGGATCGAACATCTAAGACATTAGAAGCCTATCTCTTGCGGTTCACGGTGTATTCATCTGGAAACTTCCAGGTCTGCTTATGGATTCGTTGCTGAGGGAAACATGTAGAGCTTATGGCCAGGTTTCTGCCGCTCGCGAAGTCGATAAGTCGCTGGGCGTTGTTGTTGTTTGCGTCATGGAGGCTATGACCTCCAGTAGTTCCCCTGTGCCAGCCTTCATTTCCGAATTTGGCGTTAAAGTCTCCTAGCAGCAGCTTGACGTGGTTTGATGGAAGTGAGTCGAAGAGTGTTTCTAGGTCGTTGTAGAACTCGTCCTTAATCGCGTCTTCTTTTACTCCTGTAGGGGCATGCGCATTAATGAGCCAGAGATTAGCGGAACGGGTCTTAATGCGGATTGCACATAGCCGCTAAATGATGGGTTTGAAGCCGATAACGTGGTCCTTGAGCTGCTTACTCACGATGAAAGCTACTCCAAACTCCTTGTTGCCGTCCTATTTACCACTCGTAAAAATAGTGTGCGAATTGAGGTCGTTAATCTCGCTTTTGAGCCATTTAGTTTCCTGGATTGTAACTATGCTCAGCTTGTATTGTTCTACCTGATCCAGGAGGATGTAAAATTCTAATTAAAGATTTTAATCTAATTTAGGTATTCTGATTTACGGGACACGTATCGCTGAATAGGAATCATCTGGTTCTACCACAGATACCTCCTGCCCGCGTGGTGGTGCGGCGCAGCAATGGTCTGGGATTTTCATATTTTTTATATTTCACTGTTTTTTTTTTAACCCCTAGTGGAGCATAGGGCATTCACCACGCTTCTTTACACCTCTCTCTATCAGCAGCCATTGCCTTTAGTTTTTCTTGCGAATTGCGTATAGATTTTCTCCCTGCTTCAACAGAACTTATCCACATATTTCTGGGTCGTCCCAAATGGAGACTTGCTCAGTTCGCCGCGGTTTCCAATCGAGAGCCTATATCTCGTCTCACTGCCACTTTCGCCTTTTGATATCGGAGCCCATTTTGTCCAGTGGTCATGAGGAGGTTGTCCTTCGATATTATCTCAGGCCAACCAATTCCTATAATGCGCCGCGCCGTAGGCACTGATTCACGAAAATTTGCATTTTTTTGTTATGCCAGCACAGAGTTCGCATTACTTTCGAAGATCTTGAGCTTGGTATTTCTGGAGGTGTTATGGTTTGCCAGAGAGGATTCACACTAAAAAATTCTGTTCTTTATTATACACGATTCTTCATCGGCAATCAGTATTAGCCCTACCTTCTGCATTGCTCACCTGGCGTCAAGCTCAGGTATATTAAGTCTTACCAGCATTAACTTTTAATCTCTCTCTTGATTACCGTAACTCCTAGTGGAGCATGGTGCGTTGATGACTACCGTGTGTAGTCATCAATGTTACAAAGACAACTGAATTCGGAGTGTGAAATGGTTCTCAGCCATACCACTTCCTAGTCGCATTGTTAGTTTATTATTCTACGATAAGAATATTTCTTTCATCTTCTTCTGAATAATAAACTTGCGACGAGTCGTGCCGAGTTTGGAAACTCGTTTCTCTATGAGTGTCTATTTCACATAGTGGCGACCGAACGATCACGGCCACAGAGCATGAATGTGGGCGATTTAACTTTCACGATGCAAAACATCTGTCATATGAGCCAGATGACCTGAATTTTTTGAGAAATCGCAAATGTAATTTCCATCTGATACCTTTTCTTTCGTGGTCGCGTAGATATTTGTATACACTACACGTGCAGATCACGTCGTTGATCTTAACCAGCAACAAAATTGGTGATAAGAATAAAGCTTCTAGACAGCTCACCATTGTGCAAAGCATGACATTGGGGGATATCACAATAGGCCCATTGGGTGGTTTCAAATTGTAAGACGAAACCGGACGGGTAAACTCGCAAGACAAGAACCATCGTTCTTACAATGTGAAATGCACAATGCTTGTCTGCTGGCCACTACAAAAGCTCTCGCCGTCCGTTTGTTTGTGCGATGGTTCTTGTCGTGCAATTTTAACCGTCCGGTTTAGTCTTACAATCTGAAACCACCCAACGGCTTCAGTGCTGCGAACTCCTTCGGGTTCACGCTCCTCTACAATCTACATGACATTGGGCTTTGTTTTAGGACTCCTTTGTGATGGAAATAATAAAGTACGTACGGCTGTCCCAAAATATGCGCGGTCAACGGTGTCAAACGCCTTCTCCAAGTCAGTAAAATCTAACGGGAATCTCCATTCACCACATTATTTCACTGACGTCACTGAAGTCTGCCCCCAAATGTTTCTCCATACGATATAATATGTCAAAGCGTTCTTCACGCCGACAATGGCAAGCTGACGAGAGTTACAGAGCACCACGAACAACTCGCCATGGTGGTTGCTGACACCAAGACCGTGATTGCCCATAGATGTTCCAAGGAAACATTGTCAGACCCATATTTGCTGTTTAGATCAACCATAATAATCTTGATGTCACTTTCGGGAGCCTTATCAAAGGTGTTTTAAATACTCCTTAATAATGGAGTCGTTTACGTCATGGGGTTTTTAGTTTGTGGAAAAAAAAGCGTCTTCGCCAATGAGGCGTTTATCCCTTCCGGTGAAGCCTTTGAAAAATTACTATGCCGCTCACCCAAAGACTCAGCTCTCCAGTCCTTGGAGGTGCAAAGCACTATAATAATACAAAAAACACTTCCAAGCGGTGAGCACTCATGGGGTAGATTGTGCAATAGTGTTTTAATGATTGTGAATGCCAACAACCAACATGATAAATGCCCGAAGAATCTTCAAGGTGCGATCTCCCGGTACTGTCTATATTTGGGCGTTCACACTGGAAGTGTGTCTTCCTTCATTCAATGGTTACATACAGTCTCCCTTGGAAGTCTTAGTTTGTGAAGACATATACTCGTATAAGAACCAATATGTTTCAATAAGAGCATAAATCCGCGAACTTACTTAGTGTTTAAATAACTGAAAGGGGGAGACCAGCTAATCGTGCCCGTTGCAACCGTCCGCTTCGCTTACAAAAAAGGGTCAGAACTGAATCATCTATTGCGAAATGGTAGACAATCCGTGTTTTCTCTAGTGGTTCAGTCGGTTTTTTATCACATATAGCTGATAAAACCGCTAAACTGTCAAGAAAAACGGTTTCTGATGTAGATATTTCCAGGTGATACCTATAATATTATCAAATCAGCTGCTATCCAATGAATTGTGCTCTTTTCTCATTTAGAAAATAACACTACTTTATGGGAATTTGCACGTTGCAGAACAAAGGCACAATCTCATAATACTTGTGGTGTCGGTGAGGAAGCAGTGCTAGTATAATTCTAAAGGCAGGCACTTTTAAGGAATTGTTTCACACCACGCCAAAGAACCAAGCAAGGAAGTACTCGTGCCGACAATCACACTCTAGGAATCTTAATGTGAAAAGTTAGCATTTAGTGCTTCTGTGTGAAAATTGTATTAGGTTTCACGCCATAATATAGTGCGCCTTGGTCCCGGAATGAAACACAATTACAAAAGAAATCATCGACTGACGGTGACGACGAACAACTACACAAGGACGCGACATGTAGCGGGAATAATGTCGAAGCATTCTCCATACATACATCCATACACTCCATTCTCTCGAATGGAGTACTCGTGCAAAACTTGTCTTCATTTAAAGCTCCTTTAGATTTTGCAAAGTTAAAACCCAAGACATTCATAATTCTTCTTGCTGCTTTTTTTGTTGTCCAAGAAGACGACATACTTCCACTGTTGCAGTTATTCCATTCCGTAACAGAGAGAGAGAGAGAGAGCGTGCAACATTCAGATAGGTCGATCGCGGTGACATACTCTTGCAAAGTGTACCGTTATACATTGTTGTTGGACGCAATATACTCGGTACGTCTTGTCCTTGTAGCAACATCACCATGCCTTACCACGATGGAGTGTCCTCGTTGAAATAATTCTTGGGAGAATTCAGTTATTGCAGTTGCTATGAATTATTTTGCTTGAAGATTTGCATACGAATGCACATTTCGTTGTTCGATGCATGTGTTTCATGTCGTTTCGTATAGTCGTTGTTCGTTCTCTGTGAGTTGTGTCCTTGTGCTCGGCTACATACGGAGACGATGATACTGTTCGAGTATTTATGGCGAACTATGTAAAAGTGTCGGTGCAAAAAGTGTAATGTAAGTTTTGGATGTAAATCAAAAAGTTCCAACCGGATGCCTAAGAACAATATGCTGATAGTTACGGTTTTAAAGTTGAATAATTTAGAATTATTGTGTCCCCGTTACTGTTTGCATACGAAATAACAGCTGATGACGTTTTCAAACTCGTATCAGGACTTCACCGCCGACTTTTCAACTGTTGTCCGATGAAAAATTCGAGAGCTAGGCACTACAATACATACCTTGCAACTCCGTTATAAATACCGGTACATAGTCTCATTTCTCTTTCTCTAGCTCTCTAGATACCGTACGCAACCACTTCGGTGGCATAGTGCGTTCCTGAGTTAATATTGTAAGGGCCGTTATACCTAATAGATAAGACAAACTCTCATTCGGGTCAATTGCCACTGCTCCCATCGTTTATTCTTTATTATTCTTTATGATGAATAGATGCTTCAATATAACTGACCAGCGAGTGTAAAGCTGTGTCAAATGGCCTCCCTTTCCAATATGCATGTTGTGACATGGATAATAGGTTTGATGAAATGTTCGTCTGTAGATGAATATCGATTAGTCTCTCTTGCAAGTCCAGCTTAGTCGATTCAAGACTGATGGGCCTTAGGTCCATTGGAGAGAAGGGAGAGTTACTTTAATCCCTAAAACGGGTAGAAGAGTTTTAGGGATTAAAGTAACTCTCCCTTCTCTCCAGATAAGGGGAATATACATATACACAGTAAAAAAAAAAAGACGGTGTAAAAATTCACCATACTTGGATAAGTAACATTTTAACATTAAGCCCCGGATAGAGTTCGAGCGGAATGAAAATGAAACGGTAATGAACCGGCATAAAAACCGTGGTGAATTTAAAATTTTAGCTTCGAAAATTGATACAAAGGCGTTTTACGTCCTACATAATCTTAAAAATAACTAAAAAAGATAATTTCCCCATTGTCCGAATGCATTTTCAACGTGAAAATGAGTCGACTCTGTAGCATATTCTCCGTCGGGCGTGGTGAGTTTTGCAAACGTCAAACCAATTCACTGTCCACGACGAGTTCATCGCGGAAATTATCTAATGACCGGGGAATCGAAAAATAACACATAAAATGGCAGAGACAAATTGTGAAACCATTCTCGGATTTTAGTTTATGGAATACCCCATCATTTACCACATATTCCACAACAGTAAGTATGCATTTTCATTGAGAAAATCGCCGCGGACAAAAATTTCATTTTCATTCCGCCCGATCTCTATTCTATAAGTTGGTATTTTTTATTAAAAAATATTATCCTCTGTTTGGGGCTTAAAAAAGTCAATCACCAAGTAGTGGTGTATGTATTTGGAATATATAATTTCCAACTGGTGTATAATATAGAAATGCTAATTAATTTCCCAGATTTGCATTACAAAAAACACCAAAATGCAATAGACGAGCATGTTTAATCAAGTATCAATAAATTATCCGATTGGGGTTTTTAAACACCAATTGAGAATGTTAGCATTTCCATATTGACATTTTATGATGAAATTCTATCATATCAGTGCAATTGTTCGGCGAGGACGCTCTGGTGCTCACTTGGTTGAGTCGCACTCTACGATACTAGTAAGATCGAATTTCGGCGTGGTCCAGGAAATAGAAAGTGCTTGCCACATTATATGCACTCCGAAACTCTATATCCAATGTAACGTTGACTCGAAGTAGCCTATAAACGGCTTTTTATACCCTTCGCTCATAGAGTGATAGGGTATATTAACTTTGTCATGAAGTTTGTAACGCATTAAAGGAAGCATCTCCAACCATACAAAAAGTATACATATATGATCAGCATGACTTGGGGAGTCGATTGGAGCATGTCCGTCTGTCTGTCTGTCTGTTGCGACGCGTTTTACTCGGGGGGTATTGAAGCTAGCAAGCTGAAATTTTGCACACGTGCTTCTTATTGTTGCAGGCTGTTTGTATGTTTGATTCACCCAAATTGGATCACTGGGTCATGGGGTTGCCATACAAACCTCCCAAGCAACATTTTAAGTAGCGACAACTAGTGCTTTTGATTCCGCCACTTTAATAAGTTTCGGTTACGTTTTTGACCCCCCAAATTTTAACTTCATCGTAACAAATACTGCAAAGTACTTTTTGGGACGTCCCAGGGTGATAGTAGTTGGAACTTTGTAGCGAACGAAATGTTGCTACTACATATTTGACAAGTGTAGACGAATGGTACAGTTTTGGTACCTCATTTTGCTACTACATAGTGAGCAACTCCATAGAAATATTTTCAAGTGGCAAAACCGTAGCCGTATAATTTCTTTGTAACTTCGAAGGATTTGCTACTTTATAGTAAAATAAGAACTATATATAGTTCCTAACGTTACTACAAAGTCCTATTTGGAACTTTATAGTACCATATGGAGCTGTCAAATGCTTGTCGCCATATTTTCAAAGATTTTACAAAATCATTTTGTACACATTTCGAGAAAGTAGCTATTTTTTCAGATGAAACAATTTAGAACTTCTTTGTGTTAAGTAACTATTTTATTTGCTGAATATTTAGAGTGATAAAACTAGAAAGTGGAGGATAACACTGACTTTAGTTGGGTTATCTCTTGACAATTTATTTAAGAAATGATTAGAAAAATGAGAGGGCATTACTTTTTTGCTAGGTGGAATATCCACTTCCACAGTGAAATTGGCTTGGCACGAAGTTTTCTTGTTTAAAAAAGCTGACAAATGATCAAATAATGTAATCACTCAATTAAATCCTTTCAGATTATATTCTTTGATTGCCTGAATAGGGTAAAAATACAACTTTAGCAAATGTGTAAAAGTATATGTGTGTACATATAAACCCATTCCATTTAAGTTTACTAAAATTGTGTCGGTTTTACCTACACATATTCACAACTATGATTGTGTGGGAAGACGGGACCAATAAAGTTCCAATTGGGTGGTTAGACAAACAATGCCACTTGGTTGGTGCGTTCCAATCGCGTTGCAACTTACTGGTGGCAAATGGGTCCTGGTCACCAAACTTTTCATTCCCCATATCAGTGACTCTTCGGTGACAAAAAGGTCCTTATCTCGGAACGATTGAAAGTATTTGCTACTCCCAAAGGCAATCTTGGAGTGATATCCACGTTTTCGCTACTAAAAATGCTAGTTGGGCTAGCTCCCCAATTTGAGTTCTTCTAAGAAAAACTTTTTTATTTGTGTACCAATTTCAACCAAATTTCACAGAAATGTGTTTCTATAGATAACACAAAATATATGCAAGAATGGATAAAATCGGACCATGGGGTCATGGGGCTGCCATACAAATCCAACCCCCAAAATTAGGTTTTTCTAAGAAAAACTTTTTTATTTGTGCACCAATTTCAACTAAATTTCACGCAAATGTATT
Source organism: Microchrysa polita (assembly GCA_949715475.1). Classification (NCBI taxonomy): domain Eukaryota; kingdom Metazoa; phylum Arthropoda; class Insecta; order Diptera; family Stratiomyidae; genus Microchrysa; species Microchrysa polita. The sequence continues at coordinate 98,155,233 of OX454416.1, forward strand.
TCTATTGATGACACAAAACATATGTAAGATTGAATCAAATCAGACCATGGGGTCATGGGGCTGCCATACAAACCAAATCCCCATATTGGTTATTCTAAGAAACATTTTTTACACGAATTTCACAAAACCTTGAATTAATGTGTGTTAATCAAAGCAACTAAAAAGTTCAAAACGAGTGGAATCGTACTGTGGGGTCATGCTCCGGCAACCCCAATAACATTTTCCGAGTAAATATTTTTATTTGCCCACTTATTTCAACCAAGCCCAAAACTTTTTTCAAGACGGAAGAAAAAGAATGAGGAGGGGGATTAAATACAAGTCATAGGTACGCCCGAAAAAAACTTTTAGCCCAAGCGAAGGGTATCCAAATTTCGACAGCGCCCAAAATTAGCATCGGCCCCGGGTGTTGGCGAGCGAAGCCCCCTAGTTTTTTATTTCAAAATGGACATTTAAAAAACTTCCAATTACGGTTTTCGAAAAACACCAACCGGAAAACAATTAATGATTTTTTCGAATGATAAAATATTTCGCTTCTGGGGTAATGATTAAACGCCGATCTTTTGAAATAAAATAAATACCAGTGGAGGGCGGACTTCATGGAACACCAGATTGGGGTTTTATTAACACCACTTTTGTTACAGTGTACTGAATTCAGGCATGCTGTAAATAGGCGCTCTACTCTATCCAAGGATACGTAATATCTACAAACTGTTTCTTGGCGTAGATGGGTTGGACGCCAAAACTTTCCTGACTCTACAACACGGAAAAAATAAAGCTATCTAAAATGAAAAAATAGCTTTCTTGTTTGCAAAATTCTCAAATCTAGGCAAAATTTAAAAATAAAACAGATTCAAGATTTAAGCACCAACTATTTTTCTGAATTCAAGCAAAGAAATGCTTAATAACAGATTTTTTTTACATTTTTCGTGTAAAGCTTCTGGAAAAGCTTCATTATAGCTCTAGCTTATATTGGAGCATTGTAGTGGATTATTCAGTAGTATCTCTGGTGTAATGGGTGGAGCGTGTGACTAAGAAGAATGGGGTTACGAGTTGGATGTTTGTTGGCTGCAAGTCCTTTTTTTTTAATTTTTGGTTAGATTCTCTTGTTTGTAGAAAGACAAGAGAAGACAGAGACAAGATAAGAAAAGTTTGCTTGATTTAAGGTTAAAAAAATAAATAACAGGCGCGACAATCCAGCATTGGACTAAGGCCGCAGGATGTGTTAGTAACATTCTATTTCCAAGATCTTATCTGCTTTTTGTTGAGGTAATGAGATCAGCATCACGCTCAGCAGTGTTATTTATCCCCATAAATGGGTACTCGTTTAACATCTGAGTGAGATCATAGTCCGTCACAAGCTCGTGAGTTCGAAAAACACCATGATCCACGGTCAGATTCGAACTCATGACCCTGTGTACCGAAGGTGCGCGCACTAACCGCCAGACCAGCCAGACTACAGCTTATATTGGAGCATTGTAGTGTATTATTCAGTAGTCTCTCTGGTGTAATGGGTGGAGCGTGTGACTAAGAAGAATGGGGTTACTAGTTGGATGTTTGTTGGCTGCAAGTCCTTTTTTTTTAAGTTTTGCTTAGATTCTCTTATTTGTAGAAAGACAAGAGAAGACAGAGACAAGATAAGAAAAGTTTGCTTGATTTAAGGTTACTTTTCCTTCTATTGCATTTGACTTGGATCAATTGGACTAATTCTCAAATAAAGAGAAATATTCTTGGCTTTTTCTTGTTGTCTTTTTTCTTGATTTTAGCAATATTTTCTTTATTTTAGCAGGCAGTGTAGGTATCTCACCTCTCACAAAAACAGATGTCTCTTATAGGATTGCCAATCTAACTCAAGCCTTGAGGCAGTGGCTTTATGAAAGCTTCTCCTATACACGATTTTTAGTTCGGAAATCTTAGAGCTTCACCAAGTTTTCATACCGTTCGCTCATAGAGTGAAAGGCTATATTAACTTTGTCATGAAGTTTGTAACGCATTGTAATCAATTTCATCCAAATTTCACACAAATGTGTTTCTCTTGATAACACAAAACATGTGTAAGAATAGATCGAATCATAAAATGGGGTCATGGGGCTGCCATACAAACCCAACCCTCCATATTAGGTTCTTCTAAGAAAAACTTTTTTATTTGTGCATCAAATTCAACCAAATTTCACAGAAAAATTTGTTTCTATTGATGCCACGAAGCATATGGCGTCTTTTGGGAGATAGAGAGATAATTTTATACATACATATATTACTATTGAACGGTTTAGCCTATCCATCCGATCAATTATTATTCTTTTTCCCCTGTCATCCCCCCGGTAAGCCTCATATTATTATTGGCTTGATAGCTACAATGAAAGTAAAGGAAGAGACTGTATATCATGGAATAACTGGCCAAAAATGGTCCTCGCTTGAGAAATTCACGCAAAATGGTTCTAACTTTCTTCTTCAATTGCTGCAAAATGGCTTCTTTTGAGCTTATTCTATTTTTTAGCGTATTCTAGGTAAGATAGATATAACATCGAATCTTGAAGGTATCTATAAAAGAAAGAAAAACGTTGACCGTTACAATCGGTCAAAAGGTCTACACCTTGTGAATATTTGCAGTGAAAATGTTCAACAACATATTTGGCCAGTCATTTTATAATTTTAGGTCGCAAAAAAAAGCTCGGCTTTGGTTTTTTGGGATATTGTTAGGGTTGATACCAGAAGTGTACCACCAAGTTTGCAACTTCGAAAAACCTGTGCTAACCCCGTGACCCTCAAAAAACCGCAAAATTTTCGGACTTTTTTAATATTTTAGTTTGTAGTTTTCAAAAGGAGCTTCCTACAAGAAAGTCTTCTACCAGATTTTTAAAGCTTGCAAAACCTTCTTTAATTTGATTCCACCTCCACCTTTTACAAAGGATGCCAAGATACAGCACTTTAAACATTGTTTTTTGTAAACAAAAAAAAATTGCAATTTTAGTCTTCGGAACTAAATATCGGCGCATTCTACGGAGAAAATCATGTTACACGAAGTTATAAACCAGTTACTTAGCTGTATATGTCGGAAAGAATGGAATAGGACCATCGGGTCATAGGTCTGCCCTTGAAAATCAGGTTCTTCTAAGAACATTTTATTTCTTTATGTATCAATATTAACCAAACTTCAAGTGTGTTCCTAGTTAAGCCTCAAAAAATATCTAGGATCGGATGAACTCGGAACACCACCTCATAGGGCTGTCATACAAACCAACCTCTGCAAATTAGGTTCTTCTAAGAAAAACTTTTTTCTTTATGAACCAATCTTAACTAAGCTTCACCCAAATGTGTTCCTAGTAAAGCCTCAAAACATATCTAGGAATGGATGGAAACGGAATATTACGTCATAGGGCTGTCATACAAACCAACCCCTAAATATTAGGTTCTTGTAAGAAAAACTTTTTTTCGTTTTGAATCTTAACCAAAATTCATCCAACTGTGTTCCTGGATTAGCCTCATCGCATCCAGGAACAGACGGAATCGCAACACGTCATAGAGTACGTCGTATTACAATTTAATAAAAAAAAACATCTTTTAAAATGCTGTATCTTGCGATCCTTTGTACCTACAAAGCTGGGGTTGCACTCAAATTAAAGAAAATTTTGTTTTGTTTTTGTTTAAAACTGCACTGGACAATTTTCTTGTAGGAAGCACCTTAAATTAAAAACAAAAATATGAAAAAAGTCCGAAAATTTTGAGATTTTTTGAGGGTCACAGGGTTAGCACAGGTTTTTCCAAGTTGCAAACTTGGCGGTACACTACTGGTATCTATTAGGGATGTCAAAAACCGGACGGTTAGTCCGAAAACCGGTACTTTCAAAACGGTTAACCGGTTTTTTTCGGTTTTTTCATCCTCCCGGTTTTAACCCGGACGGTTGTTTGCCCATCCGGTTAAAACCGAAAATTTTTTTTTCCAAATTCATAAAATTTTTATATTTTCTTGATTTGTCAGTCTGTAATTCTATTGCTTGTCTTCTATGAAAAATTTCGTATTTCCGAACACTCTCCTTGGTGCTCTTATTCCAAGAACCATCGCTTCGTCAAACTACCGCACCTTGCATTTTTCCTTTCGGAACATTACGCTCTCGTAAGAAGAATTTTGTTCTTCTTATCGACACTTATCTTTCCGTCCGCCATATAGCGGATGCGCAGCGGAAAATATCGGAAACACAAAAGTTCCCCCTATGAGAACGGATAGCAGAACAAGCCTTCCTTTCCAAGGCAGATATTGTTTACGTTGCGTGTCACACGTGTATCTTTTGTGCGTCGTGAATGTATATGTGTATCAGATCAGTGCATTTACAGTTCATTGTTATAGGAAGACGAATCGGCAGTTGCTACGAAGTCCGCGTCCACATCGATATGGAAAGGTCCCAAAAAGGACAAAAAAGGATACTCTTTAATCCTTGGCCGGAGGTCGGCATGTATAATAATAGCTAAAGACTCTACCATTAAATTTGCTAAGAAAAAAAATGATCGGAAAACTCTGAAAAAGGACACTAATTACAAACCTTTATCAAACGTGGGCATGTGGGGTGTCATATCAAAGAGGGCGTCGAGTACATTCCATATCTGGCGTTTATTACTTGTTTCAAGGACCCTCACAGGAGAAAATTGGGATCCAATGGAAAATTTTCATGTTTCTCGTATTATGTATCTTCCAAAGCCGTAATTTTTCGTTTTAGCCCGAATTTTTCCATTTAGTGTCCTTGAAACAGCAAACAAACACCGGATATGCAATGCACTCGACGTCCTCTTTGACATGACACCCCGCATGCTCACTTTCAATCAAGGTTTGTAATTAGTGTCATTTAATGTCCTTTTTCAGAGCTTTCCGATAATTTTTTTTTAGCAAATTTAATGGTAGAATCTTAACCTATCATAGATTCGGAAAAGTGAGAAACGTAGTGACAACTTGGATTATTCTCGTAGTTATGGCTTTGGAAAGATACACGGAAAACACAATAATTTTCGATTTAATCTCGATTTATTCCGTTGAGGGTCCTTGAAACAGGAAACAAACACCGTAATGTACTCGACGTCCCCTTTGATTTGATACCCCACATGCTGACCTCCAGCCAAGGATTAAAGAGTATCCTTTTTGTCCTTTTTGGGACATTTCCGATCAAAATTTTTTTTAGCAAAATGAGTTTTAGATTCCTGGGAGCTCGCTGATTCAAAAACCACAAAAATAGCCTTACTCTAATTTTTTCTATTTGGAGGCCTGAAATGGGATATTTTGACTGCACTATATACATACATTGTCTACCAATAAAACTCAGTTAACTAATTTTGAAACATTATGAATACTTCTGACAATATTATTTGATTATCTTTTTAGTTCAACATGTTTCTCTTTTAGGGCTCCATTACACAGTCATATTTCTATAGGAACATCAGCTTAACGAGTGTGTATGCATTATTTTGCTAAAATTCTAAGCAATTCAATGAAAAACCGGTTAACCGAAAACCGGTATTTTGATCCCGGTTAAAACCGGACGGTCTAACCGGCTTTGGAAAAAAACCGGAAAAACCGAAAACCGGGTTATGGACCGGTTTTTGACATCCCTAGTATCTATCCTAGCAATATCCCAAAAAAAAAACAGAGTCGAGCTATTTTTTGCAACCTAACGCCTTATATAGCGGTTTATTGACAGGCCTATATCATAAAAGTGTGTTTATGTAATACAATTTCAATAATGAGGCAATTCAATAACCTTTGGGATCCAAAAAGACCCCACGTGCCCGTCCGCATTGAACAAAGGACGTGCCTTGCGAAGGGCTTAGGACTCACTCATATCTTACCATATCTTACTTATTTATACGTGTAAATATACTCTTAGGTGTCTTTTTTGGTTACAAAATGTTGATTGCTGTAATGTGAATTTATTCTTATTCTGGATTAACCTATGCAATAATTTATTGATATGTTTACTAATTTACTAACCCAATAAAGCAAAAAAGATGTTATTGGATTGTTCGTAGCTATTTTAACTAAATCGTCATCAAAAACTGTAAAATTTAGTTCAACCTGATAAAGTGCTGATAAAAGCATTGTTTAGCGCAAAAAAAAATCGCATCACTACTCGTAAATGATCCAAGTTTCCAGGTCACTGATATATTGCACCATAATAGAAAACCTCTGGGTCTGAGACTGAACGGAAGGACACTGAAACACATCCATTTTGAAATCCTGATAAAAGAGAACTTTCGCTTCCCTATAATATCGATTCGAGTCATTGTGCTTTGTAACTTTTTTACAGCGAAGATTTGTCATGCACCGATAGAGAGAACTTATTGAATATTCCCGAGAATATAGTGGGAATGACGACCAGTAAACTGCGGACACAAACGAATAACTGTACCAGCCAAACTCAATCTTATCTCACCTTATGCTTGCACTCGCCCGCCGCCAGTTATATGAATGTCATGTTGTCCCTGCGAGCGTGTCATTACGCGACACAAGTTGCTTTCATTTCAAGTAAATTTCGATTTCAAAAAGTCTGCCAGTTCCTAGAAAACTTTATCGTTGTGATGTGAGTGTTGTGCTGTTGTGATGCAAGCAGGGCAAATAGCCAGGACGAATGGATGAAATCGAATTGCAAGTTGTTCTCAGACTCAGTGATAAGTGTTAGCAGCAAGGACATAGCATAGTTATTTTATATGATGAGATGAGTATCGGGAATATAATATTGAGTTTATGCTGTTTATGCAAAAAGTGATAGGCACAGGGCGAAAATGGAGAATTTCAAAAATCTGTTTTTACTGCAACGATGTTTTAACTACGAAGGTCGTAACACAAAACGTAGCACCAGATTGATTCAGGTGAAAGGCGAACCACACAGCGATTGACAGGAGGACATTGAAAAAGTTTTGTTTCTGAAAAGTTTTTTTTTTAAGGAAGCCGGCCCCACACTGCGACTATACCTACGTAGGTTGCCAACCCCGATTGAAAAGATCACTAAAGTTCGGCCAGAATATTTTGAGTAAGCATATTTTGTCTGCTAGTGTATTTTTCAGTGGCGTGACGTTTTACGCATTTCTTATGTTCAAAATTAGAACGGGGCCCCCACGTACGATTTTTTAATCGTAGGAAATTCTGACAAAACCCGGATTTAAAGCAGTCAAATGAGCAAGAGCAACTAAAATCTTATGTTTTCGGAACACTTCCTAACAGTTTTTTTTTTGAGACAAAAAATTAGAATTTGAATATATACAGGGTGGCCCATTTAAAGTAAACTAGTGTAAATCATGCATAACTTTTTTATTTTAATATTTTTTTCTGAAATTTGGTAAGAATAAACTAGACACATGGAAGATATGTTTACACTACTTTCCATGTATATAGGCGATTTATGTAGGTTTTATAAAACAGTTTATTTTTAATTTCATTCACATAAAGTACGTATGCGGACAGGTAGAGTGGAATTTTGCTAACGATTCATTAACTCAACGTTTAGAAGGTAATTAGGTACTGCCAAAATTACCATTATTATTTAGAAATTAAGTCGTAAAAATGCGCCAGATAATGACACCATAATAACAAAAAATGAATGAATGGTAATAAATGCTTGTCTCGTTGCTCAAATTTATCAAGTTTTTATAAAATTTCATTGATAAAATGGAAAGGATCCATATGCGTTAGTATTGAAAAAAAACTAGGGGGCTTCGCCCCCTGCTCGCTCTGCTCGCCAACCCCCGGGGCCGATGCTAATTTCGGGCGCGGCCGAAATTTGGATACCCTTCGCTTGAGCTAAAAGTTTTTTTCGGGCGTACCTATGACTTGTATTTAATCCCCCTCCTCATTCGTTTTCTTCCGTCTTGACAAAAGTTTTGGGCTTGGTTGAAATAAGTGGGCAAATAAAAATATTTACTCGGAAAATTTTATTGGGGTTGCGGGAGCATGACCCCACAGTGCGATTCCATTCGTTTTTAACTTTTTTGTTGCTTTGGTAAAGACACATTAATTCAAGGTTTTGTGAAATTGGTGCTACAAATGTTTCTTAGAAGAACCAAAATGGGGGTTGGGTTTGTATGGCGATCCCATGACCCCATGGTCAGATTTGATCAATTCTTAGATATGTTTTGTGTCATCAAGAGAAACACGTTTGTGTGTAAGTTTGTGGAAATTGGTGCACAAATAAAAAAGTTTTTCTTAGAAGAACCTAATTTAGGGGGTTAAGTTTGTATGGCAGCCCCATGACCCCATGCTCCGATTTGATCCATTCTTGCATATATTTTGTGTTATCTATAGAAACACATTTGTGTGAAATTTGGTTGAAATTGGTACACAAATAAAAAAGTTTTTCTTAGAAGAACTCAAATTGGGGAGCTAGGTTTGTACAGTGCTTGTCATCAGATTAGCACACCCCTTCGCATGAATAGTCTCGGCTGATTTCCAACCAAACTAAAAGAGCTAAAATTTCAAAAGTATAACAGTTAATAGTCTATTCAATTATGAGTTAATTAACATAAAAATAATTGTGTTTAGATTTTTTAATATTGATTTATAATTGTTTTTCGAAAAAGAACACACAAAATAGCCATTTAAAATTTGTCAGCAGGATAGCACATGCAAATCCTTTTTTGTCTATCTTCCACAATTAAAGACGTAGGACCTCCAATTTTTTGTGGTTGTTTGAGTAAGATATTGACTTTAATATGAATAATTAAAAATCATTATCTGCGGAAGAGGGACCAAAGTTTAAGGCATACAAGGAGTCAAGGCGGTCAAAAAGTGAAATTTCGAGAAAAATTTAATAAAAGTTGATAAGTTGAATCCGAATTCGTGTGTAATAAGTAGCGTTAAGGTAAAAATAATAGAGGCGATAAGAATTGAGTACATGTCAATCCTTATGAGAGAGTTATTTTGAGAGAAACATCTAGCCCTCATGACTCGGTCACAAGGATTAGGGTAAATTTTGCCATTAAGGCGAGCCTATCTTTTGTTTAAACAGTGATAGCAAAACTTCACATTTCAAGAAACTAAAACTACAGAATAAACTCCAACTTAACTTTGCCCGAAGGAAAATACGTTAAAATTAATCATGAGATCACTTGACATGGAACAAAGAATGGCGGTATGTTATCTTTTCGGATAGAGAGACAGGGCCGGCTTTAGGGTGGGGCGAGCGGGGCGGTCGCCCCGGGCGCCAGGTTTAGGGGCGCCGAAACCCGTACTATTAATTTAATTTATTTTTACAAATTTGTTTGTTGCTTAAAACAAATTTATTTTGTTTAACTGCTGATTAGTATGATGTAAGAATACTAATGCAGGCCAGACCATCCAAGTATGAATGCATATAATACCATCAATTTAACGCGCATTCTAATCACAAGTTAACGGGATATTTTTATACAAACGCAGACCTGCGACAAGAATTCTATGTGCAATTTCACAACTTTCACTCAAGGCCGCACGAGAAAAATTGTCACCTATATCTTTATAGAAATCAGGTGAAAATTTTGTTGGGAACTCATAATATCAGCTTCCCACTTCAGGAATTGACTGCTTTTCAAAGATAACCTTTAATTAAGGAAAAGCAGTACACAATTCTAATAAGCACATTCGTTTTCGAAGCATTTTCATCAATATTTTTTATGTGGAAAATGCAATTTCTGGATTATGTTTATGCTTTTATCTTTTTAAACTTAAGGGCGCCAAAAACCTGACGATTTCTCGGCCGATCGATTGGGCAATCGACTGCCCACAATCGATCTGCCGCCCGTACATACACTCAGAAAAATGGACCCCGTAAAAGTAAAAGTTTTTGTACCATTATTTTAATTAGAGGGCAATTTACCAGATTTCTTCACAAAAGTAAACAGATGGAATAATTGATATAACTGGAAGAATCCTATTGAGATATTTTGTATGGAATGAAATGTGTCCCGTAAATCCAATGGGACATCAGATTACATTTTAATCAGTTTGTCCCATTAAATTAACAAGATCTGATATTATTAACTAGTAATAGGATGGATCCCATTTGTTTTATAGAACGTCCTTTTTTATTAATGGGATATGCCTTTTAATTTAATTTCAAGCATATAGACGTATTTTCCAAGAGAACCAACATCATGCTCCGCAGCCGAGATCGTTCGGTTGCCTCCCCGTGACTTGATAAGTTTTAAAGAGTACTAGCCGATCGGATGTTCAATACTCGGCCTGGCCAAATATCGTGATTCTTAACAAAATCCACAATGACGTAGCGTTGATGCTATAATAATATGGGAATTATAAAAAAATATACTTCGTTCACATTACGAGTGAAACGATTTTTTTTATTACATAGGATTGATCCTATTAATTCAATAAGATATATCCTATTGGAAAATAACTAGACCATGTGTTTTTAAAGGAGTCAACTATTAAAACAAACGGATATTTATCGAGTGAAAATAATGGTTCCTATATTTTTAAAGTAATCAGATTTTTCCTAGTGACTAAAAATAATGGGACAAAATTAATGGTTTAGTGGGATTTCCCATTGAAATTTTTCTGAGTGTACATACATTAGTCAATTTATCGGGCAATCTGAAATTGACAGTCTCACGGACAACAAGACACAACACAAAATAGCGAAAATTATTTCATTTTTGGCGATGGACATCCATTGCTACTTTTGATGGAGAATGACCGCCACAACCACAGCATGCAGAACGACCACAGGTTTATGTCCAAAAATCAGCAACTGAGAACACATGATTGTCATGACAGCTTGAACGGAAAATTGCACTGGCAATACGTTCCACACGTCAAATCAAAAAATTGAATCTCATACACCTTCCGATTTATCTCGTAATCAAAAAATCTGGCCGATCGATCGGAGGGTCTGTGGCGCCTCTTACGTTTATTGATATTTATGTACATATGTAGAAAAGTTTTTGGATTTTTGTTAATATGTATGATGCCACAAAAATTTAAGTGTGTAGTTTGAGGGATAATTTTGTTCTAATTTTGTGGTCTCCGAAAGTATTGCATTTTAGAGCAAATATTTTTGTCTTTTCTCACTCAATTAAATTTACTAAAACTACTTAAAAATATAAAAGTTTATAAACGTATTTGTAAAATTATTAACTTAATAAACGTTTAAATGTTGGTGATTCAAAAATGAACCGGTGGTACCTACATTGTGTAACCTGTAGTAATGCAAAAAAAACAGGTTTCCCGAACAAACCATTTCTAACCACGGCCGAAATTACAAAATGAAATGGATTTATGTTTTGGAAAATATGGACTACCATACGTAAAATCGATACTGACTGAATTCAGTACCATCAAATTCAACCGTATTTAGAACCATTGGCAAGTGCGTTTTCGCAGGGACCAGAGTAGGTATGTGAATCAGGAACGCAGTCATTGGAATGGAACTGTCCATCTTTCCTTAATTTTCGTCTTCTTCGTCAATTTCGCAATTGAAGATAGCAGTGTACTCTTGGAAATGATTACTAATTTGGAAAATTTTAACATCGAAAAAGATGAATGGAAAAGTGCAACCTACTTAAGTGGGATTTGCTATCGTCTTCCCATTCAACATAATGAATGTTTGTGAGCTAATATGTATGGTTCCTTATGTTTCGCCGACGTGAGATTGCCTGTTTTTATTTTGGAACGATGAACTGGCAAAGTATTTTGTGTTTTAATTGAAAAATTGAAAAATGAACACTACAATAGATCCTGCAATAGATCTACTCTTGCTTACACAAAACTCGCTTTTTTATAATATTAAAGTAATAATAATTTTCTAGGACGAATTATGAAAAAATGTGAATGGATAGAGGCATACTTTTTTGTTCGCTTTGAGCAATCAATTGATTAGGAAACAGGGGAAAATTAACGTGAAGCTAAAAAAGTTAAAAGTGGATAGTTTCAATGGCGGCGGGGCAATGGAGAAAAATATTTCCAAAAAACGTTAAAGTTCCAGTTCCATTGCAATTTTTTAGTGTATAGAAACTGGGCGCTTCTTTCAAGTTCGCCCCGGGCGCCGTTACACCTAAAGCCGGCCCTGTAGAGAGAAGTTCACTTTAGAAGAGTAACACAGTTATAATGTCTACTTCCAGGATCTTTGCTAGGAAGGACACCATTAGGATCGCATTCATTGTCGGACAGATTGTGTAATCGTCTCGAGGGCCAAGTGATACTGTGAGATGATACTTCTTTTTATTCGAAAAGACAACACACGCCATTCTTTATTACATGTCAAGTGCTCTCGAGTTTAATTTAAGCGCATTTTCCTTTAGTTTTAGTTTCCTTAGATGTGGAGCATTTTTGTATCACTATTTGAACAATAGGCTCACCTTAATGTCAAAATTTACCCTAATCCTTGCGACCGAGTCACGAGGACTGGATGCTTCTCTCAAAATTACTCTCTCATAGGGATTGACAAATACTCAATTTTTATCGCCTCTGTTATTTTTATCTTAACGCTACTTATTACACACGAACTCGGATTCAACTTATCGACTTTTATTAATTTTTTCTCGAAATTTCACTTTTTGACCACCTTGACTCCTTGTAAGCCTTAAATTTTGATCACTCTTCCGCTGATAATGATTTTCCCTTATTCATATTAAAGTTGATATCTCTTACTCAAACAACCACAAAAAATTAGGGATCCTACGTCCTTAATTGTGGAAGATAGACAAAAAAGGAATTGCATGTGCTATCCTGATGACAAATTTTAAATGGCTATTTTGTGTGTTCTTTTTCGAAAATCAATTATAAATCAATAATAAAAAATTTAAACACAATTCATTTTGTGTTTTTCTGATGATTGTTTTATTGCAAAATTATGCCAATTGTAAAGTTGCTCTCTCCAGTAACCAGTTAAATGATACGAAGTTCAAGCTTCCCCGTACACAAAATTAGTAGTTTGGGAATGTTTAATCTCTATTCTCTATGTTAGATTTTACAGCCATTAAAGGGGATTCAGACTTTCGACAAGATTTTTATTTATTTATTTATTTATTTATTACATAAATTGAACAGGTGTTGAACACCAAATAACACAATTTGAAGGTACAATTCATTTAGAAATTCATGATAAAGAGAAGTAATGACTTAAAAGGAATACGAAAAAAAATAAAAAAAAAGAAATAATTAACAAATAAAAATAAAAGATGAAAATTGAATAGAATGAGAATTAAGTATGCACATTATATGTACAAATTGAAATGTAAGCAATATGCTATAAATTAAAGAATATGTGGAGCAAGAATTAACTACATATTTATTGCAACGGAATTTCAATAATTCTATTTTGTTGTTTAAGAAAACGTTTGAAAGTACTGAAAGAAGTGGCTATAGAACCAAGCTCTAGCCTGTCATAGTTCCTCATGATACGCATGAGTGGCGAGTTAAAATATACCAAAATTACAGCAGAGGGAGGATTAAAGATAGCAATAGAGCGTGTGCTATAGGAAGGAACGCGAAATCTATTGTCCTCAGCAAGACTTGACGATAATAAACCATGGCAAAGCTTGAAAAGGAAGCATTCGTCGTGGAAAATTCTTCTTTTACGTAGTGATTCCATATTGAGAAAAACTAGCCTTTCAGGATAGGATAGGTACGGAAGATTGAATTTGAAAAGAAGGAACCTGGTGAACCTACGCTGGACAGCTTCCAAGGCACCAGAGGAAATTTGAGTAAAAGGGGACCAGGCAACAGAACAATATTCGAGCTTACTGCGTACCAGCGAAAAGAATAAATTCACGCATGTACGCAAAGAACGAAAATTAGCCGAACAACGCAGAACAAATCCAGAAAGCTTCTCAGCTTTCTTAATTATGAGGTCATAGTGATCGGTAAATTTGAGTTTCATATCGAAAGCAACACCGAGATCATTAATCGTGGACACACTTCAGTGCAGTGTCATTAATTTTATATTCGAACGATACAGGTGATTCTTTTAATGAGAAGATCATTGCTGAACACTTCTCGATGTTCAGGTGTAGCTCATTTAGGGTGCACCAAGTGTATAACCTGTCAAGATCACTTTGTAAGGGCAAGCAGTCCGCAGAGTGAGACACAGAGGTGAAGATTTTTAAATCGTCAGCATATAATAGTGTGTGACATTCCAGTAATGCCGGAAGGTCATTAATAAAAAACAAAAAGAGAAGGGGACCGAGAATAGATCCTTGTGGTACTCCTGAGGTTGGGGAGAAAGGTGTGGAAGAAGTACCTTTGTAAATCACTCTAGATGAGCGATTCATAAGGTACGATGAAACCCAAGTCACTACGTGGTTAGAGAAACCATAATGCAACAATTTCTCCAACAGAATGGCATGATTGACTCTATCGAAAGCTTTGGAAAAGTCGGTGTAGACCACATGCACATCATTATGGCTATTTAATGATTTGGCAATGTGGTTGACTATTTCTACCAAATTGGTAGTCGTCGATTTGCGTTTGCAAAAGCCATGTTGATTCTGTACTATCAGATGTCCATAGTAAGTACTAATGTAATTAAACACAATGCGTTCAAATACTTTGGAGCAAGATGATAGCAGTGAGATAGGTCTATAGTTAGATACAAGACATGGATCATCCTTTTTGGGAATTGGAACGACGTACGAAGTTTTCCACTGTTGCGGAAAAATTCCTTCTTGAACACTCTTATTAAAAAGAATGGCAAGAGGAATGGCAACGGTACTGTGCGTATTCTTCAAAAAGAAGTTCGGAATCCCGTCAGGCCCTGAGGAAGAGTTTACACTAAGCGATCTAATTATAAGATCGACATAGGAGGGCAGAATGGGTTGAGTCCGTGTGTCTTGATCATTAGGGAAACGGGGTGTATTAGAAGTGGCAAGGAAGGTGCTTGAAAAATATTTGGCAAAAAGTTCACAAATATCCACGTCTGTAGTAACATTTATATCCCCAAGAGATAATCGAGACGGGAGTGAACTAGAAGAGCGTGCATTGCGTACATACGACCAAAAGAGCTTACTTTCCTTATTGTTGACACTATCCTCAACACTAAGGAAGTAGGCCGAGCGTGCACTTTCAATAAGTCGTTTGGTGTTACTTCTGAGGGCTCGGAAAACCAGCAGATCGGACGGACTTAGGGTTTTCTTGAAACGAGCACGGGCACGACTTTTTCTGCGCAGCATCCTATAAATGAGAGGCGTGAACCAAATAGGACCCTTACGCTTTTTAGAAATCCGAAGTGGAACAAGCTCATGTATGATATCGTACAAAATACTGTAGAATCTGGATACAGCCACATTGCAGTTAAGATTGCAAAGAATGCTATTCCAGTCCACAGCATTAATTCGATGATTAATGGCTGTGTAATCGGCTTTTCTAAAATTGAAACGAGTCGGTAAACTATTTAGTTGCCTGGGCTCGAAGGGTATTGAGAGATCAACTTCAAGGGCTGGGTGGTGCGCCTCCACGGGCAGATAAGCATCGATAGCGCTTGATAATGAGAGGCAGGACATGGATAAGTTACTAAGCACGAGGTCAAGAGTACGTCCGAGAGGATTACGGATGATATTGAACTGTGCCAAGTTACAGAACTCCAGGAATGCCGAAAGAGAAAGGAAAATAGATGGAGAGGAAGAAGAAAGAGGCTGTCCAGGAAAGTTGGGCCAACATACGTTTGAGAGATTAAAGTCCCCGCATATCACCACTTTTGCATTAGGCTGTAAGATATTAACAATGTTTGAATAGTGCTTAAAGACACTGTCGTATACGTGCAAAGGTGAATTGCAAGGTACGTAGATACAAGAGATGATTAGATTCACATCTGGAGATATTTTGATCGAGACGGTGACACAATCATAAGGTTCGGCAACTACGGAAGAGATTAAAGAGCACTCAATGTTACTACGCAGAGCAATCAGGACTCCACCACCATCAAGCTTGCCAAGGACATTAAGGTTACGATCACATCGAAAGATTTGGTAATCATCTAAAATCTCCCCACTACCGATATTGGAGTTAAGCCATGTTTCCGATAAGCAGATGATATCGTGAGCTGCCGTAGCAGCGGACAAGTTAAGGGCTTGGAGTTTGGTTCTAATTCCACGTACATTTTGATAATAAATAGTGCAATTATAAGTTATGTCTGTTTTTTTGAAATCCGCGGACGCGGAAAATTTCGCTTAGTAAAGTCCTTTAGTAGGATTCCAGGAGGCCAGAACGAGGGTTCGCATGGCATCTGAAAATCGGCAGGAATCGTGAGTTTAAAGGACGAAACAATCCTGTTCGGCAAGTTGTCCTTAGTTAGCTTTTTACAAGTGTAGAAAGCCGGTTCAAATCCAAGTTTGTTTGTAAGGTAAGACGAGACTTCCGCCTCAGTGGTGTTATATTGCAGCCTCGATAAAAAGAGCTGCTTAGGCGGGATGCAGACTCGAAGAGTCCCAGGTATCGCTGATAATGACTGTGAGGTACCAGGCTGATTCGTAGGTAGCGTAGAAGCCTGTACCGTGGTCGGTTGAACCGACAGCAGTGATGAATGCGGTGTGGCGACAGGCTGAGTCGTTAGAACCGCAAGCGCTGATGAATGCGGTGTGGCGATAGGCTGAGTTGTTTGACCCGCAAGAGCTGATGAATGCGAAGGCCGAAGGCGATTTACTAAATCCTATATTTAGTTAACAGTTGTACCATATTTTACTGCAATTTGAATAATGCAAGTACATTCTACAATGCATTTTGAATTTAATGACATACAACTTAATCTAGTAGGCGGTTTTCGAATCGATTAATCTAGAGATTTTAGTAAATCCTGTCTGTAGTGTAAGTCCCCCCTTAGAAGTCCTAAGGTATGCTAGTAAGATTCGCCCATCGGAAACCACCTGAGCTCTACAAGCTACACAAAGTTATTCTTCGGTACTATATGTACCCGAGTTAAGCAATACGATTTCCCGTTCCTGTAAATATTTTATCCCCGATTTAAATGTAACTATGTGTCCGCATTATAAAACCCGATAATTAGTAACACAGCTGAAAAGAAAAGTCCCAAAGACGAAAAATCGGGTGTCGTTTATAAAATTGACTGCGCGTATTGCAATAAAACCTGCATATATTGGAGAAACAATCCAAAAACTGGGGACGGGCGTTAAACAACATCAAAAGGATACCAAGAAACCAGTAAACGATAGTAATTTATCAGCTCTCGCAAAGCATTCAATCCAGAATAAGCATTCTTTTATTTTCGCGGATGCACGGATTTTAGCACATGATAACGAAACAAAACAAAATGACAGATTCAGGAGGTAAACCAAATCATCAAACATAAACGTATAAGATAACCTGTAATGAGAAAACTGACAAGAAGAATTATACCAACAACTATTACAATATCATTAAACTTTACTCTAAATAATCTGTGATATTTACACATCATCGGACCAAAAGTTAAAACTGTGATATTTTAATTATTTCTGTACCGACTCCGTCTTTCGTTAATATTATTTGTTAAATTTATTTTACACCACACACTGTGATATACAGGATGTCCCAAACACCAACGATATCCCGGTAACCAATGATAGCGCAGTTCGTGTCCGTTACGGAGAAAAAATTAAAAAAATCAGTCGCGTTTTCTTTATCTGACCAAAAACAACAAAGTTGTAAAAGTTACCCCGCCAAAGAAAAATTCATCTGCCGCAAAAAGAATACATATCACTCCAATCCGCTCCTCATATCTAATTTTGTTTGCTGGATGTACTTTTGTTTTAGGTGTAAATGCTGGAGAAGTTTAAATGTACAGGACTACTTCTTAAAGTAATTTGGAGGGAGCCGTTAAAGTGGCACTGAATAAAATGTTAAAGCTCCCACCAAATTACTTTAAGAAGTAGTCCTGTACATTTAAACTTCTCCAGCATTTACACCTAAAACAAAAGTACATCCAGCAAACAAAATTAGATATGAGCAGCGGATTGGAGTGATATGTATTCTTTTTGCGGCAGATGAATTTTTCTTTGGCGGGGTAACTTTTACAACTTTGTTGTTTTTGGTCAGATATCATATATTTTTGCATACTTAAATAGCCAACTAATATTTTTGTTTTGGGAAAAGTTTCAATAGGTTTTTGTTCAGCATATTCCATGAATTTAATATCATAAGTTATATTCACAGGGTCTTCTTTAAAATAAATAGATACTGCAAACGCAATTGCAAATACGCCACAAATGGCTGTTGCTGAGCTTTTTTAAAAATAATTTTGGGATGAAATGGGTATAGTTTATTAATATGTATTTTGTGCAAAATAGATTTGTGTTATCTTTGTGTTATGGCTCTGCTAACATTCTGTTAGTAATCTGTTAATTTTTTGTTAACTCTGTTAATGCTCTATTAACGTTCTCTTAACACTCTATTATCTTTTCGTTAATGCTCTGTTAACGTTCTGTTAATGTTCTCTTAATTCTCTTTAATCATTCGGCTAACGCTCTGTAAACGGTCTGTTACCTTTCTTTTATTACTCGATTTACGTTCTGTTAACGTTCTGTTAATTTTCTGTTAACACTCTGTTAATGATCTGCTAACGCTCTGTTGTTGCCTTGCCAACGCTTTGTTAACGTTCTGTTACTGATCCGTCTTAATGCCCCCCTGACCCAGTGTCCCAATGTTACATTGTCCCAATGTCCTAATGCCCTAAGGTCCATTGTCACAGTGTCCTCATGTCCCAATGTTCTAATATCCCAGTGTCCCAATGTCGTAATATCCTAATGTGCCAATGTCCCAATATCCTGATGTCCCAGTGTCCCAATTTAGGTCCTATTGTCACAATGTGCAAATATTACAGTGCCCCAATGGTTTAATGTCCGAATGTCCCACTATCTAGTGTCCCAATGTCCCAGTATCGGAATATCCCAATGTCCCAGTCTCCCACCTAATGTCCTAATATCCCAATGTCCCAAGGTCCTAATGGCCCAATTTCCTAATATCCCAGTACCCCAATGTCCCAAATGTCCCAGTATCCTAATGTGATGATATCCCAATGGCCCAATGTCCTAATGTACCAGTGGTCAGTGTCCCAATGTCGCAGTATACCAAGTGTCCCAAGGTCCCAATAGCCTAATGTCCTAATATCCCAGTGCCCCAATGTCCCTGTATCTCAGTGCCCTAATGTCCCAGTATCCCAATGTTCCAATATCCCAATGTGCCAATATCCCAATGTTACAATGTCCCAATGTTCTAATATTCCGATGTCCCAGTGCCCCAATGTTCCCACGTCCCAGTTTCCCCAGTGTACCTAACGTCCCAATGTCCTAATGTGTTGATGTCCTAATATCCCAATGTCCTAATGACCCAAGACCCTAATGTCCCAAGACCCTAATGTCCCAATTTCCTAATATCCCACTACCCCAAGATCCTAGTCTCCCAGTCTCCCGGTGTCCCAATATCCAAATGTCCCAATGCCGCAGTGTGCTTAAAAAATGGTCAATGCGATGAGCCGATAGACGCAAATGTTGGAAATCTTTTGTTAACTTTACCTATTAATTTACCGTTATTTCATCCACTTATCTAAATGAAAGACATTGATTCTTTAGAAGGACCACCAGAGGATCATTCGTTCCAAATTTCATAAAAATCCCATCACGAAGAGAGACAGTAGAAGCAAGTCTTTCTGCAACTGTAGACTTCATTCTGAAATTGGGTTACTCGCTTAAGTCTGTGAGGGTGAAAATTTCACCGTTTATTGCATATATCTTACCCGTTATTGTGCCGATCGAAGATTTTATTTGGAAAGGCACTAGAACAGGATATGTGGAATATTTTGGTAAAAAAATTTTTTTGGGGGCTGTTGCCTGGAAGGCTGTAGCCTGGTCAAACAAAAAAGCAAGTTGTCTCCGGTAATCATAGACTTGTTCGCTTTCGTTTTTCTTTTTCCTTTGGCGGGCGAGACGCGTCTCTTGATACAGTAATTTGTAATTGAAGATAAGTCGAAAAAACGCAGATCTGTAAATCTTAATATTTAAAAAAAAAATTCTTTTGGTGCTGCAACAGCAACAAAATCCTCGACTACCTTCACCCCAACCCCAAAAACTTTTTTGTTTTGAGAGAAATGTGGTCTTCTTTATGTGGAACCGAGAGACGTTTGCTCCATTATTACCGATTGGAGTCAGAATATTTTTTCAAAGACCTGAAACCATGGAATTTTTTGTTCAAGAATTGCAACACTCAAAATATCAAAAGACCACTGGAGGCCTGTAGCGTTCAGAATGAGTCAAATATCGTCCATTCCCATTCAAAATTGAACTTTACAGGACTCCAGAGGTCGTTTGATAAATTTTTGGGTAAAAAATGGTTTCAGGACCTTGAAAAAATACATTCTGACTTCAATCGGGAATAATGAAGCAAACGTTATACCGTTATGAGAATTAGAGACTATGCGTTAACTTTTAAAATTACTTGCCAGAATGTCCCGGTGACATTTTTTACAGTACAGTTATTTGAACTTAGACGAAACGATGAATTTGATCTCTGGGTTCCACAAAGAAGGTCACATTTCTCTCAAAACAAAATTATTTTTTTCAGGTTGGGGTGTAGAGCATTTTGTTGCTGTTGCAGTGCCAAAAAAAAAATTGAGAAATATTAAGATTTGCAGTAACAGTGGATGAAAAATGACAGCAAGGACTGGGTTTTTTCTATTTTCTTAAATTACAAATAACCAAGTGCAGCACTTGGTGATTTCTACCTCAAAAATTAAAGTTTTCCTTTAATGATTCCCCAGATCTAAATATAATTAAAGCCGAAGAATAGCACAATATATTTTCAAGATATTAATTTAAAAAAAGCACCTTTCACGATTGTGAATGTATACACCTGAAGGTAAAATGAATAGATATTATGCAAATTGGGTCAAAGCTTATAACCAACTCGTATTCGTATTAAAAAACTTCGTTGCGAAAATGCATAATTCTTGATATTATAGATTTTATAATTTTTACATCTCAAAACTTTTGTTATCAAAAACACATATGGACAAAAAAATAAGTACACCCTCTTGCCTGAATTTTATTGCAATATAGCGAAAAAAGGTCCTTTGATATTATCGATACTTATCGCGGGAAGTATTGGAAATATTTCATCTATCCGAAAAGTGAATGGAAGACTTCAATGAGTAATGCAATTTTGGTGAATAGATTCGAAGTTTCGTTTGCCATTGTAAAAAATATAGACGGTGCGATCAGTTATTGAGAGAGATACTGCTCCTTGGTCGAGACCAAACAAAGAAAAATACAGAATATTTTGTTTTAGTGATGATATCGTAATAAATTTTAATGGTAAAATATTCTTTGTCTCAGAAAAAATTGTTTTTTTCCATCAACGCTACATTAGAGGACTTTTTTCAACGGGACCAAAATATCATGGTCAATGTTTTTTTTTTCATAGTTATGTGTCATTCAAATGCATCTAGTAACCGTTACAGTGAAACATATCCAGTACAAGAAATGTTTGTTAAGATGATTCGCATTATGCTAAAGAATCTGTATCAGTTAGGTGGTCATTTCACCAGGATAATAATATTAACCACACCTCATCAGACGGTGAAGCATTAGCTTCATTAAAATGGAGTATAATTTTTTGGTTGGTGAAGTCGTTTACCAAACTATAATTTTACTCGAAATTTTGCTGAGAATTAAGAAAGAAAAATTGGAAAAAGCTAGGCCACAATAAGGACACAATCATTGGGTTTTCTTGAAGTAACTTGGTATATATGGTACCATTTGGACCATTCCGCCATCAACCCAACAAGAACAGATTTTTTCTGGAGAATAATGGACAATATGTTGAGAATAGTAAAAAGAAACGAAATGTCAAATTAAGCGACAAACTGAAAACGTGTGTAACGACTAGAACCGAACAAAAATACAAAATTCGAGGTAATTGCGCGATGGAAATGAAAGGTTGATTCCTTCAGACACTTTATTTTTCATTTTATTCGATGCCTTTCACAAGAAAAGAAAACTGAGTGCCAGTTCGTTTAATCGAATGTTCGGATAATCAACGCTCTACTGTACTTATTATTTTGTCCAGCCTTTATTAGTTTTTTGTTAATGGTTAGTGTATATATTATTTAATTCCTCTCCAATTGGGGAACAAAATATCATCAAACGATTTTTTTTTACTTTAATAACCACTTGACTACAGGCTGTTAAGAAAAAAATATTTGGTTGTACTTATTTTGTTGTCCATATGTGTACATGTTGCATTCAACTAAAAACATTAATAGTGTTTTACTTTTTGAATCGATCATAATTACAATTATTGTGAAATTGTTTTTTATTTATTTTTCAAGG
The DNA here is from genome assembly GCA_949715475.1 of Microchrysa polita. Lineage (NCBI taxonomy): Eukaryota > Metazoa > Arthropoda > Insecta > Diptera > Stratiomyidae > Microchrysa > Microchrysa polita. Next base: position 98,177,511 of record OX454416.1, read on the forward strand.
TAAATAGTAAACAACACGGCTGAACGTGCTGTAGATCTCAACACCCAAAAAAATAAAGAGTCAAGGTCTTGGAAATAGGATGTCACTAATAGTCTACGAAAATTTGGCCAAAATATGGCCATCGAACGGCAAAAATCCTATATCGGAATTTGTTTTTTTTTTTTTTTTATTATGGTTGGGGATGGTCCCCAGATGAAGGCATTAAAATTCCCAACCGGTTGGGGGTCCGTAACCTTAAAAAAAGGGGGAGAGAAAGGGGGCATTTTTTGCAATTATTTACAGAAAAATGGTCTGAGGACGAATAAAACTACATAAATTTACCTTTCCAATGATACACCCAGCAAAAAACATGTATTAAAACCAATGAAGTTTTTACTTTACTTCTAGTAAACAGAAAATTTCTTTAAACGTATGAAGTTTGAATATAATTAATTAAAAATGCCATTGGGTCAAATACACTTTCATAGAATTTATGATTTCAGTAGTAATAGAATTGTAACATGCCCACATACAACTAATGCAACAAATTACATAGAATGAAGTAAAATTCATGGGAACTATGATAATTTTCCATAGCCTCTATGTATAAACATTTTAAGTTTGTATCGCACCGCGTATCAAGTAGTTAAGATTTTAGAAACGTTGACAACATTCCACTTCTGGTCTCATGGCAATGTGCACGGACTTGCACGCAGGCGGACCGGGTTCGAATCCAAGTTTCGGCATAAGGTTTTTTATGAATAAAAAAATATAAGAATTTGAAATAAAATTAAATCACAATAAAAGAAAAAAAAATAGAAAAAAAATAGAAAAAAATAAAAAAATATTTTTTTCTTTTTTTTAAATAAAATTCAATGAAATTTTTACATAGAATCGATGAAAAATCTCATTGTTAAAATCGAATTTTCACTTAATATTTTCAATGATATTTCTATCACTGTCCCAAAAAGGCTATTTCATCGGCTCCAAATCATAGCCAGAATTTCATACGTCCTATGCAATTTTTCTTTAATAAAAGTAATTTTTTTTCTGGGTGTATAAAACACATTAGAGTTTAGTTAAAAAAATAAATTAGAACATTTTCATTTTAAACCTTTTTTAAAAGCTCCATAACTTTTGAAAGAATGCTAGTTCAGCCGTAAAATTTTGTATAAATATTCACAATCAAATCAAAATCAATGTTTACCTTAAAATGATCTTGAACTTATTGTGAATACTTCTACAAAATTTTACTTTTGAACTATAATTCTTTCAAAAGTTATGGAGCTTTTAAAAAAGGTCTAAACTGTAAATATTCTAATTTATTTTTTTAGGCTAGCGCCGAAATATTTAATTAAACTCTAATGTTTTTCATATCACGAGAAGATAATTTTATGTAGTTTTTATTGTCCTCAAACCATTTTTCTGAATCTGAAATAATGGCAAAAAACCGAAAAAAAAAACGCCGCCCCCTCCCGCCTTTCTTACGGCTGTGGACTTTTAATGCCATAATCTGGGGACCATGCCCAACCATCATCCAAAAAAATTTCCGTTGTAGGATTTTTGCCGACCAAGTATGCTATATTTCTTAGAATATAACACATCTGCGGCCTTAGTCCAAAGTCACGCCTGTTGTTTTAATATTTTTTTGCTCTCTATTGTTGAATTTAAGACTTTTTATTCTTAGCCAGTTAACTATTTCCCCTTCTTCGTCTACCTTCCGCTTTTTCATTATGGAAGCCCTTAATGTTTTTAAAACAGCGAAATCGCCAAACATATTACACATGTTTCATAAGTCTTCTTTGTGCTTGCCTCTTCGAAAATTCTTTTCAAATCATTCATAATGAAAACATTTTGGCGCGTTCAATCACAGAATGTATCGAATCACATTCCATGTACAAATGTCCTGACTCCAAAATTTTTAGCTCGATCAACACTAACCAACCAACATATAATGGCGAGGATAAGAGAGGTAAGAAATACTTCTTCGGAGGATGTCGCTAGGGTGAAGCGTCACATAGAGAGAGTTTCCCATTAATATAGCATTATATTAGCAAAACGTCCAAAAAGAAGTAATTATCGGGAGACTTAAACAGCATGCATTGCATGCAATGCACCCTCTGTATGAAAAGGAGTGTCAAAAAGACAACGTTTTCTGCTATAAGTAGTAGCCAGTATAATTCACATTTTCTGCACAGAATATAATTTATCCTTCTCGTTCCTAAGGACCACTGCCTAAAATTTTAAAACTCCCTATAATGAAATTGTGCCCGCTTACAACTGCCATGAAGGTATAAGTGCTGCAAAAAAGAGGGATCTACTGGACCTCTGTAACAAAGGGGTTGTTCTTGAAGAAGTGCAGTGGTACAGCAGTATAGCGGTTGCAAACGAGAATAGTGAAAGCGAATGGGAAGATTAGGATTTTCTTTGTTTTTTTTTTTATTAATTTTTAATTAAAAATGCTTGCTTACTACTTGTCTAATACTACTGTGTATTGACAATAAAAGAAGAGTATTGTAATTATATATAAATTCAAAAAAAAAAGATAATAAATAAAATTTTACAATAATTATTATTATAATCTATTAAAAAATAAAACCATATTAAGTATTTTTGCGCAAAATGTTTTTAGTTGAATACAACATAATTCGATAACAAAAGTTTCGGGAAGTAAAAATTATAAAATCTTAAATGTTAAGAAAGTGTTCGTGTACCTACCTAAATTTCTAGTGAAACATATCGGAAACACAAAAGAACGTCTTCAGTTCTAAATGGAAATTAAATAGTCATTTATTTTGAATTTTGCTAACTTCGATTTTTAAGACACGATAATTTGTTTTTTTTTTTTTTTGTACTCCTGAACAATTTGAAAAATGTTAGTTGGTCACTTTTAGCTTTAAGTCGACGAAGTATGTGTCTCTATCATTCTATCCCGCTCATCTAATTTTCCTTCATCTGTGATGGTTGGTAAATTAACGGATTGATGATTGAGTTGAGCTTCCAATCTCTTCGATGAGATCACACATGACTATCCTGTCAAAAGCCAATTTAAAGAATATTGCGCCAACATTAGCCCATCACTTAAATTGCTCCAATACCATTCAATAATTCATCATCATCTCATCTGTCAAACGTAACAGTGGGTCAATATTTCGCTCCATCGATTTTCAAAAAGTTATCAGATAAAATATTATTGTAAAGGCTTAGAACCGAATTTCTTTAAAAGTTTGAGCTTGCGTGCGGTCAAAGGTGGTCAAGTTTTTATTAAAGATCGACTTAGCGTCCGATAATTGCCAAAATAAATCTTCCTATTGTCGACATCGCGCCCCTTTGTTACCAGTGAAATAACTGTGTTTAAACTACATACGTATCATAGAGTGAATAGTGCACACCACGTACAATTTTTGTGACACAAAAAAAAACTACCAAATCCACATCAATACAAAATAGCAGTGCAAACAAATAATCACTTACTATGGCCTCTAAACGTAAAAACACGGAAAAAGTAATAGAAGAGTCAAGCTCAACCACACTTAACATTAGTGAATTAGTGAAAAAACTAAAACTCGAATTGAAAATTGACGAATTAACAGCGTCTATAGAAAAAATCGACGAATTAACCGCGTCTATTAAATACCTATCGGATAAATTCGATGAGAATAACGCAAAATTGGATAAAGCACTCGACGATTTAAAGCAAATGCAAAAAGAAAACATTACATTAAAACAACAAATAAATACGCTTAAAAACGAAAACAATTATCTAAACCAACAAATAAGACAAAACAATTTAATAATATCTGGTGTGAAACACTCATCATCCGAAAATCTAACCAACATTGTTCAGAAAGTTTCGAAATCTGTTAATCACGCAGTCACCGAGAATGATATAAACAACGTCTATCGTGTTGGGAACATCAAATCTGGTTCGACGGCAATCGTAGTATCATTCGTAAGAGCGACGACACGAAACGAGTTGTTGCGGGCATACAAACGAATTGTCAGAGACAGAGAGGACGGCGCAGGCATCAAGGCGACTTATGCAGTGCAGAATGGGGAAGGGAACGTATCTACATCAATGAACATCTCACAGCGAATACAGCGCAATTACTAAAGCAAACTAAGGCAGCCGCCAAAGGAAAAAGATTCGATTATGTATGGGTGAAAGATGGATCTATTTTAGTAAAAAAAGGTGAGAATGAAAAAATTTTCAAAATTCGTAATTATGATGATATTAAAATTTTTATTAATTAATTATAACTTTTAAAAAGCAAATAGTACATAATATATCGATTCAATTAATATAATAATGCTAGATTTCGATTTCACGCAAAACTACTTGAAGGAACAATCTGTTAAAAATGAATACTTTCGAAAACCCGAAGAGTGTAAACCTGTACTATTAAAATCGAATTTGATAATATTTCACTTAAATATACGAAGCATTAAAAAACATATAGATGAAGTTAGACAGTTGGTAAACGACTTCGCTATAAATAAGATAAAAATTGACATATTAATATTAACAGAAACACACCATCATAGCTACTGTTTACCTCACAACAAATTTGATGTTGCCTTTAAGATCGAAAACTATAATTTAAATTTTACTAATCAGCCGCAGAACAAGTGTGAAGGGGTATTTGCTTATGTTCATAATGACATTAACCACTTGGTGAGTCAAGTCGATATTTTGACTCATGCTAATGCATTAAAGATAGATGCTAGGGTATGCAATAAAGAAATCAGGATATTAGGCCTTTATAGATCTCCCAATAAAAATGCAAGAGATTTTATTGATGAAATAGAATCATATTGCAATCAAAACGAAAGCAAAGACGTTGACATCCTAATAGGTGATATAAATATTGATTTATTGGAAAATCTAAACGATAACACCAATAGATATTTGCTAGCCCTTCTATCCAAAGGATATGAGCAACTAGTAAATGTACCAACAAGAGTATATAATAATAAAGGTACTTGCATAGACCACGTTTTTATGAAAAGAAATAATAATAGAACGGAGCCTTGGACCGTTAATACTCTCATTTATGAGTCGCATATAACCGACCATTTTGCACAATTTGTTAGTCTGCAATGGTCACATCTTCCCAACGACCTTACAAAAACGTCGCAAAATAAATACAAATTAACATTAGATAACAATAGGTTATTGAAAGCATTTGATGAAGACCCAAACTGGAGCTCCAAATATAATAATTGTGAGGATGCTAATGTATTTATTAACTCGCTGACAAACGACATAGTAGAAAAAATAGGAATTGCTACGCTTAGAACTAAAATAAAATCAAAAAATAGAATATTGAAACCGTGGATAACACAAGGAATCGTCAACTCAATAAGAACACGCGATAAACTAGGGCAAAAGAGTAGGAGACAACCACTAAATGAGACACTTAAAATTAGATACAAACAATATCGAAACCACTTAATCGCAATAATTAAAACAGCTAAAGAAAAATACTATAGAACGCAAATAGATAGAGCCGGAACCGACTTAAAAAAGTACTGGAACATTATTAATGAAATCACATATCGTAGTAAAGCTAAACATAAATGCAATAAAATAAACATTTCAGGAAATCTGGTAGATTTTGGAAATAGCCAAGGGAAAAAAATCGCAAATGAGTTTAACGATTATTTCGCAAATATCGGAAAACTAATCGCCAGTGAAGTAGAAGCACCTTTCGAATCTACCTCATTTAGGGAGGTTTTTAATAATAGCTCTGAACTATTCTTATATCATATAGATGAAAAAGAGATTGGAGAAGTAATTGGCCAACTCAAAGGCAACACCGCACCCGGAGAGGACGGAATAGCAGTAAAAACACTAAAAGTCATTTGCAACTACATAGTAACACCTCTAAAAATTGCATTCAATAGTTGCATTAAAAATGGAATATTCCCGGACAAATTAAAAACAAGTAAAATTGTGCCAATTTTCAAATCCGGAGATGATAAAATAATAGAAAATTATCGGCCAATAACTTTAACAAATTCCATAGCAAAAGTTTTTGAACGTTTGTTAAAAACCAGGATGAATAGCTATTTGACAAACAATCATATTTTGCCTGAAACCCAGTTTGGATTTCGAAAAGGCAAAAGTGTTGACGACGCGTTTGCCAAATTAACCACCTGTATAACAGATGCTTTTAGAAAGAAACAGAAAGTATTGGGAATATTTCTGGATTTTTCGAAAGCATTCGATACTATTAAACACACAAAGCTCATAGAAATTTTAGGTAAAATAGGGATACGAAATAGGTCATTAAATTTGCTAACAAGCTATCTAACAAATAGAAAGCAATTTGTTAAAGTAAATGACATAAAAAGTGATGAAGTTTATAACACAGCATATGGACTTCCACAAGGTACTGTATTGTCGCCTCTATTGTATACGATATATGTAACATCTCTTTTTAAATTATCAGATTCATTCACAGAAATAATAGGGTTTGCAGACGACACTGTCATACTTGTTACAGGCTCCGATTGGAATGAATGTTACAACAGAGCTAATGAAAAGATCAAAGAAATTATTGGGTGGACTAATGCGCATTCATTAAAACTTAATTTACGTAAAACAAACGTTTTACCATTTGCTACCAATCAAGCCGGTCTACCTCCAAGTAATTTTAAAGTAAACATCAATATAGGAAATACAAGTGTACAGGAATCTATTGAATTATCAAATAAAACATCCACGAAGTACCTAGGTTTGATTATTGACAATAATTTAAGGTGGAAAGATCATATAGCAAATCTAAACAGCAAACTAAGAAGTCTTTTACCAATTTTCTATAATCTTTCGCGGGTATTAAATATCGAAGAACAGCTTAAAATTTATCATTCCTTATTTCAGTCAGTATTGACATATGGTTTAATTGCATGGGGAGCTACTTATACTACCCATTTAGACTATTTGTGTAAAACTCAAAAAAGATTGTTAAAGCTGATTGCGAAAGTTCCAAGAAATTATCCATCGAACCATATATTTGTACTGACTGATACATTTACCCTTGAAAACCTATACACTCTGAAGGTACTAGTATACATGTTAAAAATAAACGGTTTTGTTCCTATAAGCCATCAGTTTAATACCAGAAATAGAAATACAAATATGGCGATACCACAAGCACAAACTGAAGCAATTCAAAGACACTTCACAATTACGGGGCCTAAATTGTATAATGATCTACCTAGATTCTTGAAAAATATGGCAGAAAACGAGAGGTATTAAGAAACATTTAAAAACGCACTTAAAAAATACGCAGATTACCAATTATGTTACCGCATATAATATAAACTTACGAGTCTAATGAAATATATCCATCTTTGCCTAATTTTTTTTTAAATAGAAATACTATATCTACTTGTACGTAAAACAAATTAAAAATTGAATATTTGAATGGTTTTAATATGAATTTAAATTTTAGTATAAACATTTTGAATGAATTTAAAATAATAAATGATTGTTAATAAACTGTAATATATTATGATGATCCTCCCTCCTAAACACAAGCAATGCTTACATAGTGAGGGAGTAACTAAATATGTAAATAAATAATAAATAATAAAAAAAAAAAAAAAAAAAAATTAATAAATGACAATTGGAATACCCCACCATTATAGATGGTGGGAGAACTAACTCCAACTTACAATGAGAGTCCTAGGTAAGCAACTAGTCTGGAATGAAAATCAAAATGTGGTTTTGGAGACAGTTAGGACATGCCTTCCAACCGTACATCATTCTGTGAATCTACCATCAGTAAACTCACCTACAAACTTATGTCAGTGATGGAAACGGCTTCAATGCAAAATGGTAAATTAAAACTTCTGCTTCCGTATAGGGATTACTACGATTCGCCTATCTGGTGAGTAATAATTTTTGTTATACCAACGAAGTTGATGAACGAAACCTATCTAGTTTTATCAAATGGACCTAAATTCCATGTCCTTATTTTTTGACAACAAAGAAAAAAAATAAAAGTACTTTACATAAACGCATAACTGAAAAACAAAATCACAACATCGAAAAAAAACATCTGAAATGTTATTCCTGAAACAAAAGCTGAAAAAAATCCTTTTTTAACTAAAAACAACGGAGATTTGAATTTGTTAAATATCTTTCATTTCTTTGTATTTACAAAATAATTACAGTTTTTGGTTTTCATATATATATACTATAATAATAATAATTAATAATACATAATAATTAAACACTTTTTTCCCATTCATACAATATACATAACATAAAAATAAAAAACATTTAGCTTAAAAGTACCTTGTGAATTTTTCAAATAGTATTTTATAGATAGAGTGTGGAAGTTTTCCTTTCATACCATTTCCTTTCAGAATCATTTTTGATTTATTTATCTATTTTTTCAAATTCTATATCAACATTTCATGACTTTTCGGTAAAATTCGTTCCAATTTATCAAATCTTTTTCGGCTTTTATTTTTTGTGATGCATTAATATTGTTACGCGATGATGTGTTTTTAAGGAATAATGTGGATAATGGTGTTATCTTTTATGAATTTATAATAAATGCATATTTTTTGTGAATAATCAAATACTATTTTGTTGTGTTGGTATTCGGCTTTCGATTTTCAAGAATGTGTGGTGATTTAATGGAATATATTTTGTTTTTTCGAAATTTGAAATGATTTTTATTTTACACTGGCTTTTTTAAGTTTTGTTTGTTTTGCGATTTCTTCTGAGGTTTAATGATTATTTTTTTTTTTACAATATTAAATTAACGCTTACTGTCTTAGTTTATCGTAATATAAATTTTATACATCATAATTTTGTTTTAATGCGATTTTTTTTTTAAATAATTTAATTTAAGTAATCAGTCTAAAAGTCTCTAAGTAAAATTAGTTTTTTTTTTCTTTGAGATCACGATAACGACGACGATGATACCGAGAACCATCAATCCCAGGTTTAGATCAGACATTTGTGCTGTATTCAGACTTGACACATGTGAAATCCACGTCAGCATCGTGGTTGTTGCTGTACACAATATGGAAAATCTGCAGATACTTTTGAAGCTTAAAATAATAAATTCGACCATATAATAGGGTTATGACAACTCTTTTCTTGCTATGCGATTCAAGTCGATTCTTTGCGCCATCTTTTTCTGGAGACGGTCCATCTCGGATTACAATCATCTCGCCTTAGGGCCCTAATTGAATTTTCACTTTTTTTTTTCAAATAAAAGGCATCTTCACCTGTAGGAGGACACTATCGTTCAGTACGTAGACTGAACTCTAGCTGACTAGTTTCATTCAACGGCTGCGCCCGGCGACCGTTACGCCCACAAAGCTTGCGGCAACCGCTTGTCCAAGCTGTTGACATCGTTCAGCGACCCATTCGAATCGTATTTGGGCGTCGCACATCGGCATGGTTCGAACTTTTGCGCTGTGCAGTTGCAATTTTTCGAAAAATTGCTGTACAGACTACTAGGCGGAGGCGGGTTGATGTTGGCCGTACTCGAGGAAATGCTTCCTCCACCAGCCCCCGCCAAGTTTGAATTGAACGAACCGTTGCAGCTCGCATTCACCCCAGACGTGCAGTACTTACTATTCGGGCAGCATTCACAATTAGCATCGCCGGCAGGAGAGTAATTCGACTCGGCTGCACCCAGGAGGCAATTCGTTGGAACGGCATACTCGTGATGATGTTTTCGCTCCAAGGTCTTCACGCTCAGGTCGTTCTTCTGCATAGTGCTGTCGCCCACGGCACTGTACTTGCACGATGTCGTATCATAGGCGCCACGTGAGAAGTCATTGATGGTTGCATAATTGGCACAGTCGAATCGCTTCGGGCACTCGGTAGCTCGCGGCGGACCATAGTCATGGGCTGTTGCGTAAATATTCACAGCCGACCGTTTGGCCAGACAGTGATTCTTTCGAACATGCGGCAAGGCCATTCGCAGTTTTTGCCAAAACTTTTTGTCATCCCACTCGATGCACGTGTTGGTACGTAGATAGTGTCGCATTTCCGGGTCGATATCACGCTGCGGTAAATCGCCGTATAAAATAAATACTAATCGTCGTCGTCTTTTTAGAATTTCATGAACAGCAGTTTTGAACTCGAAACGAGTCCATTCGTTGTATAGGAAGTTTTTCGATAGAACTAGGATAGCTTGCTTCGAACTTTCCACGGCCTCGATGATGGTGTCCGTGATGTAGGCGTTCACGTTGAAATCGCGATAATGCAGGCACATCCGATAGCCAACGTCATTCTCCAAAGTGCTTGCCAAAATTTGGTTAACGAAATGCTCGTCCTGTAGACTGTACGTAATGTAAGCATCATACAATCGGTCCTTGTCGTAGCTGTCCACAAAGCCGGAAGATTTGTAGCAGAGACTCCAGAAGCAATTTTGATGAGCCCACATGCTGAGCTCGTGTCGATAGCAGAAAATTCCAAGGATGAGCCCGAAGAAGCCAATGAAAGCACATGTCGCCACCAGCAATAAGGGCAGCATATCTTCAATTTCGCTGGCATGAACAAACGGAGAGATTCCCTCACGAAGTGTACACTTGGTGCCGTTCTTCTCCTTCAGGATGCTTGTCAAATTGTTGTAAACGCAGGCAATACGATTGGCATCGATAATTTTCTCAGCACTATTTTCCAAGTAGTTGCGGAAACGCGAGAGATAGGTGCACTCGCATGACCACATGTTTTCGGCCAGACCGACCTCCACCAAGTACGGATTGTGCGTGAGCTGCCAAACTTCGAATTGAACTAGCTTGTTGCCGTCGAGCCGTAGTACCTCGAGCTTACGCATTCCGTAAAACGTCCGATTGCCAATGTAGTTGATTCGATTGTTTTGCAAATATAGCTCCCGCAGATTTTCCAGATTGGTGAACTCATTGCCTAGCAGCTTGTAAATTCGGTTGTCTTCAAGATGCAAAATCATCAGCCTTCGCAGACCGCTGAATGTTGTGTTGTAGATGAACTGAATGTTGGAATTATTGGCGTACAGGACGATTAGATTTTTGCGTCCGATAAAGCTATGCCCGGACAGCTCGGTCAAATCGTTGCCATCGATGTAGACTTCGGTTGTATCCATGGGAATATTGCTGGGCATGTCGGAGTATCCAGCACCGGAACACTCCACCACATTGGTCGACCAGCTTTGATCGTGGAAGCAGGTACAGTTGTTGGGGCACGTCATCTCGCAATCGCAAGCATCGAAATCACAGCAGTGGCACAAGGCGAAACAATGCGTCTTGTAGGTGCACAGAAAGTGTTTCGGCTCAGCGTCGATCAGGGAAATGTAGGCTCGTTCCCTGTTGTTCAGCAGCTTGCAGTAGATCGTTTCTAGGTCCATAACCCTTGGATACTGGCGTGAGGATAAGTGGTTGATTTTCTGCAGCCAGTCGATGTTGCAGTCGCACACAAACGGATTGCCACCAATATAGAACTCCGGCAAGAGTCTGTGATCGGACACTGGTAAAATTCGCAGCGCCTTGATGTCGAGGGTTTGAATTTGATTGGCGTACAAGTCCACACGAGTTAAGTTCGTCTTGTGCATAAAAGTGTGTGGCTCGACCGACGAGATCAGATTGTCATTCAGGAAGAGCAGTTCAATACTGTTTGGAATATTTGCAGCCGCAACTTTGGTTATTCTATTGAAGCTGGCGTCCAATGTTTGCAATTTCAGCTGACTGTCGAAATTCAACTTATTCGACAGCTCGGGAATTTCGTTCTTATGCAAATCGAGCCACTGCAGACCGAATGGTATTTGTGCGTAGTCAAACTGCTCGAGCTTATTGTCGGAAACGTTCAACCACAGAAGGCTCGGCATATTCGTAAACAATCCGTTAATATCGGTTAATTCGTTGCCGTCTAGACGAATCGCCTGTATGCTCGATGTCATCTCAAATGCCCCGGGCTCTATCAGTTGGATTCGGTTACGGGCCAAATTCAAAATTTGCAAATTGGGCAAGTCCTTGAAGGCATTCGCAGTGACATTCTCCAAATAGTTGCCAATCAATCGCAGACCATACAAATTGCCCAGACCACGGAAGCTGGCATCATCCAAGCCGGTAATCATATTTTCGCCCAAATCGACAGTTCGCAGGAGTCGCATATTACGAAGCGCCAGCGGAACCGATTTCAATTGATTGCCATTCACGTTCAGGTCCTGTAGCGAGCTACAATTGCGGAATGCCTCCGGATGGACCCCAATCAGAGCGTTATTATCCAGAGATAGTAACGAGAGCACGTACAAACCGTTCAATGCGTACGCGTCCAAATATTTCAGCCTATTATGCGAGAGGAGTAGCGTGTGTAGATTGTTCATCGGGGCAAATGTATCGGCCGCAATATTTTCCAATTGATTGTAGCGCAAATTGAGAATTTGCAGGGTGTACAGGTCGGTAAATATTTCCGGCTCCAATTTCGTAATTTTATTATGCGACAAATTCAGCAGGACCAAACGAATCAGTCCGACGAACGTGTTACGGTCAATCCACGTGGACGTGATCTGATTGAAGGACAAGTCCAACGCTTGGAGCTGCTCCAAATTCGAGAAGAGCTTCGGCGAGAGGACACTTATCGAATTGTTTTGCAGATAGATCTCTTGAATTGATTGTGACGGGTCGGTGAAGAGCTCCGATGGGAGTGCTACGATTTTATTCGAGCTCAAGTTGAGCACCTGGAGATTTTTTAATCCACTTAACGCCTTATCAGCTACCATTGAGATCTCGTTATTGTTCAGAGTTAAATGTTTCAGTCGTCGCAACACCCCGAATCCGTTGGCCGGCAATAAAACGAAATGATTATAGGACACGTCCAATATCTCCAAATCGAGAACGCACGGAGGATGGGAGGCAAGCGCTCCCTTCGACGATGCTGTCGATGGTCCATCAGGCGTTTTATTACTACCCGTGCTATTCTCGTCCTTGGGCTTATCTCTGAAACCCAACTCATTCACGTCCTGCAAACGATTCTCGCTCATATTGAGCGACATTAGACCACCCAGTCCGCAAAATATGTGATCAGGCAATGACCAGATGTTGTTCTGGCTCAAATCCAACTTCTCCAGATTTTTCGTAGCCGCAAATGCATTAGGCTCAATGTCCAGATTCAGAGCCGGCCAGTTAATGTTGTGTGTACGAAGCGTGAAATTTCGTAGGTCGTTGAGTCCAGCCAGAGCATCCTGCGAGAATTTCGCAATTTTACAATACTCCAGCGAGAGCTCCTTGAGCTTGACCAAATGAATGAAGCCGCGTGGCTCCAGCGAGCTTTTCGCCATTATCTCGTCGTTACAGATGATGGAAAGCGATGACGTGTATTCGGCGGGAATCACGCTAAAATTAGTTGTGTCGAAGTCGCTATTCACTGTCCGAAGTGTACATGTCAGCGCAACGTTATTTTCGTCGCCCAACAGTCTGTAGTGACAGTCGTCGGGAGCATCGTACCGCAACACGTTGGATGACTCGAAGGTGGGCAGCGTTTTATCTTGACCAGGAGCAGCAGCCAGAGGCTGGGGTCGAACAACGGTCAGACTGTGGCACATCAGCACGCCGAGAAAAAGGAGCGCCTCGGTCGAATGGCCTCCCAAACGGTTGTTCGTTGACATTTTAACCATTTTGTACGTTAACGGCAGATACAAAAGTGTAAATCAGCCCGAGATTATTGTAAAGCCTTCTCGTCTCTGTCAGAGTTGTTTATCCATTCTATTAGGAGTTCACTAGTTTTCTGGGCTAGCAGGACAAAAATCACATTCACACGTTTCGCACTGTTTGCCCGAAGGGATGCTCTTTTATTTTTTCACAGCTTTTGTACACACAGTCGCACTGAATTCACACGGAGACAGAGTAGGGGGAGTGTGAGAATGCCTTTGAAACTTTCTTAGCTTTTTTTTCTTTCTCGTGGGAGCACTGGGTGACACTACAAAACTTGTCTAGTCCGCACTATCGGAATTCTCGAAAACGCGCAATTAACACTTAATGTCGAGAGAGTAGTCCGTATGTGACGAAATTCTAATAAATTTACAACAATAACAAGAAACTTCTTAACAATCTTTTTCTCTAATCTAAATCCGTTTCACGATATCGGATGCCGCACTATGCGTAGATCCACGCGTTTCTTCTTCGACGTTTCATTTGAGACTGAATTAACCACTCGGTGAACTACCCCTTATATTCTTCGGCGTACCGGACTGAGTGCGGAATCAATGGTAGTGGGCTCTCGCGTGAACAGATGAGGGTGACGAGCGCATGTTCGGTCTTTTTCGGTCCATCGTCCTGTTGGATTCCGAAGGGACAACAGCAGGGTGTATGTCATGTGGTGAATTTCTCTACACCCGAAAGAGATTGTGCACGTTTTCCCATGTCCTTATGGAGGGGTATATACATAGAAAACATGTGCCATGCACTGGAGTGTTGCCATTACCCACGCGGTCTCGTTTCAGTTACGATATTGCTTACGATATTTTAAGGATACAAAAAAGTCATTATTGTGCAGGCATGAAAAAGAGATTTGAGACGGGACAAATAAATCGTAGCGTGTCTCAGTGATTAGCTACCCTGATCTCATAAAGTATCAAAACTTATTGCAGGTCATCGCAGTTGAAATGCATTGATTGATGCATGTCTCTGCATCCATAGTACCACAGTACGCTGCTCTTGTATTTTGTACAATTCTGATACCACAGAACAAAATCCAACGACACTGTATGCATCGTATCATTATATGGTCCATTGCGGCATGATGCTGTTATCAGTCGACATGAAAATAAGAATTTCTTCGTTGATTAGGAAAAATGATGTGACCCGCTTCTATGAAAGGTTAGATAATTGAGACGTTGTAAACATTATAGCCGAGTGTGTGTAGTACTTGAACAAAAACACGCGGGTAAATGTGTACAGAACGTACAAACTGCATTACGTTTAATCTTTATTGATTTCATAGCCACTCCAATTAAGTGGGACTCAGTATTTTGGAGGGAGGTTTCTTTAACGTAATCAAAGGGATCTGGGATCACTATACACATTATCCGTTGCAGAACAATGCAACATATCTACCCTCGACATCTCCATTACATTTTATTATCGCATCACACCCCGTCCCCGCGTGAGCGTGTCACCGACAGGTAGCTATGAATTATCCCATTGTCTACGACTGCGAAAAAAAGGAAGATCCTTTTCAAAATGCAATGCATTTTGTCGTGAATGTGTCCCATTGCGCGATCGCCTACTGTGCCGTACCTGCGCAGGGAAAATGGATAAACTGGACTCGTAGATCCGTAAAATACGACAAGTATTGTGTCACACAACAAATTCAACGATCCTTGCTAATTGTAGACAATGGATGTAGTCAAACTAAGAACTTCATTAGCTTTGCAGCTACATAATCTCACGTGCCACGTGTTGTGAAAGAGTTTAGAAATGTGCAAGGATATTGTTTCGTGACATTTATGCAAACTGTGCATGAAAGTTGAGTTTTTTGAAATTCAGATATGCGTGTAAAATGGAGAGATCAAATATTTGTACATTTTCGTAAGTAGATTGGCATGAAATAGTCATATAATGACAGGTCTGAAATGGAATACATATGCAGTAAAAGGACACTCTATGTCTTGCGCTTAACTAGTTTCATTTACTATTTTTTCAAAAAAGCTTTGATAAATTTTGGAGCTAATAATATCAAGCAGATAGTAGAGTGAAAGAGAGCTAGAGCAACTTATTTTTGAACCTCCGAGGCCCGCAATAGTCCATTTTCGTAAAGGGATACTCCCTAAAAAGATTTTTGGATTTAAGTTTTGTGTTCCAAGAGACGACTCATGCGATCTCATGCAGAGTGACAGGCATTGGTATAGTTAATTGACTATCGCCTACAGTTGTCTTCCCTCAAACGACTATAGTCGAAGTTAAAAAAGGATAAATACTACTTTAAATAATTATTCAGAGCAAAACAACAAAATAAAAAAAAAACAATGAAACAATGTTAATAGGAAAGTTTTGTCGAAAGAATATTTTTAATTACTGCAAGGGAAGCAGGTAGAAGTCTGATATCCATAGAATCATTTGTTCTATCATTTGAATTAAAGTACAATTAGCATAGGAACCCAGATCAGTGAAAGGAAGACTTCGTTTCTCTCACGCACAGTCGACTTTTATTTATAAAGAAAGTGATCAGAGAAAATCGAATTTTAGAATCAAAGATTATCCATTCAACATTTTTTTAAAAGGAAGGGTGTCGACGTAATATGGAACAATATTATATCACTTACACTTTGATACGATAACGTTATGAAATATCTAGAAGATTCGAGCTGCATCACGGTACGATAATAAGTCCAAATCAGCTTGCAGCGAGAGACAATCTTCTAGGCATGAGACAGCGGTCAATTTCTTGCAGTCATTACCGTACGAAAGACAACGATCTGAAGTGAAAGTGAAGGAATGTAATTTACAAAAAATTAAAAAGGAAATGCCCGAACCTGAACAGTCGGTTTCCTCGACTTTGGAATGATGAATGAATGTTATAAAAAATTACTTGGGAAGTTATGTTAAGAAAGTAAGATGAAATCCTGGAAAATATCCAAGGAGATTATTTTAATTCATGAGCCTTATTCCAAGATCCTACATGGTGTACCTTATCAAAAGCTTAGAAATATCTCATTGAATGGCTTGCACACTTATGAAAAAAGTTTGCCACGTCATCGACAAATTCAGTATAATTTTTGGTAGTGAATACAAACCCAATCGGAAAGGAAGCGCTCTAGAAGACCTTGTGTAGTGCTTCAATAGAAGCATTAGAGCGCTTCCATTTTCCTATTCCGGCTTTATTTCCATTTTTAACATTACCTGTCTGCAGATATAAGCGCTTCTCAAGAAGCAGTATTGAAGCGCCGCTTTCGCCGACACGGAGTAATTCCAAATGAATTTGGCCTGAAAGTTAGTTGGAGAAACTTTTATGCTCCAAAACTTTAATTTTAGAAAGACATTGGAGTGCTTTCCCGGAAACGCAATTGTTAATGAAGACGGAGCACGTAAAAACTTTCAAAGTTTTTCCAAGAAGCGCAATTACGAATGAAGCTGGCAAAAGGCCTCAACCCCGAGCCACGCGGTACAAAATATCAAAATTGTGGACCACACACGCCTGGGAGGGTCAAACCCAAAGATCCAAAAACAAGAGAGAAGTTTTAACGCCAAATTGCTGCACACCCTCCCCTCGGGCACCTTTCCAGATCTCTCTGAAATTTGGATACTTGTAGAGGTACTTAGCGGTAATATTTCCTCCGAATTGAACGGTCCACCTATACGCGTTCGAAAGCTACAGCTGCCCAAATCGTACTTTTGTATTTTCTAATCGAAAATTGCCCATAACTTAGGAATTCTGTAGCGGCATTTTGAAATTCGGCAAACTTGGTCGCGCACCCCAATGACCATATTTGGTGAAAATTTCAAGGCTCTAGCTGCCAAGGTTCAGAAAGATGAGATTTTAATTTATTTTTGCTATGGCAAAACGATGGGAAAATCAGCCACTCTCTCCGTTTCCTTTATCAACCTCTGTAGAAAATTCATACTAAATAAAGGACTCGGCATGTGTTTAACCCTTTGACGACTATAGGCAAATATCTTTGCCCGGAGGTTTTTGACATATAAAATTGTTCACGTTAAAAATATAACAAAATACTCAGAAAGAAATTCATAAATGAGAGTTGGGGCAACAACATTATTATGGGTATAATTTCCTATCTGACCCGCTTTGCCCCCCAGGGGCCCTCAAAGTTTAGTAAAAAGTAGCCACAGTTCAAGGGGCTGTAATGTAACGGTAAAATCGAAAAAATGGATGAGCCTCAAATAGTGCATTTGGTCTATCCCTTCTCTTTGTAAAATTACAACGTTGCAGGTTTTTCGAAGTTCAGTGAACTTGTAAAGGCCTGAAATAAGTTGGGCAAATATATTTGCCTATGGTCTGAAACGGAACAAAACGCACTATGTTTTTTTTTTATTAAATTTGCAACATTTAGAGTTAGAGTCGCGAAAATGAATAGTGTAAGAAGGTTTTCGCACTTGCACTTAATTGTGGTGAGTTTATTGAATTTGTAATGGGGTAAATTTAAAATTTTATAAATCTGAAAGGTCAAATAATTTGCGGTATATAGCGTTTATAAATGTAAAAACCTTCTACCTCACGACAGCTGTTTTTTTTTCAGCAACCAAACGAAACATAGAAACTACTGCTTTACGAGTCTAGTGATTATGGCGAAGAAAACGTTGTCAAATTATATTACTGTATGTGGTATATTCTGGAAATAATATTTGACAAATCAAGGCTAAGTCTAAAAATTGTCATTGACTTAGCAAAATCCGCTGTATCTCCAAAAGGCCTAATCTACTCCTAATATAGACAGTTTCAAAAAGAAGCCCGGCTTTATTTTCTCCCCCAAAGCAATTTGGCGCCTCTGTGTCTGAAACTAGCTACACAACTTTGACGTCTACACTAAAAAAAAAAAATTTATAACCTCGATGAGTTTGCTGTATTATATTAATGCCCATCGACAGCAACGAAAATGGTTGAAATTTTCAGTTTTTTGTAAGGGTCAATCAATTTCCCATTCTCTAGCAACATTCTAATATGGCAGGTGGACAATTTCTGGCAGATAATGAAGCGAGGGTACTTCGGTTTCTATGCAGTGGAGAGCATATCTGCATATGTGGGCATTCGGCGGCTCAGTGGAAGAGAAGTCACTCATCTCTAAGTTTCCGGAGCGTGGGTTCGAGTCACACTGTGACCATGGATGTTTGTGTTGTCCCCCTTTCGATCCTTTACCCTAATTATCCTAATTTTCCTTCCATCAAGACTATGCTTGAATTTAAGGGTTATTCCATAAAGCCTTGACATCGACATAAAGAAAAATGCAAGGGACATAATATCTTCATCTGACCGACTGATACAATTAAACTTAAACGGGCGCGATTTGTCGCTGCATAATTTAGCAAAATATACGTAATGTGCCTGTTTGCTGTCAGCTACTACATACAAAAAGGCAAGTTTGCTATTGGATATTTTTCGAATTACGCGAGCATTTACAATACTCTACCGTAACCTATAGCTATCTTACAGAAATCCGCACTGAATATCGAGCCGGTTTGCCGGAGGAACACATCTACTTTGGTAGACCACGAGTCCACCCTTTTCCAGAGATGATGAGGACTGGACTTTTCAGGAAATAACTCTTCATAAAATGGGAAACCGATAGAATTTGAAAGTTTGTGCTTGTGATACTTTTATGGATGAATATGACTGCACAGATGTACTTTTACCCAACATAATGTGTCCTTTTGCTCCACAACATCTCGAGATTGCTTCAATATTTACCACACCTAACATTAATTGTTTTCAATTAGGATCTTTACTCTTAAAATACATGAATTACACGTCACAATGCCGTTATTATGTTCAGTCGTTTTTAGGTGATAAATTCCCTTTCAACCCAAAGGCAAATATATTTGCCACGCGAAATGAGGGGTAAAATGGGGGGCTAGGGGCACAATTTTTAGTGACATAACTACTATTGACCTAGTGATCACGAAAATAAAACAAAAAACAAAATCGCTTCGGCCAAAAATGTATGGTCCTCAAAGGGTTAAGAATAAGTTTTTCCTACATTTTTTTAGAAACCATTTAAAACGGCGTTAAGAACCCAGGGGCTGTGCCTCGCTCTCCGCTCCGCTAAGATCTCGAACTATCTCTCGCGCATTGGATAATTCACCAACATTTTTGCCACACAGTGCTGTTGCGAAATAGAATAAGGCAAAGTGCAAGCGCAGCGAGCGGCGAGCCAATGGAAGGCTGTTCGTAAGTTTAGATCTCTGGCTCGTCTATATATTTACTCAGATCCTGTGGTTCGCCCTTGGCTTCACTCAGAACTCACTCTGTCTGTCGCGCATTTCATAATTCGCCAACATCCTTGTGACGAGCGCTGGTAGGATGTGGATAATGCGAGGTTCGCAGCGAGAGGTGAGCTAGTAGAAGGCGATTCGTGGGATTTAGACATCTGGCTCGTCCATACGTACACTCAGATCTTGTACTTCGCCCTTCGCTCCGCTCAGACCTCGCTCTGTCTGTCGCGCTACTCAGTATTCGCCAACAGTTTTGCCGCGTAGTGCTGTTGCCGAATAGGATAAGGCGAGTTGCGACTCCAGCGAGCGGTGAATCGATGCAAGGCAATTGGTAAGATTTAGTTCTCTGGCTTGTCCTTACATTTACCTACTTAAATCTTGTGCCTCGTCCTTCGTTGCCTCCAGACCTTGCCATGTCTGTCGCGCTTTTCAGAATTCGCCAATATTTGTGCGACGCAGTACTGGTGCGAAGAATGATAAGGCGAGGTGCGAGCGAAGCGATCGGTGAGCCAATGGATGGCAATTCGTGAAATTTAGACCTATGACTCGTCCGTATATTTAATTAGGTCCTGCAGTTCGCCCTTCGCTGCGCTCAGACCTCTCTCTGTCTTTCGTGGATTAGAGAATAAGCCAACATTTTTGTGACGTAGACCTCGGATCCGACTGTGCCAACCCTAACTCCAACCCAGTATACTTTTAGGTATATTTGACATGGTTGGTATGGCAGATTGTAAAATTTTGTTAAAAAAAATTGTGGTAAACCTATCACAGAGTTTTAATGTCGAAAATTAATAAGGTTTTCAATAGTATCGGCATTCTTCTTTCTAATATATGTTATAATCGATGATCAGGCCCGGATTTATTCTTTAAGTAATTTCACACGAAAAGTTGATAAGCGTATAACTCAAAGAAAACATTTGTTTAACCTTCGTGCGGGCGCAATGTATCTGACAGATTAAGTGTTTTTTTTGCGCCAATCAGCGATATAAGAACGGAGTGAACTGAAACTCACAGTAGCTTAATCTTTATCGAACAACAACCCAAAGCAGTTTTCAGTTTCAATCAACCACTTATCTGAGGGGCGGGAGGGATGAAATAATCTCTGAGATGAATTGCGCCCGATTATGTTATATTCTCTTTTTCTATGATAAATAGTCACTTTTTATACTCGTCACATTGCATTTTAACGTTGTGTTGAACTGTTAGGCTAAGGAAATCGTTCAGTAGTTTGTTTTTAGTAAAAGAAGTTTTTGAAATGTTGAAGCGATTTAAATTGAATATTCTGAGAAAATTGAAAATGTGAAGAATATAAAACTTTGAGAGCCAGTTTTTGTTTCTACGATTTCGTTAAAAGATAATTCAACAATAAATAAGAGTGTAAAATTTATAGAATTTCAGCATTGCGCCTGCCGGAAGGTTAAACTCAAGGTTCCTGCTTACCAACTATGTAATTCCTGTTTACAAGTTTTGGAGAGAGTGATTTTTATAGGGGTTTCCAATTCCACATTGATGATGCGGCGACGCCACGATATTTTGGTGTAGTTGTGTGTGTGTGTTTTTCAAAAAATGTACAAAAAGGGTTCTTGCTTCTTTTATTAATTTTGTAAATAAGTTCAATAGTAAAAATGAGAATCTTTGCATTCAAATTAATTTTCTATTTTTTGGAGAGCTACGAATTTGAAGGATATTTCTGTTCGCTTATGTCAGAGGTTCTACCGACTAAGATCAACAACCTCGTTCTACGGCGTACACCAGCGGGACCATATTACGGAATTGCCTCAAAGAGGTGGTGTTCCATAGCAGGGAATACATTTTCTCAAATTCTGCATTCTTATTTACTTTCTATAAACTCTCAGAGACTTTGAACTAGGCCTATAGCTACAAGCCCCGGAAAGAAAGAAACTACAAAACCAAGTTCTGATACATTCCTTCTCTATTGAAAGTCAAATTCAATACTCCTTGAGTTTAAGGGCTTAAAATACAATATATGAAACTTAAGCGCTGGTTGCATTATCAACACCTAACACTGTCCTGTGATGGGAGCCCAAATAATGTGTTCCTAAGATTTTGCACGGCCAAACCATATAATTTACAAAAAACGAAAAGTTAATGCTTTTGTTGGCCTATTGCCTTAAAATTTTAAATCACGCGGTCTTCAACATTATTGTCATTAAAAGAAATCAAGTTCTTGACATCAAGCGGGACTGAGAAAATTAAAAAGTTACTTTTCTTAGATTAGGGGCCAATTGGTCCCATTTGTAGAAATCAGTTTGATTTCTACTAGAACTTATGTTTTATCGTATTTGCAAAAATGTATTTTTATTGGATGTCTCATAATTTTAGTCATTATATGCTAAAGCATACAGCCATCGAAATACAAAAGAAATTGAGCAGTACCAATTTCTAAGTTTTTTTAACCTCATCGTGAGATTCAAAATAATTTTTGAATATGTAATTGGATGCAGGAAGTATTGAATAAAATTTCATAAACTACAAATATTAAATTAATTTGTTACTTTTTATGAAAAATGAGTATGGACCAAATGGTCTCTTTGGCATATGATTCGTATATTTTTTGTTACCTAACGGGAGGGTTAATAAAGCTTGTACATTGAAACTTTTATGGACGGTCACCTACCTCCTTCACATAGCCAAACAAGTTTCTTCTACACACGCTTTAGGACTTCATTTGGTAACGAAATTACCTCCAACAAACCGGACCCTTGAATGGTCGGACGCAGGCAGAAGTATGTTGTTGTACGTACCAAAAACCTCTCTCAAGCGGGCTTGAACTTTATCTTATCATATCACATATGTGTGCATATATACGAAAATAACATTAAATTGCGGATTTCCTTTATCAAAGGCACTGAGACTTGGACAGACGTTGATTTGGTTGTAATAATGTAATGATAATTCCCCGTTTAGGAAATCATTCCTTGAAATTGTTTCTTCTAGAGTTTAAACTCTGTACATTTCAGAAGAGTCCAGGTTGTTTGTATGCTCCATTAAAAAAACGCGAATGTGGGGTTTTTAGAGCCCTACTTGTCATTGCCCAAGGAGTAAAGTCAAAATCTGCCCACACTACTTCTCTCGTATTTTTTTTTTCTGTTTTCATTTTGGGATAAAGTTTTTGTTTTCGGAGCGATGATTACAGTAAAATAAAGTCGCGAATAAAAGTGTTGATGCAATATCGCACAAATCGTACCCCGAATCTCGAGGGTTCACTACAATGAAATTTTGTAAGATACCTCCCACACCCGGACAAAAAGGCTGGCATTATGAGTATTCAGCTATGAAAAGCTTCACTGTCAATCTCCTATATTTCGCGATTTTCTCCATTATGTGTACTTGTTCGCTACAAGTACTAAAATCAAAGCCAGAGAGGATTGACAGGCTGAGTAGGCTGAAGCCTAGGATGGAAAATTTTAGGAAGAACTTTTTATCTTTATGCAAACGCATCTTGTTCAGAGAAAGTTTCGGATCCTTTTTTTTTTCAATTTTAAATGTTTTAGCATAATTCAATCCTTGTTAGTCAGCCATGTTAAACCAATCAACGATCAATCAATCAATCGTCGAATTGTAAAAATATGTAAATCTGCCATTGACCACAGCTTTTGCAGTTGTCTTTTAAGTTATTTCGTGTAATTATGGAAACGGCTTCTTCAGATCTTGGAAGAACTATCAGTGCGTGAAATGTGAAAGTTTGAAAGATTTGTCGCCCCGGGTAGTTGCCCAAGTTCTTGTCGATGATAATATCATATCTGTAAGGATCCCCACAAAATGCAAGTAGCCAATTTTTCAGTATAGTACTGTAAATAAACACACAAAACGGCCGTTTACTTAAAAAAAATACGTAATGGCTGAAATTTGCTGGAGATGTTAGGGGACATTTGCATTTTACGTTAATATCATTCTTGATGTATAGAAGTTTTGTTTCTAATCAAATTATCTATCCTACGTTACCTACATTAATTTCATCGGTCAAGTAGTTCCATTATAGTGACCAGAAAATCAATGTAAGAAACTAAAATTAAGGTACTCAACAACAAAGTTGCATCAATAAAACTCCAGTGAATATGTGAAGAAATTAATTTTTAATTTTTTGGATCGATCCCTGCGACTGCGCTAATTGATAATAATAATTGATAATTCAATTAGCGAAGTTTTTAGCAATCACTAAATAAATACTCATTTAAAAAGGCAATTTACCCCAACTTCCTCCATCCCCACTAATACGAAAACTCAGTTTTAGACAAAAGATTCGTCTCTAAATATCTACATCACATTTGAGCCAGCCATTAGTTTAAAAAAAATATCCATTTATTGTACTGTTTTGACCCTTAACCGGTAGCTCCAACGGGTCTACTCGACCTATGATATTGATTAAGGTACCGGTGAATAGATTTATTTGATTGGAAAGAAATCCTGTACCATTTTACTGTAGGGTCAACAATAAGAATGATATTAAGCAAAAACGCAAATTTAACCTATAAGTAGGTAATTTACTATAACGACCCCCTCCCATAAATACGAAAACTCAGATATATGTATATTTAGGACGTATCCTATTTGGCCTACGATATTGACTTAGGTACCGTTGAATAGAAAATTCGATTATAGTAACAAAACTTCTACACATCACTTTACGGTAGGAGTACCAGTAAGAATAATATTAAGTAAAAACGCAAAATTCCCATAAAAGTAGGCAAATTACTATAACTTCCCCCACTCCCACAAACACGAAAACTGCGATTTAGACTCCATCTCCACCAAATTTCAGCCATAACGTATTTTTTTAAGTAAAATATACCCGTTTACTGTACTAATTTCGATAATGGCAAATTGAAATTATTTAATTTGTAATCATTCTACTGGTATACAGGTATTCAGTATCAAAATTACCAACTTATCTTAGGGAAGACTAACAATGTCTCCAATAATTTTTCTCAGTCAATGGCAGACGGCTAAAAAAACAAGCCAAGCCACAACCTTGTTTAAAATTTTAAATTTATTATGTATGTACAATGAATTATGAATAAACTATCTATCTATCTATCAATGTGAAAATAAAAAATCAAAGTTCTTAATATTTTAATTATTAGTATTGCTTGTACATCCGTGTAGCGCGTACATTCAGTAATTTCCTCGCTAAGTGGTTTTCGAACCCCGATATTGGTAGCGCTGGACAAATTTGCTTGATTCACTATTCGGCCGAAGCATAATTGTCGATTTCAAACTTCCACATAGAATATCTGAAAAATCGTTTAGTTTTGAAGAAAAAGGTTTGCAGACTCGGTTGTCTTCAGAATAGGAAATCTTAATTTTGATTATGTTAAAGGATATGTTTGTTGCAAATACATTAGCAGAAAACGGAACTCTACAATATTGCATATTCATAGTTTATGGTGTCCCTCCTTTTCACCGTGATTATCTGGCCACCCTATTTAAGCCTTAAGGTATGTACTGAGTTCACCGAGCGAAAAACTTGCATATATGTCTCCCGTGAAAACAGTGCCGTGGAGACTTGCTTTTTATTCACTCAATGTAAGATAAATGTTCACTCGCGTTCTGATTGATTGTCGATGACATCTTTTCATTGTGAAATAAAGTGCAACTGCATTATTTTCGCTGGCGAAATGTCAAAAACCGGTGTGGAGACTTTCATGTGAAGCGAGTACCACCAAGCAAATTCGATTTCACGATCATCAACATTTTGACAGTATTTGCATGGATTTCACGTGAACTGACGATGTTAGTACCTACTTTTAGGCCGAAATGTAGGTAAACAAAATCTAGAACGTGGGATCCATTTAATGTTTTTTTTTGCGATTGGCATTTCTCTTTTGTCACGAGTGTTCATGAAAACCAGACGACTGGCAAAAGTATATAAAGCTAGGTGTTGTGAATTAGTGACTAATTGACCACATACGTGTTTTATGATCTTTGGGTCAGTTCTTCATCTTATCACTTTCAAATATCCCATTGCCCTTCATGTTAACTCAATCATATCCATTTTAACATTGCACGTCCGAAGAGGTAAGCTCTTTCTAAGAAGCGGTTTAGAACCGCTGATACGATGCACCTCCACACTTATCTGACTGGAAAGTGTGTCGAGGAAACTTTTATGCTCGGTGTAAAGTTTTGGAAAGACAATAGAGTGCTTCCCCGGAAGCGCAATTACGAATAAAGACGGAGCAATTGAAAACTCCTTGATAGCGCAATCGCCAATGAAGAGGAAGCGCCGTAAAGCTGCTTCAGTAGAAGCCTTTCCCTAATTACAATTGCGAATGAAGAGGATACGCTAAGAAGCTCCTTCTGGTGGTCTCTCTCTCTCTCTGGTTCCTGTTAACCCCTTGTGGGGCATAGGGCATCAACTACGCCAACTTTCCACCTCGTTCTGTTCTGTGCCATCGTCTTTAGGTCTGACCACTGTTTGTTTAATGAAGCAGCCTCGCTATTAACCGATCTTGTCCACGCGTTTCTTGGTCGTCCAACACGGCGTCTTGCATTGGCTCCCTGAGGGTTCCAATCTAGGGCAATCTTTGCAATATTTGTTGGCCCTCTTCGGAGAGTATGACCTATCCATTGCCACTTTCGCCTTTTGACAGAAGTGCCTATCCAATCCAGGCCTGTGATACTCAGGAGATCATCATTGGAAATAATCTCCGGCCAGCGGATTTGTAGGATGCGCCGTAGGCACTGGTTTACGAAAATTTGCAGTTTAGTTGTTATCTCGTTGGTCACCTTCCAAGTTGAACAGCCATAAAGAAGCACAGATATTACAATAGAATTGAAGATTCGGATTTTGGTGCGCCTGGAAATATTGTTATTTTGCCAGAAAGGAGTCAAAGAAGAAGGCTGCCCTAGCCTTATTGATACGCGATTGTACATCAGCGTCCGCGCCGCCATCTGCTGTGACTATGCTTCCGAGGTAGCAGAATTCGTCAACTTTTTCGACTGCCTGGCCCGAAACACAAATTCCGCTTTGTCCCCCGGGATGGGAGCTCAAGTACTTGGTCTTGGCAGCGTTTATCTTGAGCCCAGCATTACGACTTTCGCAATGCAGAGCATTGGCCATTTGAGCTACATCCTCCTTTTTATTTGAAAGCAGACAAATATCGTCAGCATAGTCCAGGTGTTGCAGGTAATCAAACATTTTCCATCTGATACCTTTCCTCTGGTTTTGAAGCGCGCTCACTAGTACATCGCTAATGGCTATGAGGAAAAGAATAGGTGATAAAATGCAACCCTGTCTCACTCCACTGTGCACCTCAAAAGGATCTGAAAGCTTACCCTTGTGCAAAACGTGACATTGGGCTCCCTGATAAGATTCCTTGATGATGGAAATTATTTTATCTGGTATGCCCCTCCTATGAAGAGCTCTCCAAATATACTCCCGATCAACACTATCGAACGCCTTCTCGAAATCAATGAACATGAGGTGTAATGGGGATCTCCATTCGGCGGATTGCTCAATAATAATTCGGAGGGTGTTTATATGGTCGCTACATGAAAAACCCTCACGAAAGCCAGTTTGGATTTGGATACAGCTGGAAGTAGGCAAATACCGCGCCAATTATTACAATCCTTAAGGTTACCCTTCTTGGGAATTTTAATAATTACGCCCTTTTTCCAAGTTGTTAGGTAGCAGGGTTTATGCTTGAACAACGTTCCGCCAATGACTAGTTGCCGAGAGTTACAGAACTCCACGAACATTTCGCCACTGTTACTCCTGTCGCCAAGCCCGTGATTGCCCATAAGATGTTCCAAGCCTAAATTATCAGTACCGACTTTGGCGTTGAGATCCCCCATTATGATTTTGATGTCACCCCTGGGTGTCGCCTAGTCGCTGATAAAAAAACGTCCTTTGCGGATTGGTCTGCAGGTTCAGTCGGTGCGTAGCACTGATTAATTGTGATGTTTCGTACTCTGGATTTGAACTTGGCTGTGATGATACGGTCGGAGATAGGCTTCCAGTCGATAAGGGATCGGCGTGCATTCCTAGTCAACAGGATTCCGACGCCCGCTTGCCGAGGTGAATTATCGTCTTCACTTCCAGAGTAGAGCAGTACAGTGCGAGAGCTTGGTGATAAAGTCGCCCCCGATCCGAGCTAACTTGTTTCGCTCAGTCCTAGTATAGCGATGTTGTATGCGGTCATTTCCTGTTCGACTTCTGTGAGCCTTGTGTTATTACACTCACCCCACATCGTCCGAACGTTCCAAAAACCGATCGTAGTCCGTTGTTTATAGCCAAAAGTCGTTGCCGTTGAATCAGTCCGAGGTATCCGAGGCTCGTTTAATGTTTCGAGTATAAAGTAACCACCTTCTGGTGGTAGAACTTTTAATTTTCCGATTGGGAACATTGCATGTCCCCAGAATTAAGCGCTTCCAGGGAAGCAGAGAAGCAACATGCAGGCTTTGTCTAGGGCGCAACACAGACTCGGGCCGAACCTATGGATAAATTAAGCTGAATTCACTTCCAAGTCCCACCGCTGAACTGTATCGAAACTTTACTCTATGGTCTCGCTTTTCGAACGAGTCCACTACCGCTCCACGACACCAATCAACTGAATAAGGCTCATTTTAAAAATAAAGATTATGACTCCGTACTTTATATTATTTCTAGTTTCTTGGAATACAATATCTTAATCACAATCCCGTTAAAATATAATGTTTTCTTCTCACTCCCCTAACAAAGATCCCGCCAAAAATACACCTTCCCTAACCTACTCATGCACTAATATAATCTTTTAACTGACGTTTAATTGGGCGCATTTCAGAAAAATGTCAAAGGTCTCATGACTTTCAAATGAAGTCGCAAGATGTTCCAACGTGTACATTTATCATTGTGAGATACCCATTTGAACTGAAGAATTCAATAGAACGTAACAAAGGCGTGGTGACCCATGTAAATATACTCGTACAATGTGAAACAATAATACACGATTGCTGACAATTGTGTAGTACCATACTTTTATTGTTAGAAATGACACTGGGACTGGTCACTTCTTTTTGAGACAGCGTGGTATCTATTTTAAATTGAAAGGACACTATTTATGTAGGCTTGGTCCTTTTGAAGATTTTTAAATTTAGAATTTTATTGAAATGTTTTCGAAAAGGTCTCAATTGCAAAAAATAATTCTTGAAGTGTTTTAGACTTTTGTCATAGATGCAGTTCTTTCGGCAATCATTATAGATGATCAAATATCCGTAGATTTTATCTTAAGAACAAATGAGATGTAAACAGATGTACAGTATAAATGTGAAAAGTTGTTCTGCTTTAATCGTTCCACATCAGGCCAAATCCTATGTGGGATAAACTTATCCAGGGGTAATTCTGTGTTTATATCGAAACTAACGAGTTTGATGAGTTAACTGTAGAATTTGTTCTATTACCGATAGGAATCAGGAATTTCTATATCAGTTTGTCATCAGGTTAATTTGGCCTTCGCCAGGTGCCGCTCTCCTATTTACGATTAGAAACACATTTTGCTCAGTGATATTATTTTTACTCAAATTCTTTCTCATGCCGAAAACGCTCTCGTGCTCATATGAGGTGAGTTTGCGCTCCATCAAGACTAATGTAGCATTTCCCCTAGTGATGCGTGCGTTCCACATATCTCACGTTTCATTCTCAGTAAAAAATAGTTGAGTAGTTATATTACTGCAATGAGAACATAACCTACAACACTGCAGGATATACACATATTCAATTAAAAGGACGTGTCAATAGAAACGAATTTATGTATAAAACACTCTTCCATATCCTATTTTGCTCGCAGTCATTCAGACACTTGTACACTCTATTATATCCTTACATGGATAGCACCATACATCCGGACCAAGTTCGTTTACACTCCCACTTTCCGGTTAAAGGGCGTAGTAACGCAAAATGCTTTTCTGTCAATTGGTTTCTTTTGGCGCGGTAACATATAGACACATCCTGATATATGGGCCAGTCACTTGTATGTGTCATATCCTGCGGGTGTGAGTTCATTCATCCCCCAAAATTACACGCGACAGTATGCGATGTCCTTTAGCCAAAGTCAATATTTCGTAAACACTTGAAAGCGGACGGAAACTTTGCCACGCGTTTCGTTCGGACAGTCACCCCAGAATGTGTAGGTGCATAGGTGCTTCCGCATTTACATTCGTTACGTACCATATTGTATGCAATAACTATGATTATCGAAAGGACGAATTCTGCTTCCGAATGTCATTCACGTGTTTTGCCACAAAGTTTGAATTGCTATTGAAATTTGCAGGTATAGAGGCAGGCTTTTAATTACTAATGGGCTCTCCCGTATTGTTTGCGAGTCTCTAAATCAGAGTATAGCGTCTATGAGTGCACTCCGTGTTCATTATTGCAAGGTACTAAATCAGGACGCAGGAGGTATAACATTGTAGCAATTTCCCATTAGTCTTGAGACCCATTTGCAATGTACATTCGAACAGCTATAAGGTTTTGTCTCCAAGCGCCTCGTACACGAGTATAGAGGAGCCAGCAGTCTGGATTCATTCCCGGAATCATCAATGTATATGTCTTGGTCCTATTGTTCCTTATCTGCAGGTTAACACGGCGTAAATGTGATTATCCGAATAAATCACGACAACATAACGCCCACATTCACTTTGGTCGGTCGGGACTCTCCCGTGGCATAGTCATATGTGATGCCATCACACACTGATCGGGAGCTCGCTGTATGGTTCAGGCAATCGGTGCGCCACCAAAAGAGCGTGTATAGATATGGCGAAAAGCGGAAGGTGGCCAGAGGATTCAGGATTTATACCTTGAAGTCCCGTTTGTTCTACACACACACTTAACACTATACACAGCGTCAGCTTCTTCCGTTCTAACAGTCTGATACATTCATTCCGCAAGCCTTCGGGCCTGTGGTTCGGTCGCTGTATAATTCAGAAGGGAAAGTATAATTCCTTTAGGTATTGGGACTATGTTGGGTGAGTGGCGGGATTGAATTTTCACCCTTCGCTAGTGCGATTCACTCCGTGCATTCTTGCACTGCATGTGGCGTACATTGTAGTGTAGTGACCGGCAGTTCAAGTGACTTCTGCAATGCAAGACTGGTGGTGATTCCAATAGTTATTGCTCGGTATCATTCGACCCCGGCGGGGATGATGTCGGTCGAATGGCTGGCTATGGCGAACGGAGCCAGTAAGCTAGGGTCTTCAAATTTATGGATTCCATGACTATCGGGTTATGATTAAGGATAAGTGCAGATTGCGAGGTGTAATACGGTCCACTTTTCGTATCATTTTTTGCCTTCCGTGCAGAAATATATAGTTCAGGAAGCTGTATAGGAATGACAGACTCTATTACTTTTATGGTTTTCATATTTTATAAAGTGTAATCCTATGCGGATAAGTTTTTTCAAGAAGGGAAAATATTCGGTAATAAAAATGTTCGGTATGTGGTTTTGTGTGATTTGAAATTTTTGATGTAGGGTTTTCAAGGCGGTGAACATCAAGGCGAATAACTTTGCAGTTAATTTATAGGGTAACATACTTTAAATAAAAGGGGAGGGTTATGTATGGGTAAGAATTTAACGTATGTTGTACAATAAATTTTGGATGTGAATTTAAAGTTAAGGCAGTTCTATAGCAGGTTTCGTTACAATGAGTAAATAACAAATTGTTATAGGTATATATTGAGAATGCGTCAAAATAGCCGAAGCCAAACCCGAAGTTTTTTTTTTTTAGATAAATCCTATTTTTGAAGTTAGGATTAAGGAGTCGAAAGCAGAGTTGAAGGTGTCGGACTATACTTATGCCGCTTATTGATGCTGGTGTTTGCACACTGAAGTCGATATAGGTAAATATCAAGGGACCATACTCGGTGGAGCTTTTTAAGGTTTGTGTTTGTAGAGAAGACTCATGTGATCATTGCTCAGCGATCGTAGTGTAGGATTCATTTCCGAGCCCTATTTGCATATTTTTTTAATGTTCATAGAGAGAAATATGGTAAAAAGGTACGAACTAAATGCAAAAACTCTCCCTATAATAATCAATGGTATGTGTTAGTTTTGGGATCTACGGGCTGTTTTAAGCTTCGAGCAAATCACTGTTCACTGTTGTTCGTGCCGCACGTTAACATAGGAGCTGAGTTTTCGAGTACGGAGCGCAGCATACTCGCAATCTCCTCAGACCACCATTAGTTGTCTCTCCTTTTATTGGTCCAACTCTTTCTGGGCATGGTCTAAAAGAACGTCCTGTTGACCACCCAATGATTATTATAACTTTTATAAATCGAGATTTTCTGTCGCCTTTCGAGAAAAAAAATCCGTCATGGTCGGTGTGCGTATAATGCTGGCTAGCTTGGCACTCCTTAGTTGGCCCCAACGAAATTAACATTAACTTAACATCAAGAAGGATACCCATCAACATCCCCTCTACCAGTTATGCCGCCCCGGACAAGAAGACTAATTGGTGCCCCCCCCCCACAATTTAAGCAACAAAAGAGAGCTAGCGGATATCCAAAGCCAGACACCCTCCCTTCAAGGTTATCGTGTAGAGACTGATTGGTACTAATTTGAACTGGTTACCGATGTAGTCCTTTCATAAAAAGGACCTTGTGAAGGTTTAAAAAACATCAAATCTACACTAAAATTCTGCTAGAAATTTCCGAGAGTGTTAAATCATGGAAAATCTTAATATGCACTACTCTGTCAATTATTTTACTAGACAAAACTCGTTAAATAAATTGGTGGGCATTTTGATTTCAGTCTGGGATGTGTCATTAGTGGAAAAATATGTTCACGCACTGAAGCGGATCGCAGGTTTTTGTACTGCCAAATTCAATGGCGTTATTGCCCTTGCCTTTCCTAGGATTGGAAAGAACGCGGACAGTAGACCATAATTTGCTGACACCTTCATTAAGGTTAGAGTCATCGAGGTGCTGATTCCATTTCGCCGTTAATTTTTCGGTCGATTTCGGAGTTAAGCTCCTGAATTCTAGGATCATCAAGGTGAGCGCTTCTGATGTTATCACGTTCATCGGCTAATCTGGCGGCACTGGAAGGGAAGTTAGGCCGAATTTTCGGGATATGTCCTGCTGGAATAAAACGTGCCGCAGCTTTGGCAATGACGTTCCTTATATTTCTTTCGGCCTTATGGTAGGTGTTGGTAGCTCGATGAACTTCGCCGACGAGTATGCTTTGAAACGGTCCCAATCAGCTTTCTTGTGATTGACAAACGTTCGGTTCTCACACTTAGTCAGGTTTGCTGGTTTGTCAATTCTTTTAACGATTAGGAGGTGATCAGATTTGAGGGAAGTACGTACTTCCCATTGAGTAGCAACGATTAGGCTGACACTTACAATAGTTATGTCAGGAGAGCTACTACATATATGTAAGTGCCCATGACTCGAGTCGGCGAGTCTTCATTGAGTGAACAGAATTCTGAGGCGTCAAGTGATTCAGGGATAGTTATACCCCTGGCATTGTTGTTGATGTCCGAGTGCCAGAGCTCATGGTGCGCATTAAAGTCGCCAAGGATGACCCTGTCCAATATCGAAATGATAGCCAGAAGGGCAACTAGATTGCGGTGGTACATAAACATTAAAAAGTTCGATATTAGTACTCCCTGATGAAACTGAGATTGCATGTATTTCCGCCGTACCGTCATCAACTACATATAATACACAGTAATGTACGGACTTGTGTATTAGGAAGGCAAGTCCACCCCTAGCGTGAGGATCATCCGTGGCGGCCGGCCTATCTTTGCGCCATATAACATATTCGCTATGGACGCTAAGAGACGAATTTGCATGGAGCTCCGTCTCTTCGACGGCGGCGATGAGAATTCTGTTGGAACTCAAGAAGTGTGTGATCTCAGGGATTTTTCGGTAAATGCCATCACAGTTAAACTGTAATATGGATAGTGCAGTGAAATTTGCTGGAGGAGGAGGGCCAGGCGTAAGACTGGATCTGGCATTCCTTATCGCATTGTTGGGCGGTGTAGGGAGCAGTGAAGGAGGAGGTGGGCTGGGTGCAGCCCTAGGTTGCCCAGAATTTATACAACCTGCCGCGACATACGCCAAGGAATGCTGACCCTGTCTACGTAACCCCGAACACCTGAAGTGAGCCCATTCCATACAGCAATTACACTGCACTGATCTGGCATTGGAACCGATTCGTTGGTTGCAAACACTACAAATCCATACCCTTGGGCCCAGATTTGTTTCAACACCGGCGCGAATTAGTAAGATTGAGAGCAGCCGCGCCGAGATGTAATGCTCCCAATATGACGAAAAAACACATAATCGTACCCAACCATATACACAGACAAACACAACCTTCCTGCATCGAACTTTCAGGGCAGTTGCCAGGCAGGCATATTGGCAGCTTTTAGCCGTTTTGTATAAAACGAATGTGGTCCGCCCCGGAGAGGCAGTTGCCGTAAATTGGAAGCCAGTACATTTTAAATTGATTAAACTTCACACAGTTACATTGGCTCAAAACTTCATAAAACGGGATTTTCGTGAATATCGTTGTAACAGAATCGTACTATAGGCCAGACTACTTTTCGTCCATGACAAATTTGATGCTTTTAAGGTTCTTAAAATAAAGACGAAACTCAGTTTGAAACCGTAAACCAGCTGCAGGAAGCAATCAAAGTCGCATGGGATGAAATTTTCTTACATTACCTAAGATCTTTGTATGACTCAATGTCTAATCGAATGTTTGAAGTAATTTTGAATAAAGGAGGTCATACTCATTACTAAACGAGACCGAGTTCTAATCGTGCGAATAGCATGTACAGGCCTAGAAGTAGGGATGTCAAAAACCGGACGGTTAGTCCGAAAACCGGTACTTTTAGAACGGTTAATCGGTTTTTTTTTCGGTTTTTTCCTCCTCCCGGTTTTAACCCGGACGGTTGTTTGTCCATCCGGTTAAAACCGGGACAAAAATTCTTTCGAAATTTATACAATTTTTTTTTATTTTCTTGATTTTTCCGTATGCAATTCTTTTACTTAACCCCTATGAAAAATGTCGTTTCCATCGATGAAAAGACTCGGTTAAAACCGGACGGTCTAACCGGCTTTGCAAAAAAAAAACCGAAAAAACCGAAAACCTGGTTATGGGCCGGTTTTTGACATCCCTACCTAGAAGGCACGCAAAACTTAAAATTAACAATTTCATTTTTTTGTAGGGGAGGAGGGGCTATGTGAGTCGCATCTGGTGCACTTTTAATATCTTAAAACGACTTCAAAAAAGCTACCATATCAAAAGGTATGGCTAAATATACCTTTGTAGTGGTAGCGATTGTAAGGCCTTTTACACTTTCGATCAACTCAAAGTATACAGTGTTTGTCATCAGATTAGCACACCCCTTCGCATGAATAGTTTCGGCTGATTTCCATCCAAACTAAAAGAGCTAAAATTTCAAAATTCTAACGGTTAATAGTCTATTCAATTCTGAGGTAATTAACACAAAAAGTGTTGTGTTTGCATTTTTTAATATTGTTTTATAATTGTTTTTCGAGAAAGAACACATAAAAAGGCCATTTAAAATTTGTCATCAGGATAGCACATGCAATTTCTTTTTTGTCTATCTTCCACAATTAAACACGTAGGGCCCCCAATTTTTTTGTGGTTGTTTGAGTAAGATATTGACTTTAATATTCATCATCAATGTGGCACGATAGCCCGACGTCGGGCCTTGGCCGCCTGAATCGTTGACCTCCAATTGTCACGGTTACGTGACCTCGTCCTCCAGTTTCGGAAGCCCAGCAGCTGTTGGGCGTCTTCACCTACGGAGTTCTCCCAGCGAGCTCTCGGTCGTCCACGCAACCTCGCTCCGTCAATTCGTTGTGCGTTCATCACTTTCTTTGGCATGCGATTATCGTCCATCCGTTGTACATGCCCCGCCCATTGCAAACGTTGAAGCTTCACGATTTTCGATACTTCCAGCTCATCGTACAATTGATACAACTCATGGTTGTACCGGATACGCCATTGGTCTCGCTCGCGAACGGCCCCGAAAATTCGCCGAAGGACCTTTCGTTCGAATCGGTCTAGCAAAATTTCGGAGGCTTGGGTGAGGGTCCATGTTTCGCAGCCATAACATAGCACGGGTCGGATGATCGTTTTGTACACGCGGAGCTTCGTGTTCCTGTGCGCAAGTTTCGAATTAATTATAGGGAGGACCGAGAAATATGTCTTATTGGCTAGTTGTATCCGTCGCTTAACCCTCATCCAGCGGGATAGGTACAGGTGTACCTTTTTCGTTTTTAAAACACCGTAACTTTTTTGCTATGGGTCCGATCGGTCTGAAATTTTCTGACATCTCTACGATTTTAGTTTAAAATATGTATTCCAAATTTCAGAAATGTGTGACCACCCATCCCCAAGTTAGGGAGCAAAATTAATCTTACACCCTTTAACGGCGGCAAAGGTACATTTGTACCTTCATATATTTTGTATGAAAGAAAATTTACAAAAGACGAAAATAAAATATTTTTGGTGAATGCTCATGCTTAGAGAGACTTATTATAGCATCAATAAGTTGAGAATCGAGTGATGTACAGAAGTATTTGATTTACCATTTTTATTTGTAATGATCAAGGTCCTTAGAGATATCGATCTATAAGGACTAGGCTAACTCATACAGCGGTTTTTGGTTATTTGACATCAATCTGAAGACTTCTACTGGCATACCAAACTTTTTGAAGTATCTAATGGCTTGGGGCAACCAATACAATGTATTACGCCTTCTTTCCCCCCATAACATCTAGTGAAAATTAGGTTTGTAACAAATGCTAAAATTTTGGATGCCAACATTTTGGATTTTAGCGGTTGATTTTCTATACCACAAATTCCCATAATTTGTATTCCATCACCTAATATTTATGATTTGTGTAATTCGGGACGTCCACCCGAGTTCCTTTTGAAGTTTCAGCTGAAAACCAGCAGAAGCCTCCAACCAAATTTCTAAATGGATCATCAATAAGGTCTAAATGGATGTTTGGGTGGTACATAAACTTGGTTGAATTTTACGTCGGTACCATATATAGATACCGATAACTGCTATAGAATATGCCACATGTCTTCGGTTTTTTGTTTTAATTTTTCAATCGATCCTTGGATTTAATTACATATACGAGAAAATATATTACAATTAACCAACAACAATCACAATTAAATTTTTAGATATTTTTCTACTACAGGAATTGGCCTGAGTTTAGATTTACAAAGATTAGAGACTGAAAATTATACTAGCCGATTCTACTTGCTTGTTGCTTGACGGGACCTTTCTTTCGTATAATAACACATTTACTCATTTCTCCAATATATCTATTGCTTCAAATATTGTTGTTTTATGGAAAATAACGAGAATGTGATAATTATTGACGTTTTTTCGTTAGCGATAACGGGTTCTAGTAACAGAAAAATATATTGGGGGCAGGGGGGTAAATTTTAACCAAAGACTCCACAATTCGCAAATCAAACATACCAAATTCTTCTAAAATCATTAATGAGTTAATTTGAACCGTTTTCTACTTTTCATTTGTAAATCAATTTTAGACTTCGTCAAATTAAAATTCCAAGCAACCCATTTTTTCAATTTTCTTTTCAAATTTTTGCCTATTTTCTAAATTAAGCCACTCCAAAATTTAAATCCACATAAACCCGATTTCTTAAAACATTCACTTCGGCAAAAACAGTTACTAATTTGTGACTAGTCAACATAATATAACGGTTTTATGGTCAAAATTCATACAAATAGTGAAGATTTTCATACAAAATGTACTAAGGTACAGGTGTACCTTTGCCGCCGGCAAGCGTTGAAAAAATCTGCCGCTGGATGAGGGTTAATTTCGTCGGTTTCGTTGGCGTCCTTTGATAAGTTACAACCCAGATAGTTGAAGTTGTCTACATACTCGATATTAAGGTCCCCCACTGTGATGCTTGAATTTGCTGGCGTCCTTGTTTTCGATTGCATCATGGCCTTTGTTTTGCTTTCGTTGATATGTAGTCCAACTTCCTTTGCGGCGTTATTGAGGTTATGCAGAAGGCTTTCTGCATCACCCAACCTTCGAGACATGATGTTGATATCGTCGGCGTACGCTACTAATTGAGTCGACTTGATGAGTAGCGTTCCGCTGCTGTCCATATTCATGGCTCGAATTACATACTCCAAAGCAAGGTTGAAGAGCGTCGGCGCCAGCCCGTCGCCCTGCTTGAGTCCAGTACGAGTTTCAAATAGGTCAGTGAGTCGATTTTGCACTCTGACCTGCGAGACGGTATTAGTCATCGTCATCCTTGTGAGTCGCACTAACTTTGCCGGAATACCAAAATTCAGCATAATGTTGTACAGTACGCTTCGATCCATAGTGTCGTATGCCTGCTTGAAGTCGACAAAGATTTGGTATACGTCGATGTTATATTCCCAGCACTTTTGGAGTAGTAGCTTCACTGTGAAAAGCTGATCGGTCGTTGATCGACCAGGTCTGAAGCCGCCTTGATACTCGCCAATGATTCGTTCTGCGTACGGATTAATTCTTTTTTCAAGAATTTTAGATAATATCTTATAGGCCGTACAAACTAATGATATGCCCCTGTAATTCTCACACTTCAGCTTGTCACCCTTTTTGTGGATTGGGCAGATTATGCTTTTGCGCCAATCTTCGGGGATTTCCTCGTCGTTCCATATTTTCAGCAGTAGCACATGTATAGCGTTGGTCAGGCACGTTCCACCATGCTTCAGCAGTTCTGCTGGGATCTCGTCAGCGCCGGGCGCTTTATTATTTTGAAGCAACTGTATGGCAAGACTCACCTCCTCTACTGTTGGGGGTAGAACGGGAGGGCCTGGTTCGGCTAACTGCTCAAGAGCTGGCTCCGCGGGGGATGTTGATGGTGCATTGAGGAGCTCTTCAAAATGCGAGGCCCATCGTTTGTTGACGCTTTCGATGTCGCTGATGATGTTACCATCCTTGTCCTTACATAGGCTTGTCCTGGGTTGATATCCGTTCTTAACATTATTTATAAGTTTGTACGCCTGTCTAATGTTCTTACTGGCTAATCTTTGGTTTATTTGCTGTAACTGCTCGTCAAAATGTTTGCGTTTCTTACGTCTAATTAACTTATTAGATACTCGCCGAAGCTCGTTATATCTTTCTTTTTTGGCTCGGGATGCGCGTTGTGTGTATTGGCGATAGGCTTCATTTTTCGCCTCAATCGAGGCCCTGCATTCTTCGTCGAACCAGTCTGCTCGTCTGCGCCGGCCTTTATAGCCCACGACCTCTTCTGCGACCCCCTTGATGCTGTCTTTGAGCTCCTCCCAGCTATATTAATAAGGAAAAACATTATCTGCGGAAGAGGCACTAAATTTAAGGCATACAAGGAGGCAAGGCGGTCAAAAAGTGAAATTTCGAGAAAAAATTAATAAAAGTTGATAAGTTGATTCCGAATTCGTGTGTAATAAGTAGCGTTAACATAAAAATATTAGATGCGATAAGAATTGAGTACATGGCAATTCCTATGAGAGAGGAATTTTGAGAGAAATATCTAGCCCTCATGACTCGGTCGCAAGGATTAGGGTATATTTTGATATTAAGGCGTTCAAATAGTGATAATAAAACTCCACATTTCAAGAAACTAAAACTAAAGAATAAACTCCAACTTAACTTTCCCCGAAGGAAAATACGTTTAAATTAATCATGAGAACACCTGACATGGGACAAACAATGGCGGTATGTTATCTTTTCGGATAAAAAGAAGTTCATTTTAGATGAGTAACACAGTTATAATGTCTACTTCCAGGATCTTTGCTAGGAAGGACACCATTAGGATCGCATTCATTGTCGGACAGATTGTGTAATGGTCTCGAGGGCCAAGTGTTACTGTGAGATGATACTTCTTTTTATTCGAAAAGACAACACACCGCCATTATTATTACATGTCAAGTGCTCTCGAGTTTAATTTGAGGGTATTTTTCTTAAGTTTTAGTTTCTTTATAATGTGGAACATTTTGGTATCACTATTTGAACAATAGGCTCACCTTAATGTCAAAATTTACCCTAATCGTTGCGACCGAGTCATGCGGACTGGATGCTTCTCTCAAAATTACTCTCTCATGGGGATTGACAAATACTCAATTTTTATCGCCTCTCTTTTATTTTTATCTTACACACGAATTCGGATTCAACTTATCGGCTTTTATTAATTTTTTCTCGAAATTTAATCTTTTGACCGTCTTGACTCCTTGTAAGCCTTAAATTTTGATCCCTCTTCCGCAGATAATGATTTTCCCTTATTCATATTAAAGTTAATATCTTACGCAAACAACAACACAAAATTAGGGGTCCTACGTCTTTAATTGTGGAAGATAGACAAAAAAGAAATTGCATGTGCTATCCTGATGACAAATTTTAAATGGCCTTTTTGTGTGTTCTTTCTCGAAAAACAATTATAAAACAATATTAAAAAATCTAAACTCAACACTTTTTGTATTAATTAACTCAGAATTGAATAGACTATTAACAGTTAGAATTTTGAAATTTTAGCTCTTTTAGTTTGGATGGAAATCAGCCGAAACTATTCATGCGAAGGGGTGTGCTAATCTAATGACGAGCAGTGTATGTCATAGTAAGGCATTAATCAAAATTAGAGTTCTCTAGCGATATTTTGGCGAAAGTTATGGCTGAATGAAAATATCAAGGAGGAGTCATTTGTATGGGGGGTAGGGGAACCCTTGGTCCGATTTGGCCCATTTTCACGGACAGGTAGAAAGACAAACATACATGGCTCAATCGAATCAGGGGCCGACCCTGATCATTTATATATATACTTTGCCATACCTCCGGTGGCTCCTTTGAGGTGTTACATAATACGGCGTAGCAATATTGTATACCAGGGGTGTCAAACTCAAATCCTGGCGCACATAGGGAGGCAAAATAGTCAGAATAAATTAATTTCAGCAGAAAGGTGGCTAAAAGAAACAAAAAGTTGTTTGTGATATGGTTTTAAACAAACTCATGCATATACATATACGTAGGTCCAAAAATCAGGCACTTGGGCTCAAATTATTATGTTGGAATTTCAACGTTTGGTGTAGGGGGTGACCTCTGCAATTTAAGGGATTTGATACCGACAGATTGCTGAGGAAACTTCTTAGATACTGCATGCCGCGTAGCAGAAAACCTCCGGCATGCAATTATGTCGGATTTCTACCGACTAAACCTACACCTCTTTTTCACAGCTTGACCCCGCGGGACAACCTTTCAGCATTACTTCACAGGGCTAATCAGCCATCACCGGGTACCAGACTTCCGTCTGCGTTCCTCTCTGTGTAGCTCCATGTGAATGGCACTAACAGCCCTGCATACTGAGTCCCAGTTATCCGCCGATAGTAGCATTAGAGCCACTAGATTCTGGGCGCTTATGTTGTCTCCCAGTTCTGCTTCCATTTGGCTGCGGATATGTCCAAATCTGGAGCAATCAAACACAACGTGTTTGGCATCTTCCGCAACTCCCTTGCAACTCGGGCATTCTGGCGAATCGTCCAGCTTAAACCGTTGCAAATATACTGTCGGTACCCTCCGTGACCTGTTAAAAATTGGGTCATGTAAAAATTCACATCTCCGTGTTTTCGATTAACCCATATGGCTATGTCCGGAATAAGGGTATGTGTCCATCGGCCAGTAGATGCCTCATCCCATCGAACCTGCCATCTTCTCATAGATTCCACCCTTTGAACCACTGTACGAACCACAATTAATTGAAATGTCTAAACTTCTTCCGGGTTTGTGGGTGCATTCCCAAATTCAAACGGTACCAAAAACGAAAATACATACATTGTTCCACTGCTTTTCCACTGGGTAACCATTTTTTCTACCAATTCTTGCAGTCTGATTAGTACTCATATTTCGTCTCAAATGAACCGTATGATTTCCGATAAGC
This sequence comes from Microchrysa polita, assembly GCA_949715475.1. NCBI lineage: Eukaryota > Metazoa > Arthropoda > Insecta > Diptera > Stratiomyidae > Microchrysa > Microchrysa polita. The sequence goes on from OX454416.1 coordinate 98,219,309, forward strand.
TAGCAATAAACACAAATGCTTCACGAAACAGAATTATTGCCATCATAATCGTAACCGTCCGTTTCACCAAATATCTCGTTCCATTATCGTTTAACGGAGCATCCAGTGCTTCTTCTTTGCCATACACTCTCCTGTATGTTGCATCCTGGCAAATTTCACCTGGCTAAAATGTATTCGTAGTCGTCCGAGCGCACAACACAAAGAGAATATTTTGAGAAATGCACAGGAATTTAGCGCTAGGGATTTGGTGAAACTAAGCGCTTTGTTTATTGGGCGCGTTAAATCAGTGACTCCCAATTGTACAATTATGACGGCAAATAAAAGTAATGGACAAATTCGGAATAATGTTTTGGGGGGATGGAGAAAGACTCTCTCTCTATCTATATCTACGTATGGATGCAAACATAGAACGTACGAAAGCAATAATACTCGTCCTTCCCGATGTAATAAATGTTTTACGTGCACAAACGAGAAAAAAGCTGGGACAGTGAATGGTTTTCAAAAGGGAAGCAAATTCCTTGCATGAAATGGCAAAAGGACCGCATGGCACGGTCACCCTCACTTTCTATTAGACAGCAAGATTTTGACGAAATTTTCGACACACTAAGAACTGTTTGCGCTTCCATTTGCTCGTCTAGCTGGCATCGGGCGAAATTGAAGGATAACATGAGGGACGTTGTCATCTTACGCGACATTTCTAAGGGGATGAATATTTTGTATAAAGTGGATGTGCACATGCCATCGTATGGTTATGATTTACATCGCCTAGATATCATCCAACTGTTAAGTAATCTTTGCGCTGGTAAAAGCCAGCCGTACGATAATGTTTTGTCCCATATATGAAAAAGGAAGAAAATGAAAAAAAAACTTGAAAATATTGACATAGTCTGCAGGGTAAGAAATATTGTGGGGCTGAGATTCCAATTTGTTGTTTCAATGTCGATGGATTCCATCTCAAGTTGCATTATATTTTTCCAAACTTTTTAAAATATACAAATTTACTTAAAAAGCTTGAGAGCCATCACGCGCACCCCTTGAATGTATACATATCGTGTTAAGCATATTGGATACAACCATGCGACGAGAACAAGGATTCCACCCAGAAAACGGCAATCTACGTCAATAGCAACACATAAAGGACATAACGTCACTAGGATGTGCAACCCAAAGTCAGCGAATCAAGGGAATGTGCGCCACGTTACGTTCTACAACGACGGACGAGCACACCGAAAGCAACTAGGGTGAAAAGAACCCTAATAAGGGGTTGTTGGCTTTTTTAATTTTCACAAAGAGGGCTCCACGGAAGCGATTACGAAGATCAGAAAATTTAACGAGTAATTGCTTTGTTCTTTGCCGAACACGAACATCGTCGTACCGTACTATTTCTACGCTTGGTGCGCTTTTCTTTTGTACGTCGTTTTTTGATGCTTGCTGCTTTTATTTTTTCATCGTGCAATGCTCTTTTTCACTTTCACTCAATTATTGGTCCATATTTTTGCTTCATCAAGTGTTATTAATGGTTTTCCAGGGGTGTCGATGGATAAAAGGAAAGTTGTGGTAAAAAGCCTTTGGTGCTAGACTATGGAATTTGGGGGAGAATATTTGGAAGGTTTGAGAGGTGTGTCAATTTAGAGTGAGATACTTTTGTACTTTTGTTTATTTTTATGAATTTTGGGTGGATGGGTAGCAACGAGTAACAGAAGAGAATTGAGTTTTGTAGTTTTTAGTAAGTTACCGGGCGCCTTCCAATGGCAACTAGCCTTAATATGTTCACTGTCTGACCCTTTTATGTCGTCCGCCTACCGAAAATCTGTTGTTCTTCCTGTGTTTCATGAGTCACATGTGACTCACCACCACGCCGTCATAGATCTCTGCTGATCGGCACTGGACTGGAAATCAAATCGATTATTTGCCTTTAAAATAAATAACAGGCGCGACAATCCAGCATTGGACTAAGGCCGCAGGATGTGTTAGTGACATCCAATTTTCAAGATCTTATCTGCTTTTTGTTGAGGTAATGAGATCAGATCAGATCACGCTCAGCAGTGTTATTCATCCCCATAAATGGGTACTCGTTTAACATCTGAGTGAGATCATAGTCCGTCACAAGCTCGTGAGTTCGAAAAACACCATGATCCACGGTGAGATTCGAACTCATGACCCTGTGCACCGAAGGTGCGCGCACTAACCGCTAGACCAGCCAGACTACATTATTTGCCTTTAGCAGTAGAGATTTAGAAGTTGCCTTCAGGATGTTTGTAAAAAAAGGGGACCGACCTGGGTATGGGAAGTGATCACCATTGTTGCTAATGTTTGATTGCGGACTACAACTGCGGAATATCGCCAAGACGCTGCATCCAAACGCCTCCGGGAATTGCACAACAATTTTGAGGCCATATTACAAAAAAATCCGCTGAGATTATTAGCCACCCGCTTAGTTACTTACATTTGCACTGGGATGCCATTAAAAATGAGTACAAAGAAGGCGCAAAGGTAACCCTATGCTCAAACTCGGCTTGTCGATTGTCGAGCGGATACAGAGAAACAGCTCAGAATGCGTCTCGCATCCCCAACATACGAAAATCATCACAAGATCTGGCTCCAGTCTCGGTCGAGGCCCAGGAAGTCCTGCGTTGTGTGGTAAAAGGGCTCTCTTCTTGAAACACAGAGAAAGCGGCACGGAGGTATAAAAGTGGCATCGGAGCCATCGAAGTTCATATCGATCTCGATTTGCCTTAGCTCCTAGCTGAGCATGGTGCGTTGACGACTGTCGTGTGTAGACTGACTGTCAATTGCTCAAACTAACACTGAACTTCCGAAGAAGGGTAGCTTGCAATAGTGCAATAATTGCAGTCGTATTTTTGTGCTGCCCGTGGTTGCCAAATTAACGGTCTGGTTTGAGTATGCTAAGAAAGGCTGGACTTTGAGTTAGTTTTTCTTGCGTCGACCACATGCCCATTATGACCTTACGTATTGGAATTGAGTAATGCATCGAGTTCAAATCTCTAATGCACATACTCTCTTTTGATTTTAAGAAGGCTTTCGATAGTTTTAATCGAGATAACATCTCGGCGGCCTTACACAAGAGAAATGTTCCAAAGAAAGTAGTGGCAACTATTAGAGCGACTTATATTGGCGCTAAATGGCGGTTCGGAGAAGTTTGAATTTAATGGTGTAGTCAGGAAAGATGCATGCTCTCGTCGATCCTATTTTTTGTGATTGTTGATGTGCTCCGTGCGCCGTGCTTCGGTTTTCCCTGAGGAACACCAATGTCATTCAATAAACCCTGAAGACTCCCTTACGACATCTGGTTAATGCTGACTTCTGCCTGCCCTCGCACAACTGTAAAAATGACTAAAACTAAATGACATAGTTTTCGGAGTGCCTACTGATGTCAAATGAGAGGTATTTACAACCTATGAATAAGTCTGAAGTCCTCTTCGAAAATCAGCGGGTGGAGGAGAGAACGTGGAATGTAGTCCATTTTCCTAGATTTACCATCGTTACCCCGTGCGAGCCACCCCCAGAGCTATCGAGATTAAGGAGGTTCGCAAGACGAATTTTTAACAGAGCTACAAGGTCAGGGGAGTTGACACGTATCGCAGCAGCTAGACTCCATGGCTAAAAAGGACACTGAGCACCTAAGCACCATAAAGCACCCCGACAGGTGCCATACGACTGATGCCTTTACGACAAGCGAGTTACTCCTTAGCACCCACTTTCCGGGATGCCACATACTGAGGAATGAAAGGCCTTCAAATGAAAACAGTCTGTACATAGCTAATTCTTCAGACTCGAGAACAGCAAGACTAATTTTTACTCAAGATAAAGCAAAATTGGCTTTTGGTTCGTTTAAGCCTTTTAAATACGCGAGCACCAACGACGGGATTTTCCAGTTCTCCTTAAAAAGGGTCTGAAGCTTCTAACTCCATACCTCCTTAGCATATTCAGAAGCAGCTTTGCGCTGGGCTACATGCCGCGCTCATGGAGACTTGTGAGAGTGGTATTCATTCCTAAAATGGGAAACCGGCCCAAGGAGGATCCCAAATCTTACAGACCAATCAACCTTACTTCATTAAAGCTCAAATATATGGAAAAAATCATTGATGAGGAAAAACCACGCTGATTAGTAACCCGCTACACAAAAGGCAGTTTGCTTATCAACCAGGTAAATCAAAACAATCCGCGCTCCACAGGCTTGCAGGAGAAATCGAAAGGACTTTTGAGGTAAAAAATACCGCCCTTGCTGCTTTCTTGGATATTAAAGGGGCATTCGATAATAATACTGCCTCCGATGCAACTGAAAGACCACTGAGAAATAAGATAGTATAGGAAATACGACTAGGGTTCTATACAAAATCCAAAAATACAAAATCCAAAAAAACAAAATCAAAAAAAAAATAAAAATCCACAAAGTCAAAATCCACAAAGACAAAATTCACAAAGACAAAATCCATAAAGTCATAATTCACAAAGTCAAAATCCAAAAAGACGAAATCCATAAATTCAAATTTACATCAGTTTGCTTATCACAATTGAATATTGAGAATATTTATGTACGTTATTACGTTAACTAGACAATTACCAAATCCCGGAGCATATGCGCTTTACCTGAAGACACGGAAAAGGATTCATCCGTGGCATATACGATTTAGCCGATGACTCGGAGAGGATTGCACCGGACCATAAGCGCTTCAGGTAAAGACAGAGACACCTAAGGCGCATATGCTCCGGGTGCATCCTTCTCCGTGTCTTCAGGTAAAGCGCATATGCTCCGGGGTTTGGTAATTGTCTAGTGCCCACGCAATAAGCATTATGGCTCTCTTCATACAAGAATTTATGGATTTTGTCTTGATGGATTTTGACTTTTGGATTTTGACTTGTGGATTTTGACTTTGTGGATTTTGTATAGAACCCTTTGGATATGCCAAAAATTTGTAGGGAAAACCTGGGGGATGAAACCTTCCATTATACTCTGGATCTGCAGAGCAATAGTCAGACCTACTCTAGACTACGGTGCTGTGGTCTGGTGGAGGAGGGTCCTGACTTTGGAGGGTAAGTCTGTGTTAGGCAAGGTACAGAGACTAGCATGTCTTCATTACCACCGGTGCACTCCGATCTTGTCCTAGCAGCGCTCTAGAGGTGTTATTTCACCTACACCCAGTTGACATACACCTCGAAATCGAGGCAAAACTAGCACTGGTGCCAGTGCTACTCAACGCGAGCGATGCCAATCTGGAACTTATTAAGGGACAGATAAAATCTCTAAACAAAATCACTGTCGCGAGCACGCCCTCCAACCATCTTCCAACGGAGATCTCATGCGGCCGAGAGGAGTGGCATTCTAATTTCGCTAGGCTGCACCCCCACAGACCATATAAAATGGTTTACTGACGGTTCTTAAACAACCGAACGTTCAGGAGTAGATGTCGCTGGCCCGGCACACAGAATATCTATAACTATTGAGAACCAAACTACTGTTTTTTCAGGCAGAAGTGCACGTAATAGCAAACTGCGTCGATCTCAGTTTACATGCTATGTAAATCTTCTCAGACAGCTAAGCGTCTATTAAGTCACTCACTAAGTATACCGTCACGTCAAGGCTTGTTCAATATTCAATGTTGCCTGAATGCAGTGAACAAACTAGGCGTAAATAACAGATTAACATTCTTCAGGGTCCCAGGTCATATAGGCATCACAGGGAACGAACAGGCGAATGAGTTGGCACGCACAGCCACAGCAACCCACTTCTGCGGACCAGAACCCTTTAGTAGCATCTCTACATGTGTAGTACAAGGACTAATCAAAGACCAGGAACAACTTAAGGCATCTGAGCACTGGGACAAACTATACCCGGTCTCAAGCAATCCAAACTAATCATAGCAGTATTACTCCCAGAAAAGAGTGGCTGAGCTGCTTCAGCGAAACGGGTAAAGTACGTATCAAATGTGGGATTTTTACACGCCACTCCTGCTTGAGATCCCATCTGCGCACAATGAGGCTCTTATAAGACGCGAGCTGTCGATACTGTGAAGAAGATTACTAGACCTCAATCCACGTCCTATGCGAGTGAGATACTCTGGCCCAACGTCGCTGTATACAATTTGGAGTGGCCTATCCAGACACGGACGACATGACTTCGACTTCAATCAGCAACCTCAACCTTTCTTAGCACTAACAACCTTGATCGACAGGGATAGTCCTGCCCACATGTGACCAGGGCGATAGTACAATAGGCCCATCGGCTTCAGTGCTACGCCCCCCACAATTTAAGCTAATCTAATCAGACCGGGAAAGCGGCAGTCTTTTAAAACTTGCGGTAGAAGAGGTAAAAAGCTAGATCATGATGCGATCTCTAGCAGTACGGAAAAGAAAAGTTAAAGTTGATTCATGTCTATTAAACGGAAAGGACTTTTTTCAAAAGCGGTTCCCATCCAAAAGAGTCTAATTTGGACGTCGGTCGCGATATGACTCAACTCTACACTACATTATATACACAATTAGACAGTTAAGCACACTGACGACGGAATCACCCCCAACACGTTCACTGTCTAACCCTTTTTTGTCGACATTAACACCCCCCCCCCCCCCGTCTGTCTTCCGACTTTTTTTCCTTTGCTTGGGACTCAAGCATGTGACTCATAGACGGGAACGGGGAGGAAGGCTTTGTGCACATGTGACTGACAGATAGTGAACGCGTTAAATAGTCTCTCGGATAGTGTTATCCCAAACGAGACCGAGGCTAATTTCGGGCGCGGCCGAAATTTGGATACACTTCGCTCCCCTCGGGCCAAAAGTCTTTTCGGACGTACTTACGACTTGTATTTAATCTCCCTCCTCTCATACTTTTCCTTCTGTCTTCACAAAAGTTCCGTTGCGTCGGCAAAACAATATTTGTGTCGGGTTTGGTTGAAATAAGTGGGCAAATAAAAATATTTACTCAGAAAATTTTATTGGAGGATGCGGGAGCATGGCCCCATAGTACGATTTCATGTATTTTAACCTTTTCAGTTGCTTTGATAAAGACACATTAATTCAAGGTTTTGTGAAATTGGTGTACAAAATCTTTCTTAGAAGAACCAAAATGGGGGGGTTGGGTTTGTATGGCAGCCCCATGACCCCATGGTCTGACTTGATCCATTCATACATATGTTTTGTGTCATTAATAGAAATACATTTTTGTGAAATTTGGTTGAAATTGGTGCACAAATAAAAAAGTTTTTCTTAGAAGAACCTAATTTGGGGAGTTGGCAGCCCTTTGACCCTGCCTGCAGCAAAAAGAAGCATTTGTGCAAAATTTCAGCTTCATAGCTATTCAATTGGCCGAGTAAAACCCGTCGCAACAGACAGACAGACATCGCCCAATCGACTCCCCAAGTCATGCTGATCATATATGTATACTTTTTAAATGGTCGGAGATGCTTCCTTCATTGCGTTACAAACTTCATGACAAAGTTAATATACCCTTTCATTCTATGATCGAAGGGTATAAAAATATTAGCCCGGAGTTGTACGCAGAAGATAAGCTATCTACGCATCTTATGTATACATCTTCTACGTACAGGCTACCAAAATGCCAAAAGCGGGATTCACACACATTTTAAGATGTGAACCGTCCTTTGTAAAAATATTGTAATTTTGAAATTAAAGTTTCAACTCTTCACAGAAGTATCCTTGAACAATAAAGAATCATGCTACTGCTCCAAGCGTCGCCGTGCGACTCATGCATTTTTCTTCATTAAAAACTCTTGCAACGCACCCCAATCATTGTGTATCATTTTCAATTTGCATTCTAATTTTAAAATGTAAACATCGTCCGCGTCGTACGACAGATAAATCAATCAAGTATCGTTCTAACCCGACACAGATACTCTACGAAGACAAACACAATTATCCAGCGCGAATGCTTGCAATTAATCATTTCCTAATTCAATTAGCCAGCGAACCTGAATATAATGATGTTGTCCAGCCATAGATCCAGGTCCACAACTCGGAAAAGCTCATGGAAAATGTCGAAAGGATAGTAGGTATGCATGACTCGTTCTCGTGCTGACCTCGACCACTTTAAAAGTTTTACAGGAACTCCCGATAGGCATACGAAACCCGTACCCGAAAAGTTTGAAAACGCATTTATATCCATCATCGGGGGTTTTTTTTCTCTCCTCCGAGTCCTCTTCAGGACTCATCAATTTTTCATGTTGTCTCATATTTCGCTAAGTGAGGGAAAAAACTAAAAAATTTCATAAATAATGGGGCACAGATACGTTGGCTTGGCCTATTCCTGCGCGGTGGTATGGCATGGGTATCGGGAGTATTTCTTGGCCGTGAACTTTTCTTGTTGTTTATTATTTATATACAAATTGAAGGGTGCTTCTTTTCGGAATTCTTTTTGCTCCTTATTCCGTCATACATTCCTCTATATAGGCATCTTTTCTATTCTGTTGTTCTTCTCATAGCTAAATTCCTCACCACTTGCCAGCGTTTTATTTTCTTATTTTGTGTTATTTTTCCTTTCTTCTTTTTTTGCCACGAGATGTATACGCTGTGACTTGGTTAAGTGCTCCATATTCGTGGTTGTCGAGCGCAACGGAGGCCAACATTTCACATTTCCCTATTTTCACGAGAGGAAAAAAATATCCATCGCGGGAACTAAAATGCCTAAACTTTAGAGAGATTTTCACAGGCGAAAGTTTTCCATCGCTACAAGTATAGCTGACACATCGGGAGAAGAAGACAGAAAAGTCGGTTTCGGTTGCTTTCCGAATAGTGGGTATAGCACGCTGGCAATTTAATCGCGTCCCGAAAAGATGTATTGCCTGAATGAGAAAATAATTCAAAAGTTACTGGAAAATACGCGCGGCTGGCTATATAGCCGGGGATGAAACTCTCTCCCAACACAATAGGCGCCAGGATCAAGGAGACTGTTATACCATGATTCGCTCAACTTTTTTTTCTTTTGCGTGTTGTGTGTGACTGCTAGGATGACGGTAGTCAGTCAGTCTTGCTCGGCGTGTAACACTTTATATCGTAACATTTTGGACCTTTTTGTGCGTTCGAGCCGGAAAATGTTGGTTTTGTTGTCGTCTGTTTTGTAATAGATAAGCTCCAAAAGGAATCGTGATTGCGAAATGGAATGACTTTTATGGGAAAAAAATGTATAATAAAGAAATCGCTCCACTCGTTTTGGGTCAAAAGTATATGAGTATGTATACTGAGAAATGTTCGTGGGTGAATTGAATTAGGAGGTATAGATAAACTATTGAGTTATTTTGTAAAACTTTTTATGTCAGTTTAAAGTTGCAAAACGAAGTTAGCAGCTTCGATAAAACGTCAAAAATGAGTAAATTCGTTCTAAAAATGTTTTTTCTCCATTCCCTCCGTTGGCAAAGTTCTCTACCAGTAGAGCACTGCCCTAGTTTATGTAAGCCCGGCCGCAACAACACTGTTCGGGGTTTCGCAAACCGCGCGGTATAAAAGATGAACGTAGCAGACAACATACGCCAGGCAGAGAGGCGATAGGGAATTCAACAAACATTATTTGTTTTAGCCTCATTATCTTCCAGGTCGCGCCTACGTTTCGGTCTATCTGCTGCTATCACTTTAGGTGCTTTGGGAGAGGTTTGAACTTCGTAGACTCCATGAATTCCATTAGGTCGACGATAGGTTTGCCTAATTTATTGAATATGTTGACTTGGACCGCTGCCTTCTCGTTATCCGTATTGTCTTTTGATAAGACAGTCAGGGGTCGTTGCAAAAAAGACCTTTGAAGTTTTGAGCTCCTTTGGGATGTGTTTGCTCCTGTTGGAGTGCCCACTACCTCATCGACACCTACATCCGAGCTTCTTTAGAATGGGTCTTCGCTTTCATATTGTTTTTTTTTTCGTTGTAACTCATTTGATTCCCACGAGTAGCTAGGAAAAGGACGGTCCACCACACCAGAGCCCGGCATGCTTTGGTAAGGCATGGTACAAGGTGACCCCCAGTGCTATCTAACTGGGGGTCACCTTGTCTCTGGACGCTACGTTAGTGATGTCCATTTGCGTCCATGGACATCTTCCCCGATAGACACGGGTCGCTTATTACCCCAGGAGTTTAGGACGATTTTTTGAGTAGATCCAATGTATACGACGCAGAGCAGAGTTTACTATCAAGTGCGTCTAAGTTCTTCCTTGTATGGAGACACCCAAGTCACCGAGCCATTAGGCGTGGATACTAGGATATCCCCGTATGAGGAAAAACGATAAAACTGGAAATCGACTATTTCCACACTTCACATACTAAAGTCCAAGCCAAGCATCCTCTTAGCGTATACTGTTTCACGTGGATTAGAGAATTTTTTATTACCTTGGTACCGATTTGATCATTTACACGTAAACGGAAGCGGAAGTGATGGGAAAGGGAGTCTTATAGAGGCAATACAACATTGCACCTTTCATATAAAGGGAGTCCGTTCGCGATTACATGGTCCAATATGTTCGATGTCATGAGAGTTTTCGCCTCTGTGCGTCTAAGGTTTTCCTCATACGGGGATATTCAGGTCGCCTCACCGTTAGGCACGGAAACTAGAATATCTCCGTATGAGGAAAACCTATGAAACTGGAAGTCGACACATGTACGACAGTTGTACACGAGTACATCTGGCAGTATTACCTCGAGTTTACCCTTAAGGGTCAATCAGAGGGATCACGTTACGTTACGTCCCGTTCTGAATAAATGCACAGAATACTTCCCGTTACGTTGCGTACCAAACACCTGTCAAAGTTGGTCCAATGAAGTTTATTTGTAACTGCCCAGATGGCACGACACGGAAGCAAGATTGCACTAAAGCTCTCCGGTCAGCGCCCGGTCTAGCACTAACGCCGCCCCGGGCGACTGGACAAATAGCCGCCCCTTAGGTAAAGTACCAGGCAGATTGATAGTAGATAGCACAAATGTTATGTCGTTGTTGTTGTAGAAGCTATGTAAGAGACATTTTATTCTTGAATCGAGTGATCTTGGCGGCCCTTGGTCGTTATAACTCATCGGTTCCACGATGGCTGCCGTAGGATCACATATCAACCCAAAAATGCATAGTCACAGTGGGATTCGAACCAACGCTATAGTGATTCATTCAAATAGAATGTCTACCCACTGAGGAAGCTAAGATAGAAGTCCATAGAAGTCAGTTCCACAATTGATACTCTTAAGCGCAATTCACCTCAGTTCAGCAAAGCCTTCTAGACAGTTTGTTTGAAATTCCAAAATTAAAGCTAAGTATTGAATTTGCCCAGCCACATATTATTCACCACCGGAAAAAAATATACAGATGTCATACGGAAACCTGGCGGATTTTAGAATGACGTATATATGTGATTTGGGGATTTATCGAAACAGACCACTACTTTTTGGGTCCATTTTCGTCCCCTTACAGTGATTTCCAGAAGTCATCACTGTGTGCCGTGTGATGTGTAGCATGTCTTTGAAGCTAAGTTCACTCATGGCTTCCACACTTATTGTGGATGCCTAGGATCCTCAGCCTCCTACTACCTAGTGCTGATCACTCACACACAATGTGTGTGCTGCCGTCTTTAGCCAGACATAGTCTGCATACATCATTCTCCACGATTTTCATCTTAGTTAGATGCACTTTAAAATTGCCATGCCCTGTCACTAAGGCAGTTGTCCAACTTAGGCTACTCCGTGTATAACTGAGTCCCTGTTTAGCTTTCCTTCCTAGTGGGCTGGTAATTGCGTTTCGAGCTGTGGCGTAACGTTTCAAAAATATCTTGTGTTCGAAAAGGAAATGGGGGCCCCATGCATAATATAATACTATTAGCCAACATTTTTGAAACGACCATATTTTTTGTCCGTTATGGCTATTATTTTTATTGCAGCGATTCGCATCCTCCTCTTTGATAGGAGCAGTGGCGTAGCTTTTCGAAAAGTGAGGGGATCTGTGTTTAGATTTTTTCTTAACAAGTAAAATGCAATTTAAAGAAGTATAGGGTTTCGTGAATAACCTGAATTCTTACACTGACTAGTTTTTGTACAAATATTGGAGAGAATTTTTTGAAAACTTAAGACCAAACACATTGTGAAAACGAAAATTTTGTACAAAAGTACAGAGTCTGAAGTGAATTTTGTGCGGCCTGAGTCTTAGTTTAATTAATCGATCGTACTTAACTTTTGTACAAAATTTTATGGAAAAATCTAAAGCTGAATTTTTGTACAAAATGCTAGTGCATTCAAGTTTGTGTGGGGTTCCTGAAGTCAAATTTCATTGCCTTAAAATTCAATTTTAAATATCGCTATTACACCCCTCATTAACGATGGTAAATTTTCATCATCATGTAAATTACGTATAGTAGAAATTTTGAACACTCGCATTGCTTTCGCATCATTAGAGAGTTACCAACCATTTCCCCATCTACATTTTTTTGTTTTTCTTAACTCAGTGCGGAAATAAAATGAATACCCTTTGTATCACGATACAAGATGGGGCCGGATTCTGTTGATCCTCCCCTTATCTAGGCCACTATATAGGAGAGTAAGGTAACACTTTTTAAGAGAAGTGAGTCCTAACCTCCAGCAGCTGTATGTATTTTCAAAGTTTTGGTTCTCGGCTCATTTACCAATCGGCACGCGCGCGCCGCCAGTGTGATTTTTGTTTAACTTATTTAATGATTGGAAGTTTTGCTAATTCCTTATTGTGAACCGCGTTTTAAAATTTTAAGGGGTCGAACAATTTCAACAAAACATAAGTTCCGCTTAAAATATTCCGAATGTAATCAGGGCGGACAATTTAACAGTCAATAGCAGCTTTAGGAGGTGCGAAGCTGGGAAATTAACCTGGACCTCGCACTTTCCGGACATCCCACCGCACCCAGCACTAAAATGGCCCTTGAAACTCTCGCTTAAAGCAGCTTTTTAGCAAAGAAGAACACTTCTAACTTGTTCAACAGCTTCTATAATTCAATGACCCAACAAATTTGCTACTCTGCGTAACTACGCTTGGGGCCCCGGATGGTTGGGGGCCCGTGTGCCACCGAACACATGAAACACCGCACGTTACGCCACTGGTTTTGAGCCTACAAGTGAATAGCCTTCGCCATCGTTACCGATGTATGGATTAAGGTAAGAGATTGAAAATACTTGATCGCTCTAATCGTTGCTTTTTTAATGGAAGGAAGATCTTCGCCATAAAGTTCCGATTCCTATAAAAAAATGATTATAATTACATTCACAAAATAATATTGATTTAGGAATTTAGCAATAAATAGCTAATAACACTGGTCTACATATATCATATTTGAACAAAACCATCGCTCCTGACATAGTGTAGTTACTACGTGATAAACCTAGTACATCAGATTGCAAAATGTGGTGGAGACAAATTTTTTTTTGTTTCTTATGTTTTTTGGGGTGCTGAGCATGAATCCGGAGCTTCCCACCAAAATTTCGTTGCGGAACAGGGTCCAAATCGTGAAAAACCCTGTGCTGTTTTTCCGTTATTCGCCCCCTAATTCTGCAACTATTTATTTCTGCGAAAAACTCTCCATGAACAGGGCCGGATTTACCCTCTGTAGCGCCCCTGGGCAGTAGTCGAATAGCCGCCCTCAGTCACTAGTTTAAGCTGAAAGTAAATCAGTCGCATTCAAGTGAGGTGAACTTTTTGTTGTTTTCCGGAAGTAGCAGAACTTCAGTGAAAATTGCAGTTAATTTACTTCTTAGAAAGGTGTTTGGACTGAACTTCAAATCAAAGTTAATATAGGTACTCTATTGAAGGTGAAATTAGATGCTCATGGAGAAACGGATACTCCTTAGACCTCAAAAGAATATTTGAAAAAAGATATGATGAACTTACGCATTGGATGCATAAGCAACCCCTTAGACTGTCACATGATGGGAAATAATTCGATTCCTTAGAGTTCGCAATATAAAACTAAAAACATACACTCCGTGCCAAATACGGGCACTTTTTTATTCGATATTTATTATTTAATTATCGCGAAAGGTCTTGAGTCTTGACGCCCCGTTCTGCAGCTCTACGAAATGGTCGTTTTCAATACTTAATGAACCCAGTCCGAAAATGCAGTGTCCGGCAGGAAGAGGTGGAGTATGCTATACCAGGAGAAAGAAAGTGGATCCGGAGAAAAGATCCGTTCATTGGTGGTCAAGACATTTCGTTATAATAGCGTAGAAGTAAAAAAAGTAAAAGTGTCCGGTTTTCTTGGTTCCGAGTGTATGTTACTATTCCCACGCGCGATTCCCAAAACTATAGTGGTGAACTGACCAGCTGTGAAGCCTACGGCGGCAGATTTAGCGCTTCGCCCGCAGATAAAAAAAATAGTTCAGTGATCAGACTTTCCAATTTTAGAAGTGTTCGCTTAATTCGTTAGCCAGCCATATTGAAACAATTTGGGAGTCTAAGATCAATCGATTAATCGTTGGATTGTGAAAATAATGGGCCATGTCGGTAGGGTCGAAGTCGAAACGCCTACTGACGTCCGCCACTGATCAAAGGAACGACTTTTGCAGAGCTTCCTTTATTTTTTTCTATTTTCTAATTTATTTAAACTGCCTCCTGAAATATCGAAATTTGTATTTTTCACAGAACAATAATTCAATGGAAGATGAAAGTTTCAGAAATATGCCGCCCTTCAAAATTTGCCGCCCCGGCCAGTTGCCCAGGTTGCCCATAAGGGAAATCCGGCCCTGTCCATGAATATTTTAGAGAGCACATAATTGCGCGTCTAAAGAGACATAAATATTAAAAGTCTGTTGAGCGGTATTACTACAGTGGATAATTTAAATTTGCCATTTTTAACATAGTTCCATTTTATGAAAAAATTTTTGAGATTGAACGGTTTTTCATTTTTGGTCGTAAAAGTTGCATTTATCTTGTACATTGTGCATTTTGGAGTGCAGAACCTGAATCTGTAAGTTCCCACCAAAATTTCGTTGCAAAACAGGGTCAAAGTTGCAAAAAATGCAAAAAAAATGACTATCAATTGTAGCAATACCGCTTAACACATTTTAATGATTAATGGCGCGTTGGACCCGCAGTTATGTTTTCTCTAATATTTTCATGGACAGGTTTTCGGAGAAATGTACACTTTCGGAGTTATAAACAAAAAAACGGAAAAATTCCGAACATTTTGGGTTTTTTCGCGGTTTCGATCCTGTTCCGCAACGAAATTTTGGTGGGAAGCTCCGGGTTCGAGCTCAGCACCCCAAAAAACATAAGAAACAAAAAAAAATTTCTCCACCACACTTTGCAATCTGAAATCACCTCGGAACTACACTAACAGCCCGGAAGTAAAATTTGTTTATTTGCTAGTTGACCTCTCGTAACATATAATTTTGAATGAGTTCGAAGAGTGCAGTTGAGAAGAGTACTTTATCTATGTATTTTGGACTCTCTTGCTACAATGCTTTGCATTAGCGAGAATATAACGGCAATTGTTTGTTGTGGCTATTATTTTGCATTAGTTAGAAAGAGAAGCTATATTGGCTTTTTCTACCTATAGTTCCTGGCTATGTTTTTAGATTCAAAGCCATCTAAAAACATAGCCAGGAACTAGAAAAAGCCAATATAGCTTTGGAACCTACTGTGACCCCTGAAGAATACTACATAAATGAAAAATAAAATTGACACGTCAGGATTCTTTGTGACAGCTTAACCAAAATTTGAATTAAATGTTTCAAAAATAACTACGAGTATACTAAGATAAATTATTATTTTATACTTTACGTAAGATGATTTTCTTGGGTGTTTGGTTTCTTGTAGGCTGCTACCAAGCCGCCTGTTTATACCCTATACCGAAGCGGTAGGGTGCAGCAGATAATATTCACATTTTTATAGCTTTTAAAAGCGAATTAGGAGCTTTTGCCATATTTCGATTATACATACATACATAGTTGGACTTGCAATTAATATCTACGGAAGCCCCAATGATTTGAATGCACATGTAGTGCATAGGTTCACTCTACGCACAGTATTTTTGCTAACCGGTACCGATACTGTCTTGCATTGGATTATGGATACCGTTATCTCCTTTATTATCGTTTTTTTTTTTATTAAGGTAATATACCGCCGGAGTCTCTCGCCTTGTCCGTCACTTTCAGTTCCTAAGTGTTCGGAAGAAGTTGCGGAGCGGAGCGAGTAGGGGGCAAAGCCCCCTAGTATTTTCAATTTGCATTACAATTTCAATAAAGTTGTTGAACCAACTTGACTTGTTAGCTTATAAAATGCACTACAAATATCTGCAAAATGCATATATTTGAAGTGCATTTTATAAATAAAATAATTTTCTGCTTC
The DNA here is from genome assembly GCA_949715475.1 of Microchrysa polita. Classification (NCBI taxonomy): domain Eukaryota; kingdom Metazoa; phylum Arthropoda; class Insecta; order Diptera; family Stratiomyidae; genus Microchrysa; species Microchrysa polita. Next base: position 98,235,609 of record OX454416.1, read on the forward strand.
GCATGGAAATCCTTTTCTATGTCAAGTGTAAAATGTAAAAGACTGTCATCAGCTCAAAACGATCTTGATGCGAAGCAAATTTTAGTCGCACTTCTTTCTCGCTCGAGAGTGCAACGCACACTTATGTATGTATTTGTAGTTTCTAAAATGTTATGCACGCTCAATTACCAGGTAGTCAACAAGTCATCCTTTGCTAGTTAACAGTTTTGCTTCCAAACAGAAGCATTCTTTTGCGCGGATCGTGTTGCGCGACAACACGTTTATGGCCCTTTTCCTATCATAAAAGTTTATGTCATTTGGCATGTGGAATATTGGTCACGGTTCGTGGACTCGTGGGTGAAATGTGAAAGTACCTATAGGTAGTCGAAAGGAATAAAATTTACAATATGCGTAAAATAGAAATAATAGTGGAGTCAAACTGTGTTCACAAAATTTACTTACATTTATAAAATCATTTTGAAACCGAGAGACACTGGCAGGCCAACATTTTTTATATGTATTGATCGTTCCTGGAAGATACTATCAATGGCTACTATACATGTGGTATTAAGAAGGAGAAAATTTGAATTAGATAAGACTACCTGTTGGTCACGTGATCGAAAGATTTTGCAAATATCTGGCACACGAGTCGAAATTTTCTGCGCAATGGGTGTCTTTTACCTATATACAGGGTTATTGGTTAAGTCGACCTATTCCCTGCGACACGTTATAATAGGGTCAAAATGCAACAAAATGAGGCCATAAATGTTAGGCCGATTTTCAATGGTCACTGAGATATATGAATTTTTAGTTTTTTTTTTAAATAACCTAGAATTTTGCCATTTAAAGTAAGAATTTAAAAAAACTCCTAAGGTAATGGGCTTAAACTTATTTTTGGATTTTAGTCAACACTATAGCAGACATTTCTTACTCATTTCAAATTTCAAAAACGCATCACAATTCGAAATTTTTAATTTTGAATAAAAAAAAAATTTCTTAAATTTTTTTAAAGATATTTTTTAATGTAGTATTACTAAAAAAAATTATATGACATGGAGTCTGCAGACCACTGGAAAAACATACGCGTATTGTCAGCTTTTCAAAAAGGTGTCAATGTCAATACAAATATTTGAAATAATTGAAACAGATAGCTGCAACTTGTTCGGGGACCATCATTTCCTTTGATAAAAATGAAATAATTGTCATTAAATTCAAAATGCATCGTATAATGTACCGCTTTATTTCATTTTTTATCAAAGGAAATGATGGTCCCCGAACAAGTTGCAGCTAGCTGTTTCAATTATTTCAAATATTTGTATTGACATTGACACCTTTTTGGAAAGTTTACAACACGCTTATGTTTTTCCAGTGGTCTGCAGACTCCATGTCATATAAATTTTTTTAGTAATACTACATTAAAAAATATCTTTAAAAAAATTTAAGAAATTTTTTTTTTATTTAAAATTAAAAATTTTGAATTGTGATGGGTTTTTGAAATTTGAAATGATTAAGAAATGTCTGCTATAGTGTTGACTAAAATCCAAAAATAAGTTTAAGCCCATTACCTTAGTAGTTTTTTTAAATTCTTACTTTAAATGGCAAAATTCTAGGTTATTTCAAAAAAACCTAAAAATTCATATATCTCAGTGACCATTAAAAATCGGCCTAACATTTATGGCCTCATTTTGTTGCATTTTGACCCTATTATAACGTGTTGCAGGGAATAGGTCGACTTAACCAATAACCCTGTATAAGCGTGTAGAAATGGAATGTGAATCAAATTTCTGTCAAATTTATCTAGCTAATGTTATCGGTATAAGTTTTACACAAATCTGTTTAAGAATTAATAAATAAAGAAAAATACATTTTTGACTGACAAAGAATCGTTATGCTTGAAATAAATTACGCGCATCAGCAGCAGCATCGGCATCGCGAAACGTCAAGCGCAATGCATTTTACATTGCTGACAATAATTTTGAGCAAAAGACGCCCATTCAGCATATTTGCCAGCTATGAAATTCTGCCGGTGCTGCTTCTGATGCGTGTAGCCTATTTCCAGCATTAGATTAAAGCACTTGGTGGATTGGTGTATTCTTTTCAAATGAAGTGCTTAAATGATTTCCAGCAATGAGGAATTCATGTTGAGTCAAATCCTCTTATATTTTTCAGAAATTATTATGAACTTTTCTTGCTAGGATACATTTTGTTTTTTCAAAAATTTCTACGTGGGCTTTATACATGTTGTCGTAGTTCCTGACGGAGTACATCAACCCTGTAATTTCTTGTGTGACGCTAATTTTTATTCACCATCTACATCAAACTCGGTCGGAACAGAATAAAAAAGGGTTTGAAAAAAAAACAATGATTTTTAGCATTTTGCACGGTCCTACTTTACCGTTTCTGTAAAATGCCGGTGTTTAGTCGCTGCCTGTAAAGACATATAACGCAGGCAAAGCCTTACATAAATTTATCCCAAGTACCCCTGACAGTTCGTTTCATATGCTTTTCATCAAATTTTTCCTTATGCCTGCACCCATATCTCTAAATCTGAGAATTTATCTGTGCTGTTGTTTTAGTAGCGGTGGAGAAGGGCGTGGGCCGCTGTGCATGCCTGTGGATGTGTTCTAAGTTTCGTCGTCGTTCTCGCCTATTGTCTCAAGCGACAGGAACGTAGCAGCTGCAATAGGGTTGTCCCATAACGCCCTCGGAGTAAGGTTAGTGGGTACAGTGGGGCATCGGAACAGGTAGTCCACATCGTGAGACGCACCATGGCAGCTCGGACAAATGTTTTGAATGTCCGGGTCTATTCGAGATAGGTAGGAATTGAGACGCGAAAAAAACCCGACCTAAGCTCGGCTAGTGTCGCTCTTGTGCCTCACGGGGGCCTAGTCTCCTCAGCCGATATATGTGGAGGGGGCGCAGAGAGAACTCTATTCGTAACTAATCTCCCTATTGACCGATTCACAACGGTTGTGTGAAAATCTGCGATGGCCGCATGGAACACTCTGTCATCAAATTTATCAGGAGGTACCCGTTTGTATCTCTGGACGTCTTTCTGGAGATCTCTGATTCCACTCCTGACATATCGTGGAGGGGGAGTATTGTCCATGAGATGATGGTTTGGGTGATCCTCTCGATAGCAACCGCCAAGATATTGTAAAGACAGGAGGAGATTTTGATCACGCACTGGCAACATGCTGGTTTCTTGATGTAGTTGATCCTGGGACGATATAAGGTGACAACCTGTAGCGATATATAGAGCAGCGTTCTGGCATGTCTGGATCTTATTCCAGTTTGTGTTACAAACGGTTTATGACCACACCGGTGCTGCGTAGCTGGGAATTGCTCTACCTATTGCTTTGTAGGTGACCAACAAAGTTTCCTTGTCCTTACCCGACGAGCTCCCGACCAGTGCCTTTAGAATGTTGTTTCTACTGTGCATTTTGTCGACTACGTCTTTGACGTGGTTTTTCGACTTCTTCATGGTGTCTAGATAGAAATCAAGGATTTTGGGGTTGGTAACAGTAGGAACAACGTCGTCATTATGCTTACCAGTACGGATCCTAAGCTCCTTCGAAAATTCCTGCGTCCAGGTGGTGAGAAGTGTTGCAGTGCATTTAGACGGCGGCGATGTAACTAGGTTGCGGATACTGAAAAACTCCACCAGTTTCTCAATATAGTCATTCAGTCGAGCCACATACCATTTAAATCATTCCCCGTGGTGAGTACGGCGCAATCGTCAGCATAGGAAATAAGTTCGATACCTTCCGGGGGTGTTGGAAGGCTCGGTAGATGTTAAACAAAATAGGAGAGAGTACGCTACCCTGTAGAACTCCCTGCTTAATTCTCCTATGGTTTGAACAGCTGCCACGAAACTCTTTAAAGGATTGCCTCACAGTTAGATAATTGGGAATCCACTAACCTCTTGTGCAGGAATAGGCATATTTAGAAGATCGACCAACAGTGAAGAGTGAATGACCGTGTCGAAGGCTTTCGGCCACTAGGACGGTTCTGTCACAGGGCTGTTTCTGGTTGAGGTCATTATGGATGTGATGCGTAATCAGATCCAGAGCTGTTGTGGTACTATGCATATTCCGGATACCATGCTGGTGAGAAGCTAGATCAGCATGTGATAAAAGGGTGGAGTGGATGAGTGCCTCGAGCGTCTTTGCAGCGGGTGATAAAATTGTGATCGGACGGTGGGTTTTCTAACCTAATCTGATGACTACACCCCTTGCCCTTGTCTTTGGTTGGATGAGACAGGCCGCGGACCGTATTCCAAAGTTTGCTGACACCTTTCGATGCTCATTCCACTTTTATTTTTTGAAGGTATTGACTTGTCGATTTAATTCGGAGTTTAGCTCCAGAATTCTGGGGTCTGCTGAATTGGCGCGGCTTATGTTATCCCAAGTTCAAGTTTCAAGTTTGTTTATTTAAAATTAATTAATTCACAATAATTAGTGACTTTTTAATAATTTAATTAGCAATAAAACTAAACAAAGTAGCCTATAAATACGCAATTTTGTACAACTTCCCCCATCCTGATAAATTCGAAAATTGAGTTTTAGAACAAGGGTATGTCTCTTAACACACCTACCAATTTTAACCATTACGTATTTTGACACCCTTTTCCCGTAGAGTGAAAGGGTATGCATGCATTGAAGGAAGCATCTCCGACCATATAAAATATGTATAATGATCAAAATGACGGGAGTCGATTGGGCGATATATGTCTGTTTGTCCGTCCGTCTGTTGCTACGCGTTTTACTCGGCCAGTTTAAAAGCAATGAAGCTGAAATTTTGCACACTTACTTCTTTTTATTCCAGGCAGTTTGTATTGCTGAAATCGGACAATAGGGTCATGGGGCTGATAAAGAAACCCCATCCACCAAAGTAAAAGAAATTATAGCCTTCCTGTTGAGAATTGACTACTACCATCAACTTCTAATATTGCATACATCCGCAATATCATAAATTCTGACTTCTTTCGGTTGACTTTGAATATCGTCATAAACTTTTATGATGTGTAAGGGTATGGGACTTATAAACCAATGGTCTGTCAAAAGATGGTGAGTTGTTCCTAAGAATGCTTCTGTTTGGAAAGACGAACATATGCATAATGCACATCTGTTTACGAAGAAGATGCGAGACTACCTGAAGGTCGCGTGTCATTCAATTTCATTTGTTTGCATGCAGAGCTTGGCATGCGAACATAAATTTTCTGCGCACCGGGATTCCCGAAGTACACCTTCAAATAAATGTGTTCTGGTAAATCTTGATTTTCAGGTCGTTATTGTATAAGCAAGAGCTGTATTTAACGCTTGAGTCAAAATTGGGAAATATTTTGCTGAACGAGCATATAACTAGGGACAACTTGAGAGCGCCCAATGCTTTCAGTATGGACTTCGTTTCAATATGGTGGCTTTTCGTCCATTACTCTGAAACGTATACGAATCAATGTATGTCCCTAATTTATTCCCGGCATTCAAATCGATTCTTCAACCACCCTCAAGATAATGCGACAATTTCCATTTGACCCTCGCCTCGTAACTTCTAATTCCCAAGAGTTTACTCTCGCTTTACTTGAAAAACAACAATATCGACAATGTCAATGAACAGACTATCTATCATTCTGGGCAGCAGATCGTTAACCCATTTTTTTCATTTAATTAAGATTAATTTAAATTTTCCCGTAGACTAGTGCCTGTCTTTCTACGACGACGGTGCCATGATGTCCCACGGCGCTGCGGCTTAAGTTACAACGAAGACCCGAAAATTGTATAGGCCAAAAACTTTGCCGCGACATTTCTTGAACTATGCCCAATAAATTTGGGGTTTGCATAGTGAAAATGTTTTGAATACACCTCGAGGCAAACATTCGACCGGCTTGGCTTATCCGCCAGGCGACCAAAGAGAAAAAAACAAACAAACTTTTCCCGATGTCGTCTTATTGACCTCACCCAACGCCCACTCATGGCCATAGCTCTATATCTCGACGATTAGGATTAATGACTTGAAATGATATAGAGAGAAGAAGGCACCTCCGTGGCCTGAGGGTCCTTTTTGGTGAACGTAAAACGCAAACTTTCGAATATTTAAAAACAATTTTGTGACAAGCACGGTTATTATGCGAAGGGAATGGAAAAACTACCGCGAAACTTGCAAACGGTTTTAATTGGTGCCTCACGTTCCAAGTTGTTGGTTTTTTCCACACGCTTTGTGCCGGTGGAGAGAAGTTTGAAAACTTTTTATGCGTTTACTGTTTAGGCCGACTTGTGGTGATTATGGAGATTTTGGTTCTTTGCCTTTCTTTCTCTGAACTCTCTCTCTCTTTCTCTAAAAAACCGAACCTTTTAAGCGATGCTTATAAAGTTGTAGCGTCTCGCGAGGGTAAGTTGATTAATTTTTTTGGTTGGCCTCTAGTGAATTAATGACCTTAAAAAGTTGTGAAAATTTCAATAGAGCCAAAGTCAAAATCCATGAAGTCAAAGTCAAATGACCCTCGAATTTAGTTTTCACTGGTGAAGTGTGAAACATTTTCGCGTGAGAATGAGTGGTGGTTATTTATTGTATTCATAGGAGTTCGAAACAGTTTGCAAAGTGGACAACTTGAAATTGAATTTGCATGAATGCAACATTAATTCAAAGCAGTAATTATTAATGGGAAAAGTTATAGTAATGTAAGAATTAAATTCAAAGTCATTCATGAAAATAACTTTGAAACGTCATTGAAAACTCTCAAGAGGCAAGAAAAGCCAATACAACAAAATTCGTTCAATAAGGTTGACTGTAATCTTATTTAAAACGGAAATGCAAATTTATGGACATTTTTTTTGTACTCCATAATAATAAAGGTACAAAACGACCCGGAAAATTGGAAAATCGACACAATATCTTTCATAATACAATTGTCTTATTGTTCAATACCTGCAGCCGACCAGTCTGTGCCGGGCCCACAATTTGAAATAATTTCTATGTCCACCTACACACGTGGCTCGTTGCCGGTGACATCTATTTTTGTAAAATTACAAAATCCTTTCCATCCTACCTCTTCAAGTACAAGTAGAGAAAAGAAATGTTTTGAACAATTGACCAATCTGCCGATTTGTAAATTAGTTCAATTTAAGGATAAAAATTTCCTTTAAACGTTCCTCCTTTCAGCCCAAAACGCAGCGTGTCGTACATGTTGTCTTCATTTTTCACGAAACCTTTTCGTTTTTTTTGTCCACTACGCGCAACTTAACTGTCAATAGGCCAACGACTCAATTGTACTCGTCGTATAGTACATTTCCCAACAGAGTGTTCAATAAATTTGCTGACAAAAAGATTTTTCCCAGGGGGTAATATCCTTGTGTCGAAGATACATGACACAATGTGCACAAGATGCATCGTAAACTTGGAACATGAAATCATAGAAGAATTAGAAAGTAGTTGCATATACATTTAGGTTTTCGGGACCTCTGCGTATAGTATCGGACGAAAACACGAACAACTTCCTTTGGTGCACTGTGCAATCGCGTCACATTTGTCAGATATTCAATCCGGACAAGCAGATGTTTTTATTTAAATGGGAATTGAAATGAATCTGAGACAAATGTGTTGTCTCGTTACTAAGTGGAATTCAAAGTAATTTGTTCCGAGTTGATTTGCTGGAGTTTTTTTTTATTTGATTCTCCTCTCGGAACTGCAAGGAGCAATGATGATGACATTATGTAAGAGATAATTTGTACAATCATCTGTGGTGGAAGTGTAACAAGGTGACATACTGGCGGATGACTTGAATGAAACGCTTTGAATTCTCCAGAGGTTTCATAACAAATAAGTACAGCACGGGCTGCAAATTTATCAACTGAGAACGACATCCGTTTCTTGTTAAGAATTTTAAAGCTATAGAGCTAGTTATACCATTCGTATCTAGGGTATACCTACTGAGGACCTAAGTGGACAAACGTGTTAGGCAATAAAATTTATAGATTTTTTAAGACACCTGCCCTGTTTGAAGGACTCAGCGCGTTATATTGGGCGCCTCTCATGAACGAAAATCTGTTAAAATTAACTCAATTCTGAAAATGAAAAGTGTATGGTTACATAGGAATATTGTTTACATTACTTTTGCCCGAAAAAAGTCTTAATTTTACTGTGAAGATAGTGACTGCATTCAGCGAACGATATTCACTGGAAAAGCACAAAATGTACCGACCCCTTTATTCGCTCTATGTGAAATGAATGAATGAATCCATTTGAAGTAGCAGTTTTCTGCTTCATCTTTCATTCGCTGAATGCACTCAACGTAATCTTTGTACCAATTGTTGACATTGACCACTATCGAGGAGTGCTCGAGCTGGCTGTTGCCAATTTATTAATCATCATCATCAATGTGGCATCAGCCGACGTCGGGCTTTGGTCGCCTGAATCGTTGACCTCCAATTGTTAAGCGGTTACGTGCCACTGAAGCCATGCAAGCCTCTGCTCGCTTTGGAGGTAGCCAGACGTGGGACTACCTTCCATATCAGGAAGGGTTTGCCGTTTCCGCAGTCTGCGCTAGTTGTTGGGGAGAGGGTGTCTACGGAAGACCTCAGTGACTTGTCTCTGGGCTCCTGGGGGACTGTGTCCCGTCTAGATGAGACCAGTCCTTCTGCGGTAGGGTTACTTTCGAGTACATTAGGGATGTCCGTGAGGCAGCCGGAAACCTTGACTTGGATTTTAATCTAAGTCTTGGTTTTCTGCTAACCGGGCATGGTTCTCTGAAGCAGAAACTGCGCCAGTTCAACCTGGTTAGCGATGCCTCGCGTCCGTGTTGTGGCGTAGTTTCTGTGGACTGCCCTGGTTATATGCCCGAGGTACTGGGATGTACGAGACCTAAACCTTTTTGGGGTTCTCCTAAATAATGGAATCGCAGATTTCACGGGGCCCTGAATGTATTTGCTTTTGAAGCATTTACACGTCGGATGTTGCATGTACGGAATTGAGTATTAAGATTAGTAACGCTGTATTATTGTCTAGGGTTTGCTGTTGCGACCTGTCCATTGTTGGGTTGTAGGGTGTAGGACGAGCAGGGGGGGGGGGGCTGGCTTAAAGACATTGGATCGTGTGTAGAACAAATACCGTTCATATACTTCGTTAGTACGGGGATTGCAGTACTGTTCAAATTTTGTCATCACTACCGTTATCTTTTCTTCCTCCGTTAGATTTAATGTCTCAAATAATTCAATTGCTGCCTCTCCAGCGCAATGCAAAAATCGTGCAACTTGCACCGCGGGGTCTTCTTTGGTCGTTTTCGTCCCAACAGCGTACACATGATAATCTTTGCTTACATTTCGCAAAGTTTCTCCTTATATTTCCTTCGAGCACTAACGGTTCCGGTTTCTTATATTCCATTTTTATATAGTTTCAGAAAACTGTTAACTATTTATTATTTCCGAAACGAACTATATCACTGTTTGTACGACCTACCGACTGACTAGAAGACAACTGATCAATTTTTCACCGGTTGCGCCATGTTGTGTTAATCAAACGACTGGTCTGGTTGAAGTGCTTTATTGAACCGAAGTGTTCTGTCATAGGTGTCACGTTCCAATGGAGCTTAAGGCCACTATTCGATCCAGGGATGAATACAAATGGCAATGTAATTATTCGTAAGCGATATTCGGGGGGCAAATATCAAAAAGCTATCTAATTGATATATATTTTTAGGCAAATCATCCGAACACGCACCTTCTTTGAGGGACAAAGGTTAAGCATCAGGCAAGTTTTTAAACTTGTTTATGGCTGGGTGCACAACATGTCCCTCAAAGTGATAGGTATATCATACAATATTTGAGGCTGTGGGATAAATGGCTATCGAGTCGACATCTGAAAAAATTGGCGGTAAGTTATACTAATATATTGCAGATAATGCCCATATTGTTGCATACAACTGTTTTCTTTATAACTTCAATTTAGAATTTTGGATAATATCCTGGTTCTGCTGCAATGATGCATTTTAACATCCAGCTGTCCTAACCCAGGTTAGGGCAAGCACCTGACTGACAAAACAGTTGTATGCTAGTATAAAAAAGTACCTATCGATAGTATTTACTACATCCTCGATTTAGTTCACAGTTGTACCATATTGTATTGCAATTGAATAATGAAGGTTCATTCTTTGATGTTGAATTTAATACGATCTAATCTAGTTAGTGGGTTTCTACTCGATTAATTTGGTGGTTTTAGTAAATCCTGTCAGTAGTGTGAATCCCCTATGTTTCATAATATTGTAACTTATCTCATATTATTTTTTCTTAGATCCCGGAAAAATCGTCGAAGTGGACGAATCGAAGTTGGCCGACGCAACTATCACCGCGGCAAATACGTCGAAGGGACATGGGCCTTCGGTGGGATACAAAGGGATGATGGCCGTTGTTTTTTTGTAAGCGTGGCAAGAAGGGATGTCAATACCCTTCTTTCCATTATTGAAGACAAAATTGAGCCCGAAACAACGATAATTTCCGACTGTTGGAGGGTAAGAATTATATTAATATTATAATAATAAAATAATATGCTAAAAAATATCTTTTTAAGGCCTTCAACTGTTTATCGAATGCCGGTTACCATCACTTAACGGTGAACCATTCGATAAACTTTGAAGACTCCGATACAGGGGCTCATACAAACACGATCGAATTCGAGTAGCGGCATTTAAAACAAAGTCTTCCCCCGTATGTGATAAAGATGGCTTCATATGAACTGTATTTGGCAAAATATATTTTCATGAAAAAGTGTCGCCAGGATGGTATTGATCCAGTGAGACAGCTTTTAACGTCTCTTGATATGGTTGGATGACTATTCCACTCTACTCGAAAAGTTAGGCGTCCAATCCTACGTGGGCGTGCAAGGCGCCCATACCGCAGCAGTGGCGGAAGGCCGCTGCGAGTCCGGAGCAGAGGTCCCATATATGTTAGCACGGGGCGTCGAGATAAGACTTTAAGGACGCCGATGGGCGGCAATTCCTCTATCCGAAACATGAGGTAGACCCCCATGGGAGAAATATCATGCGGGCTGTGATTTTACAACATCATGGAGTTGCTCTACAACTGTGTGCTGTGACCCATAGAACAGCAGAGGTAGGAGAGAGGCCTCACATCTAGCGGTATATAAACTCCAAGCCTTAACACTTGGTATGAGAAACTGTTACCTTTTAGGCTTCAATTAAATGGCGCGAAAACGGCCCGCAAGCTCCAGCCATACCAACGCATTGGCTTATACGGAAAGCTCACGACGAGCGAGAGCTGTGCTGCTGTCAAAACACAACTAGCGAGACGTGTTTTACCTTTACGTCCCTACCCTGAGGGGCGCTGATTGACGTCACAAAATCAATCTGTTTGTCTATTCGAGGCCGGCATCTGTCGCGGTTATTTGATTTGTAAAAGCGTTCAGAACAGGGATTTTATAGCGTGATTCCAGTTCACATTGAATCTGGACAGTGGCACACATACATAGAGGTTTTGGAGGTCAAAGCCTCTCCGAAATTGTTTTATGTAATAATAGAAAAAGAGGACTTTTGCCACCGCCACAGTTTCAACCAGACGTGAAAGTGAGAATGTTTTGCACTTGCATGGCTTCTGAAGATTGTAGAGGGGCGTGAACCCGAAGGGTTTCGCAGCACTGAAGCCAGTGGGCCTATTGTGCTATCGCCCTAGTCGCAGATGAGCAGGACTACGCCTGACAATCAAGGTTGATCGTGCTGAGAAACGAGTTGAGGTCGTTTATAGATGTCGAAGCTATGTCGTCCGTATCTGGAAAGGCCACTCCGAGGTATGACCAGCGACGCTGGGCCAGTGCATCGCACTCGCAAAAGACACGAAAGGAGGTTTCGCCATTTTCTTCACAGAATCGACAGCTCGCATCTTGCACAATTTCAATTCTTATTGTGCGTAAATGTGATCTCGGCAGGAGTGACCTGTGAGAATGCCACAGCTGATGCGTACTTTAGCTCTGCTTAACTGCAGCAGCTCAGCCGTTCTTCTGTGGGAATACCCTGCTATAAACATTTTCGATTGTCTGAGCCCTGGTAGTTTGGCATCTGAAACAATCTTATCAATCAACAACCAGTATGATGCACTCGTCAAGTTGACAGCAATTGTCGTCCAGTTCTAAGCAGAGAAGATAGATTGATTGTATAGTGTCTCTTGAAAGTGGAAGAACTGAAACTAGTTAAAATCAAAATTGCACTTATGTTTGCCAATTTTTCAACTAATTTCTGGGCGTTTTTCTTGTACGTGACCTTTAATTATTCTAGATTATTAAAACGAACCCAAAAGAAAAACCTAACTCCTGGGATTGAGATATGTAGTTAATTTGAAATTTCGAGGAAACTGGAACATGGATAAATAAATCTTAAAGATGTCAAATGATTTTTTTAGTGGCTTTAGCAACCATAGGCGTAGGAAATTGACTCGCTCGGGACTCCCTACACAAAGTCAACCGCTTTTCGGATACCCCTCCAGAAATATTTATCTGTGTACGCCCCTGGATCTGGATGTTCGCACAGGCACAAGCACTTATGAATATATAGAAATTTTCTTTGGAAAGCAATTCGCTAATGCGAATGAAGAGAAGACGCATTCATAATACTTTTAATTTTTAGCATTCCATATCTAAAGACCCTTGCAGGAAAAAAACACAACCTGCGTCCGTCCAATGTAATTGAATGTATCTACCGATTTCGTGCCTATCTGTCACGTACATTCATTCATTGCGTCGCAATCTTTGAATAATATGTATTAACACTACACACGGTAGTCGTCAATGCACCATGCTCCACTAGGAGTTAGGGCAAATCAAGAAATAATAATAAAATACTGCGTAAATCAGTATTTCGCGCGGCGAAAACATATTAGAGATCGGGGACGTACATGGCGTTGTGTGTGACGGAGCCTTAAATATTAAAATTAGACGTATGACGGTTTTATCGTAGACAGAAGGACAAAGCAAATTTTTACCTACTTTAGTGTCTTCCTCTATTAGAGAGTTTTAGTAAGACGCACAAACTGTCGTCTACGTCTTTGAAACTTGGCCGGCATAAAAAAAAACAATATGGTTTTACGCCGCCAGTAAGTCGAATGCAAATAAAATATTATTTAACCCACTGTGAAGTTCTAGAAGTCTCCAGACATTAGCTAAAATATTCACCCAAAATTAGAAAGCTACGAATCCGTCATCTTAGTAAAAAGATGTAAAAATGTACAAAGCAAGTTCCAATTTTTTTCGGAGCACTCAATATTTTTCGGTTTTTGAATTTTTCGAAAAAAAAAATAGCTTCCATTGTAAATTTATCGATTTATTTTTTATATCTACGCCACTGGCCTGTGGCATGTGTTTCCCGGTTGTGCATTACTTGGCTACGGTCGGGCAGCTTCACACCTTACACCTTTACACATAAGCCCGACTTCGAGCCGCAATAGCGTAGACGGGATCAAATTTCGGAAAATTTGGAATCTAAGGGGAAGGGAGGGGGTGTGTGGAACATGTTGCGACGCATTTTGGCTGCAAATTTCCTAGCTGTCTACGTTCAGAAATTAGACCAATTCCAAAATGCGACCAACGCCGTTCCAAAATGCGTCTCATGACAAAAAAATGCATACAAGGGGAGACCAAGCACAAACGGTGTGAATTTGCAAAAGAAATTAGATCGAAGGGGGATGAGGCGCCCGATGTCGACTCAGATTACAATTGTCCCCAAGGAAGTGCTTCAAATGTCCCGAATTCAGTTACTTTGTAACGGACTCTTAATACATATAGAAAGCACGAGTCGTCAAACGTCTGCTTTAATTGCAATGCCCTGCGTCAGAGCCCATTGTGAATTTATATGCATCCAACGGGTATATTGCAAGTTGATCTGTTTACCAAGAGGCACTAAACTTAAGGTTACTACGAAATGAGGGAAGATTTTGGAGGCGCGCCCGTGACATTTTATTTTAGACCTAAAAGGCTCGCAAACAACTTAAATTTACGATTAGAAAAGCAAAAAAATTATTTTAGTCAGCTCTGCGAAGATGCGGATCCCAATTTGCAGGGTGGTATATATATCTTTTTTGCAGTGCCGTGACATTTCTAAAATATATTGTGTTCGAGATCGAAATGGGGCCTTTACACAGTCTAATTTTCAACGAACAGACAATTCTAAAACCTCATTTTTTGTCTGATTGTGGTTTGCCAAAATTTCCTACTACACCCTGTAGAAGCAGAAACAAATCAGGAGATTTCAGTAAATCTGGAATTTTTGCAGAATGTACCATACAATAATTTTCGATGATTATGTACCCCAGGCATAAGATTTCAATTACCATCGGCTCTTTTATCGGTCCTGTCAACGCTATTGGTCTGCAAGTGTGATATTTACGATTATTTTACTTTCATAAACCGTTATCCATTAATCATCAACATAAATTTTCACAATTTGGAATCTTTTGGAACTGAGACTTCCTTCTCCCATAGAAAAAAATCAATTTCAGCCATGCATCAGAATGAAAACGTTTATAGACTGACTTCACTGTACTTTTAATTTGCTGAAGAAGATTAGGACGATATAGTGATAAGAATAAGAGGATTTGAGATCTAGTAATGTGCCAAGAATTAATTGGTGATTGTAAATTGACGATAAATGTCTGTTACTGTCTTGTAAAAAATCCACCTGGACAAAATTCATCTCAGAAAAACACAACCTTTCAATTATACAAAAGAATGTAGATATCCCACCATTTTCGCTTCAAAGTTTATGTCTGCTTTAATTACAAAAACAAAATTTGGAAGATTACGACAGGGTGATTTTTATTAGGTGAATTTTGACCGAATGGATTTGTTTTGCGTTGAATAGATTTCAACTTTCGTATCAAAGCCGTTTGTTAAAAATGGTAGAAACACTTCTTCTGTTCAATTTTGTAAAATTAAAAAAAAAAAAAAATTATATTTTCTCATAGGCAGAAGTTCTGCGGAAAGGATCTTCATTTTAATCAGTGCAAACAAAGTAATAGCACCCACATCATCTGTTTTTTTTAAATAAATATTTAAGAGACAAGTCAGTTTTTGCATTAATAAGACAATCATACCTATACCTAATTATGTAAAAGCTACGCAATTCTTTCAGTGCAACACAATAAAATGTTTTTCGTAGTTCTCGGCTAAAGCTACCCCAAAGCAAAACCAAACGTTGTGTAAGGCTGTAATTAAGTCCACTCAAGTGCGGATTTGGATCTTAACAGAAATAAAATCCATGAATTCGAATCCATGAAAGTGCGGCCTAAGACAGTCTTCATCCTAACTTGTTTCACTGCTTTAAATGAAGCGATGCAGAGCATAAAAGTGTTACCTGTCATTTGAATGGGTTCTAATTTCCCATATATGTACTATAGACTATCGGATAAAGTGTGTGCGTGGCGAGCAATTCTTATAACATTTTTTGTAGTGAGTTTGCGCTTTCTTCTGCTTCGCTGAATGCACTTAATATGTGTAGTTTCAATAATCTTATGAACCGAGAATACCCAAAAATGATGCTTGATGCTAGCAAATCTTTCAATTATGCAAATTAAGGTTCCATTCTCCACACCACTGTGAAATAGTATAGCCGGGCCAAAAAGGAGTGATTATTACAATAGGTCCCAGGACACAAGAATCCAGAATTATCTAATCCAAAGTCAAACTTGCCTCCTTCATGTCGTTCTCGCCAGTTTATTAAAATTCTAAATTCTGTCCCCAATAGAGAAAATTCAACTGTAACGGTCAATAAAAAGAATATCATAAAAACTAAAAAAAATGTAAATAGAAGAGCTGCATAAAAAATCCCTCTTCCCAAGTAATGAGATCATGAAATTCTCCGAAACCAAGAATTGGCAAAAAAATATCTATCAATATTTAAAATATCACCAATTCAAATTGACTCATTTCAATTGAGACCGTTTCCTGTGCCAGCACCGCCCAGGATGTAGAATTTTTCATTTTTCTCAAATGTCCTTGCAAAGAAGAAAGCCAGAAATTCCATACAACAACGACTGTTCGGTATTGAGGTCAACCCAAACTGCTGTGTCACCTGCATGTATGCATTCACTCTTATTGTATTGCTTCAAAATGTAGGATTACCAAGGTTAAGTTCGTATGATGTTGAAAATGTAAAATAAACACAAATCGAGAGGGTCAATGCAGATTTTCATTATTGAAGTAAAGGTGATCATTGTTAGCTGCAATGATTGTGTACCTATATGAGTCTCTCTGCTTCCTGGGAGCAGTTTATTTTTGCAAAGAAATGTACATTTTTTGTACTCGCTTATTTTTAAAGTCATGCGAGATACGAAGATTGAGCCCAAGGACCCTAATAATGTTGTTTTTGTTAGTGGGAACAAATATTATAGGGGAACGAATATTTTTTCCTTTTAGAAATCGACATGTTAATAAATGGGGCTGGACAGTATTCTTTTCGCGCCCTCACTTTGTTCGGCACATTTAGCCCTACAACTACAATTATATTTAAAATAGAGTCGATGCAGATGTGCGATACTGCGTCGCGCCGCACCGATCCTGAAAATGTAAATTTATCCTCTCAATCAATCATTTCTTGGCGGATGGCCCATCCATCAACATTTAGCTGCTTTCCGTTTTTTGGGAAATATTTTTTAATTCGTCTCTAAAGTGTGAATATATCGCGTGATTAGACGGTGCTGATTCCTTCATTTAATGGGCACGCTCTTCGGAACGAATTTTCTAAATAAACGGTGCGAGTTGGTAGGTGTTACTACACATACAAATTTGACTGATTACGTCATTTGGTGTTGGTTAATGTTATACAATTAAAAGAAATATGACCACACTAGGGCACCTTTTGAATTCTCTCATATCCTCGAATATTTCAACGTATTCTTTTAAATTTTTTTCTTACCCAAACTCACACATGACGACTAATCCGTAATGCCACAATTTGTATTCAGTTTACCCGAACTATTGTTAAAAGGAATATCTTTCAGGATACCACCCGGAATTCCTGATTGAAAATAAACATTATGAGGTCATCGAGCAAGTGTGTGCATTTAAAGAGAGAGCTGGCAGGCATTTCCTTACTTTACCTTTTCTTATATAACTATTGTAAGATTAACTTCTTCCTGATTTTGTGCATTGTCGAGTTTGGTGTTTGAGTAAATATCCATTTTAGTTTGGTGAAATACTTCCTGTCACTGAATAATGAATTTAAAAGATTTTCAGAGAAAATCTTCTTGGGAGTCAACACAGAACAATTAATTTTACAGATTTGTATAAATACAAAATGGAACAATAAATCATAAGAAAAAATCTTTTAATAATATAGATACGCAATAAAGAATAATGTAATTCTGATTTTGATCAAATTTATGTGAATAGTGTTTTTATTGCAATATTGATGTCATGTGCTGTCATTCGCTGTGGCAATTTTTTTTCCGATTACTCGATTAACGACTGATTGGTCGTTGATCTTAATATCAAAACTGATCTTGTGGTTGAATACAATTTGAATTGAAGTATTTTTTTCTGGTAAAATCTGCGATAGCTGCTTCCATATCTGATTTGTCAACAATTTACAATAGCCAGATACGCTGGAATAACAAAGTCCAGGGGTCCAGGCACGCATTTGATGCAGTAATCTTGGCTTCTTCTTTGGTGCTAGTCCCTGATCGGAAATTTGGTTCGGGACTCAAAATGGGTTGACATTTCGGTGCCATAGCTACTACGGTTTAAGGTAACGAAAAACAACTACACGTTGATGTTTTGTTCAAATCTATGTTGTTACAACCTGCCCCTGCTCACACCTTTTTCTGTAATTTCCATTTTAATTTTCACTCCCTCGACTTGGTTTCTGACAGCCGTTTTCGCGCTGCTATGTTGCTGTGTTGGTCTAGTGTGACGGTAGCCGACTGTCAAACTTTATCAGACAAAATAACGGACCTTTGAAATTTCTGTTTATCAATCTTGGTAGGGTACTTTCCACTCCAACGACGAATCTCTTGCTACTCTGCCACAATGCTAGTCAGTCGCTGAAACTCGACGGTTGGTAGCAAAACCTTCTCTAATACAAGCCGTGAACCACTGGAAGAAACTGTCAATGTTTGGCCGGGAGACACTTGGTAGGCAAATTTTCGGGAAATATCATTTCCGTCCCGGTTTCGAATTTTTTCGATTCTAACAATCTTTTAATGCCTAATATGTTCATATTGAAGATGGGCTGTTAAAGTGTATGAGAGTTCCTGGTTTCTGGCTTTGATGAACTTGGTTGGTAGAGTCAAACCAGTAAGGTAACCAATTCCTTGTGTTCGAAATCAAAATAAGGGACCCGTGTTCGATCTGATTCATTTACAGAACCTACATGGTCCAGAATTGCTCAAAAACAATGAAAATCCTCTGTTTTAGCAACATGTGTCATTAGTTTTTAAATTCGTTGAAACAAAAATTGAAATGTAAATAAAAGTATACTGGAGAAGTTTTTAGACCTAGAAGTGAAAGTTAAAATGGAATATTTTTCGCTGCAATTTTTCCAATGAAAATGCATTCTTACTGTTGTCGAATATCTCAGAAGTGCTAGAAAATTCAATGAACTAACATCCAAAAATGATTCTACAATTTTGCTGTGTCATTTTTTGTATTAATTTTCAACTCTCCGATCATTGCTTAATTTCCACGATTTTTATGGTAACCGAAAATAACTGCAACAATTTTGTTAAGTTAGAGTTTGCTAATTCTAAGTACTTAGCTGTATAGTAAAGAATAAAGTTAATCAAGGCAAACATTTTTTTCTATACATATTTTTCATAAAAGAAAAAGAGCACGACATTTTAACCTACAAAGCACGACTGAGTTCGCTTTTCAAAATTCAAAAATTAATGATGCCCACATCAACATCTCTGCTAAATACCTCCTGAAATATTTTTGTGCCTACGACCGTGCCTAATACCACAATCACCATTCACCAACGAAACCTATCAAACCGAAATTGTTGGCTTACTCCCCCCACACGAAACATTGGCAATGCCCATGGCTGAACACCACTGGCATATCAGCCCAGACAATTTGTTTGGTTCAGATCGATTTGGAACAGATAAAAGTAGAGCGAAGTCTACAATTCGGGATGATACCTGATTAGCCTGATTCGTCCCAGTGAAGCAATACTGAAAGGTAGGGGCATACGATGACGAAAGAGGGGTTTGTAGAAAATGGCTGGGTTTTGTGTGAAATTGCGTTTCGGCCAAATGATCTTTAAAGCTTTGCTTACACCATACTTTATTGAAATTGTTCATGATTGATTGATTCGGCCAAGCTTGTGGACTTGTGAGCTTATCATTCAAAAGTGGCCTTTGGAAAATCTCCGTTGGCTTTGGTTTTAATAGTTTATAACACCAACTCATTTGACAGCTGATGCATTTCCAAGAAGATGTGTAGTTTGGTTCTCCTTTAACAGCCACTCTTGTGCAAGCAAGTCTGCCAGTTTTATCATAGAATGTAAAAAATCGTATTTAAGAATTTAGAATGGATGCGAAAATCATCGAAAAGTATGCACGATATTTTACAGAAAGTCCATCACAACTCCAGAGCTTCGTTTTCGATTATCGCAGTTTCTGGATGAGCGAGTTTAAACGTGGCCGAATAAGCCCAAAACCTTACCACACCGTGGGCGTAAAGAATTACTCCTAAAGCGCAGTATAGACCTCGGGCGGAATGAAAATGAAATTTTTGTCCGCTGCGATTTTTTCAATGAAAATGCATGCTTACTGTCGTGGAACATGTCGGAAATGATGGGGAATTCCATAAGCTACAATCCGAATATGGTTACAACATTTTTCTCGGCCATTTTATGTATTATTTTTCGATTCCCCGGTCATTTCACCGTGAAAAATATCTAATGACGGGGGAATCGAAAAATAATACATAAAATGGCCGAGAAAAATTTTGGAACCATATTCGGATTGTAGCTTATGGAATTCCCCATCATTACCGACATGTTCCACGACAGAAAGCATGCATTTTCATTGAGAAAATCGCAGCGGACAAAAATTTCATTTTCATTCCGCCCGAGGTCTATTCAGGCCTGAATAAGGAAATGATCTGCACAGTCCATGATCTTCTCATAGCTGAACAAAGAATGGAGTCGGACCAAATAGGGGATGTCAAAGGCATATTATTTGTACAAACATCAGGACATTGCGACATTTATGACATAGGGAAAGCTTGTCCGCCCACTCGTTGACGCGTGGCGTTGTCACCAGAGAGAGTTTGGAAATTTTTTTTTCGCTGATTATTGATTATAATAGGAGCATGGGTCGAAACAGTGGTGTTCCTATAAGAAAATCTGCTCTGATGGAGGAAAGAAGGATACCATAGTTCAGAAAGCCTTTTACTACATAAGAAGATTTTCTTGGAGTATGAAAAAACAGTAACAGTGAAATTCTGAAATATTTTATTGGCTCAATTCGATGCCATCAGATCTAAAGAGAAACAATCTTGTTTAGAGCGGCAAAAATGCTCTTGCATAACGATAATTCTTCATTCTTCGGCATCTTCATCCAGATGGGAGGTACTCATGGGCGTAGCCAGGGGGAGGCAGGGAGGGGCGGTCGCCCCCCCCCCGCCCCCTGGTCGATGAAGATGATAAAAAAATCCTTATCGATGTGGTAAAAAAATCGCTGCGCTATACAACATTTTCAAAAATTTGCCTTTTTCACCACTCCAAATGCTCCCGGAGAAGCCATGATCGGGACAGTTTCAAGTCAGGAGGCGCATACAAATAGATGACAGCGAGTGGCCTATCGTAACTGACCTAGGCTGCGTACCAACACACACATTTCACTTGTGAATGTGCTACTGTGGCTACGTGGATCCCATATTTCCTGTTTCATTTCATAGCTTCTGAGCTGGAGTACACAATTTAAACTGTTAGGTCCCTTCGGGAAGTTAGTGGAACTCAACTTATTTTCATCTGAAAGGGTGGCAAATTGTATACAGCTTTGCTATTTTAGGGACCTTGTAAACAACGGGTCTCTTATTTCAGTGCCTTTCAAGTTATTTAATTAAAATTTATTTTCTAGCCGAATCATACCAGCAATAAAATTTAGCTACTGTTAATACTTTGATAAATTTAGGGGAAATCTTATTAAAACCGTTAACCATATTTCAATCAATAAAGGATTTATAAATATTCTGACGATGCTACTTTGCTAAGATGAAAGTGACAGAAGTACATTGCCGCCCTATGACTCTATGGTCCGATTTGATCCATTCTTACATATGTTTTGTGTCATCAATAGAAACACATTTGTGTGAAATTTGGTACACAAATAAAAAAGTTCTTCTTAGAAGAAACTATTTTGGGGAGTTGGGTTTGTACGGCAGCCCCATGACCCCATTGTCCGATTTTACTGATTCAAACATACAAACTGCCTGCAGCAGAAGGAAGCATTTGTGCAAAATTGCAGCCTCATAGCTTTTAAATTGGCCGAGTAAAACGCGTCGCAACAGACAGACAGACGGACAGACTGACATGGCCCAATCGACTCCCCAAGTCATGCTGCTCATATATATTTATACTTTTTATATGGTCGGAGACAGTGGCGGAACAACTTCACTCGGGGCCCTCCCGCCAACTTTTTGAGTGGGCCCCCCTACATTGAGAAAAAAACAGAGTGAAATCAATCGAAAACACTCTTGATGGTCGTTTCATACTTTTCAGTCATCAGTTACAGTCATTTTCCATACAAATTGACTGAGTGTCAGTTAACTATACAGGGTGTCCGGAAACTGCCGCATAAACGCGCCAGATTATAATTTCTCAGTTGATTTCCAGCAAAAAAGTTGTATGAACATACCCCCTCAGCTTAACCCTTTAACTGCCACAGGCATTTAAAGATTTTTTTAAAAATCATTTTCTTGCACGACTTAAAGCCTAATATCTCCAAAGCTAGATCAGCTAGAATAGTGAAATAAAATGATTACTACAGCCAACAAATTGACCTGTAAAATAAAACTAACCACACTAAAATCGGATAAGAGGTTTGGAATTCACAGAGCTTCAAAGTCAAATTTGCGTGATTTGACTCAAAAACAATCTTTTTTCCATCTCAATTTTCTCCAACTTCTGCCAATGTAAGGTGCTTGTACGATTCTTTTAAAAATTGGCGCATAGCCTTACAATCATATCTTTCTTACATCATTTTGATCTAGCTCCATTACTTCTAACAGTTTTTATACGTTAAGTGTAGAAAACTAGGGTTAATTTTAGCTCGAATTCAATACAATTCAATTCACACTGCCCCTAAAGATCTGCAATTGGTAAAATCTATTCAAAGTATGTCGAAATCGACATAGTAAATCTAACGCGCGCCCTTTCGGTTCCTGCGACAATTAATTGGATACTTTTTGTTTTACGGAAATGCTTGAAGTGGCCGCTACCGGGGTGGTACTGCAAATTTGACGGGGGTAGTTTTTAAGGGAAGGATGGGCGCGACAAATTTTTTCAGGGTGGAAATCTCTTAAACAGCCCTTGTGATATCTTAGTGGACACCTTTAGCATTGGGGAGATTCTTGGAACTCGAATTTGTTTAACTGAGGCTCAAATGCACTTAAGGGTAGTTTTTAAGCGGAAGGAGGGGCGCGACAAATTTTTTTCTTTTTCCATTGAATTACGACAAAATCGCGACATTTAATGCACTATAGCGTTTGTCGAAATTTTAAAGTGGTAGTGCTAACTTGACAGACTTGTTTTTATTGTTTTATGGATTTGTCGTTTTTTATCAAACGAAATTATGGTCCCTGAACAAGTTGCAGCTAACTGTTTCAATTATTTCAAATATTTATATTGACATTGACACCTTTTTGGAAAGCTGACAGCACGAGTATGTTTTTCCAGTGGTCTGCAGAATCCGTGTCATATAATTTTTTTTAGTAATACTATATTAAAAATCAACTTTAAAAAAATTTAAGATAATTTTTTTTATTAAAAATTAAAAATTCCGAAATTGTGATGGGTTTTTGAAATTTTAAATGATTAAGAAATGTTTGCTATAGTGTTGACTAAAATCCAAAAATAAGTTTTAACCCATTACCTTAGTAGTTTTTTTTTAATTCTTACTTTAAATGGTAAAATTCGAGGTTATTTAAAAAAAACCTAAAAATTCATATATCTCAGTGACCGTTGAAAATCGGCCTAACATTTATGGCCTCATTTTGTTGCATTTTTACCTTATTATAACGTGTTGCAGGGAATAGGTCGACTTAACCAATAACCCTGTATACCGCAAGCAAGATAAAATATTTTAGTATTCAACAACATATACAGGCTTACTAGTTTGAACTAAGTTTAGTACCTCTCTCAAACTATGTATTTTGTTCGTGTTTAACAGTTCATGACAAAGTGGATTGGAATTTAGTCCGAAAGTTTAAAAAGGTAACATCACCAAAAATATTTTAAGGTAGTTTATTTGCAGAGAGACATAAAGAAGTTTTTTGCCCATATGGTACTTGGCAAGGGAAATGGTGGGTCGGATCACAAAACGCGGCTACAGTTACAGCAAATAACGCAGCCATGCAAAGTATTTTTTTTTTGTGAATTTTTTAGGATCCGGATTGTTTTAAGAACTTTCAAAGATTTTAGGACAATATTAAATTTGTTTATCTAAGGGTCCTGGTGAAATGGTTGACCAATAAATTTAGCATTTGTTTTGACTTCGAAAAGTGTATATTTCTTCTTGTCTACAAAAAATATTTATGTCGGAGTACTGTTTTTGCAGTCGTGCTGTTTTTATGGTTCGAGAAATCTTTCATGTGGCTTTTGGGCCCCTAAGTCTCGTGCCCCCCCCCCCCCGCTACGCGGGCCCTGCGGGCTCTTATGCGCCGCCCCTGGTCGTAGATGCTTCCTTCTGCTGCGTTACAAACTTCATGATAAAGTTAATATTTCGCTCTATGAGCGAATGGTATAAAAAAGAAATAACATGCGTGGCAGTCCACTAGGACCGCAGATGTTTGAGTGACATCCAATTTCCAAGATCTAAACTGCTGTTTTGTTGAGGAGTTGAGACCAACAGCACGCCCAGCAATGTTATTTATCCCCATAAATGGATACTTGTTCACAGTCTGAGCGACATCATAGTCCGTCACGTAGGTCTTGAGTTCGAAAAACACCATAAAATGAATTCGTTCACGGTGAGTCTGGAATCCATGACCCTGTGCACCAATCCAACCACGCTACTCTAAAATTTGCTAACAATATTTCTGCGACCGGAAATTTTAACTCCTGTTGAAAAAAAATTTGGGCTTGCCCTCCCCCTGGCCGAAATCCTGGCTACGCCCATGGAGGTACTTCACACTTCTAATTTGAATTGACTCTTAAATTAAATGGCAGGTTGATGCATGGTGCTGATATTGGCTGAAAACACCATGGTTATCGATAAAATGCGATCTAACTAACTAACTAATCCTTGCAACTACATATATAATGTGAAAACGTAAAAAAAAAATTTAATCGATTAAACGGGCATATTCTACTGCAGAAATGTCAAACTCCTGGCTCGCGGGCCGAATGCGGCCCACTTCGTGGTTTTGTGCCGCCCGCGACCAGGTCGCAGCAAAACAATATGTAACAATACAAATGTGTTTAAATAGGAGACTAAAGTCTAAAGAATTTACTAAAATTCGTCAAAGTAGGTGGATTATGGAAGCTTAAACTATGCACTTAAGAAGTTTTTCTCAATTTAATTCGCTGGCTGTAGTTTAAGGTACATTTATTTAAGGCGGCCTTTGTTGCAGGAAAGTAAGGTTTACTAGTACATACGTTTGTTTCACGTTTGTTTCATTCTAGTTTAAGCTAGCTTTCTGCCCAAAATTAATTAATGCATTTAGCCTAAAATATTTGACCCCCAAATTGTGTTGGGCGACCTTGCAGATCATCGGTAAATAATCTGTCCAAAATTGGTCGCAAATTAATTTGCAAATATAAGTTACTAACCAAACTTCATCGTCTTAACTTCTTATCTAAAGTTTCTCAATTATTTTTAAAGAACATTTTCAAAAGTGGCTATTCCTCAAGGATATTTATATACTCCTGAGGGTGTTAGAAATTCAGATATCTATAGTAATATTTAAAGGTAATATTCAATTATCAAATTTTTGAAGAAGAAAATGTTTCTATTGGCAGTTTTGAAATTTTAATCCTGCGGACCAGACCACTTAAACCTGAATACAGGGGAATTTGGCCTAGGACAGGTTTAGAGTCTGACACAGAGAAGGATTCTTTCATTTGTGTGTGGCGATCGGCAATGCATGCGTAGGTGTAGGTCAACTGGATCCAGATAGGAGACCACTTATCAGTAGCTCTACATGTTTTTTTTTATCTTAAATCACAAGAAACACAGTTAAGCAACGAATCAACTCTGCTGCTGATAATTCAGCGAAAAACAACGTGCAGACAAGTGTCAAATGTGACAAGCATACTTAAGGTACGTGTTCGTAGAGACGGCCCATGTAATGATCGCTCAGCGTTCGTAGTTTTGTATCCAATTCCAAACTATATTTGCGTATTTTTTTAATGGTGATACTTGTCTGTATATAAAATATACGTATGTAATGTTCAAAACCGTTGGTTTAACTACGATCGCTGAGCAATTATCACATGAGGTGTCTCTACGAACACAGACCTTTACAGCAACGCTTTATTCAAGCTGATTAAAACACCAATTGCTGGTAGCCGAAGAAGAGCAAACTATTGAGATGGGAAGAACTCGTTTTCGAGGTTTTTCGGTAAAGAACCGGGGATATTATGGAATGCCGGTTGAACTATTTAATCCGAATTTGTACGCTATAGCGAATTAAGCGATTGCAATATGACATGATTTTTTTTTAATGGGTGTCTGTTTAAGTTTTCAATATTTTCATTTGATGGACCGATTAGTGAAAGCCTCTAAGCTGGTAGCAAATATAACTTTAGGCCGGATCAACGGTAAAGTTGATGGCTTTAGTGAGGGTTCTTAGTCGCGACCATATCAACACTCACCGCCACTCGGCGGATTGGAATGGAGATCCCCTCCTCCTCCTTGAAGAAAGCGTTCGATATCGTTGACCGAGAGTGTGTCTGGAGAGCTTTGCGTAGAAGAGTTATAGCAGGTGAAATAGTTTCCATAATCAAGGAGTTCTACCAGTGAGCCTTCTTTTACAAGATTACTGGTAAACTTGAAGATCTTTTTGAAATGCAGAGCAGAATATGACATGGTTGCATTTTGCCACCTATATTTGCTATTAACGATGTATTAGAGCGAGCTCTAAAATATCGTAAAAAAGGCATCACATGGAATATGATTGATCACCCTCAACATCTAGGTTATGCTGCCGATACGTGTTTTCTAATAAATAAAAAAGATGATGTACCTCCGAAGGCTAATGCTCTGCACTGCAAAGGCCGCAAAGCTGGGCTCAAAAATAAACGATGCCACGCCGTTTCAAATCAGGCCGAATTCATTTATTTCCTCACCAAGTTTAAACGATCCGACATGTTACATAATTAAATTGACAATATGTTAATGTCAGTTAAATAAAGCACCGTGGCCAATGTCGGGAATATAATGTTAATTCAGGTGCCTGTGCTGCTGTTCTCTGTAAAAGTGAATTGAAATATTGTCCAAATGTCAAGCATTCGATTCAATCTCCTCTCTCAAATAAAACCGCCTTCCCTGCGAAACATGAACAAAGCCATACCAATCGAAAAGAATGCATCTTCTGTATTGGTTTTAATTGCAAATAAAAATATTTCGAGTAGTCAGTCATCTTACTTCAATGCACAGGAGATGAAAGGACCCATCTTTCACCGCCAATATATCTATAAATGACAAATTATTTTTCAGACCACTTTTCTAGCGAATAATTCCAAGATGTCCTTTAAGGCTCTATTTATTCAATTCCATTAACGGACAAAAGCAACCTTTTAAAGAATATATTCCAGGCGAACATGAATTGCACGGTTATGTGTGCTTAGGATCGTATCAATTGTTCATCAATTGACTATTGAAATGATTGCTGGTCTGGTCGTTTTGTTGTGAT
Organism: Microchrysa polita; assembly: GCA_949715475.1. Classification (NCBI taxonomy): domain Eukaryota; kingdom Metazoa; phylum Arthropoda; class Insecta; order Diptera; family Stratiomyidae; genus Microchrysa; species Microchrysa polita. Next base: position 98,262,657 of record OX454416.1, read on the forward strand.
TCTCAACATAAAGCACTACGGCCCATTCAACACACGGTTTATGCTTACCCAACTATAAAATTGTGCACGGAGGATCAATTTCGAAATTCTATTAAAATTTATTTAAAAAGTCATCAAAAAGACGAAAACTTATATGGGACGATTTCTTATGTACTCTCGAAAGGTCTGCACTTCAAACAGAATAGATCATCCCCGGAACGCTAATCACCGTTGAAAGGAATGTCAGGTCAGGATAAAGAAAATGATCGTGCATGGCCTTTAATACGTTATTCCAATTCCCAGTGTTGAATAGAATAGGACCGTCGTATATGCAGCAAATGGATAAGTGGTAGCACAACATGTGTTACCTGGGAGGATAGAAAACCATCGAGGTATACAGAAAAAATCCAATCCAATACGAGGATATTTAACATTTTGAAGAGGATCATATCAAAATGCACTCAATCGTTCGTGATCGTCGACAAGATGCCGAAATTCTGTTTTTTTTATATCTCAGACATAATTTATTGCACTCACCTTTTGTATAAAACAGAGTGTATCATACAGCAGACAGTTGGTCATTGTCTCTCGGCAGGATCATCTTTCTTCACAACAGGATAGTGATTTCGGTTTATCATTGTCTTTAGCACGTCACCCGACTGTTGCTCTGTTGTTTCCATTTTTTTCTGGAAAACATAAAAAATGATTGCATGACGAAATGGCGGCGTCATGTGAGATGTGAATCTTTTCTACTGTTTCGACACGTTCAACTGACTCTAGGAATCGTGGGTGATTTTGACTTCAACGCCTGTCGCTAGCCCATTTTTATGGGACAATCGTAAAAATGAAATCTGAAGACGGCGATATGAAGCATCTGTTATGCAGTTTTAGATATACATAAACGTTAAGACCTGTTGCATGTCACTTGCATTTAGAATCAGTGCTGGTGTCAGTTACTTATAATGCCAGCCAACACAGTAGTCTAATCACGACTTTGTTTATAACGAACAGAAGGGACTACTGAGGCAACATTGTCAATGTGTTAGGTATTTCCGGAATACAAATTAAATGGTCAACCGATAAGAAGTTACGTGACATGATCGTCTAATTCGGGTGTCAAGTAACTGAAACTAATCAGAAATGAATTGCTTCCCAGAATGTTAAGGGTCATATTATTTGATACTTGTGATGAAATGATTTCACGGAAAGAACGTGGTAGGTGAATGTGAGCCCTTATCCGCACATCACGAGGGACGTGAATTTAGAAAATGAGATTTCCCAATAAAAGAAAGTCGCCAAATATTTAATATCTATTAGTTCATCATAGGATCACCCTGTATTACCATGAGGTCAGCGTGCTCGCCTTCGAATGTAATGTGAAGTGCAGTTGGTTTCAAACACACTGAAGGCGGAATCAGTTAATAATGATTTTCGAATTTTTCTAGCTTTAACCCTTTCACTGTTTGATCAGTTATCGGCGATATTACCACCACGTCTGGCATCCGAAAATCCGTACATTAATGTGACACTTGTGACTCATAGACGTGACATTTATGTGTTACTTGTGACTCTTAGACGTGAACGAGAACGAACGTACACGTTTGACTCATAGAAAGGGAACGTGTTGAAGCATTTCAATCGATTTGAATAAATCCCGATGCCCTTGGAGGCAAACAATGAACAAAAAATATATAATACACAACTTATTGGTTAAGAAATTTGAGTGTCAGATTGTCAAAGATTCACATTACGTTTTGCAGGCAAATTAAGTTTCTCAGACATACACGAATTTAGCATATTGGACTTATTAGTCTTAGGTTGCTTCTCCACTGATCAGGGTTCGCCGCGCGGCACAAAATATCGAAGTGATGGACAACACATGACTGCGAAGGACAAAGGCGATTTGGAAATTCAACGAAAGGTCGATGAATTCTCCCACCGCGCGATTCCCAAAGAAAATGTTGCAAAGAATAATGGAATCACCATTTTTTTAGTATGAAACGCAAAGCTATTTATTAGCTCAATCAACGGTACATTTCCTTTTTGTGATACTTTTCTCATTTTCATAAAAACCTTCATACCGGCATTGTTTCTATTCTTAGTCAATTCTGTGTTTTAATAATTTTCAGCTTTAAGAAGAGAAACTTCTTACTTCCATAACAGACATAGGTTCCCAGTGTACTTCCCTAAATTTTTATAGAACTATATGTGGTATCAAGCAAAGATTCTAGATGGTGTCCGGCGTTCACGTTTTGTATATTAGAGTCATCCACTAGCAGGAAGGAAGGAAGGATTAGGGGGATGAAACACCCCCCGAAATTATGAAACCGATTTTTCAAAAGCATTAGTTTAAACAAATTTGACACACCATAACTAATATTGACATAACAAAAAAGTGATGATTTTGAAACTGAGGATCCATAGTGTAGTCAGTAGTTGATTTCAGATTGCAAAATGTGGTGGAGAAAATTTTGTTTTTGCTTGTCTGTTTTTTAGGGTTCTGAGCTTGAATTTGGAGCTTCCCACCAAAATTTCGTTGCAAAACAGGGCCAAAACCGCAGAAAACCCGAAAAATTTTCCCGTTTTTTGGCTTAAAACTTCGAACTGTCCATTTCTCCGAAAACCTGTTCATAAACATGTTAGAGAAAAAAAACCTGATTGCTGGTCCAACGCGATATTAATCTTTAAAATGCGTTATGCGGTATCGCTACAATTGATAGTCATCTTTTTTTCGGAACGAAATGCAACTTTTCCGACCAAATATTAAAACCCCTTAATTCTCAAAATTTAATTCATAATATGGAACCATGTTAAAAATGGCAAACTTAAATTATTAATTGTAGTAATACCGCTCAACGGATTAATAATATTTACGTCTCTTTAGACGCGTAATCATGCTCTCTCTAACATTTCGCTGACATGAATAGTTTCAGAGTTAGGAGCCAAAAAACGGAAAAACAGCGAATATTTTGGGTTTTTCGCGATTTCGACTCTGTTCCGCATCGAAGTTTTAATGGGAAGCTCCGGATTCGTGCTCAGCACCCCAAAAAACATAAGAAACAAAAAAAATAATTTCTCCACCACATTTTGCAATCTCATGTACTAGGTTTATCACCTGGTTACTACACTACTAATAAAAAATATGACATTAAAAATTAAGTTTAAGTGTAATAACAAAAATAATTAATTAATTAATTAATTTTATTAGTTTTGATATTATTATTTTTTAAAGTTTTAATTAATGCGAAATAAAGTAATTTAAAAGAATATGATACATAGTGACCGTTGAAAAATGGGTTAAACATGTCTTCATTTTGTAGGACCTAAATGGATGTAAAAAAAAACTAAATTAATTTGCAAGAAATGCAATAAGGTAATTCCGTCTAAAAAAATTTGTAACAATCGGCTGCCAAAACCAGTTCTTTCCTAAGAGTATTTTAAAAAAATAACTTAAATTTATTTATTTGATGAAAATCAACCTTAACTATTTTGAATTAAATTTTTGTGAAATTATAATATATAAAAACGATTATTTTAAGGTTAAGGTCACTTGCATAAACAAATCTCCCCCCGAAATAAATTCCTGGGTTCACCCCTGTCCACTAGGATTAACCATTATTTTGCTGATTAAGATGGACGAAAGTCATTCAAAAAATATCAAACATATTTTCCTTAGTATTCTCTTTCGAATGACAGCCATCTGGTCTATATAGCGTTTCCCTGCTAGAAATGTCATTTTTAAAGAAAAGGATCCTTTCACATGGATTCGAAATACATATCTCCATTAGCGTTATGGGAAACTTCTCCTAACAAATCCTCCCTTTTGAAACCTTTATTGACTATATAAAAAATTTTAGGATGAAAAAGGACATTTCGTCCAGAATGCCATAGTCAAAAGAATCCTGCTGTATCTTCCTTTGCTGGTCATTACCTTAAGGACATCCGAAATTCGTGTTTTTCGCAACACTGTGTGCCAGGTTCCCGTGAGCCATATGTATTTTTTTCGAATTATGCACTAAGCTCTTATTTTTGGAAACCCAAACTATGGTGAATTGCGCTTAAGATTCTGAATCAAAGCGTAATAGGTTTCTACCACATAGGTACTATTTGGGCCATCGGTAACTCAGTGGATAAAGATACCATCCTTTGAATTACTTAAGCGTTGTTTCGAATCCTACTGTGATCATATATTTTTGTGTTGCCTTTATAAAAATGTGCCTAAGGCAGTCGGCTCCACGATCTAAATTGTTCCACAGCTACTCGTTCCTACAGCGACCAAGAGCTGTTAATATCACTCCATTCAAGAGAAAAACAATTACACAAAATCGTGAATTTTTAGATTATCTTCTGATTGCGTATAACTGTAAAAACAAGTGACGCTTTCATCTACTTTCAGCATGACGTTGACTTATGGGACATCCGGCAATACAGGGTTCTTAGACGCAGTGCATTGGACTGCAGGCAAGCTTAGTAAGATAAAAACGTTTCTGCGAAGACGCAATTCATTGCAAAAAAAGGGATAATGCAATTGAGTTTGACTTCTCTGATAAGGATCTGTGTGTCAAAAACGGTCAAGATAAGGCAACATTTGAAACGGCTGAATGGTGTGTACAATGTTGAGTACCACCGCGTTAAAATATACCCTGACGATATTCGGATGTGTTTCGTCTATGATTCGGTTCTTAGTCTTATTAAGCATGGAAAAATAAAATCGCTAATTGATTTACCAATAATGGTCCCTTCCCAAGCAGCACAAAATAACCTTGGTTGGATTTACAACCCGATTTTTGGTTATATTTTAGTTGAAAAATCAACGATATGGGTTATTGTTACTAAAGTGAGCATTTTGTTGCAGTCTAAACATAAATATTTGCTGCAAAATTAACTAGATGGTTTCATTTGGGACGATTTTTTCTCCCGAAAACCTTTATGTTTTCTTTCTAACATTATTGTTTATAATTTGACTCAATTGTTGCTCTTTGAACAACTTTGTCATAAAATAACATAATTGTTACAGATACAACATGGTTTAAAGTATAACACAATTGTTAGAATTTGAACCGAAAGTATCTTTTGATATTTGCAAATATATTGGATACAAAGCTTCCCAGCGCTAACTGAAACAAATATCATAAAAAGGATTATGTTAAGGGAATTTTTGACATAAGAAAAAAAGTGAAATAAAACATAGCATGATCGAGAACCAATCTTGCGACCGTCATGTATTGCGTGTCAAGTACCTCAGATTTAGGGAACAAGATAAGTATTTCCCTTCTGGCGCAATGACAATGGTGACAGACTAGCACGCAAGAGGACCAGGTTCGAATCCAGTTTGAAGCAAATGGATAAAAAGGTAAATTGTCTTGGATAAAAAATTATAAAATATTAATTATATCTGAGATAAAAAGTGTCTAAGATAAAAATAAAATTGCCAATTCTAAAAAAGAAAAAGTGTAAAATTTTTATTTTTTTAGCATACAAAATTGTAGTTATATTCACAACGATTTTATAACAATAATGTCTGAAAGACAACGATATTACAACAATAATGTTACGTTTATAGCCAGGCAAAAACCTCTTTTTTACGGTTTAGCAAACGTTTGTAAAACGTTTTTACAACCATTTTCCTAACAATATTGTCATATAACCATGGTTGTATTTTGGTTATATAACCGTTTTCCAACTCGTTTGTGCTACTTGGGTTTATCTTACAATAACCAGAAACACACTAACACACTTTAACTCTCTATCTCGACACAACTCGTCTTTTGCAATTCGATCCCTTGCTCGCAAGACCATCTTCTACGTTTCCATCTATGCTAAAATCAAATCTTTTGCGGAAAATTAAGCTTCCATTAAAGCTGAGAGTGAACAGAGTAACCAAGCGTTTTACGTAATTTAAATTGTTCGACGTACTCAAATTACCTCAGATATTGCGGAACTTTGCGGATGGGTTGAATGAACACGAATGAAAGTCTGAAACGATAGATAGATGGATGGTAGCTTGATGAACAGACTGATGGGTGGATGCATTCTATCCATAGGTACCTCGCTCGAATCTGTACTGTAGTACTCTACTCCAAGTCGACGACTTCATACATACTACAGATGCTTGTCATAAACCGCAATATTAAGCATCCATATTGGCGGGAGAGAACAATGCCATGTTGCTGGATATGGAATAGCGTTCACGAGACGTTACGATTTGATGATGAGATTTAGTATTGCGATTAAGTCGCTTCAAGTATCCCGCAAAGCTTGCACAACATTATCCTGCCAGAAGTACGTCCTTCTCTTGCGACAATGTCATCACTCTCGCTTCGTGCTATATCTAAGAAGTTTTTGATGCATTCGCAAATGTTTCAGCTCAAATAAGCTGCTTAATCGTCACGTAATATGTGGTGATTACATGATAAAAACCAGAACACAGAAACATACTGGGTGTAAGGATGGGGCGTAAAGGATTATGAATGCTTTTTGGATTAAATCGTTTACTCAACTTTTGTTCGTTTGGAAGCAGGACGTTTAGCAAAATCAAGGCTATTACAACAATTAGGTATGTTGTAATAGCCTTGATTTTGCCAAAAGTCTTGCTTTCGGAGACTAAGAAGAGTTTTTGGGCTTTAATTGTATAATCCAGACGAATCTAAATTCGTCGCCAATGGAGTGAGAAACCACATGATTTTCTGTTGGAGTGTGGAGAACTAAATCCAAAGTAATATCTTGTGATTATATGATCTTAAGCGCTCTGTTATAACCGAAATACTTTCGTTTCCGTGCCGATCAAATTATATTCTACTGCTTTGTACTGTTTCCTTGTTATTTTTTTTCGCATCGTGTTGCATGTCCTTCGGGTCTGAGCTATTCCAGCATAATGCTATGGAAATGGAAATCCTTTAGAGAGACACTTGCGTCCAGCAATACTGCCAAACTTCGTTGGTAAAAAGCAACAGTCCCACAAGTCGGTTGGCATTTTTCCCAAATAGGTATGCGTTTTTGTTGAATTTATTTTATTATTAATTATTACCATAAAACCTGTCTGATTCTAAAAAGTTGATTTTGAAACGAAAATGAAATATTGCACATTGACAATGAATTGACATCTTTTTTGCAGAATGGTTTTGTATACGAGATGCATACTTATGTTAAATACCGAGTAGCAAGTCAAAGTTCGTAAATGAAAAATCCACGAAGAAACTCTATTAGTTTTGAATCCAAAGAAATTGCAACTCTATTATAAACCCTTTTCAATGCTGTATCCGAAAATCCTTGTAGGTAGGTATATTGCCTTATTGTTTTGTGATTTTTTTTTATTGTCTAAATAAAATAGATCTTGGAATTGGCATATTAGACCTAAAAAAAATCTGCAAATTCTACAAATATCAACGTAGGATTTATACATATTTCCATTCAATGTTAATCTGCCTTAATTCTATACGGTCAATATAAGTTCTCATAAATATAACATGAAATAAGATAAGATTTCATTCATAGAGTATTGTTTTACTTAATCCCCGTGTAATCCTTGAATTCATAAAAATATTGAAAACTGAAACTATTCAGTTGACAAACAAAATTATTCTTTTAATATTCTCCAGTTTAAAGAAGCAAAAGAAACGTGTTTTTAGGATTATATCTTCTATGATATATTTTATATTTTACGGATGTTCAACGGAAACGATTAATACCTACTTGTTTGTTACCTTTCTGATCTTGGGAAAGGGACACTTCTCTTCAGTCGCCATTCGCTTGTTCTGTTGCTGTTATCAGTGGCGAGACATCAAGTAATCATATACCTACGGGTTGATGACGTATCGTTGAAAAGAGATCCTTCCGATGATGATGAACAAAACACTTTGAGCTCAACGTTTAGTTTTCCATTAAAAAATCAGGGTGCTGATAGGATCACCGGAAAAAAATATCGAAAGAATAATAACGGTGCGGATATGTAGATGATTACAAGCTAGTTTTGCTATTAGGTATTATATTTCCGGGCAATTTAATTGAGGTTGTAAGAAATACGTGGTTCAGTTCAATTAGATTCTGTTGTGATTCAAAGCCAGGTTTAAATTTGTTTCGATAGCTTCAATACATACAATAAAACTCAATACAATATTATTTTCGGTAGATTCGACGATTCAATGATGGGATAAAGAGAAGCAGCAGTAAACTTAGGCGGCCGGCGCCTGGCTTTATTTCTTTGAGCTATATTGATGGCATTGAATGTCAAAATCGGCTACAAGTGATGAAATAATCGCGCGAATTCGACTGTTTTATATAATCGATACAGTCAAACTCTACTGCAAACATTTACACAAGTAGAGTGAAAAGATTCTTCTTTTGACGGAAAAAATTCACTCTACTCTACCATTTACTCGAATCGTGTAAACGGCACCTAATCGTTGACTTCCAATTGTCGCGGTTCGGTCAGGCGACCTAGTAGCTCGCGGTCGTATACATATTATGGATCCGTTACATTTTCATCGTAATGCGTTCATCACTTTCTTAGACATGAGAATGTCGTGTATTCGTTGTACTATCCCCGCCCTTTGTAATCGTTGTAAATAGTTTCATGGTTGTCTAAACTAAGGTGACCAGACTCCAGAAGACCCAATGCTGTACACATCCTTGCGGCACTCGGTTTTCTGACAAAGCCTCAGCCATACTATCCTTCTCCCCTTCACGCTGATTTGGAGAAAGAATATAAAATCTCATGAGGGAAATATACACTCCCAATCAATAGGATAGTTCCACTTGTAAAATGGCTGTATCTCGGTAAATGATAACGGTATTTTCTTAAAACTTGGTGACAATTTTTTCAGTATCCTGCTTGTTCTTCGCATAACATAAGGTCTCAAATCCGGAGTACCGTTAGGATTTTCTTACGATAATTCTTAAAAACAGTACAAATAGTGAAGTCAATAGCTCAGCTGTACGATGATGGTGTGGATCTTGCATAAATTGTTCGCGGGACACGGGTTGCCCGTACAGCTGAGCTGAGTAGATGGCGTTGGTTGAGTGAAGATGACGTCACAACTAATCTCTTTTTCCTTAATAATTACTGTATCCTTCCGTTTCCAGGATGAACAAACGCCCTACAAAATGAACAAACGTCTGACTTTCGATTGATACCAAACCTATACCTTTCCGACCCTTATTTAAAAATGACTGGCTAAGTTCACACTCACAATTTTAAAGTTGCTATAATTAAATAATCAGAGAAGAACAAACGATATTAATTGGCGAACAATCAAGAACAAACGTAGCCGCTGTAGAACAAACGGTTCACCGAGCAAAAGGACCTAATTTCAAAAAAATGACTGGCTAACTTCACACAGCCCAAAAATTCCATTCAATACAATGGAAAAGCTTTCTAAATATGGTGTGTGTCTTCTCTACGCGATAAGACTAATCAGCCGACAGGTACTGAATAAGAGCTATCAGAAACCCGGCCTTAATCTAGTAGGCGGGTTTCGATTTGATTAATTTAGTGATTTTAGTAAATCCTGTCAGTAGTTTGATTTAGTAGGATTTGGTGACAAATGGTATACAGATTTTCTGGTTAACGACCATGTAAAGAACGAGTATCTTATTTCCCTGTCTTTGAAATATGCGTCCTCGATAGTCCGAAGTTTTGAAACCCCGAATTTCCAGTAATCCGCATAACCTCAAAAATTGCATTGCACACTCTGTCCGAGTTTCGAGAGGTTCTCTAATCCGAATATAATTTTTGTTCTCACAGTAAGAGCAATATTGTCATCCAGTTATTTGAACTTTATTCTCCGCTCTCGGGAAGAATATAAAATCGAATAACAGAACAACATTTTTCGAAAATAAAAAAAACTCCGATTTCTCCCGAAATTCAGTACAAGTAAAAGACTCCACTCCAATCCGAATTTCTCTGTAGTCCGGATCGATCCCGGTTATTAGTCCGGACCTCCGGACTATCGAGTACCACTCTAATTGAATCAACATTTATTTGGCAGATAAATAATACCAGCACTAAAATTTAGATGAAATATTTCTCCAGACCGTAAACCGTAATTCTATCAAAGGTGGATTTGTATATAACTGACGATACTACTTTGCTAAGATTGAAAATAGTGACATTGAAGACACAAGCTGATCTTTTGGTCTATTCCTTTCAAATTACAAGAGTAGAATATGCAAAACAAATAAAAAGCAGTGAATACAGACGAGCTACGGTCTCAAAAGCGGAAATTGCAGGCCAGTTGGATGTAATCATAATGAGGAGTAAAAGTCAAAACACCGTGCAGGTTCCATTTATCGTTCAATGGTGAAGATGATCATTCTAGATTGTCCTTCCTTAAAATTAGGCTCTAAAATTTGCGTAAGAACATTTTTGCAAACAATTTCACCTCCTAAGAAAATTATGATGTTGATTTTGACTGAGATCCAGGCTACGCCCATGGCTCGCTGACGATGCTTGTCTTACGCGCTAAGGGAATAGAATTGAGACAATATTTTGGAACAACGCCGGGTGCTTTAGTTGTGTTCGTCACCACCCTTTACACCGTTCCCTACGGGTTTATATCAGCGCCGTCGCAGCGCCGAGTTCCTAAACTATTTTGTATGCTTTTTCTAATAGTGAGCTTCAGTGATTTTCGAGCGTTTTTATACATCTCCAGTAGGACCTTTTAAGTACTTTTTTGAGTCGCTCACTGAGTTAGACGTTGGACTTTCAGATAATAGCGCCTCAGTCTCGCAATTCGCCCACCTATTACTGTCCCGATTGCCCCATTCTATGGCCAACTATTGAAATTCCCTGCATTATTAAAATTATTAAATTGCCCAAATTTCTATGTCTGCTCCGTTGCAGGAACTCGTTGGCACTTCTCTGTGACTTCACCGCCTCAATCTCAAGGTTCTCGGAACGCCGCAAAGATGTGCTCTAGTCACTTTGTCAAAATGGATGGATCTCTCACTTTGTCTCATGATGAACGTTTTTACGCCCGCTGGGTTTTTTCACAAAAATTTGGTTTTGATTGATTTGTATCTCGTCATGTATTATGGTGTAATGTATAATGTAAGGAAATATTTTAATGCAACTTTTCTGTGCAATTAATTTAATGGCTTAATTGATTCGCCAGTTCAAGAAATGTTATTTTTGGAAGTATTAAATATCACAAACAAAATGAATGGACTGAATCCCCACAGGACATTTTCCTTAAATTACAGTAATTGATTTAATTCAAAGAGTAAATTTCCAGTGCGACAATTGCTTAGGTTCAGGGACGATTTTACCGTTTTACATAATGTTTTCGCTGAAAAATATTTCAGAAAAGTATGAAAGAGGATAAATACGAAAAAACAGGAGGATTTTTTTTGTAATTTAATAGTGTGTATTTTCGCCATTTTTATTTATAATTTCATAAAGCCTTCGAGGCAGGTAATCGTATAAAGAATGCAGCACAGATATCGGTATTTTAGACCAAGCTGTCTTAATTCCATGAATTAACTCTTATTTAGAGTCGTATTGTTTACCATTATTGTAAACCTCCCGAACAAGCCACCCCCAAATGTTTAATGCCAGGGGAGATGGACACCAAGTCTAACAAAGCCACATTTTTCTCCTCAATAAGCGATTTAACCACCCTCGCTGTATGAATTGGGGCAAGACGTTTGGACGTTTGACGTTTATCATAGCAAACACGCAAAATTTTTCGCTAATATTAAATTTCTAATTTTTTTATCAAATTCATAAGATTTAATATTAAATTCATAATTTTATGATTCATTTGCTCGTTCACTTCATCTGTAAAAGTGATTTCGCGGATTGGTGTAGTGATAAATCATAAATTTGTTCGAAAAGTGTTTAATGGTTTGCATTTTTTACCTGCCGCTCGGACGGTCTTTGTTCTTTGTTTTCATTTGGTCCAGTAGTCATTTCAACTCGGCTTAACTGAGTTATCTGGGCATACATTTTCGTACTAGCATATAGCGCAGTGGTAGCGTGTACGACTCACGCCCGTGAGGTCCTGTGTTCGAATCCCACTTTTTGCAAATTTTTTTCTTTTTGCTTTTTTTCTCTTTTTATTAATTTATTAGTTTAGTTCTTGTATTAAAATGAATTGTGTTTGTGAGCAATTTTACAAAGTCCAAATTGACGGTCTATCTCAGCTCGTTTCGTCGTTGCAGAGCCAACTTAGCAAGCTGAGATCCCTTATGAAGTCTGTAAATTGTTGTGAAAACAATTCCGAAGCATTGCGAGATAAAAATGTAAATTTAAAAAATAAGAAGAGTAATATAGGGAAAGACACTAAGAAAAAAACTAAAAATATTATTTCAATATCTTCTGAGCAATCTTTCGTTAGCCATGAAGCGGGGACTTCCACTGTTATTTCAGATTCATCTTCTACAATTCCTTCCAACGTTGACAAAAATCAATCTCCGATTGATAAATTTGTCACAGTTCGTAAGAAAGGGAAACATATTAAAAAACCTTCTCCTGTTGGTGATGTTATTCCCAAAAAGAGTGATAATAATAATAGGCGACACAAAAGAATCTTCGGTATCGATCAAGCTAATGATTCTCTTCGAAGTGTCCCCAGTTTCAAGGTATTCCATGTTTCTAAGCTGCATGCTTCGGTAAAAGCAGACGATTTAAAGGAATATGTAATGAAAAAGCTTAATTTAACAGATGACAGCTTTCTTTCGGTTTATCCTCTGATAAAAAAAGATTGTGATATTTCCAAATTAGTTTCAATCAGTTTTGGTTTGAAACTTCCTCATGAATATTCTAAGCAAGTGTTTTGTGCCAACTTCTGGCCCAAGGGCGTCAACATATCACCCTTCAAATTTTCAAAAAACGACAAACGCCAAAACAGTGTCCAGCAGAACACATAATTTCCAATTCATTTTTCTCGGTCTATTATCAAAATGTTGGCGGTCTTCGTTCAAGAACAAATGACTTTTACCTTGCAGCTTCACAAGAAGATTATGCTGCCATTTGCTTAACCGAGACTTGGCTTCACACAGACATTACAAATGAAGAACTTTTCATAAGAGACTATGATGTCTATCGTCGCGACCGTTATGAGGCTTCGACTAAGAGAGGAGGTGGTGTTTTGGTAGCTATCAAAACAACATTCCCATCTCATGAAGTTGAGCTTTTTCATAAGGACGTAGAACAGATATGTGTTTCTATCAATGTTTCTCGCAGCGAAAAAGTATATATTTTTAATAGCTATTTACCACCTTTGAGTTCAGTTGATGTTTATAACAAACATGTAGATAATATCTCCAAGCTATTTGCATCTTTTGAGGAAAAGGACAAATTGATTGTTGTTGGGGATTTCAATCTTGGTAATATAAGTTGGTACTGGAACGACGACGAGAAAAAAAATCTGCCGCGTGATTTACATCTTGAGTGTGAATCTGTTCTAACAGATTGTTTGTTTGCAATGGATTTGATGCAAATGAATCTTGTTAAAAATTCGATTGGTAGAATTTTAGATCTAATTTTTGTTAGTACTTGCTTGAATGCTTCTGTTATTAAAGTAGATAAACCAATTTTGCCCAATTCAATCCATCACAGTGCTCTTCTTCTTGAGTTTGTTTTTTATGATTACATTGAAGAAGAGCCCGAAGTTATTCGTACTAGAAATTTTCAAAAAGCCCAATTTGAAAAACTAAATTCAACATTTTTTAATATGGATTGGGCTCCAGTTATATCGAATAGTAATCTTATTGAAAGTTATACAATTTTTAATTCAATTTTAAATAAATCTATTCGCAAGTACGTTCCTTTAAAAAAGAACAAAATAAAAGCAAAAAATCCTTGGGCTACCAAAGAATTGTTCAAACTTAAGAGAGCAAAAATAAGGCCCATAAATTATACAAGAAGTCATCCTCTCTTGCCAATAAAGAAAATTTCTTTAGATTGAGAAGAGAGTATGAATTAATGAATAAAAATCTTTACAAACAGTATATTGCGAGAGCTGAAAATAATATAAAGAATGACAGTAAGACATTTTGGAATTTTATAAACAGCAAGCGTAAGAATACGGGAATCCCAAAAAATTTAGAATTCAATGGCAATTTTTACAAAGATGTTCAATCGGTTTGTGACGGATTTGCTAGATTTTTCAGTTCAGTTTACAAAGTGCCAGACTCCGTTTCATCAAAAATGAATGCTAACATCAATGGAAGTCAGAGTGCATTGGTCCCTCGGATAGCTCAGGAGGACCTTACGAGTGCTCTTGAGATTTCTGAGGATGACCTATTGAATGCTATGCGTGATCTTGATGTTAGTATTCAGGCCGGACCTGATGGCATTCCTAATATATTTTTGAAGAATTGCATGCAATCGTTATGTCGTCCTTTAGCCTTTATTTTTAATTTGTCCTTGACTTCAGGTGTTTTTCTTGATGAATGGAAAGTTTCATACATAACGCCTGTTCACAAAAAGGGTCCGAAGCATCTTATTGATAACTATAGACCCATAGCTAAAATATCTGCAATACCGAAGTTGTTTGAAATGCTTATTAAAAATAAAATAGATGTTTTAATTAGCCGTTTGATATCGCCATGTCAACATGGATTCCTGAAAGGAAAATCAACTTCAACAAATTTGGTATCATTTACTAAATTTGTTGCTGATGGTATAGAGCAGGGAATGCAGGTTGATGTGGTATATACCGATTTTTCGAAGGCTTTTGATAGAGTAGATCATAATATTTTACTTAAAAAACTAGAACATTTAGGAATACAGTCAATTTTTCTAAGCTGGGTGAGATCCTATTTAACGGATAGGACTCAGTTGGTGAAGTTAAATGGCTGTACATCTCGCTCTGTTATAAAGTGTTCATCAGGGGTTCCGCAAGGAAGCCATTTAGGACCACTTTTCTTTTTAGTTTTCATAAACGATATCATCCAAAATTTTAAATTCGTGCGTGTATGGCAGTATGCCGATGATATGAAAATCGCTATGAAAATACGCAACATTGATGATTGCTATAAGTTGCAATCCGATTTAGAAAAGCTGCAATTTTGGTGCCGCGATAATAATTTAAATTTAAATGTTAGTAAATGTAAAGTACTTAGCATATATAAATTGAAAACTCCGGTCTTCTTTGAGTACTCCTTAACAGGTAGTGTTCTTGAAAGGGTTGCCGAAATATCAGATCTTGGTGTAATTTTCGACCATGAGCTTTCATTTCGACAACACATTGATTACATTATTTCAAAAGCGAATAGTATGTTAGGATTTGTTAAACGTAATGCGCGCGAATTTAATGATGCTTTTACTTTAAAAATATTGTATGCAGCTTTCGTTCGTTCGCACCTGGAGTATTGTTCTATTGTGTGGAATCCGTTCTATAAGGTGCATATCGAGCGTATAGAAAGAATTCAACACAATTTTACACGGTTTGCCATTTATCAAATTGGCTGGCGTTTCAAGCCAGATTATAAAACTCGCTGTTCCTTATTGGGTTTACAAGCCTTAGATTATAGAAGAACATTTTTAAACGCTATGTTTATAAGAGACCTGTTTTGCTCTCATATTGTTTGTGAAGATATATTAAATAACTTTCAAGTCAGAAATATTCCTCACAATTTGCGGCGGAACAACCTTCTTGTTCAGCCTTATCATAGAGTAAACTATGGGCTTAATGAACCAATTACAAGGTCAACTATTCTTTATAATAGTTTGAAGGACTTAGTTAATTTTAATTGTACTAATAAACTAATATTTAAAAGAAGTTATTTTGATAAATTTCCTTATTAATATATTTTGTTTTCAGTTTTTTTTTACGATCTGCTAGAGTTTACACTCGATTGATTGATTAGTCACTTACGTACGGATAGTAAGTAAAGTGATGCCGAGAAGCCTAGTCCCGGGACAAAAGTTTCTGTGAGGCAAAAAAAAAAAAAAAAAAAAAGATCATGTTGCAATATCAAAGGATCGCCTCCGTACATGACATTTATCATAGGGATTTCCTCTTCTAAGAGCTGTTTATAAGATGAACTGGTTTGGTAACCTCGTAGAATGACCAAGTCGATAGTTCCATGATATGATATGGCTCCCCATACAATAACGGAACCTATTCGGAAGTGATGGCCTGACAGGTACATAGGATCCTTCCTATATAATCATGATAGTAGGAGAACCCATCTGGACCGTCCACACAAAGCCGTTTTCCATCCGTAAATATTACCTGCCTCCATTGTGATGTCCAGTTCATGAATCTTGAGGCGAATTCCAGGCGCTAGGCGATGTTGCGGGGTTAAGGCTATTTTTTTCTTTAATCGTAAACGTTTTAAGCAAGATGAAGATCTAAGAACTCGTTGGATGGTCCTTACACTGATAACACCAAAATCTCCCCAAGCTTACGCGCAGTAAAGGGCGAGTTCGAGGCTTCTCTTAAGAGACTTCGCCTTGATGCACCGGAAACTTCTTTTTTTCTGCCTCCTGCGTATCGTCGGCTATAATTTCTACTATCTCGTATAAAATTATTAACAAGGTTCAAGCTCCGCTGAATCCGTATTGCAATTTGTCGGTTTGAATATCCTTCTTGCTTTATGGAAATTGTCGCCTTTTCCTCGGCAGAAAATTGATTTCCTTTTGACATTATCCACCTATACGACTCACAGAGTATAACGCAAAAAAAAAATGTTTCCACAAACACTTCTCACCAGGACGAGATAACTCTTTAAAGTAAGTGAACCTATACAATTGTCGCAGCGGAAATTGAGATTTTCATTTTAAAAAATTCCGTTAGCTATGCGAGTTGCTTAATAGAAATGTAATATTTATTAAAATAACCGTTAGTTGAGAGAGCATTATTTAAAAATTATTTCCGATCAGAGTACATAGAAATTATATAATTTTAAAGGAAAATATCCATGAACCTAAGCATTTGTCGCGCAGTGTATATCTTTGAAAATACCGGCTAGGAATACGAGACATCGTGAACTATATTTTGCCTTAACACATTTCGCACAAATTACGCAATGAATGCACTAACTGAAAGAATTAAAGCTACTGGAAATTTAGTCTCTAATCATATTGATTTAACTGCAAGAAATATAAACTCAGACAAATCATTTTCGATTTATTTGATTAAATATTTTGAATATTCTACTTGAATTAATAATTTATTAATGCTCATCAAGAATCTAGCGATTACCTTGAATTGAATTACACATTATATTTTAAGTTAATTTATAAGTTAATAATAATTATGCATTAAGACAGCTATTTTTCGATTTTGTACATAATGGACTTACGTCCGTTTACTAATAAATAAATAAATAAATAGTCACAGCAGGACAAACAAGCTCACGGACTATACTTCGAACTAAGTGAGGCCAAACAAATAAGAGGTCGCGGTACGAGCTAGGTTACCTATTAGGTAGTCAATAGCGGAATGTCTACTTCCGGAGTGGGAAACCTATAATATTTAAAAGTGTATCCATTGAATAACTGAACAGTTTTCATAGGGAAGAACAAAACGAAAAGTAAAAAGTCGGATATTTATCACACACTCAAGATCCACTTCGTCAACCTTTCAACTATCCCATCGACAGGGTGCAAAAATCGACCCTTACTTGCCAGTAAACTACGGCAGCTAGTAGAGTAGGACAAAGTACAATTTATCATAGATTTAGGTTTTTTTTTACAATTTTACTGGTAAAATGGTAAATTGTTAAATATTGTGAAAGAAGTGGTGGACCTACCAGAAAAGGATGAACTGGCTAGCATATTTTCTGGAGATGTATACAAAGAGGTTAGCAACTTAATGCAACTCACTGTCCAACTCCAGTATACTGAATTTACCGATAAGAGTTACCCAGCCAGAATTGGCGTCATAAATTGTCAAAATAGTCCAACATAAACTTCACTTTATCCATCACTAGTCGGCGTGCTGTATCTATAGGACGTTTCGAAAGTGAAACACATGATGGCCAGCTGAGGGAAATGCCAATATTCAGTTTTGACACCTGAAACACCTTATGGCCAGCTGAGGGAGTTGCCATTAATCAGTATATGTGCTTTCATATGGGAAACATTCAATGGTTGTTTTCTCCCCAAATATGATTGGTACACTTTTCGTATTCCTCGAGTTTGATTTTTGCATATTTGTGCTGTTGGCGTGATTATTCTCACGAATAAAATGTAGTCTAGCTGGTGTAGTGGTTAATGCGCGCACCTTCGATGCACAGGATTATGAGTTCGAGACTCACCGTGAACGAATTCAGTTTATGGTGTTTTTCGAACTCACGGCTCATGCGATGGGCTATGATCTCACTCAGATTTTAAACGAGTACCTGTTCATGGGGATAAATAAAACTGCTGAGCGTGCCGTTGATTTTTTAAATAAATTTTTCATTGATTTCCGGTAAATCGTAAATATTTTTTAGAAGCGATGCATTGAACATTTATTTATTTATTTATTATCATTTTCACGGACTGGTAATGGTTTTTATAATAAGGATTCCATACTAAAGAATTGTATTCGAGTTTACTATGAACTAACGAAACATATAAATTTTTGAAGGAAATAACATTGTAAAAACATTTTGAATTACGCATAACAAAATCCAAACTCCGCCTAGCAATTGATTATATCCCTTGTATGACATATGAAGTTTAATGATCTATTGAATTTCATCGCTAGGTCATTTACCACCTTCTACTTTTTTTAATGAGACTCCATTTAAGCTGTAAGATGGATTCTAAGATGTTCTGATTCGATTAAAACACATAAACTGGCACTTTTCTGTATTAACTTCTAAATTATTTTTAAAACAACAGTCATCAAAATTTAGGAGATTATTTTGTAAAACATAAATATCATTAACGCAAGATATTGAATTAAATATTTTGCAGTCATCTCCAAATAGAAGGAGTGTGCACGCCGTCAAATATTTTATGAATATCGTTAATAACTAAGCTAAAGAGCCATGGGTTCCTTGGGGTACACCAGAAGATATATATACAGGGTCAGAGAGTTGGTTCATGACTTTAACACAGAATTGGCGGTCACGAAGGAATTCCGATAACCAATTCAATCAAGTGATACATAACTATTACACCATCTTTATGAGTAACGATTAACGATTTTGTAATCATCGCTGTAATAAGGCGCAAAGGCATGTATAGATGATATAGGGGGACATCGTCATATAATGTTTGTATGAAAACGTGATTAATTACAAAGGTATATAGGTTAACATGTCGCCCCTGCAGGAATTGGCCCGCTTTGGAGCCATTGATCCTTATTATGGAAATTTAATAATCATTTTGACGTGGATTTATTTCGCGTGTGCATTTTCCTTTTATCATATGATCATGATCATCATTCATTCATTTGGCGTAAGTCATGACTTTTTTTCACGAGCGATGCATTAAACATATATGTTACATAACATCATATTTACGAGTAACGATTTTGTAGTCTTTATCCGTAATAAGGCGCAAAGTCGTATACCTATAGATGAGACAGAGGGACATCGTCATAAACTGTTTGTATGAAAACGTGATAAATGACAAAGGTATCTCGACTAATGTGTATTGCATGAATGCATGATAGGTCACACGTGTGTTTTTGGTGGCAGGGTTGATTTTTTGGCTTTTTTGTGGCATCAGGATCTAGCCACTCACACTGTTACTGGATTTCCAGATAGTACGGCACATCCTGATGTTGTCTAAGCACTGTAGACATAGACACTAGAACCAGTTAAGCTGCTGGATGATGACAGGTTAAATGGGAGAGTTAACACCAACCCATCGTGTTTTACTAAGGTGTGATTCAATATACCGGGCTTCTTCCTATCGGTCAAGTGCAGGAACAGTTGAACGAAAACAAAACTGCCGAATTAGAAAGATTCCATAAAGCAGGCCTAAGTCATCATATTCCATATCTTTTCGTAAATATAACGGGTCATCCTAAATAACGGTATCTTTCTCTGATTCACCTTCGCCCGAAAACTTCTATTACCATTACCCAATTCCTTTAAGGAACAAAATTACCAATAAACCGACTCGTTCCAGTAATTACTTGAAGATCGTGAAAAAATTTAGAACTTCCAAACAAATAAGCCTCGTAACAAGTTCCTACAAGTACCGTATACTTTCTATATAATGGAAAACTGATGGATTTCACTAAACAAGGTTCCCTAAATACATACCATACAAAAAAGCACTATACGGTGACCAAAAAGTGATAAACGTTTAATGCTCCATTACACTTAATGATAGGAAAAGGGTCCGCCAAAAGGCACTGCACTCCTATAAAGCGGATCACGATTCTATTCAAATAATGAAACAACAATGTATAAATTTAGGGCTCCCTTTATGCACTGCATCATCCAAGACAATGTTTATGAAAATAAACATTACGAACGTAGTAAAACAAATTGACAACTAAAAGGACAAATTTGAAAACTCTCATGCCTCCACAAAACGCCACTGCAGCCTATCAAGTTGGGTAGAGATTTTACACAGTCACCAGCTCGTACGTCAATAAAGCGAGAAGCCATTAACGTTATATGTCCCTTTGAATGGGATCGGGTTGGTTTTGTATCGGCTTGCCAAGAGCTTGTTCGGAAGCGACGAGAGTCCCGAATTGCTGTATAAAGTCAACACTCTCATTTAGAAACGACCTAAACTGACACTAAAATTCCATGAGTTTAATTACAACACGTAATTAACTCTCGCAGCAACGAACGACAATGATGGCACGACGAAACGCATAAGCATTTTAACGAGAATGAGCGCGGCTAAAGTTCAAACCATCTAACGAGAAAAAGAAGTTCTCATAACATAACACACCCCGTTTACCGCATTTTACAAATTACACTCTGTAATATTTCGGGGACTCATATAATTGGGGGCAGCCAAAATGGCATTGCCGCTGGACATTTCTGGGGATCTAAATTCAGGCTAGTCGTCGTCGACAAGGTCATATGTATTATAGTAAATGGCATATCTCCCCAATGTCCAGTTTTATAATCATAATTCGTGTCGTCAACGAAGACGCCGTCGTCGTCGGGATGGCAACAGTGTATGCTCCATTATACCATAGCCATACCATATAACCCCATTAAAGCCAGTCCGCAATTCCGAGGTCCGGTTGTCGTTGAAGAAGCAACAATGTCGAAACGGTGCCGTTAACTATACGATGACACCTCAAAACGACCACCAAAACTCGAAATCCTTGTCGTTATGGCTATATAAATTG
This sequence comes from Microchrysa polita, assembly GCA_949715475.1. Classification (NCBI taxonomy): domain Eukaryota; kingdom Metazoa; phylum Arthropoda; class Insecta; order Diptera; family Stratiomyidae; genus Microchrysa; species Microchrysa polita. The sequence continues at coordinate 98,283,845 of OX454416.1, forward strand.
CAGACGGTTCTTCTGTCCGGCAAAAATTGTCCTTACAGCCGCTCAAGGGCTTAAAGATTCGAAAGCCCAATCTATGACTGTCCTTTCTCTATATGTATAGAATGTCCAAGAAAAGGACTTATGCCGTAAGACTACTTTATCAATTTCCCAATCTGGGAGATAATTTGAGTGTTTATGATTTGGGCGGAGATTCGGTCGCGCTGTGAGTGTGCAAGAAAACGAGGACAATTTGTGTTCTGGTATATCGCTGCAAGTAATTCATACAGATAGACGAGTGAGGACTTTCTTTTGCCATTCGGCTACACATTCCTTCCTACATACTTACATGCTTGCCATCGACCGGGAGGCCAAGTGAGACAGTTACACAGATGGCACGATGAAAATGAGTATGTGATAATCTTTGGATGGACCTAAAGATGAAAATCACATGTCTATCACTCGATGCCCTTAGGGCTCTCTAATAAATTCTCAAGTGTTTCACGCTCGCCAAGAGACGACATAAGGGATTGCATGAAAAAGGGATCATATTCGTCGGTGCTGTATATGTAACCGTTGCAGAAGATATAATATGACACCTCTAAGCCATTAAAATTCGAGAGGGTGAGTGAGCACCTATATGGATACCCTCTTCAAAGGATCAGACACGACGTCGAAAAGGTTTGGTCCGTTCAAGATTTATTACGTGCTCGTAGGAGTTGTAACAAGAAAAATGTTTACCATATGCTAGACAATTTTTAAAATGAGGCGGTTCTACATAATGAGATGATCATTCGAAGGATTTAATAGCGCGAGGAATTTCTTGTGTTCAGAACATTTAGGAAACTGATACTCAGGCGCCAAAAGTTGAAAAGTTACAATTTCACCCGATATTTTTGTGAGATATGAGATTGGTTAAAGACTTGCATCTGCATCGCATTACTATTCGATGATAGGTTAGACATTAGGTCAATTATAATATTACAACATTTATAATACAATACGCTTTATTCTTAAGAAATTTATTCATCGACTTCAAGTCACACATGGATCGATTAAACGAATGAATCTAATGGACGAACCAAATTATCCACACTTAATCAAGATAGCCCTTCTTCATTGTATTATTGTGAAAGAAAATAATCGAATCGACATCTTAAGATAGTTCTTGATTAGAATTTATCGATGGATTGTTTGATCAAGGGTAGTATGACTCGGCGATGATGCGACGTCCTAGTCGGTATTGTTGAGGGGAGAAGCAGAAGGTGGGCTAAGCAAAGAGTTATAGACTACCTTCTATTGTTGAGGCCGATGTCTTCGTGTATCCAAGCGTCCACTCAAAGAACATAACGATAGTGTAATGACCAAGAGTGAAGTATAGTCAAATTGTAATTACACCTGGCATACGTCTTATAGAATGTAGGTATTCGGTAAGATAGCACAGCACGTTCGGTAGCAACATCGTATTATGTCAATCGATTCTAATCAAATAAATGATGGTCATTTGAGGTAACTCGAAGAAAGCAAATTTTCTTTACTTTCGATACCATTTCGAACAGGATGTGGTGGGTGCTAGACGCCATTGCGTTCCAGTTATCTGAGGGATGCGTACTATTCGAAATCGCAATTGGTATTTAATGGGAAAATACCATGCTAATATTAAAAGTAAATGATTCGTAATCATTGCAGTAAAGTTTCAAAAGTGGTTGGTTTTATTCGATGGAAGTGTGCAATTATTCATTCGACAAGACTTATATGGGATCCAAACCACGAAAATCACAAGGAATTTTGGAAGATTATGGTTCAAGCATAAAAAGATGTTTTTAGAAAAAAAAATCATTTAAATTTTTTTCGTATGTAGGGTGCAAACAGTGCTTTAATATGGTTGACGTAAAAACTTATTTGAGAGTAAAAGTAAAAAAGTCTTTTCAAATAAATTTCAAACCCAATGTGACAATCTGAAATTCAACCTAGATGCTACCCTTTATGTTTTTTTTTTGCTAATCCTAGTCAGCAAACCTACCCTTGACTTCGAAAAAAAAACACAGCTATTGGTCCACGAAACAGGGTACCAGGCAATTTACCGAAAAAGGGAAATCGCTGTTTTAAGATAGTTTATTTGCAGGAATCTTTATGCCCAGGACACCCTTTTCCTGATATTACAAACCGCGGCTACAGTTACAGCAAATAGTGCAGCCATGCCAGGAGCAACTTTTTTTTAGTTGAACATTTTACGATCCGTATTGGCTCATGAACTCAAAGATAAAAAAACGAGACCGAAGCTAATTTCGGGCGCGGCCGAAATTTGGATACCCTTCGCTCTCCTTGGGCTAAACGTTTTTTTGGGGATAGCTACGACTTGCATTTAATTCCCCCGCCTCCCATTCTTTTCGTTCCGTCTTGACAAAAGTTTCGTTGCGTCGACAAAGCAATATTTGTGTGGGGTTTGGTTGGATTAAGTGGGAAAATAAAAATATTTACTCAGAAATTGTTATTGGGGGATGCCCCATAGTACGACACCATTTGTTTTGAGCTTTTTTGTTGCTTTGATAAAGACACATTAATTCAAAGTTATGTGAAATTGGTGTAAAAATGTTTTGTAGAAGAACCAAAATGGGGGGTTGGGTTTGTATGGCAGCCCCATGACCCCATTGTTGGATTTGATCCGATCTAACATATGTTTTGTGTCATCATTAGAAATACATTTCTGAAAAAGTTGGTTGAAATTGGTGCACAAATAAACAAGTTTTTCTTAGAAGAACCTAATTTAGGGGTTGGGTTTGTATGGCAGCCCCATGACCCCATTGTCCGATTGTACCGGTTCAAACATACAAACTGCTTGCAGCTTGAAGCCTGTGCAAAATTTCAGCTTCATTGCTTTCAAATTGGCCGAGTAAAACGCGTCGCAACAGACGAACGGACGGACATCGCTCAATCGATTCCCCAAGTCATGCTGATCATATACCCTGCGCGACAAATGCTTAGGTTCATGGATATTTTGCTTTAAAATTATATAATTTCTATGTACTCTGATCGGAAATAATTTTTAAATAATGTTCTCTCAACTAAGGGTTAATTTAGTAAATATTGCAGTTCTATCAAACAACTCGCATAGCTAACGGAATTTTTTAAAATGAAAATCGCAATTTCCACTGCGTCAATTGTATAGGTTATCTTACTTTAAAGAGTTATTTCTTCCTGTTGAGAAGTGTTTGTGGAAACATTTTTTTCCGCGTTGTACTCTGTGAGTCATATAGTGGATAATGTCAAAAGGAAAGCAATTTTCTGCCGAGCAAAAGGCGACAATTTCCATACTAAAGCAAGAAGGATATTCAAACCGACAAATTGTAATACGGATTCAGCCGAGGTCGAGCGTTGTTAATAATTTTATACGAGATAGTGAAAATTATGGCCGATGATATGCAGGAGGGAGAAAAAAAGCGATTTCTGGTGCATCAAGGCGACGCGACGTCTCTTGAGAGAAGCCTCGAATTCGCCCCTTACTGCGCGTAAGCTTTGGAGATTTTTGTGTTATCAGCAAGGAGTAAGGATCATCCAACGGGTTCTTAGATCTTCTTCTTGTTTGAAACGTTTACGGTTAAAGAAAAAAACAGCCTTAACCCCGCAACACCGCCTGGAGTTCGCCTCAAGTTTCATGAACTGGACATCACAATGGAGGCATGTAATATTTACGGATAAAAAACGGTTTTGTGTGGACGTTCTAGATGGGTTCTCCTACTATTATCATGATATTAGGAAGGAACCTATGTACTTGTCACGCCATAACTCCTGAATAAGTCCCGTTATGGTATGGGGGGCCATATCATATCATGGAACAATCGACTTGGTCATCCTACGAGGTTGCCAAACAGGTTCATCCTATTAAACAGCTCTTAAAAGAGGAAATCCTTAAGATAAATGTCATGTACGGAGGCGATCCTTGGATATTGCAACATGATCTTGCCCCAATTCATACAGCGAGGGTGGTTAAATTGTTTATTGAGGAGGAAAATGTGACTTTGTAAGACTGAGTGTTGAGTTGTTGAGATTAACAGCACGCTCAGCAGTGTTATTTTATCTCCATAAATGGGTACTCGTTTAAAAGCTGAGTGAGATAATATTCCATCACATGCTACACCAGCTACACTTCAAAGATTTTAGGACAATATTAAATTTGTTTATCTAAGGGACCTATGGTGAAAAAGCAACAATATTTCCTCCATATGGGCATCTTTTACCTACAGAAGAGACCGCCAGAAGCACATTCGATATTCTAAAACTCTCTATTACCAACCTACTTATTGTCAAAAAATCTCCCAGGTTCCTAGTTTATTTTTCGTAATTAAAAAAAAAAATAATTAAAAACTAGGGGGCTTCGCCCCCTGCTCGCTTCGCTCGCCAACCTCCGGGGCCGAGGCTAATTTCGGGCGCGGCCGAAATTTGGATAGCCTTCGCTTGGGCTAAAAGTTTTTTTCGGGCGTACCTGTGACTTGTATTTAATCCCCCTCCTCATTCTTTTTCTTCCGTCTTGACAAAAGTTTTGGGCTTGGTTGAAATAAGTGGGCAAATAAAAATATTTACTCGGAAAATTTTATTGTGGGGTTGACGGAGCATGACCCCACAGTACGATTCCATTCGTTTTGAACTTTTTAGTTGCTTTGATAAAGACACATTAATTCAAGGTTTTGTGAAATTGGTGTAAAAAAACGTTTCTTAGAAGAACCTAATTTGGGGCTGAAGTTTGTATGGCAGCCCCATGACCCCATGGTCCGATTTGATCCATTCTTGCATATATTTTGTGTTGTCTATAAAAACACATTTGTGTGAAATTTGGTTGAAATTGGTACACAAATAAAAAAGTTTTTCTTAGAAGAACTCAAATTGGGGAGCTAGGTTTGTATGGCAGCCTCATGACCCAGTGATCCAATTTGGGTGAATCAAACATACAAACAGCCTGCAACAATAAGAAGCACGTGTGCAAAATTTCAGCTTGCTAGCTACCCGCCGAGTAAAACGCGTCGCAACAGACAGACAGACAGACAGGCCGACATGCTCCAATCGACTCCCCAAGTCATGCTGATCATATATGTACACTTTTTATATGGTCGGAGATGCTTCCTTTAATGCGTTACAAACTTCATGACAAAGTTAATATACCCTTTCACTCTATGAGCGAAGGGTATAACAACAAGTTATGATCGTTTTAAGTCATATCCATTTAAATGGGTCACCCTGTACAGAGTACATTTAAGGGAACTTAACCCTAATAAAATAACAGTAATTTATGTATTTTGTTTTTTTCTTTATAGATGGTGCAACCACATTATTTGCAAAGTTCAATTGATACAATAGTAGAAATGTTAGACAAAAAATAGTGTACTGGGCCCCTAAATCTCTTGTGGTGATCATGTCGTCGAAGTGAATCCTTTTTATCCGTTGAACGCGTTCAATGCAGTTTTCAATTTGAAATGCATATAAAACTCATTTCCGATTGTATACAACAATTTAGTGTTGAGTCATTTGGGGTGAAATTAAACAACCTTTTGTCCATTTCAATCTTCTTTGAACTCCAAATACTACGCCAAAACTAAAACACCTCCAAACCATAAAATAACATATCCTTTGCCATATTTCATTCGATTCCAAACATTTATCTGCAAGTGTCATTATAACTCAATTGCAAACACAAATATCTCCAATTTAAATTATGTGATGATCATCCTTTGAATAGTCATCACACAGCACAAAACGCACCATCATGCGCCAGACATGTGCCGGATAGCAAAAAGATGGTCCCGCGTGTCAACCCCATTCACAGGCCATAAGCCAACGCCATTGGATTCGTTTCAAAAAATATTGTACACATCTCTGTGTGCTCCATTCGCTCCCACTCAATTAATCGATTGACTAAATTCAGCCTTTGCCAATCGGAAGGACGCGAATGGTTTCAGCTAGCCAGAAGCAACGACATCGTATATAGCAGGAAGAATCTCATCACCATCGGGTCGATATGAATATGATTGATGACTGCATGATTTATACTGCTAGTGGCATTTGGGATTGTTATATGGCAAAGGAGAGAGACTTTGGATAGGGACCGGGTGCGTTCCCATATGGTCCAGAGGAGCTTTCAATCTATGGCAAAGGGCAAACTAGAACGCACACTATATGCTTCTGTTCCTGGCATCGTGTCATTAAAATATATTACCCGGCTACAATTTGTCGCTAGGGGGCCTTTGTTGACGTGAGCTGCGGATAACATTTGCGGGCAAATTTCACATTACGAATTGGACTGACCCGGAAGTGTAAAACCAATGCTAACTTTAAGAATTAAGAAACAAAAACAGCAAAAGCGCGATGCACTCGAGATACAACATATTCAGGTTCGTAGCTTCAACCTATGTCACAGACAATACGATGTATGTATTTTAATTTTAGGGGATGAATGTACACATAGACGTTTAGAAAAAAATCATATTTTAGCAGTTCAAGTCTATCGAGTGATGCATCTATATCCTGATTCACTATTGAAACGAATTCATGTCATACACGGATACATACACAGGATTAAGTCAAGCAAAAGTTGGGTGTATTTAGGATAAGCCATTCTGTCTGCGGTATTGTTCGCGACAATGTCATAGCCATCGGTGTCGCTATCATCATCATCATCATCCTTGTCGTCATCGTCGTCTACTGTACACAACGTCGATAGTTCATTCATCCCCTGACTACAAAAGTGATGATACGGAAGGCAACACCCGTGCCATGCTACAGCGTAACCAGCATAACGCAATATATCGTCCATGATAGTCATGTCTACGCTCAATTGACGTAATGCTAATATCAATCCCTGAAATCCACTGACAACATTCGACTGATGTTTCCAGTTAATAAACTTCCCATCAATGACGTGGTGATATAAAACGCGCCAAGTTTTCTAGTGACAATCTATCAGCGGCAAAACGTGCAAAAAGTTCATTTGTTAGAAAGGGCTTTGTTTCTATTGTAACGGGAGTTCGACTATTTTTAAAGCTTAGTTTACATTGTACATAGGTAAAAAATCCCAACAGTCGAAATGTCCATTCAGTAATTACTAAACTCGTAATTTTTCGTGGAATCCATGCAAATATGTACCTACGGTAAAAATTTTGATGATTGTGAAATCGAATTCGCTTGGTGGTAATCATACTTAACACGAAAGTCTCCACACCGGTATTTGACATTTCGCCAGCGAAAACAAAAACAAACAATATGTTTTTTCTGTTTTTTTTGCGATTATCAACAGTGGCGGATTTACACATTTGCCGCTAGTAGGCTGTTGACATTTTGCCGCCCCTACCAAGCTCTATGAGAGGGGTGTCAAACTCAAACCCTGGCCTAGGCCAAATATCACTGTCTTTCAGTTTAAGCAGTAGGATCAAAAATTCGGAAACGTCTACGGAAATTAACGAGTATTTTCAAAATTTGATTACACAAATATTTCTTTAAAATATGACGATAAATCACTAACGACCTAGGGAAAATGCATTTTTTTTCGAAAATATACTTGAAAAGGAATTTACAAATTTTAAAGAAGAAATTAAAAGGTCAAAAATTAGTTTGTGATGTGGTGTGAAACAATCGCGTTCATCAGTAAAGCTTGATAAACTAAATGAGATGGGAATGAAATTGTAGTGTTTGCAAAATTTACTATTTCCTCACCAAATATAGGATTTCTGGTCTTTTTTAAGATATTCTCGTCCCTTAATCTGAAAGGTTGCAAACGAATTATATTGCAAACGTCGCAAATGACTATGGGGTTCAGTAGAGCCACTACCATTTTTCGGAACCGAATCATAGGACAAAACTATTTCACGAAGGAGATGTAATATTTTTCTGCACAAAAAGGCATATTTTAAGCTAATATGTTCAGAGTGGTCGGAAACCGATTCATTTCAATCAGGTTTGGGACCTGGGTTTTACACATTTTCATTGGAAAAAAAGGTTGGAATGTTGGCCAAAATCACATGTACAAGTAAATTTTTTAGACTTGAGTTCAACAACCCATTTCTTTCTTTTTGACGCATTTTTGCTGATAATTTTGTGTTTTTTTTTATTGGGTCGAGTACAGGACAGCACAGCTCACCTTCCAAACAAATTTGACAAAGAAATTGACAAGAACAACTCCAACTGCAATTACAAAACTTCAAATCCGGTTTTGAAACTGCTTGAAATTTCGCATAAACTGTTTTTTTTTCAATTTCTAATACTTTTCTATGAACGTCACTTCTAAAATACAGTTTTAAATTTCATGTTCATCATTTGATCCAGTCACAAGATAATGCAGGGAACAAATGCTTCGGACGCTGCCCTGATATTGTGAAGCGCCCTTACCAAATATTAGATTCGCTATTTTCCGGTTTGGATAATTTTACACACATATTCCTTATGTCATTTCCTAAAAACCATCATAAACATTTTCATATTTGCAGACCTAAGAGGGGCTATACACGCACAAATGGAAATTTCACAAATTTACTGTTATATTTACTTTTTCTTAACAAAAGTAAACAGACTTAGCGTCGGTTACTCGTATATATTTATTTATCCATAACTTAAGCTTAAAGCATACTTTACACTGTCTGTAACATGCTTTAAGCTTGTCGATTGGATAAAATGTATGAGTAACCGGACCTTAGTATTTAACGTATATCAGCTCATACTAACTTTGTGCAAAGTTTCATATCGGTACCCATACCATAACTGTTTAGAAAAACCAAAGTGATAACGTAAGCTTAACTTCAAACACCGTTACCGTTACTTTAAACTGGAAAAAAAAACTGATGTAAAATGTTCTCGTCAAGTCCTTTGATTTGATTACTATCCATACGTTCATCTCCGATAAGAAATAACTGTTATCATTCTACACATTTCTACCAAATTTTAAGTGAACTGGCGGACGGACAGACGGACGGACAAAATCGATTTTATAAGGGTTTTTCGAGAAAAATTTCAAAAAACCCTAGAAAAAGAACTTTAGTTGCTAATTTCAGCCTGCAAGCAATTGGCAAGAGGTCTTTTCGCTTTTCGTCTGTAATAATAAATCGTTCCTAGTGTTTGAAGCTCTGAGATCTCTCTCTGTACCGTAACCCCTTGTGGGGCATTATGCGTTCACTCAGCCGTTTATAGGCTACTTCGAGACAACGTTACATTGCCCAGCTAGACAATTGTCTCCGATACCCAACGGAATCGATAAGTCCTGGATTATATATCGATAGCTGCCATCGAAATATCTCCAATAACCTACTGAATCGATCCAATTTCGATTATTTACATTCAGACCTACATTCAGTTGTCTTCGATATCATTGGCATCAAAGAGTAATCGATCCGAAAACGATGACTTCTTATCCCTTTGTCGTAGATACCATCTAATCGAAATGTCTTCGATCACATATCGATGACTTTCATCTAAATGTCTCTGAATTAGATTGAAATTGTCAAAAAATAAAACGACTAACTTATTCTCGTAATTAGTAATCCTAGATAGCTTAGGTGTAGGACGTAGGAGTACGAAACTATAGGTGCCCGGTTCAATTCCCAGTAGAAGCAAAATGTAAAAAGATTAAGTTAAAATAAGGTAAAAGTATAAAATAGATAAAAAAAATTAGAAAAAAAGGAAAAAAATAAAAAATAATAATTTTTCACCACAGTCATTGTTTCTCATAAATTCTTCATAGTCCGTAGTGGTCGATTCTACATCAACGACAGTCTTCGGAGTAAGATCAATTCTAGTTCTCACTTTCGGTATCGAAAAAAACGCCCAAGCCCATACAAATGTATCCATAGTTTGATCGAGAAAGTCATCGATTCCATAGTAGAAAGCCTTCGATTCTTTATCGATGAATTGTCGATTCTGTTCTAACTGGGTGCATATAAAGTTTCGGAGTGTATATAATGATGCAAGTACTATATATTTTCTGGACCTCGCCCAGATTCAATATCCGGACCTCTAGATTACTAGCATCGTAGAGTGCGACTCAACCAAGTGAGCCACAGAGCGTGTCAAAGCTCTGAGATAACGATGACAAATAGTAGTTCTACATTTACTTGTCTCCCTGAAGTACAAACACCCTTCACGAGAAGAATAAGTACTAAATGACATGGAGTTGAAATTTGCTCCAAATTTGCCGCCCCCGTAAAATCTGCCGCCCTAGGCTCCAGCCTACTCAGCCTACTGGTAAATCCGCCACTGATTATCAAAGACAGTAAACGATAAAGGAAAATGCCTTGAAAACATTTCCTTTTCATTGATACAAAAATACCTAGATTAGGCCTTTTCTTTGAAAACTGTAAGCTAGACTCACTAGACTCCCGAGCACATGGTCTTTGTTGATTTTGAGAAGGCTTTCGACAGTGTGAACATGTGTGTGCATCATCGATTCTGTTTCTTTTAGTGGCGTCCCGCCCGCCAAAGAAAAGCAAAGAAATTTGAACAAATGAAAAGTGAGAAGCGACTAAGGCCCGTATTTATAAACATTCCTTAACTCAAGGGGACCTTGAGTCAAGGATGCCGAAATTCAATAAATTAAATGTCATTTCCCATACTTTTTCATAGAAATCATTTATATTCACGAGTCAATGCATCCTTGATTTAAGCAGAAACTCAAGGAGACCTTGAAATTTTCTATGGTCAACCTCATTTGAAGTCAAGGTAGCTACCCACCTTCCTTGAAATATAATATTTCAAGTCTATTGAAAACTTAAGGACTCCTTGAGTTTCGCCTTAAATCAAGGATGCATTGACTCCTGAACATAAATGATTTCTATGAAAAAGTATGGGAAATTACATTTAATTTATTGATTTTTTTTTCTCCTTGAATTAAGGAATGTTCATAAATACGGCCTAAGACTATGTTTACACGACGGAACAAGTACGGGTTTTCGGACCTCTGTAGCTCGGACCCTGGTTGGTCCTGAGTGTTAAAATTTGATAGAGGTTGTCACTCGCGCCGTCTCACGAAGTGTAGCAAATTTCAAGAACATACGATGGAAAACACCAGAGATATAAGAGTTTGATAATCGCATTTTTTTCAAAATCTTGTTCTCGTTGTTCCTGTTGTTTATTGACAGGGATACAGCCTCGTAGAGAGCGTCTCGGGATTCGCTCTCTTTTCCCATTGATAGCTATCTCTGATTCCTGGTCACTTTGTCATTGTAAAAGCAATGCTTGGTAAAGCCGTTTGGTCAGGACTGAGCATGTCTTTTGGCCTTTTGATAAAGGATGAAAGGATTTTTGATATGTATATGTCTTTTCTCTGGGGTCTGGTATATATTGTGTAACGTAACAACGAGCATAACGTAACGTAACAACACAACGACGATGAGGATCAAAAAGCCAAAAGTAGTAGATAGGGGTATTTTAAAAGGGAAAATAATGGAACATGGATATAAGGAAAGTCTTGGGTCTGTAGTAACGGGAATCGTGTTTTAACCGTTTGGTGTTGATATGCTAAGGTGACCAGACTCCTGAAGCCCCAATGCTGTACACATTGCGGAATTCGGTTTTCAGGCGAATCCTCAATCATAGTAATGCTTTGCCCTCCCTCCTTTTCACGCCGATTTGGAGAATAATATGTAATATCTATGTACCGAGGCTCAGCATGATGTATGCCATACAACGACCACCGATTCTTTTTCGCATTTTTTTCCGAAATAAATTACAACTGGCCTGTACTGAAAGGACTATTGGTTGGTTGGTTAAAGTGATACCTAGCGAGACAGGCCAAGAACCCAATTAGAACGCAAAGCGCCGTTTTGAGACCACAAAACTCCGTGAAGCTCCTTAAAGAATGGAGGTTACAGGAAACATAATGTGGAGTGTGGAATCGTGACAATTGAGACCTTTGTTACATTTCACCAATAAATGACCTCTTCCACGTGTTGAGCCTCTACCTATTGATTACATGCAATTCGCCTACGATTTCCTTTTTTAGATAGTTGATTGATACTCAGTGTTTTTCCAGCTTTTACATTTCATCGTTCGAGACTGAAGTTTCAGTAGAATTGTGCGAATGATGATATGACTCTTTCCCTGTCTCTGATTATTTCAGACGCTGAGATAGAAAACATGTAATTAGTTGTTTATTTGAAGTACAGAAATGTTTGTGCCGTGCTAGAAGTCGAACCCGCATTTTCAAACTCTCTAATATCGTAGTTATAGATGGTACAGCAGTAAAAAATACCGTTATTATCGGCCAGGGGGAGATGTTGTATTCAAGCACCTCTCCGCCTACTTATTTAAAAGCTTGGTTTAGTTTATTGCAATCTGCAATAGATAATTTTATCTCATTGAGAGAGAGAATTCTTAAGCGGTTGGCAGTGGCGTCTATAGAGACTTTTTTTTACTAATTTTTACCTAAGATGGGTAATGCTATGTTCTATACAATTCTACCAGCTGGAACTCCCAAACGCTTATAGGTAGGACGTTTTAATTTGGAGGAAATGTGAGCGCCAACCTTACACCTTAAATCGCTTCCTTCGGCGGTTGTAACTTATTAGTCGTGACAGCTAGAGACTTCCAATTTTTACCAAATATGGGCAGTGCGGTGCTCCACAAGTCTGCTAAATTGAAATTTTTTTGGACAAATTTGATGGACAATTTTCAATTAAAAAAGACTGCTGTGCTGCAACTGTCCAACGCGGATAGCTAGGACTTTAAAATATGAAATAAAATGTGAGCGCCAAGTAGTCCTACAAGTCCGTTAAATTTGAGAACTATCAATTAAAGAGTTCCCGAGTTATCGAAAACGAACATTTGCTAAATAAAAATGCGATTATCTTGCTAAATATCGATCGTACAATTTTAAAGGCTGACGACAGACTTCACCGAGGAGCTTATTATGTAGTATTGATTTAAGTTTCTTTGTGTGGCATTGGAAATGCTGTACATTATGCTGTACTACAGCTCAAAATGCTGTACTGTACAGCGAAATGCTGTACGTCTGGTCAGCTTATGATAGGCCCAATTTGAAACTTAGGAAATATGGATGTAATTTGAATCACATATTGAGTACGGAGCGGATAATTACACCATTGGAAATTCATTGAGCGTTGATTCTCTAAAATCTCATTTTAGTCAAATTCTCCATAGTACAAATACCGATAGCCCAATCCAATTTGCAAGACCCAATTGGAACCAACCGATCTTGGATGCAGTGATAACTTGATGTGAAGTAGTGACAGCTATGGAACAATGTAAGGATCATAAAGCACCAGGGAGCGACGGGATTCCGGTCGAGTTTTTCAAATATTGTCCAGCGGAGCTTGTGGATACTCTTTGTGATGAGTTCAATAGAATTTTTGATAGCGGCGACGTTCCTGAAGGCTTTCGAGATTCGGTAATTTTCCCAATGTTCAAAAAAGGATTATTAGACGAGTCATAATATTTTTATCTTGTATAACTCGGCACGCCTCTACCTGAGTGAAGAAAGGAGACTATACGCATTTTTCGTCGACTTCAAAACGGCATTTGATACGATTGATCGGCAAATGTTGTTTTATAAGTTGTACAATATCGGCATGTCATCGAAATTTGGACACATATTCGAAAGAATCTACCAAGATACGACGGCTATGATATGGAATGGGAACGAACTCTCGACACCGTTTAGCACGAATGTTGGTGTGCGGCAAGGCTGCAAACTCAGTCCTGATGTGTTCTCAATTTTTATAAACGACATCTTAGATAAATATGCCTGGTGGCGCAAGAGGTTTTGGTGTGTTGCTGAGAGGTCTATTATACGCTGACGACATAGTGTTCTTAGCGGAGTCACTTACAACAAATGATCGATCGCCTGGAAAGTTATTGCACCCAATGGAAGCTCACGGTAAATCTTGAGAAATCGAAGATAATAGTCTTCAAAAAGCGTTTCCGATTAGCACACAACGAAACGTGGACGCTGAATCAAAATTCGATTGAAGTAGTGAAGGAATACAAATATCTCGGGATATGGATCTCTAGCAACGTAAAAATGGAACCGCATCTCAGCCAGAAGCTTAAGGAAGCTAAGTGGGCTATAAACTGTATGTGGAAAAACTGCTTCAACAATGCGCATATTTCACACACAGCTAAATACAAAATATTTCAAGCAGTGTCAAAGTCTATTCTGCTATACGGGGCCCAAGTTTGGGGAGCTAAGCAATATGAGGAAGTTGAAAGATTACAAAGATATTACCTAAAGCGCATTTTTCAGTTACCAATGGCGACTCCGAATTATATGCTGTTGAGAGAAACTGGTCTTAACCCGCTTTTTATGGAGACGCTAAGCATGCATATCAACTACTTGAAGAAAATCACAGCAATGGATTCCGTCAGGCTGCCGAAGATAATAACGTTTCAAGCAATCCAAACGAATTCGCTTTTTTTACGATTACCTTATTACTATCGCAAACAGGATGGGACTGCAATTTAATTGGGATGCTGAGCGACACTGAACTAGGTGAAAAGGTGGCGGAGCAAGCAAGATCAACTCAACACCGGGAAATATACGCGGTATTACTCCATGAGCTGAAGGAAACTACTTACTTTTTAAACGAATTTTCTGTTAAGAAGATATCGCTGATATTCAAGGCTAGAGGTGAACTTCTGCCCCTAAACTATATTCCTCATAGACACGATATGCCAATATCATGTACGCTATGTAATTTACAAACAAGGGAAGACACCCGACATTTATTTATTTATTAACCAAACAAGGTAGATTACAATTGTACAGAAGAAAGAAAACAATTATACAGAACATTTAATTTCACAAATACTTAATTAGATAGGAAGGAAGGAAGGTGAAGAAGGAAATACAAATGAGAAGATTAGGATGTTGTAAGGGACTTCATAACATTTCGTTTGAAAACCAACTTAGAAATATCGGGAGAGTAGTGGATGCTAAAAGAATTAAAAGTTCTAGAGCACCTATTTACAGGCTCGTTGTAGCCATATACGGTTGAATGCTGATATTCTTTTAAAAGAGGTGTATGTCTAGTTCGTCTAATTTGATCACTAAACGTGATTTTGTTAGATATACGATCGATACTAGCTGCCCCGCTAACAAAGTCAAAAATAAAACATGTAGAAAGCAAGGTTCTTCTGGAGGTAAGCGTCGTCAAGTTCAGCAGAGAAAGTCTATATTTGTAGGATGGGAGACAAAGAAAAACAGTGGGGTCATATAAATCTCTCAGTGCGAATAGAAGAAATTGTTTTTGAACAGATTCAAATCTATCACAGTGCGACTCGTAAAATGGATTGCAGACTATACAGGCGTATTCAAGTATAGGGCGTACAAGTGTGGTATATAAGGATTTGGTAACCCAGATATTTCTAAATTCTTTTGCACGTCTTTTTATGAAGCCAAGTTGTTTATTGGCTGTAGATAGTACCATATCGTAATGCAGATTGAAGCGCAATTTATTGTCAAGTATAACACCGAGGTCCTTGATATGGTCCACTTTCTTGAGTTCGGTGTCACTAAGTAGGTAGGAACTAGATAAGACTGTGCTCTTACGCGGAAAACTCATTACCTGACACTTGCTAACGTTCAAGTGCAGATTATTTTGATTGCACCAATTTTCGAGGGACTCGAGCTTTCGCTGAAGAAAATCAATGTCAGAGTTTACTTTAATAGTGTGGTACAACTTCAAATCGTCGGCGTACAGAAGATGAGGAATATCCCACAAGAGTTGTGACAAATCCGAAATGAATATGTTGAATAGGAGAGGGCCTAAGTGGCTGCCTTGTGGCACCCCGGAAGGGACACATACACTTTTTGATATACAACCCTGAAATTTAACAAATTGAGTCCGATTAAGGAGGTATGATTGAAGCCATCTGAGAAGCGAACCTCTTATTCCGAAATTATGTAATTTTGTAATTAAAATTTGGTGATCGACCCTATCAAAGGCCTTGCTGAAATCAGTATAAATAGCATCAATTTGATTGCCTTTTTCCATTTCGCAGAGGATATCAGAAACTAGAATCATAAGATTGGTTGAAGTAGATCTGCCTTTTCGAAAACCGTGTTGTTGCTCATTGAGACGAGGTTCAAAGATAATGGTGAGCTTGTCACAAACCAATTTTTCGAAAAGTTTTGGGATAGCTGATAGAATTGCGATGCCTCGATAATTTTCAACCAATCTTTTATCGCCGCTTTTATGGATAGGGGTGAGATGTGAATATTTCCAGTACAAAGGAAAGACGCCAGTTTGGAGTGAATTGTTGAAGAGTATATGCAGTGGAGCGAGTAATTGATCTAAACATTGCTTCAAAAAATAGGGTGCTATTAGGTCAGGTCCAGGTCCTTTGTTAACACTAAGCTGTTGAATCGCTATAGCTATTTCTTCCTGTGTAATTATAATTTCATTTAAAATGGACGGTAGGCTGGTATCGGTTGAATAAACTGTGGAGCTCTGCGTCGTCGAAGTGCTGAAACAATTTTGGAAATGGTCAGCGAAGAAGTCACAAATTTTTTGCGGGGAAGTTGAAGTAAGAGTACCATTGGACATAGAAGTGGGAAAACCTGATGTCTTACGTTTTATATTGACAAAATCAAAAAACTTTTTGGGGTCGTTGATAATCTTTTCCCCCATTAAATTGACAAAAAGATCGTACGCTTCTCGGGATTTAATGCGGAATTCACTAGCTATCTCTTTATATTCTCTCTTTATGTCAGCGCTAATATCGGGGTCATTTTTAATCAACTTGTACAGTTTGTTGCGCTGATTTCTTAGTTGTCTCAAATTCCTATCTAGCCAGGGTTCAGTAAGAGCTTTACGCTTTTTGATTTTGGGTACATGTAAATTAATGGCGCCGAAGATTATACTATAGAAAGCTGATACATTGTCATCAATATCTGAATTGTCAAAATGAGATTCCCAATCTATTGAACTTAGATAATTATTGACGCCTAAATAGTCAGCATTTAAAAAGTCGTCCACTATTTCATTATTATATGATTGTTTGAAAGTAAAATGAGTCCCTAAGAATTCAACTGTAATAGCCGAATGATGACAAGTGTTACAAAATAAATTTTCGGTATCAGTAGTTGGGCTAGCTACTACTTCGTCATAACAGTTTGTAAAAATTAGATCTAACCAGTTTCCATTCTGGTTAGAAGTCGGGATGATTTGCTGTAGGTCATTACTGTAAAATGAGTCGATTAAGTTAAAATCAGAATTGTCAAGGAGATTGAGTGGAAGTAGTTGATGGTCATTTTCATCAAATATAAACTTAATGTTAGGACGGTTGAAATCACCGAAGATAATAACTTGGTCTGACTCGTCTAAGGATGCAGAAAGAGAAGTTATTGTTTCACATAATCTATTATAAGTGGACTCGTCAGACCGGGGGGGTACGTAAAAAACTCCAATGAACAGGTAGTGTTTTTCTAATGGTATTTTGACGACAATGTGCTCGAAAGCTTTGCTGGAATTGGTTGGAACTATTCCACTTGAAAAGCGATTGTGAATAGCGATGAGGACCCCACCACCCCTAGAATTACCTGTATAATTGTAGTTCCGATCGCAACGGTAAATAGTCCAGTTAGAGTCGAGAATTTCTTCATTTTTAAAGGAGTCATTTAACCAGGTTTCTGTGATTACGAGTATGTTAAAAAGGCAAGACTTGGCATCGAGAAAGAGTGTACTAATTTTACCTCTCATGCCACTACAATTATGGTAAATGAATCTAGGAATAATTGAGGGCGTATTGTCGTTAGGAGTAAAATTTCTTGTGGTCTTCTCGTGTTTTTTGTAGGCGTGAAACATGTTTTGCGCTAACGAAAGAGCGATATGTTTCTAGATCACGTTTTACTTGATCTTGACTCATACCTAGTTCTTCATGGTATCGATTGAAAAAGGCGCGTAGGGAAATGATATCAGTGGGGAGACCTTCCTGCTGAATCAGAACTATAAGGTTCGTTTTAGTTTTACCGTCAATGCAGGTACTCTCATAAGCATTATGCATATAGGCAAGGAACAGTCGGACACTCTCATAAATTTTATGGTCCCTAAATCTAGATAGTAAATACCGACTATCCAAATCTTCCGAAGAGTTCTTAGTGAGTTTGACCACAGGCGGGACAAGAGGGTCGAGAAATGTTGGGGAGGTGGGCTTATTGACATTATCGTTAGGAACGTGTATTGAACCAGACGCAGAAGGCAAAAGAGTATCACCGCGGACAAAGTTTTTATATTTTTGGGCACCCGCTATCTCCCGAGATTCCACTGGCTTCGATATAATATCCAAATGGTTGGTAGGAGATCTTGTAAGTATAGGGGCGATGGGTTGGGGGACGGAGGTGGAATTTTCAATAAGTGAAGAGTTAGGGAGGTTTGGTGCAATTTTTTGATTATTATTTTCAGTGGAGTGTGAAAATGTTCGGGAAAAGGTTACATGATTGGAGGACATTTTGTTTTTAACTGTTTTTAAATTACTAGTTTTTAAATTATTAGTTTTTAAATTGTTAGTTTTTGTTGATTGTTTCGTAGGCATTTGCCCCGTATTGAGGGAAATAAGGAAATCGTTCCTCGGCAAAAGCACATTAAATTGCTGTGAAACAGACGCTGTACTAAACGGATTGGACTGGGACACCTTATATTGATACTGTATAGTTGCATTGGGATACAGACAGCGAATAATAAACGAAAGTTTCTAATAAATCATAAAAGTGGCTGAGAGAGCTGGGTAGATGAACATGCAGAATCTGGAGTTGTGTGAAAAATGTGAACAAATATCTTAATTGAGCGTCCTAATATAATAACTCTAATACAAAATAAATAAACATACATTCAGTAATATAAACTACATAATAAACCTATACATAATTATAAAACAAACAAAATGTTAATAGATTAAAAAAAAAAAAACAGAAAAAGAAACAAACATGTTAATGAATTTAAACTAAAAACAAATAATATTGGAAATGTCAACCTAATCTGGCAGACGGCAATATGCCATGCCCTTTCTAGTTTTTGTAATGAATTATTGTTGCATGAAAGAAAATGGTTAAAATAAAACAGTTATATATCTATCTATCTATCTATCTATCATATTGAGTACACAGTGAGGGCTTGATGGTTAGGTACATTAAAAATTAGATTTAAGATTAGGATGAATGTTAGGGTTCGGGATAGAGATTGAGTAAAGGTTTAGACACAAGTTAGGGCTAAGGTTAAAGTCAAAATAAAGTACAGGGTACCGGATAGGGTTAAATTTATTGATAGGTCGCAGTTAATGATAGGGTTTGCGTTAAGGTTTGGTTTGACGTTTAGGCTTAGGCCAAGATAAAGGCAACACTTAGGGTTAAGTTTCATGTGATGTAACATTATTTTTGACGCGTACCGCTACCGTACCGCGCTGATTTGAAGGTGGCTATTAAATAATTCAATCTTTTTGAATATGCGTAGGTATCATTAAGACAAGATGCGAGTATTTTGGCGGGATTGTATTTATATCAATCCTTTTTATGGCTGACGATTTTTTCTTTGGCGGAAACCATTTGCGACACTGTTGTTTTTGTGATACTTTATATACTTTCTCTTATATCCTCAAGGACCCAATGGCTGATTCGCTATAACAAATATGCAGAAATAGAGCCAAGAAATGTCCGCTAAAAATACATGATTCCTTATTAATTTCAATTTAAATTTGGTGGTGTTTACAGAGGTCAAACTTCGTGTTGCATATACGCAACGCTGGGAAGAAATGGTTAATTTAGATTTTCTGTCTTTCTTAAAACCCGCGAAACCTTCCTCTTCAGAAAAGGATATATCAGAATCTTTTTGTATATTTCTTTTCTCTGACACCAATTCTATCCTATCCGGCGGGATCCGCTCACTACGGAGATTAGGAGAGAAGTCGGTGCAGAACGCATACGTCAGGAAAAAAACAAACGGCCGGCAGACGCAAATAAATTGAAATTGTGGCGATGAGATCTAAATATATGTTTGTATACCACACGCATATTTTGCAATATTTTGCTTCCTCAATTTCCTCTGGGCAGGAGACTACTGACCGATTGTTTGCAGGACGCGGACAAGACGCAAAACAACTTTCTGTTGACAGGTTGATACTAATTGAAAAATCGCAAATTTTGGCATCGATGATATGGCGTTCTCAAAATCAGGCGCCCGGGGCGGCCGCTCCGCCCTGAAGCCGGCCTGCGCTACGCATTGTTCGAAACCGGTCGGGTCAAGGATTGTGTGCACATTCACACATTTTTGAAAATCGCTAGTGTTAAATTCGGAAATGTGATGATAAATATTCACTCCAGCACTCAATTAACCTTCGGGCGGGCGCAATGCATCTGACAGATTAAGTGACCAGTTTTTGTTGCGCCAATCAGCGATATGAAAAGGGAGAGACATGAAACTCACAGTAGCTTAATCTTTATCGACCAACAACCCAAAGCAGTTTTCAGTTTTTATCTACCATATGTCTCAGGGGTTGAAGGGGATGAATTAATCTCTCAGATGTATTGCGCCCGATTGTGTTATTTTCTCCTTTTCTATGAAAATTTCCACTTGTTATACTCTTCACATTGCGTGATAACGTTGTGTTGACTTTTAGGCTCACCAAATCGTTCAATAGTGTGTTTTTGGTAAAATAAGCTCACAGCTTTAAGAGGTCGATTTATTGGAGTTTTTTTTTAATATTGAAGCGGTTGAAAGTGGAATATTCTTAAAAAATTAAAAATGTGAAGGGTATCAAACGTTGTGAGCCAGTATTTGTTTCTAAAATTTCGTAGAACTGTTTCAAAAAGACAATGCAACAAAAAATAAGAGTCTAAAATATACAGAAACTTAGCTTCGTCGTTTGTTCTGCACTTAATCTGTCAGATGCATTGCGCCCGATCGTGTTAGGATTAGTAGAGAGATAGATAGATAGATATAAGTTTTATTAAAGAAAAAATAATTAAATACATTTATATGTATACATTTTAAAACGATTTTAAGACATGGTATATCATAGCCGTTTGCCTGATCCATTTGACATTTGTGTATTTAAATTTGTATCTTTTATCATTAGTTAAATTTCTAGTTCAATTATCATTTTCTATTTCTATGTAAATATTTAATTAAATGGTCTTTTATTTTACAGTTTTTACAGACAATAACAGTTAATTCATTCTATTTGTTCAGTTCATTTTATTTTTGTAGTTGACTTTTGCTGTTGTTAGAAGCGTTGACACTCGAGGCATATTAGTTGTTCGTCGTAGACGATCTTGATCATTTTGTGGACTTGCGAGAGCACAGAGCGATGAAGTTCACTCAACTCCAGATTCTGCATGTTCATCTACCCTGTGCTCTCTATCCACTTGACACTTCAGAAGCTTCCATCCAGAATGTTTCGGCGGTATCTCAACCCAATTCGACAAAAATTATGCAGGTTTTCCCAATTGACTCCATTTAGTACTTCAATTACTTCCCTCTCATTCAGCACGATTCGCCCAAAACAAGATCTTCGGATTTCCCTCAGTACCGGACATACGGCAATAAAATGCCTTGTATCCTCTCTGACTCCCATGTTGCACAAACTACATAAAATTGGCAAGACCGGTCTATGTGGTTGACAATTTAATGGAAGTAGTTCTCCCCGTGCTCTAAACAGAAGCGATATCTTGTTAACGCTGAAATCATTTTGAAAGTAAGTGTTTTCCTCTAAAACGTGGTTTAATTGGACGTATATTTTTCTATGTAATGACTCTTTAGCTCGTTCTGCTGTTTTCTTTATTGCATTCGTCTTACGTTGTTCAAAAGTAGTTGTAATACATTGCGGTTCTCGTATGTTCCATCCCAGTTGAACTCAATTCCACTCTCATTCGCCAGTGATATCAGATCCGTATAAAACATCTTCTTTTTATCTACAGCATACATCAATATTTTTCTGGGAAGTCTGACACTACTCATTGAGGATATTTTTGTTAAATATTTTAAAAACGTTTTGAGAGTTTCTAGGAAGAGTGGCGTTAAACCCGTTTCTTGCTGCAACATGTAGTTGGGAGTTGTTGCCGGCAGTTGGAATGTTCTCTTTAAATAATATCTTTGCAGCTTTTCTACTTCGTCGAATTGATTACCGCCCCAGACTTGGGCACAATATAGAAGTATGGATCGGGACACTGCTTGATATATCTTGTACTTCTCCGTATGACTTATTTCTGCGGAATTGAGACAATTTTTCCATACCGAGTTGATGGCCCACTTCGATTCCTTGAGTTTGTTCTTTAGGTGCGGCTGCATATTTCCATTGCTAGTAACCAAAAATCCAAGATATTTATATTCCTTGACGACTTCAACATCGCTACCTTTGTATTGCCACTTCTCCTCCTCAGCCAATATAAAACGTTTTTTGAATACTAAAATCTTCGACTTATCCAGGTTTATGGTGAGCTTCCACTGGTCACAATAGCTTTCCAAATAATTAATTACTTTCTGTAAGTCCGAAGGCGTTTCTGCGAAAAACACCATGTCATCCGCGTACAGTAGTCCTTTCAACACTCCATCATAAGCTTTTGCTCCTCCAGGGCTTTGGTCTAAAATATCGTTAACAAAACTGCGAATGCGTCCGGGCTAAGCTTACAGCCTTGTCGAACTCCGATATTTGTAGTGAAGGATTCCGAAAGGTTATTTCCATTCCATACTGCTGCCTGCGTATTTTCGTAGAGCTTTTCAAATACATGACCAGATTTCGAAGACATGCCGTTATTATATAGTTTATAGAACAGTGACAAGCGATCAATCGTATCAAATGCTGCTCTAAAATCGACGAAAAAAGCATACAATCGTCGCCCTTCGCTTAAAAAATGCCGCGGAAGATTGCACATTATGAAAATGTTGTCATATGTACTGTATCCCTGACGAAATCCTGCTTGATATTCGACTAGTATTTTCTCAGACGCTATCCATTTCGCGAATCTCATTTTCAAGAGTGTTGTGAATATCTTGCCCGATGAATTAAGAAAAGAAATGCCACGATAGCATGCCGGATCGTTTATATCTCCCTTTTTAAATATGGGAAAAATGATAGCATCGCGAAACTGCTCCGGCACTTTACCGCTGTCGAAATAGCCGCAAGGCTATTGAGGACTCTGTGCCATACTTATAAAACTCCACCGGGATTCGATCGCTACCTGGAGCTTTATTATCTTTGAAGGCTGTATGCACTTCACCGATGGTTATTCTCGATGGTTATTCTCGCATCTAGTATATCGTTATACCAATTTGGCCTGGTAAAATTAATCATAACTTCGTGCCCATTATCCGAACTTTGCAGCATTTCTTATGCCATTTCCTATTGAATGCGAATTATTTCCATTCAGACGATTAGCTGCTTGCCAAAAGCTTTTAGAATCTGTACAACTCGATAGTCGCTCCGCCTGTTGCCGATAAAAGCTTCGTTTCTTTGATTGGCATTCTACCTTATATTGCCTATTGGCTTGCATATACATACATCTAGCAAACACCATATTATGCTTTTTGAACAACTTCAGCAATGCAAACGAACGTTTTCTACGTTCCGGACACTCTTTGTCGAACCAGGGCTCCTTAGCTGACATTTTGGCCTTGCTAGATGTTGGGGCACTGACTTTAATGCAATCTGCTAGTCCACTGAGGCCCGTTTGAGTAGATTGTGCAAGATTTATTTCGAGATTGGACTGATATTTCGCACGGAGCTCTTCCCGCCATTTGAGTTTGGGTAGGAGGTTCATTGGCACAGTTTCTGTTCTATCGATACAATCTAACCCAATCGTTGATATTATTGGGAGATGATCGGAGAACTGCTTATCATCAACCCTAAAATCCGAAACAAGAGGCATCCAGTCCCCTCCGGCCAGGCACAAATCAATGACGGTGTGACTATTATAGCCAATGTAAATGTAAGTACATTCTCCTTTCATGTCGCTTTTCGAGCACCCATTCAAAATGTTAAGGCCATATGCATCCACCATATCGAAAATTTTTCGGCCACAAGAATTAATTCTAATGTCTTTAGACTGTCTGATCGCATTATCCATGGCATTTGCAATAGGCTGCTCTTCTCCAACTCGAGCGTTCAAATTGCCCATTACCATAAGATTTACAGTGTTTAAATTCGCCAGAGTGTCAATAAGTTTATTGTAATCGTTCGTACATCGATTACAATTTAAATATGATGGTACTAGCGCCATTTCTTGGTTATTCATTCGCATCTCGAAATAAGTCAATCCGTTACATGACTTAAATGCACACGTTATATATCCATTATAATTTATTTCCTTTTTAAATCCAAGTAGCATTCCACCACTAGCTCTCCCTTTTCCGTTGCGTCTCACCGCCGAAATCCACTGTAATTCATAATTTTTGAATTTTCTTTCGTATAACTCGAAACCATCAACAAGATACGTTTCCAATAAAATTATTATGTCAAACGTGTTAACATATTCGTAAAAGTCGACAAAAATACTTTTGTTTTTGATCCCAGCAGTATTGTATGATAAGATGGATATTTGTTCAATTGGCTGTCAAACGGCTACTTTCTCCTATACTATGTTTATTACTTGCGATAACATCGCATTTTTAGACGTCGATGGTCTGTCACTGCTAATATTATTGTTCACTTTTATTGACATAACGTTGCTAAAAATAACATTTAATTCATCTTGCCCTTCTCGGTCCCCGTATTTCAATTTATTTTGCTCTAAATCCTAAGTGCATTCTTTACCTTGCACAATCATTAAGTCATCTTTAATAAACACTTTGAGGCTCGGGTGTTTTTCGGAAATTTGCTTCCTGATCTTCATTAGGTAGTATCTTTTCTGTCTAGTCTCATATGGTAAATCTTTCTGTATAACAATACCTGTATTTTTTAACAACTTTGCATTTTGCAGTGCACGTATTACTTGCTGCCTATCGTGTAGTATGATTCGGAAGTTGTTCTTTTGCCCCGAAGAGTTACGCAAACGCTGGATTTGATCAACTGATATAGCAGAGCAGCAATGTAGTGTTTTAGTGCATAAGTCGACGATAGTGTTTATTTCATTTATGTGATTAGTAGCTGGCATTTTCAATATTAAATGTTAGGATTAGTATTGCGCCCGCCGGAAGGTTAATTTTAAGTAATTCAGTTGCACACAAAGTCGATGATATGAAATATCTAGGGGTAACAATTGACTGTCTCGTATATCGATTGCGAAAAATTATTCACCGGGTGTTAATCCTGTATCATTCACCACCAGTGATCAACCAACAAATATTTGTAAGAATTTTCCGTCCCCTAACATATGCTGCCCAGGATCCAAGTCCAAACTGCTCAGCCTACTGACAAATCCGACACTGTTCCTCACTTAATATGTATTTGCTATGCCATAAGTCTATTGGTAAATTCTTTCTCAGACCTTATTCAAACATAGACACCACAATATATTTATTTTCTTCAAGTCCTTAACCTTTCTACATGAAAACAAAAAAATATATTACACAGGTTCGCTTACGTCTATAAAGTGGAATCCGAATCAGTGTCCTTCAGAAAGTTCGAGAACGTGACAAAACAAAATTGGCTTCGTCCAACGGACAATACGAACCATATTCCGCCCGAAACTCAATAGGCATTGAACTCATCCTCTACTAAGGCTAACTCTTTCTGCTAGGGCATGATTTTGCGATCGATTCAATAGTATGAAATTGCAGAATTCATTCCGAGGCAAGTGAGATGACGAGAAAGCTTTGCGTCTCTATAATGGTGCCGCAATTTCATAGTCCATTTGATCCGACCTAATAATCATAAAATTTAATTGGTAATTAGCTGCTCGAAAGAGAAGGTGGTTCTCTGGCTCCAACTATACCTACTATATTCGACAGCTTGTTAGAAAATTAAATGTAGGTACTGCAGAGACGAGGTTCAAGTGCGAAGGACATTTCTCAGGCATGGCGCCCGTTTGTATGGAAGTGAGTGTCAATTAACCAACTGTGTCAGTTTATTTATGGGCCGACACCACTTTAGGCCTGGTCTGCACTTAGTCAAAGTGATTTTCCTTAGAACGGGTAATATTCCAAGACACCAGATTCGAGCTATGCCCCGCTTTGTATCCTTCGTCGAATAACATTAATTATTCAGTAGACAATATTAATTGAAGTTTTAATTAGTGGATCCGGGTCGTCATCTTCTCAGGAAGAAATAATATCTTTTGATTCACGATGATTGTGTAGTATAATACTACTCGTAATACAGTCGAGCATTATTCATTCAATTTTGAATTTATTATAGAAATGTAATGGCGTCTGATGAAAGCGGATCTTTCTTGTCCAAATGCATGGCGGGAAATCGTCGAAATTATTCCGTCATTTTTGATTACTTATGGATATAAGGAGGATTGAAATAACGTGCTGCGTAGATACATATAACATTAACGATGGTTTTCGTCGTGTCATCGTCGGGGAATTTGTACCAGGAATTATTGTTGATCAAGGACAAGGTCGAAAATAAATGAGTGCTTCTTGTAGGAATCATGATGTCGTCTAAATCAGGCAACTGCCTTTGAAGTTGTCAAGTAATTGAGGATTCTGTTGCTGATTAGTTTTAGATGAATTCAAAACCATACTACAAAGTCAACATTTGAATGAACGGTATAAAATTGCAAAGCTAAACAGCTGGTGAATTGAAAGGGATATATGAATCAAAATCGCTTTCGGCGTTCATGTCAATTAGTCACTTACAGTGGAGGAAAACAATCTCTGAATGAATTTCCTGGTGGCATTACAGTAAGTTGTACTCTGCTTTAACAGGAACAGTGTACGAGGTACTCTAATATTCGTATAGAAATAATGAAGTACGTGCCATTTTTTATTTTGTTGTAGAAATTAGGCGGTTTTTCCTAAAAATTGTATATTTCCTGCATCTCTCTCTCTAGTTCCTGTCAACCCCTTGTGGGGCATAGGGCATTAACTACGCCTACTCTCCACCTCGTTCTGTTTTGCGCCAACGGCGCTAGCTGCGACCATGTAAGATTTAGCGTTTTCGCCTCGCTTGTTACCGATCTTCTCCATGTGTTCCTTGGCCGTCCAACACGGCGTCTTGCTCCGGAATCCTGTGGATTCCAGTTCAGGGCCTTTTTTGCGATGTTATTAGGCCCTCTTCGGAAGGTGTGACCTATCCATTGCCACTTAAGTCTTTTGATCGAAGTGCCTATCCTTTCTTGGCCAGTTATAGTGAGGAGATCCTCGTTCGAAATGATCTCCGGCCAACGAATATGTAGGATGCGCCGTAGACACTGATTTACAAAAGTTTGCAACTTATCAGTAATCTCTTTAGTCACCTTCCAGGTTGAACAGCCATATAGCAGTACGGATTTCACATTGGAATTGAAGACTCGAAGTTTGGTGCGTCTGGAAATATTGTTGTTTAGCCAGAAAGGAGTCAAATTGAAGAAAGCCGCCCTAGCCTTGTTTATCCGTGATTTTACATCAGCATCCGCTCCACCATCTGCTGTAACTACGCTCCCGAGATAGCAGAATTCATCAACTTTTTCGACTGCCTGTCCCGAAATACAAATTCCGCTTTGCCCCCCTGGATATGTGCTCAAGAACTTAGTCTTGGCAGCATTGATTTTCAGCCCGGCATTACGACTTGCGCAATTTAAAGCTTCTGTCATTTGAGCGACATCATCCGTATTAGTTGATAGAAGACAAATGTCGTCAGCGTAGTCAAGATGTTGAAGGTGATCAAACAATTTCCATCTGATACCTTTGTTACGATGTAATTGAAGTGCAGAGCCGAGTACATCACTAATGACAATAAGGAAGAGAATAGGTGACAAAATACAGCCTTGTCTCACTCCACTGTGCACCTCAAAAGGATCTGAAAGCTTGCCCTTATGCAAGACGTGACATTGGGCTCCATTGTAGGATTCCTTAATGATGGAGATTATCTTATCTGGAATATTTCGTCTTCGTAAGGCATCCCAGATGTACTGACGATCAACACTATCGAAGGCTTTTTCAAAGTCGATGAACATGAGATGTAATGGGGATCTCCACTCCGCGGATTGCTCGATGATAATACGGAGGGTGTTAATGTGGTCGCTACAGGAGAACCCTTCGCGAAAGCCAGCCTGTTCATCGTTCAATGTGCTATCGACTTTTTCCTTGATTCGTCCTAAAACAATCTTAGCCATCAACTTGGAAATAGCAGGAAGTAGACAGATCCCACGCCAATTATTACAATTCTTCAAGTCACCTTTCTTCGGAATTTTAATAATTAGGCCCTTTTTCCACTCACTGGGAAGAGTTTCAGTTTCCCAACACTCTCGGATTAAGGGAAGAAGAATATCCGCTGTAGCGTTAATATCCGCTTTTAAAAATTCTGTCGGAATTCCATCAATCCCCGGGGCTTTACCGGCGTCCATTGATTTGATAGCGTCTGTTAGTTCCTTTTTGGATGGTGGACCGGAACTAATGCCGTCTATTTGAGGGACGTCTTCTGCTGGCAACGAAGATACACTTGCAGGCCCGAAAGTGTTATTCAGGACCTCTAAAAAGTGTTCTCTCCATCTTTGTAGCTGTTGTTCTTCGGTAACGAGCAGAACACCTTCCTTATCTTTCACAGGATGTTCCGTTAATAAAGATCTGCCAGTTAATGGCTTTATAAGTTTGAAGAGTGTTCCACTGTCACCGCGGAGAGCCGCATCCTCTGCCTCCTTCGCAAGTGCGTTGATATTGTTACGCTTATCACGTCTTACACTCCTCTGAACGCCTTTTTGGAGCGAACGGTATTCAGCTCTGTATCGTTCTTTAGCTGAATCGTCAGCAGCTGAGTTAATCTGCTCCTTAACTCTCTTGCGTGCTGAGATAAGAGACCAAGTAGAGTCGCTAATAAATGGTTTCCTACCGCGATCCAGTCGTCCTAAAATTTCTTCGCCACATGAAATAAATGAATCCTTAGCGACTTTCCATCTATCTTCAATTGTCGGATTCTCATTTGGTGGTGGTGCATTAGCTTTTTCGTGCAAAGCGGTGGAGAACGCACGCTTGGTTGATGGAATTTTGAGCTTCTGCACATTATACCTAGGGCAAATATTTGCGCGGTTAGGACGCTGGATTGCTGCCGTTCGTAAGCGCATTTTTGCGATGACAAGATGGTGGTCACTGCCAATATCAGCACCACGTTTCGCCCTAACGTCCAGGACACAGTTTCTCCACGTTTTGGAAACAGCAATATGGTCTATCTGGTTCTCAGTTCTGCCATTTGGAGAAGTCCAGGTTGATAAGTGGCAATCTTTGTGTTTAAACAGAGTCCCACCAATGACGAGCTGACGAGAGTTACAAAACTCTATAAACATCTCGCCATTCTGGTTTCTGTCGCCTAACCCATGATTTCCCATAAGATGTTCCAATCCTTGGTTATCTGACCCGACTTTAGCGTTGAGATCCCCCATTATGATTTTAATGTCACCTCTGGGAGCCCTATCAAAGGTGTCGCCAAGTCGTTGGTAGAAGACGTCTTTATCAGCTTGATCAGCTGGTTCGGTTGGTGCGTAACACTGAATTATAGTGATATTTCGTACTCTGGATTTGAATCGGGCGGTGATAATGCGGTCGGAAATTGGTTTCCAATCGATAAGGGATCGACGTGCATCCCTTGTCAAGAGGATTCCGACGCCTGCCTGCCGAGGAGCATTTTGGTCATCATTTCCAGAGTACAATAAAACAGTATGAGAGCTTGGTGATAAAGTCGCTCCTGATCCGAGCCATCTTGTTTCGCTCAGTCCTAATATAGCGATGTTATACGCGGTCATTTCCCGTTCGACTTCAGTGAGTCTCATGTTGTTGCACTCGCCCCACATCGTTCGAACGTTCCAAAACCCAATCGTGGTCCGTTGTTTATAGCCAAAAGTCGTTGCCGATGAATCAGTCCGAGGTATCCGAGGCTCGTTAAATGTTTCGAGTGTAAAGAAAATTTCAAGTACGCGGGTTACAAGCCTACGTACCCTATCCCTCAAGTCGCCTTTTACGACAAGCCGCATAATGCGACACAAATTCGACTTTGAGATTCAGGAAACATAGGCATAGGCACATTTTTCAATAAGTAAGTTTCTTACTCAAGCTGGAGTGTATTTTTTTCATTGATTGGTATTTCCATACACACAAATAGTTTAATCGCATACATATATCATCCCGCGTGACTTAAATTCATGCTTGTGGCCATTACCCGAAATTTTCAGAAAATAACCATACAGGAGGATGAGTTCCATCCGCGGACGTGGTGTTTACACATATCGTACGATCTCCGCTCCCAAACAATTTAAATACCATTCCGGCGATAAATCAGTCCTGACATCAGTTATATTAACAGCACGTAAATTGCACAGTCAGTAGTCTCTGTGTGTATGTCGCTTCGTCCTTTGGCTAGAGCTCGGGGACATTAAATATTTTTCAGGAGACCAGTAACGCGTGAACGGCACAGGCACTACGAAAGCAGGGAGCAGAGTTTATACCTCCCCAAAACGGCCCGGATATAGTACGAGTGTACAAACATATCTCGCACATATATGGCATGTGAGCTGTGCAACGTGATTATACGGCAAGTATGTGTTAAGCCAGTTATGTTTGCCGTGTAAGTTGCAAGTAGCGAAGCTTAAGGCCATTTTGTTTCTGGCAATTAATTCAGTGCAGAAAGATATAGGGAGGAGTACTCTATATATATGGGAACTGAAATTGCAGAGCCGTTGACACGACTGGCCAGGATACCGCACATCGCGCGACAATGGGAAGATGTTGATAGCGACGATTATAGCCCCAGCGAGTGGCCGGCCGGCGACCTCTTTATGGACCTTGCAGAGCAATTTGTTATCCTGTTAGCGGGAGGGCCATTTCAACGACTTTTATGGTCTTCGTGAAAATGAAAATTGTTAACACCTTGAGCAAGCCGCAATGGCGCCTTCCGCCATCCTGTGCGTTTATGTTTGCTTGCTGCCCGTTACGGCCAGCGACCCATTCCACACAATAACAGTCAACTTTCGTGTAATCGCATTATTTCAGTTAGGTTGATTTGCATTCAAAGTAGACATAAGGACCGTCCGTGTTTCGTAATTTTCCAACTGACTGTAATAGGATTCAATTTCTGAAATGTTGTGTCACGAAGCCTTTGCATTCGTCCGACAAGTTCCTGTCGTCGTCGTGGTTGACGACGAACTTAGTTGGCGGATATTTTCTTCCAAAAAGGAGCCAATTAGAGACAAGTCTAATTGAATTAGGCGAATATATTACGGATATGAAACGTAACTGCGACCAGG
The DNA here is from genome assembly GCA_949715475.1 of Microchrysa polita. Classification (NCBI taxonomy): domain Eukaryota; kingdom Metazoa; phylum Arthropoda; class Insecta; order Diptera; family Stratiomyidae; genus Microchrysa; species Microchrysa polita. The sequence continues at coordinate 98,315,115 of OX454416.1, forward strand.
TTTATGAAATACACTTAAGTGAAAACTGAGATTCTTGACAGTCTCTTTTTCAAGGGTAGGTACTTCTTTGTAACAAACTCTTCCTTATTTGTATGGAAGTGTCCTCGAATGAGTGTCTATAGAATAAATTTCACAGTTCATGGGATTTCTAGGGCTAAGTACCATCATGGAAAACCAAGAATGTCGTTTTCTTATGGTTGCAGTGCCCCCCTTACTTACACAAGGCACAATGAAGGTGCATAGCTCTGATTTTTCTTACTAATGGCAATGACAATAAAGCAAATACAGATAGCGAAAACATCTAGAAGAAAAATGTTCATTACTTTGAGAGCAACTGGAGCGTCGTGTATTTTGTAAACCAAAGGAACTAAAGGAAAATTCCGGAAGTAGCTCTAGTGCGTATAGGTTGAAGTGTGTTTTTGTTATAAATCAATAAAAAAAAAACTATAATACAAAGAATTGGTTTTGTCGAAGATGTTTTTTTTTAATTGTTGCTGCCGCCTGTAAAAAAATTTAAACTGAGCAAAATTTTATACAATCCAAACTAATTGGCAGTGTAAGCCTCTCTTTAGTATGAGTATGTTTCTTCTAAGTAAAACCTTATGAAATTACAAAGACTGGCTTTTATTAAAATGTTTCATTACTCAATTATTATTCCCCAGTGAAGTTTGATCAATTTACAATTCAAGCGTAGAATACAGTTTCAATATTTGGTTTTAATGTGAAGAAGAACTTTCAACTGTGCCAACTTGGTGGTTGTGGACCAGATTATATTTTGCTCGGTATACGCATGCGATTGGCCAGAACCAGGGATACTGGAAGGTTCCCAGCCTGCAAAATACATATGAGTGATCAATCATTTGGCTAGGTTTTGATTTGTAAACTTGTTCCCTTCCATTTCAAATCTACCCAATCAGAAATTTATTTTTCGAAACATATCCCGTAAGTGCCACCTTGCGGACTATCACTTAACTCATTAAAGTATAAGCTGACCAGACGTATACAGCATTTTGCTGTACAGTACAGTATTTTGATCTGGACAGCATTAGTAAATTTACAGCATTCCCAATGCCACATAAAGAAATCTAATAAATTCTTAAAGGTCTTTTTAGAAAGATAATCGCGCTTTCATTTGGCAAACGTTCATTGTCGATAAATCTGGTGGTTTATCTTTCTGAAATATAACGCACTTGAAGAGCTACTTACCGCTCATTTCCTCCATGTTTTAAAGTACTTCCTACTCGCGTTCGGTAATTACAGCTGACTAAATTGCACTTTTGAAATTTGACAGATTTTTATCGAGCACCGAACTGCCTATATTCAGGCCTGTAGAGAGGGTGGGGGGGAACGGGGTGATTCCCCCCGGGCCCGGGATTTCATAAGGGGCCCGGATTTTGACACAAAAGTTGTGCTTCAGCGTTCTTACACGCTATTTTGAGGTCCCGAACTAAGAAACTTTATAGGTATTCTTTCTAGCGTTTTAACAACAATACATAACATACTCTGCATTGGGCTTGGGGCCCCTAGTCTATTATTCAATTTTTAGAACTAGGGGCCCGAATCATCATATTTAATAAACAAATCAACATGATCGTTTCGTTACTAAATTTCTAAATTCAATCTGTCCTCGCCTTTCGAAAGTGCATGCATGATTTTATACATAAACAATTAAGAAATTTCGACTTCTTCATCCAGTAGCGTACCATTTTTCAAAAAATTTGTGTTGGAAGTAAAAGCCCTGAACAGCGACATTTTTTTCTAGAAGGACTTTCCCCGATATATTAATTATTATTACATTTTTATTATTTTACAATTTAATAGAGTAACGACCAACAGTCTGGGCCACTGCGAGTGTGCTAATAAATTACAGAATTCTTCCCAAGCATTGTGAACTGTGAACTGTATCAGACTTGTTTTCCTAAAACCTTTGAAAGGGTTGAGGTACATATTAAACCATAGCTTTGAAAAATCTTCATCCAGAAAAAAAAAAATAATAAGCGTAGTAGCGAATTGGCGGTTATATACATACCTATCCTGATCCTATCATATCAAGAATGACTGTCGAAATTTTCAAGGCTTTCTTGATACCAAAGTTCGAATATAGGTTGGAATCTTACTTCACCAATAGAATAGAAGTTTTCTAAATAATTTCTTTTGGACAAGGGAATCAATAACTTGTTTCTAGGGAGAACTAAATGCTAGAAGACTACTCGGCTACCAGTATCGTTTTATGCGTATCTTGTGTGAAGGGCACGACCATTCAATCACGGGCTGATTTTAGTAACGAAACTTCATACTAGAAAGTCGACCCTTCAAGCATTCGTTTTTATATGAAGTTTCGCTACCCAAAAATGCACGTAAAACGAACGAACCTTATTTTAGAATGATTTTGGATTCTGTAGTTCCTTAAAATTTGCCAATCAACTATCGAATCATCTTCAATACCTACTTGAAAACAAAAATCACACATGAACTATCCCTTCAAACCCGTCTTGAAAAATGAAAATGCTTCACGATTGAATTCAGTTTCTGTCAGTTTTTTGGCAAGTGGCTTATCCGGTATCAGTTTTTAGGGTTTTTTAGAATTTTTTCAAAAAACCCTTATAAAATCGATTTTGTCCGTCCGTCCGTCTGTTCACTAAATAACTCGCGAACGGCTCAACTGATTGTCATGAAATTTGGTAGGAGTGTGTAGAATGATTACAGTCTTTGGCACAAATACCTTAGAAGTTGGTAGAAAGAAGATAACAGGGTGTCCCGAACGTTTGGGTATCTACATCAAAGATCTAAACGAGTACATCTCATATCAGTTAAAATTTTCCAGTTTCGAGTAACGGTAAAAAAGTTATTGGCGTTCAAAGTTAAACTTCTTTTTCGACCTCCGTTTTTCTAAACCGTTATAGGGATCGATATGAAACTTTGCACAAAGATTGGTCAGTATGACCTTATATGCGTTAAATATTAAGACTATTGACTTTTGCTAAGGAAAACTAAATAACAGTAAATTTGTAAAATTTCAATTTGTTCGTGTGTAGTCCCCTTAGGTTTCCAAATATAAAAATTCTGCTAAGGGTTTTTAGAAAATTACATAGGGAATATGTCTACGAATTTTCATTCGAATAACTGTATCCAAACCGGAAATACAGCCATGTAAGTATTTAGTAAGGGCCTTTCACAATGCAAGGGAAGCCTCTTAAGCATTTCTTCAATGCATATCTTTTAACTTGAATAAACAATGAACATGAAATTTCGTGGGAATGCATACAATGGTAATAGTGTTTACCACACATATTTTTGAAGTTTGTTGGACCAAGTTAACAGGGTGTCCCTGAATAGCTGCAAAAGTATATTGGTTCAAAACTCATAGGAAAGCTCTTATGTGAGGGGACACAATGGAATCATTTCATATAAGGTGCTTTTCCTTGATTAAAAAAAAAACAGTAACAGTAGATTTACAGCTAATAATCCAGTTCACGTATAAAGCCAAGCCTTCCTTACGTTTCAAAAGCCATCAGAAATCAAATTCAAATTCAAATTCTTTATTCAACCAATGATGAAAAACTTTTGTATCACAAACAACATAGTAAAAATAGGGCAGAGAACGAGTACTTACTCTTACAACTAACAAAATAAAGGTGATGAAGTAGTGTAGAAATTACAAACAAAATGTGACGGATTGAGTACGATATTGAACAATATAGTATGTAGATAGTAGGTAAGAGGAAAAACGGGAATAAAAACCTCTTATTCAAAATTAAAAACTTAAACTTATATCTAATTTAACCTAATTGACTTAATGCTAAATTACCTAGGTCTAATATTGTGCTTGGCACGATTTAATCAATAGAGCTTGTGTTAGAAGAAAAAAAAAAAGCGGATGTAGTGTTGCAGATACACAGATAATAATAAAATACATTTTAGGAAACATGGTGGATATATTAAGCTAGTCGATTTAGAAGCGGATTGGTGGAGCTAGCGCAGGATATGCTGAAATTAGCTCTAAGTACGGAAATTTTTGACTGTAGCAGCGAAACATTAGCCATTGAGTGCAGTGCGGACGTAGAAAAGAACGAAGGTAGATCAAGCATAGTTTTTAAGATTTTATTTTGTTTTATTTGCAACTTATCCCTATGAGTCTTAGCGCAAGTTCCCCATGCAGCAGCCGCATACGTTAGTGTAGGTTGAAAGATCATTTTAAATAATAATAATTTATTCTCAATTGACAACGACGATTTCCTGTTAATCATTGGATAAAATGTAATTATCTGACTATCAGCTTTTTTGGTTATAGCATCGATATTTGCTTTGAAAGTGAGTTTTTTGTCAAGCAACACTCCTAAGTATTTTATAAAAATCTACTTTCCAATCTACAATATTATCACCTAGCAGAAGTGGCGCGGATGGAAGGAAACACGGTTTGCGTTTTCGTGTGAAGAAAATTGCTTCGGTTTTTGCGGGGTTAATTTGAATTTTCCATTGTGTGAAATATTTTTTTAAAGTTTCGAAACCGTTTGAAAGTGAATTCGTGATAACGTCTGGACATGAGGAAGTACAAAGGAGGGCTGTGTCATCAGCAAATAGGCAGATATTACAGGATGTTGGGATCGGAATATCACTTGTGAAGATGTTATACAGTAACGGGCTGAGTGCCGATCCTTGTGGAACTCCAGCTGGAAGCGAGAACAGTGATGACTTAGACCCATCGAGATTTACATAAAAAAATCGATTAGTCAAATAATCTATAATTAATTTTGTTATATATATTGGAAAACCATAGTTATGCATTTTATAGATTAGTCCATTATGCCAAACACTGTCGAACGCCTTTTGTATATCCAGAGTTAACATCCCAGTAGATTTTTTCTCGTCAAAGCTCGTTTTAACAACAGACTTTATCCTCGCTATTTGATGAACTGTGCTATGGTGTCTCCTGAAACCAAATTGCTCATGAGGTAGTATATTTTTCTGTTCCATTATTTCAATAATCTGATCTTTAATTATCCGCTCAAATAATTTACCGATATTGCTAAGCAGACTTATTGGTCGATAGCTATTTAATTGGGACTTAGGTTTGTCAGGCTTAGGAATACAAATTAGCGAAGCTATTTTCAGAAATCTTAAAACGAAAAATGCCTGTAGATTTCCTTGGAGTATTTTTATACAAACTGGGTAAATAGTAAATCTATTTTCTTCTTTCATTCTGGAACGCGTTTAGTTAGACCAATCCAAAAATAGATTTACAGGAAGCATTTCATTATTGTTGTGCATAATTCTTATTTATTGCTTATAAACTATATGTACAAAAAATATTCACTATGCATTAAAATTCTAAAAAACCCTCGTATTGCGGGCGCAGCCCTCTGTACGCCGGTATTTTTTATTATTTTTCTACAATTTGTATTTTTTTTTTAAATCGATAATTTTAGCTAAGAGCTTAAATCTCATCTCACTGAAGACCGCTTTAAAGCACTCTTCAAATGTCTATAGACTAGTAGAAAACTGCCGGATTACTGAGACTGAGCCGATTCAGTGAGGACGCCGGATTATAAGGTGTTCCGGATTAGAGGCCGAATAATACAGATTCCACTGTACAATTTGTTTAAGGGCCGATTTGTCAAATAAAAATTTTCATCGTTTCATATTTTTTATCGTATGGAAGAGGTTGGCCCCAAATCATTATCCCCCCGGGCCCGGATTTTCTCTCCACGGCCCTGCCTATATTAGGTAAAAATTTCAAACCTCTATAGGTGCCAAGTTTCAGAAGTTACAGCCGTGGAATCAAAATGATAATTGTTCACAAAACCATGGAAAAATCACTGTATTTTCCATCCGATTTCTCTATCAACCTCTATACGAAAATGCATAGTAAAGACTCTTCAAAGATTTCCAGATAAAGTTTTTTTCTCACAATGTGTCCATAAAATACAATTTTCGGCAAAACTGTCTTTCCTTCCTTTAATAACGATGGTTAATTTATTGTTGCAGATTTTTTAACAATACTTCATATTCATGTTTAGTATTACACAGTACAAGTTACCTCGCACGAACTCCGAGACATTCTAAAATGTTGCTTGAAAAATGGGTCGGCGTATCTAGGAATTGTTTCTTCGTAGTATTCCTCGTTGCGAGCCATTGCTTACCGATCTGTTTGGTTCTAAATATTTGGTGTCAAGTTACTTTCTATAGCATAAACTCTTCCAAGTGTGACTTCCTCGGACAATTCTGCAACTAAAAACTCCTCGCCCATATTCATTGTCTGTTGAAATCCGGTGTGGGGAAAAGTATTTAATGCGACGATATCCATAGAAAACTAAGAAAACAGTTCTAATTGAAAACAATTCGTTTTCGATTCGCCATTTACGATTCGATAACGTTCTCACGCTCTCAGCATTTACGCACTATTTCCGATTTCAGAAACGAATCGATTTGCATAAAAAATTACTATTTTACGTATTATGAATCGTTTGGTTTGCTGTGTACTATGCGTAATTTTTAATGTCGATTACACCTATTAAAGCAATACCAAACGAGACCGAGTTCTAATCGTGCGAATAGCACGATGAGTGTATACCCTATACCCATGTACAGACCTAGAAGGCACGCAAAACCCCAAAAATTAATTTCGTCTTTTTTGTAGGGGAGGGAGGGGTAGATGGTTGGGACCTGGCACATATTTAATATTATATCAAGGCTACCATTTGATACTAATTAGAAGTTTTTCGCGACATTCTAGCAAAAGATATGGCTGAATATAACTTTGTAGGGGAGGTAGGGGTAGGGGTAGTCGGACGTTCTCCACTTTGCACCAACTTCAAGCATATGCCACAATTAGGTATTGATGAACATTTCAGGTCGCTAGCGATATTCTGTTGAAAAATATTGTCGAATTAAACTATCAAGGAGGGGTCATTTGTACGGAAGGTAGGGGAACCCTTGGTCCGATTTGGCCCATTTTCAATACCATCCAAGCTTTTATCAAAACAATCATCTGACCTAAATTTCAAAACGCTAGCTTCATTTTTTCGGGAGTTATCGTGCGAACTGACAGACACACGGACGGACAGACAGACAGACAGACAGACAGACGGACATGGCTTATTCGAATCAGGGAGCGACCCTGATCATTTATATATATACTTTGCCATACCTCCGGTGGCTCCTTCGAGGTGTTACATAAATCGTCGTAACAAAAACAATATACCCTATACCATCTTATGGGTATAGGGTATAATAAACTGCAATTGAAACTCGACTGGAAGTTTAAATTCACGAAAATAACGTATTAGGATCAACTGTGAAGTGTCAATAGTTACATTTTTTCATTTCCGGTAGATGGCGGTAGGAAGACCAAATTTGCTCCGAATCTATGCCGTTTACAGAACAGATTAGAAACCTGTTTGCAAAATGCGGCACAATTTGCGGAACATACACAACTGTTTTGTTTCGTAACCCCACGACAGTGTTCCCCTATATCATCTATATACGCCTTTGCTTCTTATAACGCAAAAAAAAAATATACCATCGTTATTTACAACGATTATGTAATAATTCTGTCAAAATTTTAAATGTTTGTGTTAAAAATATATTTTCAATGCATCGCTCGTAAGCAAAATTGATGTCTTGCGCTAAATGACTCGTAGGCCAGTCATTTTATGATTTTAGGTCGCAAAAAATTGCTCGGCTCTGGTTTTTTGGAATATAGTTAGGGTACATACCAGAAGTGTATCACCAAGTTTGCAACTTCGAAAAACCTGTGCTAACCCCGTGACCCTCAAAATTTTCGGACTTTTTTCATATTTTGGTTTGTAATTGCCAAAAGGTGCTTCCTACAAGAAAGTCGTCTAATGGATTTTTAAAGCTAACAAAACCTTCTTTAATTTGAACATCCAGCTTTGTAGGTGCAAAGAATCCCAACAGCACTTTAAACATTGATTTTTGTAAAAAAGTTCGAAATTGTAATTTTAGTCATCTTCCTAACTAAATATCGGCTTAAATGCGCATTCTACGGAAAAAAGTCATGTGACACGAAGTTATAAACCAGTTACTTAGCTATATATGTCGGAACGAATGGAATCGAACCATGGGGTCATAGGGCTGCCCCTGAAAATTAGGTTCTTCCAAGAAATGTTTTTTCTTTCTGTACCAATAATAACCAAACTTCACGCAAGTGTGTTCTTGGTTAAGCCTCAAAAAATATCTAGGAACGGATGAAATCGGAACACTACGTCATAGGGCTGTCATACAAACCAACCCCTGGAAAGTAGGCTCTTCTATGAAAAACTTTTCTCTTTGTGAACCAATCTTAACCAAACCTCACCCAAATGTGTTCCTAGTAAAGTCTCAAAACATATGTAGGAATGGATGGAATCGGAACTTTACTTCATAGGGCTGTCATACAAACCAACCCCTAAATATTAGGTTCTTGTAAGAATTTTTTTTTCTTTTTGAATCTCAACCAAAATTCATCCAACTGTGTTTCTGGATGCCTCAACGCATCCAGGAACAGATGGAATTGGAATACGTCATAGAGTACGTCGTATTACAATTTGGGACTATTTTACAAAAAAAAAACATCCTTTAAAATGCTGTATCTTCGGATCCTTTGTACCTACAGAGCTGGGGTTGCACTCAAATTAAAGAAGATTTCGTTAGCTTTAAAAAAGCAGTGGACGACATTCTTGTAGGAAGCACCTTTTAAAAATTATAAACCAAAATATAAAAAAAGTCCGAAAATTTGGAGGTTTTTTGAAGGTTACAGGGTTAGCACAGGTTTTTCCAAGTTGCAAACTTGGTGATACACTACTGGTATCTATCCTAGCAAAACCCCAGAAAACCAAAGCCAAGCTATTTTTTGCGACCTAACTCCTTATATTTCGGTTTATTGACTGGCCTATCGTGATAAATGTGAAATGCATACCGCGAAATAAATCAGTAATGAAAAGTGCGTCGAGTATGCGAATCATTTCCTAGCTATAAAGAATGCATCCAACCCCAATCCAAGCAATACTGATTAATGGCATTTTGATTTTCTTCAGCTGACCACTAGTTGTTTTCGCAGTCAAGACTGAATAATTGCATTTCACTGGGCCTGTCTACACGCGAAAACCTGTTTTTTTTAGAAGAGATTCGTGAGGAACAAGGCAAGGAAAAATTCAACTTTCATATAAAAACCGGTTTTGTTCTCGCGTTTTTGTTCCCGTGTAGTTTCACCCACTCAGGGGGCCATTATGTGTTTTACCTTCACAGCATCAGGCCGCGTACACATACAGTGTGACGCCGAGCTTTTCCGAGCCGGGCGATGCGATGCGATCCGATGTGTGCACACTCATTGCGATGTCGGGCCGGGCGATGCGATTTGTTGCAAGCCGACGCGATTTCTTTCTATGGCAAGAAAACCGGATTTTCAAGGGGCTTTCATCAGCGTTGGCTCGTACGATTTGCTGCTGATATGGCTTTGATAGTGTAGTGTTGTAGATAATTGTGGGTATTAATGAATGGATTGTCGTAGGTAATAATGTAATGTAGTACCATGATTCCGAATTTGAGATCAAAAACAAGAAAAAAAATGTTGGGGCTGTCCGCCCCCAAAATGGTACCCTGTTTTCTGGGGGAAATACTCGTCCAATCGGCGTGGCAGAAACACTAAGGTAAATTTGGGTCGCTGATTGCGAATATGAGGTCAAAAACAAGAAAAAAATGGGGTTGCCCGCCACCAAAATGGTACCCCTGTTTTCTCGGGGAAATACTCGTCCAATCGGCGTGGCAGAAACACTAAGGTAAATTTGAGCCGCTGATTCCGAATTTGAGGTCAAAAACAAGAAAAAAATGTTTGGGGCTGCCCGCCCCCCCAAAATGGTACCCCTTTTTTCTGGGGGAAATACTCGTCCAATCGGCGTGGCAGAATCACTAGGGTAAATTTAGGCCGCTAATTCCTAATTCGAAGTCAAAAACAAGAAAAAACTAGGGAGCTTCGCCCCCTGCTCGCTACGCTCGCCAACCCCCAGGGGCCGAGGCTAATTTCGGGCGTGGCCGAAATTTGGACACCCTTCGCTCTCCTTGGGCTAAAAGATTTTTCGGGCGTTACCTATGACTTGTATTTAATCCCCTGCTCATTCTTTTTCTTCCGTCCTGACAAAAGTTTTGGGCTTGGTTGAAATAAGTGGGCAAATAAGAATATTTACTCGGAACATTTTATTGGGGTTGCGGGAGCATGACTCCACAGTACGATTCCATTCGTTTTTAACTTTTTTGTTGCTTTGGTAAAGACACATTAATTCAAGGTTTTGTGAAATTGGTACTAAAAATGTTTCTTAGAAGAACCAAAATTGGGGTTGGGTTTATATGGCCACCCCATAACCCCATGCTCAGATTTGATCAATTCTTAGATATGTTTTGTGTCATCAAGAGAAACACGTTTGTGTGTAATTTTGTTGAAATTGGTGCACAAATAAAAAAGTTTTTCTTAGAAGAACCTAATTTGGGGGGTTAGGTTTGTATGGCAGCCCCATGACCCCATTATCCAGTTTTTCAATTCTTAAATATGGTTTATGTCATCAAAAGAAAAACATTTGTGTGAAATTTGGTTGAAATCGATGCACAAACAAAAAAGTTTTTCTCAGAAGAACCTAATTTGGGGGGTTGGGTTTGTATAGCAGCCCCATGACCCCCTGGTCCAATTTGATTGATTTTCACAGATGTTGTGTGTCATCAATAGAAATACATTTGCGTGGTATTTGGTTGAAATCGGTGCACAAATAAAAAAGTTTTTCTTAGAAGAACCTAATTTGGGGGGTTAGGTTTGTATGGCAGCCCCATGACCCCATGGTCTGATTTTATCGATTCAAACATACAAACTGTCTGCAGCAAAAAGAAGCATTTGTGCAAAATTTCAGCTTCATAGCTTTCAAATTGGCCGAGTAAAACGCGTAGCAACAGACGGACAGACAGACAGACGGACATCGCCCAATCGACTCCCCATGTTATGCTGATCATATATCTATACTTATTATATGGTCGGAGATGCTTCTTTCAATGTGTTACAAACTTCATGACAAAGTTAATATACCCTTCGTTGACTCTACGAGCGAAGGGTATAAAAATTCGGCGTTGCCCGCCCCAAAATTATACCCCGGTTTTCTCATCACCGTAGGTTCCCACAACTGACTTATCTACCGCTACCTTCAATAATTCATTGCAAATACATGCGCTGTACGAAATTTTCTTATACGTAAGCGTACGCCACAAACCGGGTTGTGCTGCACTGCATATTACCACAAATCTTACTTCTTTGACCCATTCATAGGTACAACCACAACTGTCAAATCCGAATACCGCTCTTTTTTGGGGGTACGGGTACGCTATGAGCTGGTTTGGACAGCACTGTAAATTTCCACAAAGGATATTTAGTAGACCAATCCATTATTACATCACCTACATACGGCTATCCAAAACCATCTACATATACAGCCAGGAACCAGGGTTGTGTGATTGTGTGCGTGGACTCTCGGTACGTAGTTGGCTTTGACTTTCATGCACGTTTGACAATTCCACCATGGGAGAGCGCAACCGCATAAATGACAGAATATGAAAAAGTTTATTTTCACTTTCGAATTGGCGGTGTAAGTATAAAGGTACGTTTGTTAGAAAATATGTACATTCTACATTCTAATAAGATTTTGTGTTTTACAGATCAATCATCATCAATATTGGTTATTGGAAGGAACAATTGCATGCTTTCAAATAAATATAAAACAATTCGATACGGTGACATTCACGCACTCTCAATATCTCATGCGCAGATCGATGTAAACAATGCGGGTATCCATCATCTAAAAAACTTAATTTTTCGGCAAAAATTAACGACATGGACCAAATTGTTATTATATCCCTTTTAAAACATATTAGGCCACAACATACTAGAATTTGACTGTTGAAAATGCATATTATCCCGTATTTTTCGTGTAAAAAAGTACGACCGACCGTACTCCGTTCATACAATCCCATATAAATGTTCGACTGACTCTGGCCTTTCGTGCCCCATACGTGTGTAAGTTTTCGTTGTACAGCCTGGCTGTATATGTAGATGGTTTTGCGGCTATCCCTTCATTTAATAGCTACAAATTTATAACACTATACAACACGACACGTATGTATGTATATATATATGTATGTAAATATTCCCAATGGTAATGCAACCCGATCTGCACAAAGCATGCCTCTCATGCCGATATCTCCCTATCAGCATCAAACAGCACGAAACCAGCCTCTCTATGTACGATTACATACATATAATACACCATGCCACTACGAAACCGATCCAAACGACATGGAAAAGTTCTCCATCGTACAACCCCACGTCGCATAGCAAGCAGTCTGAATGGTACAAGCAGGTTTGTGCTGGTTCTTATTGAAATGCTAAGAAATTTTTTTTCTTGCGATGGGAAGCTCTTCGGTTCTCATCGCATCGCATCGCCCGCGGTGTGAACGGACTGTCACTCATCACGAGTCAACACGCATGCATGTATAGTCGATTTATTGAGACTACGAGTATATCGACGAATAAAGACGTCAATGCTGGTCGGGTTCCTCTGGGTAAATGTCAATAGCCTCTTTTTTATAAACTTTCAGAGAACAGTTATACTGGAAATAGAATGGACGCACCAACAGCAGCAGCAATGATAATACAGTCCAATGCAACAAATGGGTGAAGTCATGTTGGCAGCAAAATCTATAAAAAGCTTTCACTGCCAGCCATTTACATTGCATTGGGCTGCTGCTGTTGCTGCCTCAATTCTATTTCAAGCATCTGTCCAAAAAAGCAATCGTTTTTTTATTACCTTAATTTGTACAGGTGCAAAAAACACCACTAACATTATTTTTTAGTATGGGGACCAGGGATTTGGAGCGGAGCGACCCTAAATTTCGGAGCGAAAGAGCGGAGCGTGGAGCGGTTTTTGGCAGACTGGAGCGGAGCGATTTTTGCTTTGAAAGTCGCTCCGCTCCAAAGTAAAAAATCGAAAATATTCCGAGAAAAAAAATGAATTTTTTCGACGAAATTTTTCATTTTATGGCACGATTTGGTGATTTTTGACGATTTAAAGGCGAAGAGTTTGTTGAGACTTACAAAATTTCGGAATATCGTGAAATTCATTATGATAAAAGAGGTTTTGCATTTAGTCATAATCATCACTCTTCATTAATAAGAAATTCAAGATCATCCATGACAGAAAAGTCCTGTCTCGATGAATGAACGCCCTTTTTAATTTAAATTAGTTATTAGGTGCGTTTTATTGAATGTAGCACAAGACCATAACAATTTTAGAGATCTCGTTCTATACGGGATTTCCGGAAACTATCGCATATTTCCAGCAAAAAGGAGTATAAAAAAGCCCGATTTATTTACTCTTCAGCTACAACAGATATTTAAAGATTTTTCAAAAATTTAATACTCATACTACCTTCATATTCTCTTTCGGTCGTGGCCAACAATTTTTCCTAAGAATAAGCCCATTAGAAATCGGATAAGCAGCTCAAGCTGTGAAAAAAAGCTTCAAAGACAAAATTTTGTCATCTTCATATAAATTTTTCTCCCGACGGAGGTCTTAGTGGTAACATTTTTGTAAAATCTTTAAATGCTTTTTGGCAGCTACGGAGTTAAGAATTCGGGATATTCCCGGTACACCTATTTTGCTGGAAATGACATTAATAGTATCATATTTCGGCGCGCTTATGCGATAGTTTAGTTTCCGGACACCCTATCTAGAACAACTCAATTTTATGTTCAAATTTGTACGAAATTGTTCTGTACTTGATCGAATGAAACGCACCTATCAAGTCATTTTCTAGAATACTTGAGTAGATATAAGTTGAATTGTTGAATTCGCGGAAAATAATAAATATTTACTAAGAACAATAAAGTTTTGTTGTATTTTTGTAATGGAGCGGAGCGGAGCGGATTTATATTGGTCGGAGCGGGAGCGGAGCGGAGCGAAAAAAAGTGTCGCTCCAAATCCCTGATGGGGACCTCAGTATAGACTTTAAAGTCAAGAGTATGTAGACAGCTTCACTCACCTGGGTTGTATTGTAACATTATTTTCAAAAGTGTGGTTTCTGAGCTAAGAATGTTTTATAATGAGACTATTTAACAGTTATATCGCTTTCGGAGAAGCTTTGCCGGTTTTGACAATCTGTCAACAATATTTGTGCCTATCGAATTGTACTTAAAAATCAATAAGTAAAAAGTACAATTATTATGAATGTTTAAATGAAGGATGGTTCGAAAGCGTGAAGATGTGAGCGGTATTTACAATCTCACAAAAACAACTCTGTTGTAAAAAGTTTCCGCCAAAGAAAAAGTTGTCAGCCGCAAAAAGTATTGATATAATACAATCCCGCCAAAAAGATCGCAAGGATATGCATTCAAAAGTGATTGAATAAGTTAATAGTTTCCACCAAAACAGCGTGGTGCGGTATGCGTCAGAATTTGTGAAATAATTTCCGCCGCGATAGACCACGCTGAATTTGCCAATTCGTGTGGAGTCTGTGTTGTGTGTACCGCGTAACGCACCCGCGCTGGTTTGGTGGAAGCTAATTTCTTTCAACGCTTATTGGCGGGGAGCTGACGAGGGTGCTATTTGCTTCTATGCTCTTTTCTTGATCAGTTTTAATCTCGAATCTTCCAGCCTTGTAAATAAAATGTGTTTTACAAACTTTTTTTGCTTTCCTTCGTTTAGACGACTTTTCCCTTTTTTATACAATAAAGTTCTTTCGTAATTTTCATAAGATTGGTTTTATCCTGCAATTACCCCTATGAAAGCTCCCCGCCAAACAGCATTGCAAGAAATTAGCTTCCACCGAACCATCGCGGGTGCGTTACGCGGTACACACAACACAGACTCCACACGAATTGGCAAATTCAGCGTGGTCTATCGCGGCGGAAATTATTTCACAAATTGTGACGCATACCGCACCACTCTGTTTTGGTGGAAACTATTAACTTATTCAATCACTTTTGAATGCATATCCTTGCGATCTTTTTGGCGGGATTGTATTATATCAATACTTTTTGCGGCTGACAACTTTTTCTTTGGCGGAAACTTTTTACAACAGAGTTGTTTTTGTGAGATATCATATTTTTTTGCAGTTTTCAATTGACAAAACCAACTTAACATAACAATAAATGAATGCGTTTATTTTCTTGAAATGAAGACGATATTCACTGCCCTTTTATCACGACCATGTTTGAGAACATAATAACAATAATAACCCTCTTGGTAACCATGGGCGTAGCCAGGATTTCGGTCAGGGGGGGGGGGGGGGCAAGCCCGAAATTTTTTCAATATCCAGATTTTCTTAGGATTTGAAATCGTTGGTCGCGAAAATATTGTTAGGCAAAATTTAGAGTATTTTAGCTGGTGTAATGGTTAGTGGCCGCACCTTCTTTGCACACGGGTTCGAGACTCACCGTGAACGAATTGAGTTAATTTGTTTTTCGAACTCATGCCCCTTGTGACGAACTATGAACTCACTCAAGATGTTAAACGAGTACCCATTCATGATTGTTTTTTTTTTATTTTAGGAAAGGACAGTTGAGAATGATTTTCAAGACCATTTAAAGAAAAATTTCCCCTGAAAGTGTTTAGACTTTTACTGGTTATTCTGATTACATTCAACTGGCCTCCGTTTCTGCTTTTTAAAACGTAACTTGTTTATATTCAGTGCTATTTTTGGCTTTTGGGCAGCATATTCCACTTGCGACATCAATGTCCGTTTTGAAATCTGGCTTTGCTTGGTTCTACAGGATCGCATCTCCTGATGAAACATACCGAGAAGCCTCTTATCTCACATCCACAGCATCCATAGAAAAAAACATTATTCGACAGTCGGCTGGAGACATTTAGGGGTACATGCTTTTCCACTTCCTTCAAATAGGAGCCCAATGGAGCCCTTAAGCAGTTTTTCCTTTTCCAAATAGGAGCCCAAGCGCTCAGTTATTCCACTGAGAGCCCTCTTTAGCTGCTCAACTCAGCTGCTCCTCTACACTACAATAACATCGGGAGTCCTAGCTAACCCTCCCCAGAACGGAATCCCACGGTAAAGTTTAAACCGAAGTTGGGCAGGATTCCATTCTGATGGTAGTTTTTTGCTCATTCGACTTAAGTTGCCGGGACGCCGTGGAGCTTGCATGATGAAATTTTGACAATTAAGGACTCTCGCACAAAATCAACGATCTGATCGTTATAGCTCTGGATCTCGAGAAGGAGTCAAATGCAGTCGACTTAAAGAAAAAATTAAACAAGACCAAAGTGCTAAATTTGAGTCCAGCTTACGTACGTTGTCCTTGACGCGGCCGCACGACAGCGACTCGCTCATTCCATAAAAACTCGTTTCTTTCTCATTTTAAAAACGAGTTTTCATATGGAATGAGCGAGTCGCTGTCGTGCGGCCGCGTCCAGGACGACGTACCTTTAGTTTGAAAGGGAATTTAACTCCCCCATAAATATTAATTCATCTATTAAGACAATATCGTTGCCGCGGATGACGGTATCAAGGCCATTCCACAGTCAAGTTCTTGTCCAAAATTTTGCAAACCAAATTGTAAAAACCAAAGCTGTTGAAAGGGAGCAGTACTTGGAGAGCGTACCTAAATTAATGGTCGATGCAAACAGGCCGACAAAATTTCACGCTAGTTCTCTGAATGCATAGAGTTCGACTGAAAAACTGTGGTCAAATTATGAGGCATTGCGAGAAACCGTATACGTTATGGGACGTAAGTGCAGTCGATTCTCTATTTTCCACAACTGGTTTACAGCCCTTATACACCTGCAACTTGGTTGCCAACCTAAGTTGGTAACACGCAAAGAAAAACCGGAAAATAAGTCATTTGTAGGCATGGTGCAGGTTGCAGTACCAGGTTGCAAGAACGTGAATGGCGTGGTTGCCGGAATGTTGCAAGTGTGTAGTTAGGTACCTGCAACCTAGGTTGGCAACGAAGTTGCAGATGTAGAAGGCCTGTAAGGCACAAGAAAGTCGTCCACTGCACTTTTAAAGCTATCAAAATTTTCTTTAGTTTGAGTGCAACGCCAGATTTGTAGGTACAAAGGATCCCAAGATACAGCATTTCGAACTTTTTTACAAAAAAAAAAAAAAACAATGTTTAAAGTGCTCTAAGAGTATTTTGAGATCCTTTGCACCTACAAAGCTGGACTCAAATTAACCCATTAATGCCTGATGTTACATATATGTAACAGTAAGACATCCTTCGTTTCAAACGGCTGCTAAAGGAATAGGATATCAATTCGGCACTAAAAAGTGTTTTATCCTGTACTGGACACTATTAGCAATGCGTAGAAATCAATTTAGCTGCATTTGATTTACTATTGTGGAAGTTATAGAGGTTCCTTTCTGATGGTTTTTTCGATGTTGACGAAAATCGTCACGATGGCAAAAGTAGTAGATGAATTTTATTTTTATATTTAATTGTATGAAAAAAATTGGGAAAAAATTAATCGTATGTCATTACATGGTCTTTGTGAAACAATACAAAAAATAAATGAAATAAATATTGTCCGTAGTTTACGTTTTATAAGTACTTTTATAACACTGTTACATATATGTAACATCCGTCCTGATATGGGGAAAGTGCACTCTTCGTATACGAGGTGTATGAGTATGTACTTTTTTAGTGTTTTTTTTTTTATTTTATGGATTTTTTACACTATTGACGCGATAGTCCGGATTAATTATAAAAAAAAAAGAAGTCCGGATTCTCAAAAAATCCGGATTAACGAAAATTCCGGATTTTAACAAGACATTTTTATCTAGGAAAATAGCATAAATAGTTTTCATAAATGTTAAAATTTAAAAGAAAAAAATGCTATTATTTACGTTTTTCCTTAAAATTAGTCATGTCACATAATTTTCTAGACCCTTGTGTCTTCTTGACTGGCAAATTGAGCGGCCATATTTGGCAAAACATACCAAAAATATTGAGAGTCGGAATTAGAATTGCTCTAGAAATCCGGAATATGGATACAATAGTTGTCCTATGCGGATTAAAATAATAGCCGGATTCAAGGGTATCCTAAGCAAGAAGTCAAGGCTTTTTTTCATGAGGCCAAGGATTAGTTATTCTATTCAATCCTGCTAATATAATATTCAAAGGGATATATTTTGAGCTACGAAAGAAGAAATGGTTTCTAATGTAGACCAAATTATAGACAAGGAGGAATTATAGGCTCTATATTTAGTCCTTTTTAGACAAATTGGGCGGATGGACAAATTGACAAAAAAATTGAAACAATAATTTTATAATTTACTGGCAAATCTTCCATAATCCTCAAAATCTGTATTGTTAACTACTGTAGTTCTATAAACTTTTTTCCTATTCACAAACTGTCAAATCTATTAGTTCTGTGGGTGTTCAAGAAACTTCTCAATAAAACAACAACAACTCCACATGCAAAAACACATATTATAATAAAATAAAATAATACAATATTTCACATAATATTTTTTAAGGCTGCTCAATTTTCGCACACATTTCGTATTATTTCTACGTTATTGTTGCATTATCTACATTCCAAACTTCATGTAAAATATCGGCTTTCATATATTTCTCGCTTTATTAAAAAAAATTACTAAAAAGTTTTCTTTTTGAAAAAAAAATCAAAAATATACTTTGAATACACTTTCCCCGTATCATGCCTGATGTTACATATATGTAACACCCTCCAGTACTTCGAGTGCCTGATGTTACATATATGTAACAGTGCCGGGAGCCTGAACCCGGCATCCGGGGAAAAAAAATTTTTCTACAAAATGTGTTTTTAGCCATTTTAAGCCGACGTGGAAAATTTCAGCTCAATCGGTAAGATTTTAGGGTCTCGTCGTTAATGGGTTAAAGAAGGTTTTATTAGCTTTGAGAATCAAGCAGACGACTTTTGGAAATCACAAACCAAAATATGAAAAACCTTCGAACATTTTTAGGTTTTTTGAGGGTCACGGGGTTAGGATAGGTTTTCGAAGTTGCAAACTTGGTGGTACACTTCTGGTATCTACCCTAACAGTATCCCAAAAAACAGAGCCGAGCTATTTTTTGCGACCTAAAATCATAAACTGTTCAGTTCATAGTCGCTCGTATTTGAAAAATAAATTTAAATTTTGCAGCTACTAGATACTTCTTTATATTTTATTTGTCAGTTACTTTAATTAGGCTTCCGAATTAAATTATTTTATTGAATGAGGTAATGCATTTAAAAGTGACGTTTTGTCCCAATAAGCATTCCTTTATAATTATTCCTTAAGGGAATCCGTATTCCTTAAGTGAGGACTATGAATTCCTCCCTTAATGTTCATGTTTTAGGGCTTTCAAGACTTGTTCACGTTTCAGAGTAGTAGCTCACATAAAATTGTTCACCTTCACGTTTGGCGAAGTACACGTTTACCCGAGTCTACTGTATAGACAGGAAAAGAGCTATCCATAGCGCTCAGGATTGCTGTAAATCTGGACGAAATAGAATAGAATTAGGTATGTCCATATGTATCTATGTAGATGACTATGTAAGGAAGAAGAACGGCTTGTAATAAATTGATATGGAAATGTTTGTGTGGTTTTCGGAACATTTCAGTATTATTAATATTCAATTCAATAAAAAAAGTTTCACCGGCCAGGGAGGGGCGGTCGCCCCCCCTGCCCCCCCTGGCTACGCCCATGTTGGTAACCTTTGTAACCTTAGCGTCCTTCGTAACCTGAGGTGTGTGTTTTCCGAACCTCTACCGTTTGCTGGAAGCTTTAGGATCATCAGGATGTTATTTGTTCATTCAATATTATAGTAATATGTACGTACTCGTATAAGAGACGAACCAAATCTGGAACTTTGAGCCCTTGCCGCCGTTCTTGCAGATGCTTTACAACTCAAAACTTTAGAGAACATATACAAGGGATTGTTCGAAATAGTCCTGCCAAATATCAAAACTATACGATTCTTTTCTAGGCATTTTTCGGGCCAATTCCCGACTTTTGCAAAATGCTTCATTTGAAACATATAAAAAGATTTAAGTGAGAAACTCTATGTACTTTTTCACATTTTCCGCTGTATCTTTTTTTCTACTCCACGGATCGGAGCAAACGATAGCCTATGCACACCTTCACGACAGACTCTATCAATGGGAAAAGAGACCAAATCCCGAGATGCTCTCTGCAAGGCTGTAGCCCTGTCAATGAACGACAAGAACAACGAGAACAAGATTTTCGAAAAATTGCGATTTTCAAACTCTTATATCTCCAGTGTTTTTCATTGTATCTTCTTGAAATTTTCTAGACTTCGTAAGACGGCGCGAACGACAACCTTTACCGAATTTGAACACTCAGGACCAACCAGAGTCCGAGTTACAGAAGTCCGAAAACCCGTACTTGTTCCGTCGTGTAAACATAGTCTTAGTCGCTTCTCACTTTTGATTTGTTCAAATTTCTTCGTTTTTCTTTGGCGTGCGGGACGCTCCCGCTTCCCTAGATAACCCCCAAAAAATAATCCGTTTATTACGTAAAACCACAAACACAATGTACATAAACACAGTCAATCTCGATGTCTTCTGTCGCTATCTTCTCCATTTTAGCTCTCGTGCTTTTAATTGGATGTTCCTCACTTAAATGCTTCATTCTTAAGAAAACGGAAAATGTGTGAGCCGATAAAAATATCACCTCGAATTTTTTTTAGCGCTAGGTAGTTTCTCTTTTTGCGGAGCTAAATGTAAAAAAAAACTTATGTTTGAAATACAGCAACAGCAACCACGACGATAATGCAATCCATAGTTGCACGCATTCATCAAATTATTTTCAGTTCAACCTTCAGCGCCCATAGAAAAGCATAAAGTTTTATTTTGCATTCCCTATATCACTTATGAATACAAAATTTATCTGATCATCTGTTCTCATGAGTCATGACCTAATTTCCTCCGATCGTGCCAGGATCTCATCATCTGTCAATCAAATTTGAAACATTCAAAGGGTGACTGTTTGAACAAACCTTGAATTTATCGAACCCTCTTAAAATAATAATGAGAAGGTTTAATGGAACAGTTTGAAAAACGTATGCAGTGGTAAGGTTAAATTTATTTATCAATTGCTTCCCTTAAGCGCACGTGCATTGAACACTTAAATGTGCTGTGTGCCGTAGTAGTTTGCGGCGCATGACTTTAATAAATGAGCGCCCTCTGATTGGTACTTATTGACTAAAAGGGTTATTGATTGATACATTAGTCATGGTGCCCTGATTCAGTATTGAAATTTAATTGAAAATGTACCAATGAATATAATGTTGATTTAAGTGAAAGTGGGTTTCATAGCTTCAATAGTCATTTTAATTAAAACGGATTGAGCTTTAGTTACACCTATTATTACGAACAATAATACATTTTGAATATAAAAATAGTTAGGTCAGACAAGGCAACATTTGAACATTACCAGCCCACATTTTTTGAGCATCATGATTATAGACAGAAATTTATATAATTAAATTCTACAAATTTAAATTTACCGCTACTGTATACTGTGGGTCCCAAAAATATAGTTAGAGAATGTGTTTAAAAATTTTAATATTAAATTTTACGAAGGACAATCGAGGATGATTTTGGCTACCTTGGTACGATAACTAGCACCTGCACGTGTTTCACCTTATACTCCTCACTATAATAATGTACCTTAGTTCCTCTATAACTCCTATATGTTCGAACAGTTACGATACTTCATTGGCTAGTCACTACTAAGTGAGTGCAACATTCGAAATTAATTCGTGGAATATGATCTACAGAGGGTCAAGTTTTTGGGAGAAGTATGGCTCAAGGAAAGGATTGATCTGGCTCTAACTGATCATGAGAAACCTTTGTCTACAAATTTTGCTCTTTTGTCAATGGATAAAATGATCACAAACATTGGTAGGAATGGGATCATCGCGAAAACAAGACATTAGGACCTCATTAACGGAATATCTAAGTTACAATGGACTAGGCGAAATGAGATAATATTCCAAAATATGATTACTGGCACACACATGCGGGTATCGGGGTTCCGCATGCCAAAGGCCTGAAATCTACTAGATTTTTAGTTTTCAAAACTATAATCTCAGCCGCAGTGTGCGGAAGCCATTCCTGTTTCGGGATATCAGAAACCCCGAGTCTGAAATCTTTCGATTTAAACACCTAAATTGGAAAACCTACAAGCCACTCTTTGAAGTTAAAACAAAACTAGGGGGCTACGCCCCCTGCTCGCTTCGCTCGCCAACCCCCGGGGCGAGGCTAATTTCGGGCCTGGCCGAAATTTGGATACCCTTCGCTCTCTTCGGAAAATTTTATTGCGGTTGCGGGAGCATGACCCCACAGTACGATTCCATTCGTTTTTAACTTTTTTGTTGCTTTGGTAAAGTCACATTAATTCAAGGTTTTGTGAAATTGGTGCAAAAAATGTTTCTTAGAAGAACCAAAATGGGGGTGGGGTTTGTATGGCCACCCCATGACCCCATGGTCAGATTTGATCAATTCTAAAATATGTTTTGTATCATCAAGAGAAACACGTTTGTGTGTAATTTGGTTGAAATTGGTGCACAAATAAAAAAGTTTTTCTTAGAAGAACCTAATTTGGAGGGTTAGGTTTGTATGACAGCCCCATGACCCCATTATCCGATTTGATCCATTCTTAGATATGTTTTGTGTCATCAAGAGAAATACATTTGTGTGAAATTAGGTTGAAACTAGTGCATAAATTAACCCTCGGATGGTTCAGTGGGGTCTGACAGACCCCAGAGAAATTTAAATCTTAAAATTTGTATAGAAAAACTTGTTGAATGGTATTTTTTTGCATATGTAATTTAAGTATGTGTCACATGCGTTCATTTAAGCATACATTTGTTTGAATTTGTGATTTTGTTAATAAGTTATAGCACTTTGAAATTGCTCTGGGGTCTGTCAGACCCCACGAACCATTTACGTATGTCTTTTTTACAAAAGTACATTTTTCGTTTTGTGGGAATTTTTCAAAGTATGTTATTTGGAAAACGATAAAATGTAAAAATAATAGTCGGGAAGTGTTGAAACTTTGTAATTAGAGTACATTTGCGAAATTAGAAATGTTAATTTTGAAAGAAATGAAAAATTAGGGTGTTTTGAATTAGGGGGTTTTAAATTTTTTACTCAATTCATTTAAAATTATACCGTTTTTTTAACTGGTTTTCATTTATGAGGATCTCTTTTCAATATTGTGTCATTACCTTATGTTTTTTAAGTCAAGATATAAATTAATGACTTTTATGAGCGTAAGAATTAGGTGGGTATTTTACATAATCATAAAGCTTCCTCAGCGAACTTGGCTATACACTTGTCGAACCTCTTCTAAGAAGGAGGAAATCATCGGGCAATATTCGCCGAAGTACAGCGCAAAATATTGAAGACATTTTGTGCATTATTCAGCTTGCACCCCCCCCCCCATGGGGCTAATGCCCCAGGTCCCCCAATGGGGTCAGATGGTCGCCAAAGAGGCAAAAATGTTGTCTATGCCCACGACCAAATGATCGGAAGACAAAATACAATTGCAACGAGTGCAAGAGGCCAATTTGCAAAGACCATCGAGGAAAAAGCTGTGAAGAAGAATGCTCTAAATATTGACTAACTTTGGATCTCGATTTAAGAAAAACTATTAACCTTAGCTGAAAAATGTTGATGTACTTATCTTTGTTAATTAGTATTAAATACGTTTTGACTAATAAAAATAAAATTGTGTTAAAATTTTAGTTTTTATATTGATTTATTTGTGATAAGTTCAAATTACCCTCAAATTTGACACCACCTAATTTTTTCTTCCACATACTAAAAGCTGCTGTCCGAATTCCACTTTTCTGACATACCACTTAATCAAAAGGCTTCAAAGTTACTTCTAGCTCAAACAAATGTGGTGAAAAAGCAAAAATTTAAGTTTTAGAGCGATTTTTGCCTTGGGGTCTGTCAGACCCCACTGAACCATTTACGTATGTAGAATTTACCTGAACCATCCGAGGGTTAAAAAGTTTTTCTTAGAAGAACCTAATTTGGGGTGTTAGGTTTGTATGGCAGCCCCATGACCCCATGGTCCGATTTGATCCATTCTTAGGTATGTTTTGTGTGATCAAAAGAAATACATTTGTCTGAAATTTTGTTGAAATTGGTGCACAAATAAAAAAGTTTTTCTTAGAAGAACCTAATTTGGGTAGTTGGGTTTGTATGGCAGTCCCATGACCCCATTGTCCGATTTTACCGATTCAAACATACAAACTGCCTCCAGCAAAAAGAAGCATTTGTGCAAAATTTCAGCTTCATAGCTTTTAAATTGGCCGAGTAAAACGCGTCGCAACAGACAGACAGACGGACAGACGGACATCGCCCAATCGACTCCCCATGTCATGCTGATCATATATGTATACTTTTTATATGGTCGGAGATGCTTCCTTCAATGCGTTACAAACTTCATGACAAAGTTAATATACCCTTTCACTCTATGAGCGAAGGGTATAATGATGTGCCAAGTTTGCATTCAAACCTGCATTTTTACGCTTTTGGAGTTTTATTAGAGTGCATTGATTTTTATACCCTTTACTTTGTCATGAAGTTTATAACGCACTGAAGGAAGCATCTCCGACCATATAAAATATGTATACATATGATCAGCATAACGATTGGGCCCGTCTGTCTGTCTGTCCGTCTGTTTCTACGCGTTTTACTCGGCCAGTTATGAAGCTGAAATTTTGCACACTTGCTTCTTTTTATTGCAGGCAGTTTGTGTGTTTAAATCTTTGAAATAGGACAATGGGGTCATGGAGCTGCCATACAAACACCAAATTAGGTTCTTTTAAGAAAAACTTTTTGTTTGTGCACCGATTTCAACCAATTTTCACACAAATGTGTTTCTATTGATGACACCAAACATATGTAAGAATAGATGGAATCAGAATATGTCGTCATAGGGCTGCCATACAAATCCGACCCTCCAATTAGGTTCTTCTAGGAAACACTTTTTTATTTGTGCACCAATTCTAACCAAACCTCACAGAAATGTGTTTCTTTTGATTCCACAAAACATGTGTAAAAATCGATGGAATCGGACTATGGGGTTATGGGGGCGCCATACAAACCTAACCTCTCAAATATGGTTCTTGTACGAAAAACTTTCTTATGTGTGCACCATTTCCAACCAGATTTCATATAAATTATTTAGGTCAAAATGAACGTAATCGGACCATGGTATAATGGCAGTTCCCGCTGTAAGGGGGCGGTCGCGGTCGCCCCGGGCGCCAAATTTGAGGGGAGGCGTACGTTAGTTGGTTTGACTAGGTAAATCGTCTCCGAGCAACGATCGTGAGCTGTCACAATCACTCAAAGGTACGCCGGAAAAAAATATTAGCCCGAGGAGAGTGAGGTGCAGCCGGTTTCGTTTCATTTTATGTTACTTCGGACGGATTTTTTTTTAGTTCTTAACGAAATGCACTAAATGGAATGGTCAGCTGATTTATATCCCGATTGAGCGGGTGGTTTGACCGCCGCGCCGTTTCAAAGTTTGGAGCCCACTTTTTTTCGAGCCTCGTATGCCATTTTCTCCCTTTAAGTATCATTTTTATACCCCTCACTATATGAAAAGGTATAACAACTTTGTCATGAGGTTTGCAACGCACAGAAGGAAGCACTTCCGACTATATAAAGAATGTATATTATTGATCAGTGTGACAAGAAAAATCGATTGAGCGATGTCCGTCTCTCTGTCTGTCTGTCCGTCTGTCTGTCTGTCCGTCTGTCCGTCTGTTTCAACGCAAACTAGTCCCTCAGTTTTGAAGCCATCTGGCTGAAATTTTGTACACAAGTTTCTTTTTAGTATACGCTGTATAAATATCGGAACGAATGGAATCGGACCATGGGGTCATGGGGTGCCCCTGAAAATTAGGTTATTCTAAGAAAAACGTTTCTCCATATGTATCAATCTTAACTAAACTTCACCCAAGTGTGTTCCTAGTAAAGCCTTAAAACATATCTAGGAACGGATGGAATCGGAACATTAGGTCATAGGGCTGCCATACAAACCAAATACTGAAAATTAAGTTCTTCTTCTAAAAACTTTTTCTATTTTAATCAGACCTTAACCAAACTTTACCCGAATGTGTTTCTAATAAAGCCTCACAAAACATCCAAAAACGGATGAAATAGAAACACTACAAACCAACCCCTGGAAAGTAGGTTCTTCTAAGAAAAACTGTTTTCTTTATGAACCAATCTTAACCAAACTTCACCTAAATGTGTTCCTAGTAAAGCCTCAAAAGATATCTAGGAACAGCTGAAATCGGAACACCACGTAATGAGGCTGCCATACAAACCAACCCCTGCAAAGTAGGTTCTTCTAAGAAAAACTTTTTTGGTTATGAACCAATCTTAACCAAACTTCACCCAAATGTGTTCCTAGTAAAGCCTCAACGGAACGGATGGAATCGGAAAAATAGGTTATAGGGCTGTGATACAAACCAACCCCCAAATATTAGGTTCTTACAAGAAAAAACTTTTTATCTTTTTGAATCTTAAGGCTCCATGACACAGTCATATTTCTATTCCTATTTCTAGTCATATCATCAAGCCTACTCGACTCATTCGGTTTAAATTTTTTCACGTGCACTCGACGAAGTCGCGTAGGCTTAAGGATATGATATGACTAGAAATATGACTGTGTCATGGAGCCCTTAACCAATAACGAAAATAAATGTAGATGGCAATATTGTCGAAGTAAAAGATAATACAAGTATATGTGCAGACCACCTCAACCAATTTTTTAGAAATGTAGGTGAACGAATGGCATCACAAGTTCCAGTGGAAAACCAATCTCGCACAGACAATTTAGAAGAAAATATAAATTTAGATTTTCAATTTTCACAGATACACGAAAACGATATCATAAAGACCATTGAAGATCTTCGAGGTGGCTCCTGTCCAGGGTGGGATAACATAACTGTGTATTGTCTCAAATTAATTAAAAATCACATAGCTTATCCTTTGTCATACATAACCAATCTCAGCCTCTGTTTAGGGAAATTCCCTGAAATACTAAAAAAATCGGTTATAGTCCCTCTATATAAAGGTAAAAATCGCACATTGATGGAAAACTATCGGCCTATCTCCATGTTATCCAACATAGCAAAAATCGTAGAAAAGATTGTAAAAAAACAACTGGTTCAATTCCTAGAAAGGAATAAGCTGCTGTCGCCCAGTCAGTTTGGTTTTCGGCCAGGGATAGGAACCCAGGATGCCTTAGATGCAGTCACAACAAAAATAAGCAACTCTCTTGATCAGGGCACTAAGACAATCGGAATATTCTTAGATCTAGCAAAAGCATTTGATACGGTATCGCATGTTTTGCTAATTAAAAAACTGAATAGTATGGGGTTCAGAGGAACGGCCCTGAGTTGGTTCATAAGCTACTTATCTTGTAGACCTCAACAAGTTAGACTAGGACAAACTCTTAGCACTACGCTACTCGGCTCCACATATGGAATACCCCAAGGTACAGTCCTCGGGCCTCTATTGTTCTTAGCATTTGTAAATGACTTACCAAAGCTTGAACTAGGGATGAACTCTCATATGTACTTATTTGCTGATGACACAATGTTGCTTTTTTCCTCTACGTCATGGTCTGAGACATTTAGAAAAGCATCTGTTGGTATTGATAGGGTTAAAAAGTGGCTAAATTTTAATAAACTCTCCTTAAACACCGAAAAAACTAAGTACATTACTTTCTCGATCTACAACAATACTCAGCCAAGCAGCTTATACAAGCTAGAGATTGAAAATAAAACTATTGAAAAAGTTCAAACTGTTAAATACCTTGGAATTCAAATCGACCAAAATTTGAGTTGGAGACCGCACATAGAAGTCTTAACTAATCGAATAAATCAACTGAGCTATGTATTTTATAGGTTATCCGATATATTAGATTTAAATACTGCGAAGATAGTTTACATTGCCCTTGTTGAATCCATTCTAAATTACGGACTTCTGTCATGGGGTGGGGCTTGCCCTACAATAATGAAGCCAGCAGAAGTCGCACAAAATAATTTAATAAGGAAAATTCTAAAGAGGAGAAGAATGGATTCGGCTTCGGCATTGTACACTGTTTTTAAAGTACTAACCATTCAAAAACTATATAGACTGACTGCTCTTGTGAAAACTATCAAATCGAAAGATTCCTTTGGGATATTGAACCATGGACATGGAACAAGAGGTGAAAATAGAGGTTTGCTTAAAGTACCTAAGAAACTGACCGCGCTAGGCATGAGACACTGGTCATACCGAGGACCAATTTGGTATGCTGACCTACCTACTAATTTTTTGGAAAACCCTAAAAACAACCGTGAAATTTTATCCAAATATCTTCTAAATCTCTCCTCATAAACTAGATAAAATAAATTAAATTAGAATAAAATGTAAGTTAAATGAAATATAATTGTGATAACATGAATAAGTACAATTATCATTAGTATACATTTTGCAACGAAAATACTAGCATGATAATATAAATCATACACTGAATCCCCGACCGCGCACTGGCTTGTCATTGCGGAAGGGTAATTTCCATTTTTTGTATTGTAAGTAAAACAAAAGTTTATAATAATGAATTTACATTTTGGAAATAAAGAAATAATTGAATTGAATTTAATTGAAAATTCATCTAAGTGTTTTCCTGGATTAGCCTCAACGCACCCAGGAATAGATGGAATCGGAACACGTCATAGGGCCGCGGTAGAAACTGTTAACGCAAAAAGAACTTAAGTTCCATTCAAATGTGACGGGTATTCAAATTTCGGTCGCGCCCGAAATTAGCCTCGGTCTCGTTTTATTTCGACATTAACCAAACTTTACGCAAATGCGTTAGTAAAGCCTCAAGATATATCTAGGAATAGATGAAATGGGACCACTACGTCATAGGGTTGTCATACAAACCAACCCCTGGAAATTAGGTTCTTTTAAGAAAACTTTTTTCTTTATGCATCAATCTTAACCAAACTCAACTTAAATGTATTCCTAGTAAAGCCTCGAAATATATCTAAGAATGGATGGAATCGGAACATTACATCATAGGGCTGTCATACAAACCAATCCCCAAATATTGGGGTTATTGTAAGAAAAACTTTTTTTCTTTCTGAACCTTAAGCAAAACTCATTCAAATGTCTTCCTGGATTAGCCTCAACGCATCCACAAACAGATGGAATCGAGACACGTCATAGGGCTGCGGTCTTAATTGTTAACAAAAAAGAAGCTTAAATGTGATGGGTATTCAAATTTCGGCCGCGCCAAAATTGGCCTCGGTCTCGTTTTTTTTCGATGGTAAACATCGATCTTTTTCTTTCGATTCCAGCCTTCTCAACTATATCCCATTTATATCAAACCTTACGCTTCAAATTAAATTTCTTCGACTTTATTTTTAAAGATTTCCAATGTTGTTCTACCATCAAATTTTCCTTACAGACAGGCTACTGTGTATTTACCGAAAGGACAAGAAAAATATTTTCCCATTGTAAATTATTATCAACTTAATTGAAGTCTACTACTATATCGTGGGAGGACCACGGATACGATACGCTCATTATTATTTTCATTTTCAACAAAACCTTGGCTAACGTGATTGTCCTTTTTATTTGCCTTTCGGCCAGAATCAATATTGTTTGGTCCTTTGGTTTCATGCTCTTCAGTCCAAGTGAGTGCTGTGCAAACAAGACGACGACGACCAGGATATTTTCTGCAATTGAATGGTCGTTTCTTTCATACTCTAAACTCTATATACAACTGTACGAGTATGTACAAAGTTATGTATGCTCACAATATTGAAAAGTCCTTTCTTTATAATTTCCAGTGTCCGACGAGTAATTTTTTGTCTGTCGATTTTTTATGGTCGACTATGTGCAGAATGTATCTATTCGTATGATATGGGTCTGTGTATACATACACGCTCTCTAAAAAAGTTAAACAGGACCATGTCGGCAACAACATCTCTCCAAATATACTCAAGATGAGTTCCGAGACTTTAAGCAAAGAAAGCTGGAACGAGGTGGTCGTAATACGTCCATCTCCAAAGTTAAAAAGGCATAAGAGCCTTGTGCCTGAAGGACGTGTAACCGTCTTCAATTTTGTGTCTTATAGTGCAGTATGGTGTGGTGGTGGTCCGTTTTTTTTCAAGTATCATCGTATTCCGGTAGGAGACAAATTGGAAACAAAACTCTTTCTGGTGTTTGAATGGAGTTGTTCGGACAACGCTGTAGACCGGTCGTTGTCATGCAATCAAATATTTACTAAGCGGTAAAATGTCCCTTTCAAACTGAAACTGAAAAAGGCGGAAACTCCCTGCTGAATTCCATTCGGAAGTAATGCAAAATTTATCAAGGTCTTTTGTTGATGCCCTGGCTATACTTAGGCCTTTAGGGTCGACCTCTTGATATATGGCAAACGGAAGAGTATTGAGAGATCTCTCGAGCTGGTGTGGTCCACCACCATGTTTACCTGTGTATTTCGTCACAGCCACTTCTTACCTGTGTGTGTGTGTTTGCCGTTTACCATTTTATGGAAAATTGAGATAAAATCCATATAAGTGAGGGAACGACATCAGAACAAGATACTTGAGTGTCATATTTCATGATGTATTGACATTTCAAAGGAATGGAATTCTTTCGAGTGTCCTTAAAGCATCTTTTATTGAAAATGATAGAAAGCATAGGTTAACTGCTTGTGCTGCTACCGTTTTCATAGACTGGTTGCTTGGTAAAGCTAAACCCTACAGCCATGTTACAACATTGAATTCCATGCGATGGTTCGCATAGTTTCTCCGACTTTGTCAATATCGCGTCGAGTCAACTCCTCAAGGATTATTTTTAAATTTATTTCGATTTTGAAATTTAATATAAAGAGAATCCATCAGTTGGTGGGTCTATATGGGAAAAACCATAGCAGCTATGACTATGGTGTTCGTCATGTCGCCATAAGAATTAATGGATGTATTCATGACAAGTATTGGCTTACCTTTGTTAACGTCTCACCTTGCGATCGAAGTCACCCGGTGATGGTGTCTCTCCCAGCATCAGCCGGTACCCAAGTAATTGTATTCGCTTACACAGAGGACGTTTGAAATGCTCGTGATGTATATCCTAGTGATTTGTCAAATGTGTGACAATTGAACAATGGGGCGGTCGGGACGGATAAAATTGAAATTTCCGGATTATTGGAGTTGAGGAACTTCAGGGTCTTACAGTGGTTTCCCAAACGTAACAATTCTTCCTTTTTTTATCTGGGTCGCCTTTTGTATATTATGTATAGCTGCAAGGAGTTTTCATTCGTCGGGTGAGAATTTCATTGTTTCGCAATTGTTTTGTCAAGATAAGAAAATCCTGATTTTCACTTCCCTCATGTTTCGTATATGATGATTGTTCCCATTGATGTCGGATTTCAATTCGTTTAGGCGAATTGACGCTAATATTTGATTTAAAGTGATTTGTATTGGCTGCGCCTATAAAAAGGATAATTTGTTGCCTTTTGAGTTGATGTGAAATGAAATCGGATAATGATAAGCTGACAGTTGTTTGAAGTAATAATGTATCTAGAGTCAATTTTTGAAGTGACTTACCGTATTTGTGTGATTGAATTTGTGACAAATAGAATCGAATTAAGGTAAGAATATGTATACAGACTACATGATTGATCAGTCAACACTCTGTCCCGTCAAAATACATCGTAGAATGTACTTGCATAATCAAAACTACATAAGAAGAACAACATGGTATAACCGTCAGCGAAATCCAGGAATTAAAAAAAAATCCTGTCCATATTGTGAACCATTCATACTTCCGGCTAGATTTATTAAAACCCGGATTCGATTAACAATTGTACCATACTGTAGTACAATTATAAAGACGCATAAACACGGTGAACAGAACTGAAAGCTTTCAATCATGGAATGGAATGCTAGGTTAGGTTAAGTTAGGTAGCGGGAAGGCACGTAGACCAAAGATTGGTCCATTGTGATACCACCGATGGAGTCATTCCTACGTTCCGTTTAAAACGTGCCTGTGTTAATAATGTATTTGTTGAGCAACAAAGGGCTCACAACCCGAAGATCATCTTTATCGTAAAAATACCTCGAACCGAGTGAAGGCTTCCTTTTCTCGGATAAGGCCGGGCATTCACAGAGAAAATGATGAACACTCTCTTCCTAATCTTCATCATCACAACTTCTGCAGAAGTCGTTGTGAGAAACTCGAAGCCTCCTGGCGTGCTCCCCAATAGTAATAGCTCCCACCATATTGCGTATATATTTCCTGTCTAGCAACAATAGTATGGCGGAACAGGATATGTCTAGTACAGGTCAGATTATCCTCGTTGTAGCACAAGTACATCCGCAGACCCATCTCGCGTTGGTCCTACGTTTAGAAGCGGTTTCTATTATCGATGCACACACGGCAAAAGGTGTTTTAATTTTCCCGCGGTCGCCTTCAACAATACTTGCTAACGCATTCCGGTCCAAGTCGTCTGCGCAGAAATTTCCTGCAAAGCCACTGCGACCCGGTATCCAGCATAGTGTAATGTTGAAGAAATAACCCATTGCTCTGAATCCATAGTGGAACCCTTCAATAGTTCTAGATGTTGTAAATACTGATTGAAGTGATCGAATTGCAGCTTCCCTATCGGTGTATATAGTGAAATCCCTACCAGTGACAACGTGCCTACCTTACCTTAGAAGCGCTTCCGCAATATCAGTGATCTCTGCTTAGAGGACGCTTCAGAAATAGGGAGGCGAAAAGCCAAACTGATGTCCAGTTCCTCCGAGTAAATACAAATGCCGACTCCAGCGTCCGTCTTGGAACTATCAGTGTCGATGGAAAAGTACCCGATGGCCTGGGGCATTTCATTGCTCCAGCTTTCCCTAGGCGGGATTAGGGTAGAATAGTTCTTACCAAAAAAGTATTTGGGAACAGTGTAGTCAGTCGCCAGTGGCAGGCTGAAGTTACGGATATGTATCGTTGAGTGACCATAATCCAGCGCTCGCCATAGACCAGCTTCACGTGTAAGGCCGTGTAGGCCGTGTAAGTTGCTGACCGTTGGTTAGGTGGCAGCAGTCCCAAAACAATATCTAGTCCGAATGATGGTGTAGTTTGAAAAGCTCCTGGAATCAGACGAGAAGAGAACCTTTGCACTTTAACAAGTGAATTATGATAGACAATTGTGCTAAGTGCGGTCCACCACACATTAGCGCCATTAAGCAAAATAGGTCTGTATATGTACATCCAATATACAATCTTTGGTTGAAGGCCCCAGGTTTTCCCGATAGCTTTCCTGCACGAGTACAGTGCTACCGTAGCTTTGTTCACGCTTTCTTCGATGTTAGGTTTCCATCTTAATTCCTTGTCCAAGATAAGACCAAGAAATTTGCCCTTGTCTGAGAAACCAAGTTGAATGCCTCCTAGCTTAGGGAGGTTAAGAGTGGGAATCACACGCTTCCTTGTGAACAGGACTACTTCCAGTTCGGCTGGATTAATCACTACACCGCTGAGGCTTGCCCAGTCTATTAGAATAGTCAGGGCGTTCTCTAAAAGTCCGCTTATTGTTTCAGTGAGCGGCGATAGCAATATCATCAGCATAAGCGATGACTTTGCATCCGATTCTTTCCAAATTTAAGAGCAATTTACTAATCGCTACATTCCAAGGTAGAGGAGACAGAATACCCAGCCTACTATGAATGCGCCTAGAAGTTAGTAGCTTATTCGCAAGAGTACAAGTCGAATCTTCCTGTAGGCTCATGAGAGCATCTGTTATTGCTCTAGGTTTAATATTGTTAAAGGCTCCCTCAAAGTCAAGGAACGCCACCATAGTATATTTCTTATCTGACCAAAAACAACAAAGTTGTAAAAGTTACCCCGCCAAAGAAAAATTGATCTGCCGCAAAAAGAATACATATCACTCCAATCCGCTGCTCATATCTAATTTTGTTTGCTGGATGTACTTTTGTTTTAGGTGTAAATGCTGGAGAAGTTTAAATGTACAGGACTACTTCTTAAAGTAATTTGGTGGGAGCTTTAACATTTTATTCAGTGCCACTTTGACGGCTCCCTCCAAATTACTTTAAGAAGTAGTCCTGTACATTTAAACTTCTCCAGCATTTACACCTAAAACAAAAGTACATCCAGCAAACAAAATTAGATATGAGCAGCGGATTGGAGTGATATGTATTCTTTTTGCGGCAGATGAATTTTTCTTTGGCGGGGTAACTTTTACAACTTTGTTGTTTTTGGTCAGATATCATATATTTTTGCATACTTAAATAGCCAACTAATATTTTTGTTTTGGGAAAAGTTTTGTGGGTGTCGGAAGGATGGAAACACCGCACATTTTATATTTTAAGTATTTTATTTAATAATATGAATATCACAAAGTTTTACATATATTATTTGCTCGACCGCTCCGGGTGAACTCTCGATGATGACTGTCGTTATGGTTGCCGAGCGGCAAGTCGTCGAGTCGATTAATATGATGGCGGCCGTCTTGTCCGTCCGGTGTTGCCGCCACATCAGCCCCCCTTGAGACGGCGATCGCTGAACGTCGTCGAATACGATATCGGGAGATGATGACGGTGTGATGGGACTGCCGCTGATTTTGCTGTTACTGGCGGGTGCCGCTGATGATGGTGTTCGTGGCGGTGTGGTCGAATTGCCGCTGATTTTGAAGTTCGTAGCGGCATGGTGTAGTTTCCGCTGGGCCAGCTCTGCTTGTTGTGTCTACATTGTACGCGCTGCTTGTTGTGTGCGCATTTATGCTTGTAGACGTTTCGGGAAATGTACTTTTCTCCCCGTCCTTGTTGTTGTATGGTGTTCTCGTGTGCCTGTCTTCTCGTGCTCGTGAATCTCCGAGCTGATGTCAGGTGGTTGGCTCGCTTGCGCATGCTCTTCTTCTATGTGGGCTGTCGTAAGGTTGTTGCAATGGCGCGTGTACGGTGTCGTTCCTGATGAACACGTACTTGCATGTTGACAACTCTTTTTGTACGTATGGCTTTTCGTGTGCGTGGTGCGATGTAGGCTTCGGTCGTATCTTGGCTACATTTCGCGTAATTCACGACAGAATTCGGTTTCGTTGTGGAGTGGCTTCAGCTCCGTGAAGAATTCTGCTGGTAGGCGCAAACTTTTTCCGTAGACCAGGTCAGCTGGAGTTGCTTTGATGTCTTCTTTGAAGGTTGACCTTAGTCCCAACATGATGAGTGGAAGTTCTTTCGACCAATTTGGATTGTCCTTGCATTTTAGCGATGCTTTGAGGACTCGGTGAAAACGTTCGATGATTCCGTTCGCTTGTGGGTGGTAAGCCGACGTTCTTAGGTGTTGTATTCCCAATTGTCGGTTCATCTACCTGAAGAGTTCGCTTTCGAATTGGCGCCCTTGATCGGTCGAGATTCTCGATGGTACGCCGAGTCGGGATATCCAGCCTTCGATGATGGCTGTTGCTACAGTTTCGGCCGATATGTCTCTCGTTGGAATAGCTTCGGGCCAACGTGTGAATCGATCGATGATTGTTACCAGGTATCGATATTCATTCGATGGTGGTAATGGTCCCACGATGTCCACGTTTAGGTGATCGAACCGGGTATCTGTTGGTGTGTAGTGTGCCAACGGCGCTTTGTTGTGTCGGTGAATTTTGGATTTTTGGCAGGCAATGCAATGTTTCGACCATTGTTTGATGTCGTGTTTCATGCCAGGCCAGATGAACTTTTCGCCGATGAGTTTGTTTGTAGCTCGGATTCCGGGATGAGACAAGTTGTGCATTGCTTGAAAAACGAGTCTCCGGTGTGGTTTGGTGATGAATGGCCTTGCCGTGTTGCCGATGACCTGACAATATAGCATTTTCGTTGAGTTGGGAATCGGTAGCTTAGTTAGTGAGATGCTGTGCTTCGATTTTCTTTCGATGATTTCTCTGATTTCAGTGTCTGATCCTTGATCACGGGCCAGTTCATTGTAGTCGATGGATTGTTGTTGGATTTCTTCGATGACTTTGACGGTTGGCGTGTTGGTACATCGCGTTTGGCCGGCTGTTTTTAGTTGAGTTGTTGTGTCGATTAGCAGTTTGTTTGCTACGTCGACCAATAGTTTGTAATGGCATAGGAAATCGGCGCCGATGATGGGAGTCTCGACGTCTGCTATGCTGAATGTCCAATCGAAATTGCGGCGTAGCCCGAGATTTACTTTAACGGGTTTTCTGCCGTAGGTTGTCATCGATGAGCCGTTTGCGGCGTATAGTTTCGCCGTGATGGGTTTCATTGTTGTTCTTTCGTTTGAATTGGGTGGTATGACAGATACGTCTGCCCCCGTGTCGATCAGGAATGTGTTGGTTGTTACCGGATCTCTTATGAAAAGTCGGAGAGTTTTGTTCAAGCCGAGCCAATTCCCCCCAATGTTGGCTCGACGAGCTAATTTTTTCGGACGTTTGCTGGGTTGTCGTTCCGTGTAGAAATTGCATGGTTGTTTGCATTTCTTCGCCTGCGATCCGAATTTGAAGTGCCACCAACACTTATCGAATACTTGTCGTGATGATGCGACTGGCTTTGTTCGTGTGATGTGTGGTGGTGTGTTGCTTCGCCGAACGCTGATTCTGTCTCTGGAACTTGAGCGTGAACGATGGGTGCCATTTTGTAGTTGGTGCAATATTTGTTGAACTTGAGTGCGTATTGTTTGCATTTCCGTGCGTAATGAAACGGGTGTCGCCTGCTCCTCCAGCGTGTATGTGTGTGGTTTGATTGTGTTGACCACTTTGTCGGATAATTGCTCCCAGATGCGGTCGGCCATTTTTGCTTTCTCGTTCAGAGTCAGATTTGCTCCTGACGCTAGCACTGTGCGGACTTGCTCTGGTAGGTTTTGTTGCCAGAGTATTTCCAATAGATTTTCCGCGATTGGTGTATGAGTGGCGTGTGTCCGCATTTGTGTTAAAAGCTGAGATGGCTTTTGATCGCCTAGTTGTGTGCCGCCAATAAGTTTTGTTAGCTTGGTGTTCGTGCTCTCTGCGAACTCTTCGGTGACACGTTTTTTCAATGTGGGATACATTTCGCCGGCGGGTGGTGGATTTGCGTGTAAGTCTACGAGTTTGCACATCACTTTTGTTGGAAGTTGGCCGATAACCGTGTTATATTTTCGTTTATCGGACGTGATTCCTTCCGCGTCGAATGCTGCTTCCACTTGCCAGAACCAAATGTCCGTATGTTCTGGTGTAAACAATGGCAGTCTAATTCTTGATAATGCGCTGACACTGTCCATAGCGCTACTCGGTAACAACACTTTTGGGATAGCACCTTTTGCGGCCGCGGATGGGATTGGATTTTTCGGGGTTTCCTCGTTGTCCGTCATTTAGCACCGTGTGTCTATTGTCTTGTTCGAGATAATGGTCCGTGTAAGATTCGAACTATTGCCCAGTGGGTTAATAATGTTTTCGGTATCACTTTGCGAACACGCGGTCACTTTGTCGGACCGGTAAAAATTTGTCGCACCGGTAAAATTTTAGTTCCATTGTTCGAGTGAGTTGCTCGAATGCTTTAGATATTATTATTGCGCGTGTTTCATTTATGAAGAAGTCGTCACTAGTTGTGATAACCGATATTAGTTATTTTCGAGTATTGTCACAGATTTGCGAACACGCGGACACTTGTCGCACCGGTAAAAATTGTCCCGTCGTTCGAATAATTTTTCACGACATGAAACTTGGAACACAAGAGCACAATTTTATTATGGCGCGAGTTGAATTTGCACAAGTTTTAGTCACTGGTTGTGATGATTGAATTTTTGATTATTATCGTGTGTGCGAGTCCGCGCAAGTTCATTTTCTGAATCACACAAGTTGAGGGGACAGTAGCACTAACTGTTCTTTTACCGCATGCACTTTCACTTTTTCCTCGTGGTCACTAGGTATGGTGACTGAAACTTATTTTTCGCGAGCGCGTTCGTTTTTTAAAAGTCGGGGTCACCAGTTGTGGGTGTCGGAAGGATGGAAACACCGCACATTTTATATTTTAAGTATTTTATTTAATAATATGAATATCACAAAGTTTTACATATATTATTTGCTCGACCGCTCCGGGTGAACTCTCGATGATGACTGTCGTTATGGTTGCCGAGCGGCAAGTCGTCGAGTCGATTAATATGATGGCGGCCGTCTTGTCCGTCCGGTGTTGCCGCCACAGTTTCAATATGTTTTTGTTCAGCATATTCCATAAATTTAATATCATAAGTTATATTCACAGGGTCTTCTTTAACCCTTCTGTCGGCACCTACTACAATATGCATATTCTATACCCAATAGGTCTGGCTGGACCTACTGAGAATAAAAAATTTATTTTTTAGAAAAAGTAAAATTTTTATCGGTAAAATCATTCTATCCATTCTTTACTGCAATTTTTCAACAATAAAAGCATCAAAATAATTTTTTTGATATACTGGAAACGTTTTTAAGTAGATATATTTTGAGGTGGTATTAGTACAAACGTGTTTCTCCTTTATTTTCTTCTTTTTTGCTTCGCTATTTGCATTGTGTTTATCTAGTAGATATTTCGAACGAATTTTCTAATTCCAATATCTTTGGGGAAATATTAAGCACTTTGTTGCCAGATTTTACCTCGATATTAGTCTGCAGATTTAGGGAAATAAGTGGGAAGAAATAGGGAATTTTCAGGGCAAAAATCATTTAATTCTAAATTTTTCGTAAATTTTTTGAGCAAATCTATTTAGAAAGACGTTTGCAAGTCACTCATACTTAGTCTTTACTATTACAAAGGTAATAAAACTGGGTTGAATTTCCTAGGATTAAATCTCAGTTGATTAGGAGGTGTTATAAAATGTGACGAAATTAGGCATACTCATTTTCCGAACTTCACGGCTTTTTATAGAAAAATCTCAGAAATTTTTATCGTTTATAGTTCAAATTGAGTTTAAATGACATTATTACATCATAAATAACAGAATTTAATATTTGCTCTTCTTACTTCAAGAGAAAAATGGGGGGAATAACTATAGGTCTGGCCAGACCTATTGGGTATCAAAAAGCACTATAAATTGAAAATCATCAAAAACATACTCAAAACTTCAACCGATTTTTTCAAATTTTTGCAAAATGCTTCCAAACATATTATTCTAGGATATCATGAAATATGAAGTCGCTGCGATTTCATCTTCTTTGCTTTTTACACCAAAATATAGTGCCAAAGGTCTGGCCAGACCTTCGTGCCGACAGAAGGGTTAAAATAAATAGATACTGCAAACGCAATTGCAAATACGCCACAAATGGCTGTTGCTGAGCTTTTTTAAAAAAAAATTGGGATGAAATGGGTACAGTTTATTAATATGTATTTTGTGCAAAATAGATTTGTGTTATCTTTGTGTTATGGCTCTGCTAACATTCTGTTAGTAATCTGTTAATTTTTTGATAACTCTGTTAATTCTCTATTAACGTTCTCTTAACACTCTATTATCTTTTCGTTAATGCTCTGTTAACGTTCTGTTAATGTTCTCTTAATTCTCTTTAATCATTCGGCTAACGCTCTGTTACCTTTGTTTTATTACTCGATTTACGTTCTGTTAACGTTCTGTTAAGGCTCTGTTAATTTTCTGTTAACACTCTGTTAACGATCTGCTAACGCTCTGTTGTTGCCTTACCAACGCTTTGTTAACGTTCTGTTACTGATCTGTCTTAATGCCCCCCTGACCCAGTGTCCCAATGTCACATTGTCCCAATGTCACAGTGTCCCAATGTTCCAATGTCCTAATGCCCTAAGGTCCATTGTGACAGTGTCCTCATGTCCCAATGTTCTAATATCCCAGAGTCCCAATGTCCTAATATCCTAATGTGCTAATGTCCCAATATCCTAATGTCGCAGTGTCCCAATTTAGGTCCTATTGTCGCAATGTGCAAATATCACAGTGCCCCAATGGTTTAATGTCCGAATGTCCCACTACCCTTGTGTCCCAATGACCCAGTATCGGAATATCCCAATGTCCCAGTCTCCCACCTAATGTCCTAATATCCCAATGTCTAACTGTCCTAATGCCCCAAGGTCCTAATGCCCCAATTTCCTAATATCCCAGTACCCCAATGTCCCAAATGTCCCAGTATCCTAATGTGATAATATCCCAATGGCCCAATGTCCTAATGTACCAGTGGTCAGTGTCCCAATGTCGCAGTATACCAAGTGTCCCAAGGTCCCAATAGCCTAATGTCCTAATATCCCAGTGCCCCAATGTCCCTGTATCACAGTGCCCTAATGTCCCAGTATCCCAATGTTCCAATATCCCAATGTTACAATGTCCCAATGTTCTAGTATCCCGATGTCCCAGTGCCCCAATGTTCCCACGTCCCAGTTTCTCCAGTGTACCTAATGTCCCAATGTCCTAATATCCCAATGTCCTAATGACCCAAGACCCTAATGTTTACATGTTCTTATATCCCAGTGCCCCTATGTGCGAATATCCCGATGTCCCAATGTCACAACATTCCGATGTCTCAGTGGTCCAATGCCCCTATGTACCAGTGTCCCAATGTCCGATTGTCCCAAGGTCATAATGTCCCAATGTCCTAATATCCCAGTCTCCTAATGTCCCAGTCTCCCAGTGTCCTAATGTCCCAATATCCCAATGTCCCATTGTCCCAATATCCTGATGTCCCAATGCCCCAATATCCCGATGTCCCAATGCCCCAATATGCCGATGTCCCCACGTCTCTGTTTCCCCATTGTGCCTAATGCCCCAATGTCCTAATGTCCCAAAACCCTAATGTCCCAATTTCCTAATATCCCACTACCCCAAGATCCTAGTCTCCCAGTCTCCCGGTGTCCCAATATCCAAATGTCCCAATGCCGCAGTGTGTTTTAAAAAATGGTCAATGCGATGAGCCGATAGACGCAATTGTTGGAAATCTTTTGTTAACTTTACCTATTAATTTACCGTTATTCCATCCACTTATCTAAATGGAAGACATTGATTCTTTAGAAGGACCACCAGAGGATCATTCGTTCCAAATTTCATAAAAATCCCATCACGAAGAGAGACAGTAGAAGCAAGTCTTTCTGCAACTGTAGACTTCATTCTGAAATTGGGTTACTCGCTTAAGTCTGTGAGGGTGAAAATTTCACCGTTTATTGCATATATCTTACCCGTTATTGTGCCGATCGAAGATTTTATTTGGAAAGGCACTAGAACAGGATATGTGGAATATTTTGGTAAAAAAAATTTTTTGGGGGCTGTTGCCTGGAAGGCTGTAGCCTGGTCAAACAAAAAAGCAAGTTGTCTCCGGTAATCATAGACTTGTTCGCTTTCGTTTTTCATTTTCCTTTGGCGGGCGAGACGCTCTCGCGTCTTTTGATAATGAAAAGATATTTCAATATAACTGACCAGCGAGTATATAGCTGTATCAACCGATCTCCCTTTCCGATATGAATGTTGTGACATGGACAGTAGATTAGCTGGGACGACCGTTCGTAGATGAACAGCAATTAGTCGTTCTAATAAGGTCTAAGGTCCCTTAGACTTGCATATAACTCTCACCTCTATCCAGATGTGGGGAATGTGTACCAACTTAAGGTACGTTGTCCTCTCATTCTAAAAACGAGTTTTTATATGAAATGAGCGAGTCGCCGTCGCTAGAGCCGATGCAGTCGTGTCGAGAACAACCTTTAGGCACGCTGTAAGTATGCGCTCTATATAAGGATAGGTGATGTCTGTGCATTGTCCGCAGGAATAATTCCATCAGGCCTAGGAATTTCAAGGGCTCCAAGCTGGTTATGGCCCACATAACCTTCTCATGACTGACTCGCATGGCTCTATGCGAATTGTCTGTAGATCAGGTAAAGCAGCGGTTGAACTAGCAGGGAAATTAATGTCAAACAGACCTTCGATGGTTTCAATACTCGACGATTTTCAAGAGCCGTCTTATTTTTGGAAAAAAAGCTTGGAACAGACGGGTTAAACGCATAAACTTTCCTCAATGTAGATGTTTCGGAACACCATTCAATGTTTTCGCACCTGGCACTTCGCTTAGAGAACAGAGAGGGTTCCAAAACCTCTTCTAGTTAGTCCTCCTCCAGTTTAGTATGACTGAAGACTGAACTGTGATCGGATAAGGAATGTTCTCCAGTCGTTTATTAAATGTCGATGTCAGAGTGATGTCGAACACCTCCTGCCTGTTTTTTGAAACGAAAGTAGGCTCACGCCCAAAGCAGAAGAATTCGTTCCCAACAGATATTCAAGAAGTAATTCACTTCAGTCGTTGGTGTCCGAGTTTCCCCAGATTACACTAGTACCAGAAGACGTTGCCAGCGTAACGGCTTCCTTCAAGTTTGGGGAAGGCAGAGTGCCGTCATATGGTGTATCTACCGATGCAACCAAAAGCACCTTTGTCCTGCAATTCTAGACAGACTAAGACACTCCCTTTGTTGCTAATTTAATGATTTTCCTGATGAGGATACAGGATCGCGGTATACTCTGTCCTGTAACGTAAAGAAAATATCAAAATCAGAACACTTCAGACCCTTAACGAGATCGTCCGCCACCTAAGGTTCTTGAATAAGAACGATATCGTCAAAATCCTGCGACAGACGACAGATAAGAGCAGCTGATGCTGCTTTTGCGTGGTGAAGGTAAATTAAT
Source organism: Microchrysa polita (assembly GCA_949715475.1). Lineage (NCBI taxonomy): Eukaryota > Metazoa > Arthropoda > Insecta > Diptera > Stratiomyidae > Microchrysa > Microchrysa polita. Next base: position 98,357,817 of record OX454416.1, read on the forward strand.
GGAACGCTAACTGCTCCACTATGCACTATCCTGAACAATCGTTGGTATCGAACTGAAGTGCATATGCTGAATAAAGTTCCATTTCTTTTCACATTAAAAAGACTGGCGACACTTGGTCGCGGTTATCTTTGGTTTTGTTGTGGCAATTCAAGATTGGTTTTTGCTTGAACGAATGGAGGTTTTGGGAGCCCTACTGGCGTAGTAGCAAATTTTTATAAAGACAATCCGCAGAGTTTATTGATAGAGACATCGCCTTTGCCCACTGTAGACCTTGTAGCTTGTTAGGCAATTTTGATTTTTTTGCCGATTTCACTTAATATAGATTAAAGCATTAAGTAATGTTCTTTCCTATACATAGAGCTGCAAACAAGCAAGCAAGCAAGTTTACTGCTTATCCGAGTAGACAAGTTTACTGCCTAGTACTAAATACCGATCCAAGACCTTCACTGCTTTTTTGTTGAGGTGTTGAGATCAACAGCACGCTCACCAGTCTTATTTATTCCCATAAATCGGTACTCGTTTAACATATAAATGAGATCATAGTCCGCCACATGTGTCGTCGTTTCGAAAAACACCCTAAACTGTTTTGATTAATAGTGAGACTCGAACCCACGACCCAGTGCCACGAAGGTGTGCGCACTAGCCACAACACCAATCAGACTATCACTAAATTTCAATATTCACACTGTAAAGCTACCCATGGCCGTTTTCTGATTTGATCAAAGGGATACACGACGGACGCCGACGTTCGAACTAAAGAAACCTAATATAAATTTTTGGCGCGCGAATTCTGTGTACATGATATGCATCACAAGTGATTTAGGCAATCAACAAGAAAGACAGAAAGTAAGGTTGGATCCTTTTTTGACATGTCAGCAAGATCGAGATATAATGTTCTCCATAACGGATTTTTTTTCAGCGCAAGCCTTTAAGATTTCTTATTCAAAAAAGCATGGATTTATCATTTTGCAGACTGGGGACTATACTCCACTGAGAGTTTGTTGCTATGGGAATAAGAAGTTAACTTTTGGCTACTGCGCTTCTACTGCGCGATTTTCGGACTAATCGTCCGGTTTTCGACATCCCTACCCAGCATTCTACGAATATGTTTCCCGCCCAGCCATAATAGTGTTTGGTTTTGGTCATATTATATTTGGCAATTCGTGATGTTGGTTGTTGCAGACTCAAGTGATCGAATTGGAGCCTGACTTTCAGTATACAAAATTAAGTCCCTCTTAGTGACGGCATGAGTAAAATATTGCTTGCATAATTGCTAAGCCATTGGAGGACACTACAAAAATTCGTATGGCCACATGACAAGTGAATGCCCAGCTCCTCTGTATAACTTACAATACCAGCTCTGGTAGATATTAATTTATTAATAGATATTAATTAAGGTTCATTTTCCTCGGCACGACTCCAGCGGCTCTAGCAACAGCGATTCGCTCATTCCATATAAAAACTCGTTTTAGAAGCGCTTAGCATTATTATTAAAACGAGTTTTATATGGAATGAGCGAGCCGCTGTCGCTAGAGTCGTGCCGAGGAACATGTGCCTTTATTACTGTCAATCGCTAGTGTGCAGACTTAAAGCCGTGTATGCAGCTAGCCTTTAGCCGAATAAGTACAGTGGGAGCAGTCCGAGCAGCATGTCTAAACCGACTGAAGCGAAGGGTAATGCAAAAGACTCCAGCAATGAAAAGAGAGGACAGGACGCATCCCTTGTACTTTATGGCGCAGATTATAATAGATAGTGCCGTCCACTATACATACTAACTCCATAAAGTGGATTAGACCGTAGGATAGTTGAAACTTTTGGTTGTTGGCTGCAAACCAAGATTTTACCGATGGCTTGTCTGCACGAATGTCCCGGTATAGCTTGTTTCACTCTTTCTTCGACGTTGGGCTTTCATTAGTTAAAATACCTCCATGTGGGTTTCCCCATTTGCCGTGCTGCCGTTTGTTTACTCATAATTAGAGACCGGATTATATGCAAATGCATAACTGCATATGCATTTGCATATATTGCCCATTTTACTGGGTTTTTGCATATTATATTGATAATGCATTGATGATGCATATTTTTCAGTATAATTCTCGATTTGCACATTTGAAAATAGAGAAAAGGAAAGCATTACCATAAACTGCGAGTACTCAATTCTTCGCCAACCTTGAGAATGTAGCATCTCCTAGTTAAAGGACTCCATCCAACTAATGAAAAGTGTACAAAGATTGAACGCTGAGCTACCCGCTATATTCCCAGAAAAACTCAAGGAAAAGTTTGACAAAATCCTTAATAACAACGAAGAAATATGTGAAATTGACAATTATATCAATGGTACCGGCAAAACTTTCCCTGGCAAAATATCTGCTAATATGGCACCTAAATTTAAATATTGTAAAGTGACATCGGATGATGTTGAACGTTCCTTTTCAAATTATAAGACAATTTTAAATGACAGGAGACAAAATCTTACTACGGAGCATTTGGAACAATATATAATCGTTAAATACTATAAAAACAACCAATCTTTGGCTGGAACCAACTAAAATGTGTTTTCCGTGCTCTAGAGTGCTAATAAAGACTGAATAAAATTTTTTCTTTCATTTTATATTGCATATTTTGTCATTTTAGTTGCATATTTCAAAGGGTTTTTATGCATATTTGCATGCTTATTTCAGCCTTTTTAAGTTGCATATAATCCGGTCCCTACTCATAATGTAGAGTATTTCCTCCTGGATGATATCTATATAATAACGTGCGGTTAAATCTGCTTTGCAGCTTGTTCTACAAAGGAAATCATGTAGAAACACCACTCCTAATGATATCTTCATTTCTTTGCAAATTCTAGCGGAGTTTCAGAAACAAATTTGAGTTTCATTAAAACTTTTTACATACTCTATGAATGTGTCTAATTAAAATTCTTTGAAGCAAATAGAAGTATCACAATTTAATGCTAACATGCAGAAACCGAGGGGGCGGTGATATTACCGGTGGACCCGCTACCAGCACAAAACTCCTACAAAACGAATCCCCATATATGGTGAACAATGAATTATGAATCAAGTGGTACGAGAATCCTCATGGGATATCCCATAATGAGATTTGTACACCACTCGGATGCCCTCGATTTTAGCAGCACGAAATTCACTGTATATCTAGTCTCCCGCGTTTTATATTCTGCAGAATTTTGCTATTGCCATCATTGTGCCAAAGATCTATTCAAAGGAGCATGAAGTTTCCAATGTCATGTTTACTTTATGGATTCCACTTGGGTATATTTCAACTCGAAGAAATCATCATGTCGGTCCCATTTTTCTCGGGTGCGGAGCGGCGGCCTTTCTGCTTCCAAAATCTGCTTTCGATAGAAGGCTGTTTGCTTACAATTCATATACAAATAGCAGGGCCCACGACGACATCGCTCGTCGAGCCAAAAGTCGATGCCTGCAAAAAGAAAGTTTTTCTTTCATAATAAACTCATAATAAGATTTTAGTAGCATTTGGCATTCTGTAACCAACCAGCCTCGAAATTCTTGCAAAGATGCTTTTTATTATTATATACGAGGACGAATTTGTGTTGTGACTCTGCGAGCCTGGCCCGAAACAGGGCGAAGAGTAAAGCAAAAACTTTTTTTACCATAAAGCCACGCTCATTAAACGTCTTTTGCGTTGATTGAAGCAAATGGAACTTTTTGTCGATTCAATTCGCAGAAAGCGTATACACGGGGTAAGGATCGTATTGAAATGAAAGCTAATGGTGTTTGCGAAGTTTCCGCCATTTAGTGTGTGTGTACTTTTTTTCCACATCCATTCAATAACATGCAAGAGAAGTTCGTTCAGAATTTTCAATGGACCGAGGATAGTACCTACTCTCGTCGTGGTGAATCCTAAGGACCACAACGCAAGGAGTAACGGACGTTATGTGGGTCGTCGTATAGTTAAATTGCTCTACGAACTCCTTTCACAGATTTTTTGCTCGTACGGCATATGAGTTCTTGTTCTGATACTGGCACTGGCCTTCGGCTGCCCACAAGAACAGAATTCACCACCGAGAACAAAGAGGAAATTTTAAATTCCAATTTCCTCTATTTGGCCTGAAGAAAGGAAGTGTACCATGTAGTCAGCCGATTGCACAGAAATGGCCTGATATTGTTTGGCTTGGGAAAGCCGTCGAGAAACTTGCAATCAAAAAAGGATTGAGCTTAAGTTTTAGTTTTGGGAGTTTTGAAATCATGGAATTCAGGATTCTCGGGCAAGGCCCTCGAATACATTGCTCTGCACATATAGCTGAAGCAAACATTAACTCCGGCGGGCATTGTACCAGACTTTCTATTTCCGTGAATACGCCCCAACATTCTTACACAAACCAAAAATAAATGTTCATGAAGAAGTACAACGGTGGTGACTCGGGGACGATGAGATGCTTAAGGATCCGGAAACAGATATTCCTTTTGTACGATTCGTGGAACACACATATGAAACCATTTTGCCAGTCGCCTACTTGGAAAAAATCATCCGGTCCACTAAGCAATGATGGGGACAATCGAAATCGTCTGCCCACGGTATAATGTACCCGTAGCAGGATATGTTATCTTCTTGTTTGACATATTACTTTGTCAGATTTCACAAATATTTGACTTCCAATTGTCGAAGCACAAACTTTGTGCAGTTGAAAGAACACGGCAAGCTCGCTTGCTAGAGATACAAGGAAAAAGCTTCGAAGCGGACACAGTTGACAGAAAAAGACGTCCAAGAGTCAACAAAACATGTCGATATAAAGGAACTATGCATGCTATGCATGCATCTGCAAGGGGCATTTCTCTAAAACGTAAGACATTCCAAATCGCTATAGCCGGAATAAAATGGTGACGGCAAAGGCCTTTGGTGATGGTGTGGCTCTTGTAGACCAAAGGCCATTGGCGAGAAGCATTTTGCCTATTTGGTTCATAAACATATAGAGCACGCTGTTCTAAATGCGCTCCGTCTCGTACAACGAGGATCTCAAACTGAAATATGAAAAACGTTTCGTCCCGTCCACGATGGGACTTTTCCTTGCAACCTCGTTGGTATCCTTTTGCTATCACCATTATCGTGTGGAGATGTTTACTGGCAAATATTTGACTGTCATGTCAAAAGGAAATTTACATTTTCTTCACTTTATGGAGAGATACCAACAAACGATGAAGCAGAAATGGAATGTGACGATACAACATATAGGGCAAAACCAAGGCCGTCTACGCTGCGGAAAACCTTCGTCATAGCAGTTAAGCGTAAGTTCCTTCCGGATCACTGTACACTGAAGTTGAAAATGTCTGGTTTTGAGGGTATTTCAATTTTATATGTTTCTGATGCCTACATTCGTATATACCTTGCGACCATAAATTCATAAGCTTCGTCTTCGGATAAATCCTACAGCTTATCCGAACAATGACTGGACTGCAACGGCAATTCAATTAAAATGCACAACTTCGTTGAAATACTAAGTTGAATTCATTTGGTTTCTGTGCAGAAACTGGAGGAGTGTATTATGACGAAGAGACTCATATCGAATTCTCGCATTGGCAGCACGAAATCGGAACTTAATTTCGTATAGTTTTCGATGACTTCAATTGCATCAATTAGTTGGCAGCTATGCTAAATTCTATCGCTCACACGTCAAATTACCGAAGAACTTTCCGCAATTAGATTGTGGTTGTTCGGAACTCGAGCGATATGTAAATAATTGATTTTCCTGCTGCTCTACTTAAGAAGAACTGTAAGCAGACCTTCACTAATCAGATTTAATTATGGACCATGAGAATTAAAATTTGAAAATAGACGATAGACGTAATCACGGGAGTTTTTTGTGCTGGTTTACTACCATTGTATAGTTTTTTAACCATAAATTGACCTACTTATACATCATTTAAAATTAAAGCTTACATATCTGGAAATGGTTAAAAACAGCAAACAGCATGGATACGACGTACGTACGTACGACGCGTTCTCACAATGTGAAATGCACAATGCTTGTCTGCCGGCCACTATAAAAGTGCTCACCGCACGATTGTTAGCCGTACGGTCGTTTTGGTATAGTCTGGAATGGCCCATTAGGTTAGCGCGACGTTTCAGCTTTCCCAGCCTATAAAACGACCATTGGCTATAATATAGGTTGTGGCGAAAACATAGGTACAACCAAGAAAAGCATAGCTTAACCTTATCTTATTAAACTTTACACTGTCCGCTTCACTATACTAAGATCCAGTGGCGTAACTTACGGTCTTCGGTGTTTAATGGAACACGGACCCTTTAAGCAGTGGCGGCTAGTATACAAAAATACTGGGGGTTCAAAAAAAAAGAAAACTAAATACACACGACATCAACCCCTCAAAATGTATTTTGGCGTTTACCTAAGACCACTTTGAATTAAAATTATTTTATTTTAATGACAAAGTATAGTCCATAGATTTTATAACTAAATAATTACTTCGATTTTCACATAACAGTCAAGAAAAACCATAAAATTTTACGAAGCACACCAAAATTTATTTTTTATCATTTAATTGGCATTGAATTTTTCCACAAATTGCTTTTCCATCGTAAAGTTCAGACAATTCAACCCCCAGAACATTTAGCTTTAATTGTTTGTCCTTAGAAAAGTTCTTGACTGGATAACTTCACATAGCCCAATTAGGACATTTTTCGCGCTGGATAATTTGAAATCGGTTAGAGAAGAATGTTTAGACCTGAAACGAGAAAAAATAAAACGCAAAGTACCACCAATCTACCATCCACGAGCATACTTATCTAAAATCACTGGGCACGTAATATCGGGAGTCGTCGCGCCGTCTTGCCATCCAAGATTAGGTATCTGCAATTGAAAGAATAATCGTCAATGAACTTATATTCTGGAATATCTACCAAACAAATATCCACCACTACCGAATGTCAACAACACGAAACAACACAACACGATGACAGTACGATCAGCTGACGACATTCATCCATGTACATAAACAATGTGCAACATGTTGCAATGGAGTGCATTTAGATACATTTAGTCCATAACACGAATATATTTAACATTGAACTTGTAAAGTACAAATTGAAGTTATATAATAGATTTATATATTCACACTAGCCTTGAATCTGAATCCTGTTATTTGATACTAACCCCAAGCTCTCTTTGAAAGTAGAAATTTGTAACGTTCTCACTTCGATTTTGAAAACCGTTCTGTTTAGATTGAATATTTTACATACGATACGATTTGGATTATAAAGACCGCGATTTACTACCCTGATAGCTGAAACTTAAGGTCCATCTAGATTAGTCGCCAAATGGCTGCCCGTCCAAAAACTGGCATCGCGTATAGCCATTTGGCTGCTACATAGCATCTACACTAGCGGCCAAATGAAGACATAAAATGGCATAACCAAAATTTCATTTTGGTGATTTTTTTTTTAAATTTAATTATCAAAATCGGACTCTGCGCGTTTGAGTTATTACACGGCCATTCAAGAATTATTAAATTTCATACAAAAGAACGAACAAAAGTTGCAAAATTGTCACTTTGAATTTTCCAAGCGGTTGTCAAAGCGGTTGGTTGAGTTGCCATATTGAATATCAAAATCAATTTGGATTGAATGACAACAGCCATTTGGCTGCACGTGACGCCATTTGGCGACTAATCTAGATGGACCTTAAGATTTGATAGATTTGATATAAAGACCGCGATTTTTCCCTTGGCCAACGATTGATTAATTATCTTAAACTTTTTGTATTATATTGTATTCGTCTGAAATGTTGTTATAATAATTGAAAGTGTTGATTAATTTACAGGAGTGATCAGAATTTTGTAGTTTATGTTGTATCTGTAACCACTACCCTTACTGACCGAAATTCGACCAAGTATCACAAATTAACGCCCAACCTGCATGGGTTTCATGGGACCGTGGGCTCCCACGAAAGATACACGAGCCCCAGGACAGGCTACAAAGACTGTCGAAATTTCGCCCTTTAATCTATCGAAAGTCAGGCAGTCTTGAAAACATCTCCCCTCCTAAGCTACCCTAGACATGAGAAACACAGAGAGCTCTAGCGAGAAAGGCTTTGATCAAAATATCTACTACAAGCCAGAACGTACCACTGGAAAATGAAAGGCAAACTGTTGGGAAAAAGTACACAGCAAAAAAATCGGAGTGATTTTCACTCCGAATCGGTGTCGAATAGTGTCCATCCCAATCGGATAATATTGGCATAAAACTCGAAGCAAGGTATATTACTAAGCTAAATACTCCGAACGAATGTAATGATTTTATCATTTTGGTGTAATAATTTGAACTTAAAAGAATACTTTCATTAAAACTAAAAGGAGTGATTCTCGATATTTTTGGAATAAAAAAAAACACAATTTTCACAGGGAAGGAACATGTTACTCATAAATGAGATTTGTATAACCTCTCTATAGGTGATCATATCATTTACCTCTTTACGCTCTAAAATGCATAATAAATGTACCTACCTACAGTGGGATTCGATCCCGGGACCCCAAGAATTGTAGACGAACGCCCTACCTACTAAGCCAACCAGACTAACTGATGGAATTTGTAATTTATACACCATGTGACGTCGCTCTACCACCAAATTCACTCCGATCGGTGGACACAAAATACCAAAATCGGATGAAATTAGCCCCAGCACAATAACTTGATTGAACATGTTACGGAATTGATCCGATAGGTGTAATACTCAATACCAAATGGGATATTCTTTGCGATGTGTCCGAAAAAGAATTTAATTTAGGAGTTTCGTCCGTTTCGGATTCTTTTCTAATAAAACCCCTGACGGCGGTGTTATTTTGAGCATGCTTACTCCGAAAAAAATTTTCTTTATTATCCTATCGGATTTTCTTGCATGAATACCCGACATTTTTTTTTTGCTGTGTAGGAAAATGACTCCACCGTGTATTTGTTGCAGAGATATAGATTCCTCGGTATAAGCCTTATCCTTCAGATAATGCGACAAGACAACCATAAAAGAATCAATAAAATCCAACACTTTCTAATAGTAGGGAACTCAATATAATTAAAAAAAAAACCTCCGAAATTTGAACCAAACGGCGGCGAAAATTGGGTTCAAACAAGTGAATCAAATTGGACCATACAATGGCCCATTACAGCCTATACGAAAACGACGGAACTATCAAACTTTACAACAACAAGCAGCATGGATAATCGATATAAAAGCTGTGGAAGTACAATTGTTTGCCGTACGGTACGGTCGGCTTTTTGCAGGAAAGCTACGAGTATGTGTCCATTTTTGGCAGTCTCAAATCACAAAATGCATGGATTAAATGTAAATTAAAAAAAAAATACTTATACAGGGTGTCCGGAAACTACCGCATAAACGCACCGGATTGATATTCCTCATGTGATTTCCAGCAAAAAAGTTGTATCAATTCTTAACCCTTTAGCTGCCACAGGCATTTGAAGATTTTTGAAAAAATAATTTTCTTGCACGATTTAATCCTCAATATCTCCAAAGCTAGATCAGTCAGAATAGTGAAATTAGATGACTATTACAGTAAACAAATTTACCTAAAAAACGAGACCAAGGCTAATTTCGGGCGCGGCCGAAATTTGGATACCCTTCGCTCTAAAAGTTTTTTCGGGCGTACCTATGACTAGTGATCAGTCCCCGCTTCCATGCTTTTCAATTTTCTCATAAGTGCCGTGGCGAAGATTTATTGGGCGTGGGACGTGGGTTTCTTATAAGAACCAAAAAGAGGAGAAAGGGGGTTGTAGGGCAGCCCTATGGCCTTCCCATCAATTTTCACGTATGTTTGTGGCATCAAGTAAAACACATTTGGTTCATGGTGGACAAATCAAAAAAGTTTTCTTCGAAGAACCTAATTTGGGGGTTGGGTTTATATGCCAGCCCCATGACCCCATGGTCCGATGTAATTCATTTTCGCATATGTTTTGTACCATCACTAAATATACATTTCCATGAGGTTTAGTTGAAATGTGTGTCCAAATAAAAAAGTATTTTTTAGAAGAACCTAATTTTGGGGGTCAAGTTTGTATGGCAGCCCCACGACCGAGCCCCGAGTCCGATGTCATTTATTTTCACGTTTGTTATGTCGCATCAATAGAAATATAATTTTCTGAGGTTTGATTGAAATTGGTGTGCAAATAAAAACGTTTTTCTTAGAAAAATTTGATTTGGGGGGCTAGGTTTGTATGGTAGCCACATGACAACCTGGACCGAAATTTGATTGAAATCGAAATTGGATTGAAATCGATGAGAAAATAGAAAAAAGTTTTTCTTAGAGTCTTAGTAGTCTGGCTGGTCGAGCGGTTAGTGCGCGCACCTTCGGTGCACAGGCTCATGAGTTCGAATCTCACCGTGTTCCATTGTGTTTTTCGAACTCACGAGCTTTTGACAGACTACACTCTAAAACAGCATTGTAAATTTAAACCCATTTTACACTTACTAATATTTTACAAATACACAATTTTCGACGTGGAATTATTTTGGTGGCGTATTTACACCCTTTCAAATGGCGCAATCTAATATTTTTCACCTTTCTACGTAAAAATACACAGAAATTTGCCCAAAATGCCTATATAATGATTATTTTTAGATGTTAAGTGTGTAAATTTTAACAGTGATGTCGGGTTTTACTCAATTTACGCAGGAATAGTGTAATTAAGAGTTTTATAGGCATTTTGTGTGTAATATTTTACTTGATTTATAGAGACTTGCAATAATTTTTATTGTATCTCATTTCCATTTTGAGTGTGAAGTGATACAGTTCAGTTGGTGATTGGTGAAGAAAGTGTAGAATTAAGTTTAGTTGTAATAATATATTATGTATTTAGCATAAGTACTCTTAACAAAAAATAACGATACAATAAAATATATTGAAAATGGACATCGCTTCGTTTTATTCAATAAATAAATTTTCAGATATCTTATTATTTTCCTTTTCAGATTTGCATGGAATAGATTGATAATTGAAAATTTTTTGTTTCTCACACTTTTCAGGAGTAAATTGGTGACCACAGGAAAAGTAGGTAAGTCGAAAATGATAATTTTTCAGGCCAACCACTTTGAGGAATATAGAAAACGTGCATTCGTAGTTTGCGTCTAAAAGTGTAATACACAATTTTGTGGAAAGTAAGCCTCAAAATAGCTGCCCTGAAAAGTTATTTTTTTCGAACTTATCTACATCTTTCCTGTGGTTATAGAAATGAAAGATTGAATAATACATATTCTAGTTGAAAATTACACACTTCAATGTAGTATATTAACGACAGAATTACTCTATAGATACCTCATCCAAAGACGCATTAATTCGTCCAAAATGTCTAAAAACACACCATTGATTAGAAACCACTTCAAAACAATGCCAAATTTACACAAACTGTTGCTTAAAATTAGACAATTCCTATGCGTATTTTCTTACGACCAAAATGTGTAAAATACTGCGTTCCGACTTTTGTGTAAATTTACGGTTATAAGAATAGGAAACTAGTTTCCTAGTATTTTGCGTGTAAAATTCAACTAAATTGTCTTAGAGTGTATGATCTCACTCAGATGTTAAACGAGTACCCATTTATGGGGATAAATAACACTGCTGAGCGTGATGCTGATCTCATTACCTCAACAAAAAGCAGATAAGATCTTGGAAATAGGATATCACTAACACATCCAGCCGCCTTATTCCAATGTTGGATTGTTGCGCCTGTTATTTATTTATTTTAGAAGAACATAATTTGGAGGACTAGGTGCGTATGGCAGCCCCACGACCCCATTGTTCGATTTGGTCGATTTTTACATATATTATGTGTTACCAATTTAAACACATTTGTGTGAATAAAATTTGTGTGCATAAATAAAAAAGTTTTTCTAAAAAGAACCTAAACTTGGGGGGTAGGTTTGTATGGCAGCCCCACGACCCCCTTGTCGGATTTTAGCGATTCAAACATACAAACTGCCTGCAACAAAAAGAAGTATGTGTGCAAAATTTCAGCTCCATAGCTTTTAAACTGGCCGAGAAAAACGCGTCGCAACAGACAGACAGACGGACAGACGGACATCGTCCAATCGACTCAGCTCGTCACGCTGATCATAGGGGAGAGTCGGTTACCACTTTTGCCTTTTACCTGGATATTTAGTTTATGACGGCACTTGCAATAATGAATAAATATGTAAAATATACGTTAGGGCTTTGACTACCAAAAGTATGGAAATCAGTTCTATAGCTGTAGTTTAACTCATTGCCGGACACAACGCCAAAATTTGACACGATTTGTATGGTCAAATGCTCAAAATTGGACGTCTATAGACGCTGTGTCCGGGAAAGTGTTAACGTTGCTTTTCGTGGAGGACTGCCATCAGTACGATTTAGCGAACGAGTCGTTTTAACCCTCGGATGGTTCAGGTAAATTTTACATACGTAAATGGTTCAGTGGGGTCTGACAGACCCCAAGGCAAAAATCGCTCTAAAACTTAAATTTTTGCTTTTTTGGCACAGTGGTTTGAACTAGAAGTAACTGTGAAGCCTTTTGATTAAGTAGTATATAAAAAAAGTGGAATTCCGACAGTAGCTTTTAGTATGTGGAGGAAAAAATTAGGTGGTGTCAAATTTGAGGGTAATTTGAACTTATCGCAAATAAATCAATATAAAAACTAAAATTTTAACAAAATTTAATTTTTATTAGTCAAAACGTATTTAATACTAATTAAAAAACCTAAGTACATCAACATTATTTAGCTAAGGTTAATATTTTTTCTTAAATCGGGATCCAAAGTTAGTCAATATTTAGAGCATTTTTCTTCACAGCTTTTTCCTCGATGGTCTTCGCAGATCGGCTTTTGCACTCGTTGCAATTGTATTTTGTCTTCCAATCATTTGCTCGGGGGCATAGAAAACATTTTTGCCTATTTGGGGGACTATCTGACCACATTGGGGGACATGGAGCGTCAGCCCCCAAAGGGGGGGGGGGGGCAAGCTGAACAATGCACAAAATGTCTTCAATATTTTGCACTATGCTTCGGAGAATATTGCCCGTTGATTTACTCCTTCTTAGAAGAGGTTCGTCGAGTGAATAGCCAAGTTCGCTGAGGAAGCTTTATGTATTATGTGAAAAACCCACCTAATTATTACGCTCATAAAAGGCAATAATTTATGTCTTGACTTAAAAAACATAAGGTAATGACACAATAGTGAAAGGAGATCCTCATAAATGAAAAACAGGTAAAAAACGGCATAATTTTTAATGAATTGAGTAAAAAATTTAAAAATCCCTAATTCAAACCACCCTAAATTTTCCATTTCTTTCAAAATTAACATATCTAATTTCCCAAATGTACTCTCATTACAAAGATTCAACCTTTCCCGACTGTTATTGTTACATTTTATCGTTTTCCAAATAACATACTTTGAAAATTTCCCACAAAACGAAAAATTTACTTTTGTAAAAAAGACATACGTAAATGGTTCGTGGGGTCTACAGACCCCAGAGCACTTTCAAAGTGCTATAACTTATTAACAAAATCACAAATTCCAACAAATTCATGCTTAAATGAACGTATGTGACACATACTTAAATTACATGTGCATCAAAATACCATTCAACAAGTTTTTCTATGAAAATTTTAAGATTTAAATTTCTCTGGGGTCTGTCAGACCCCACTGAACCATCCGAGGGTTAATCGTACCACCAGTATTTAAATCGTACCACTGAATAAAAACCATTAAATTTTTTAAAGAAATTTTATTTGGGGCACTTAGGAGTTAAAAAAAAAAGTAATTATAAATATATCCTTATATATATATGTATATATATATCCTTATCTTCAAATACCTGTGGCAGCTAAAGGCAGTGGCGTATTTACAGGGGGGGGGGCACAGGGGGCACGTGCCAAAATTTTTTTCACACCATACTAAAAATTGCAGTACCAAATGTTCCCTTTTTATTTTGAGCGTTTCTATTACTAAACATTGTAAATCTTTTTCAAAACATTATCATCACATCATCTTCTCAATTCGCCAGATCTCCTCGTTGATGAACCCTTTCTGTTTTTCAAACGGGTTGAGTTTATTTTCATTGACGCGTGGTTTCAAGAACAAGAACTCTCAGAGAATAAGTACAAGCTATGATTATGTCGAGGCAATGAGGTGTTCATGAAACGTTACCCAATCTCGATATGAATCTGTTCGGAAACAAAGACTGCTATTGAAAGTCTCGTCATGTGTGAAGTGACCCCATCTTATGTTGATAGTTGAGGAGATGTTGTTGCGGTATCGATGTCTTGGCAGCCGCTGAATTGATAAATTTGAAACAATCGGTCTGATTTTTCGATCCGGGTTGTGTATTTTAATTTGGCCGTAAATTCGTGTTGGGCTGCTGTCAAGGTCTTTAAACCAGATGCTTCTCTTTCTGTTAAAATGCTAAAAATTGAAGTGTTTTGTTGGGAAAGCATTTTTAGCAAATACTTTCGAATTCCTACGGTTTGGTGTCTGTGGTGCCCTGCCTGGGGTACTTTCTACAATGCTTCAATTTTCACGAAGTAAACATCATCGTAGCCATTCCTTCTTGTTATAATTAATATAATTTTTGAATAAACTAAAATTAAAAGTTGAAAAGGGTCAAATTTGATTCAAGTTTTGGAATAGATAGGAGTTATACTATTTTATTTATAAAATTTACTCCAGGCTTACACCAAAATTTACAACCGTGTAGTATTCTGGATTGTACTTGTTAAATATTACTCGGCACTTGTTACGATTTTACGAAATCTGTTACTAGATTTTTGAAAAAACATACAATGCCTCTTTTTCAGTAAATCCTAATTTTGCATTCAAATTCGCTTAAATTTGCCATGGAATTCAAGACCACAATGTCAGCCAAAATTTGTTTTATCAGCTTTTCATCTGTGTTTCTTTCAAAAATAAGCAGAACCACTTTTTTGGCGGACTTTGGGCGAAATTTGACAGAATTGCGGACGATGTATGAAATTTCTCTTCCAAAGAAAAGTGTTCCGTCTGGAATCTGTTTTGTCATATGGAAACAGTCTCTTTGGTCATTGCATTAATTCCATAGCCAATTAAGTACATATTCGTAAAATTCCTTTTCGGCTTCAGGCTCCTTCGAACTACACTACGCAAACTTTTTATAGGCCCTTCGTATTTTGGTTCAGGAAAAGCCAAAAGCAGTTAATGAGTGTTATTCTAAGATCTATCAGGAAAACTAAACTTTTGGTCTAATAAACTTGAAATGCAAAGGACTCTCAGCCCCGTATTAATAAACATACCTTAATTCAAAGAGTCCTTGAGTCAAGGATGCCGAAATTAAAATAAATGTCATTTTCCATACTTTTTCATAGAAATCACTTTTATTCACGAGTCAATGCATCCTCAATTTAAGGAGAAACTCAAGGAGACCTTGACATTTTCTATAGTCAACCTCACTTGAAGTCAAGGTAGCTACCCACCTACCTTGAAATATTATATTTCAAGTCTATTGAACACTTAAGGTCTCCTGGAGTTTTGCCTAAAATCAAGGATCAACGATCCCTCAGTCTTGCCAATGTTTTTCTTATGTAGCTGCTCTAGGGTATCCCCACACCAAATCTTTATGTAACAAATTAGCCCCGTACTCTGTGCCCCCCCTTTGATAATTTTCTAAATACGCCACTGGCTAAAGGGTTAAGAATTGGGGGGTACGTTCCGTACAACTTTTTTTGCTGGAAATCACATGATAAATCACAATCCGGTGCGTGTATGTGGCAGTTTCCGGACACCCTAAATGTGCGCTCAATATTGTCAATATTGACCCGAGAAAAGGTCATTCACTAATAGTGCTTTGCACAGTGAATCCATAAGGCTTGATATGGAACTTGCGGGACAAATTCGGGACGATTTTCAAAGCGCGACTGTCCCACAGGATTCGGGACGGTCGCCTTACCTATTGCACCCCCTTTAAACTTCTCACATTCTCCTTTCTCAACTCGGATATTCAACTAAATGCTCCTTAAGCTGTTTCAGAAAATGACCACTACATATTTATACCCGTCACTTTGTGAAAGGGTATACTAACTTTGTCATGAAGTTTGCAACGCACAGAAGGAATCACCTCCGACTATATAAAGTATATATATTATTGATCAGTGTGACGAGAGAAATCGATTCTGTCTGTCCGTCTGTTTCAATACAAACTAGTCCCTCAGTTTTGAAGCTATCGGGCTGAAATTTTGTACACAAGTTTCTTTTAAGTGTACGCTGCATATATGTCGGAAGGAATGGAATCGGACCATGGGGTAATGGGGCTGCCATAGAAACCAACCTCTGAAGATTAAGTTCTCCTAAGAAAAACTTTTTTCTTTATGTACCCATCTTAACCAAACTTCACCCAAATGTGTTCCTAGTAAAGTCCCAAAACATTTCTAGGAACGGAAGGCATCGGAACATTACGTCATAGGGCTGCCAAACAAACCAACCACTAAAAATTAAGTTCTTCCAAGAAAAACATTTTCCTTTATAATCCGATCTTAACCAAACTTTATCCAAATGTGTTCCTAGTGAAGCCTCAAAACATATCTAGGAACGCATGAAATCAGAACACTACGTCATAGGGCTGTCATACAAACCAACTCCTGGAATCTAGGTTCTTCTAAGAAAAACTTTTTTCTTTATTTACTAATCTTCACCGAAATTCACCCAAAAG
Source organism: Microchrysa polita (assembly GCA_949715475.1). NCBI lineage: Eukaryota > Metazoa > Arthropoda > Insecta > Diptera > Stratiomyidae > Microchrysa > Microchrysa polita. Next base: position 98,374,533 of record OX454416.1, read on the forward strand.
TGTTTCTAGTAACGCCTCAAAACATATCTAGGAATTGATGGAATCGGAACATTACGTCACAGGGCTGTCATACAAACCAACCACAAAATATTAGGTTCTTGTAAAAAAAAATTTTCTTTTTGAATCTTAACTAAAATTCATCCAGGTGTGTTTCTGGATTAGCCTAAACCCTTAAATGCGTAGCTTACCAAAATGGCAGTTAATGTCCTGGAAAAATAGATCGGTGACATAATTTGTATGAAAATAAAAATGTACCATATATGGACGTTGCAAAATTGGTGCAAACAATACCTTTAGTGTCTTTTTTTTTGTCAAAATCTCAAGAACACATTCGAATTTACTCACCAGCATTTTTCTTTTTCCAAATAACGGTAAATTATGCCAATTTTTTTAGCTCACAAGAATAGCTTTTAAAATTCCACAAAAAATAACGTAGGTCCACTTTGACGACGCACAGATAGTTCAAAGAAAGCTTCGAGGAGCCAAAATTGAATTTATGCAAAAGCTTGATTTATCTCCTTTGGGAAAAAGTAAAAAATATCAAAACATTAATAAAAGCTAGACTTTTACAGAAATCTAGCCATGTACCGCCATTTTTTATGAAAGCTAGCTTAATCAGTCCTGCTCAGGATCCAAGGAAACGGAGCTGTCATAGTTGATTTAGAATTCACATCTTTGCTTTGACCTAGGACGCGCCACTAAAAAACCGAGCTTTCGTATTTGACATCTTAGTAAGATATTTGGACTTTCACCAAGCCTCAAGCAGCTGGGCCTTGATATCCAATTTCTCAAACCATTTGACTATGTCGAGTATTGTCTTGGAAGCCCACGTTCAGGATCCTCAGAAAATGTGCTTCTAGGGTCAACCATTTCATATGGAGTAACACATTCGATAAACAAAAAATTACATGGATGAAATTCTTGTGGACATGTCCTGGGACCTGTATAATTTGGGTTAAAGCAGGCATGCAGTTTATTTCCATATTCATATCCTAGCAAAGTCAATCCAATCCATCTACTTTTCAAGAAAGGAATCCCATGAGCTATGATAAGTCAAAAGAAGTCTCGAGATATACGTTTAACAGTGGAACATGTTTATAACGAACTATTATATAAAAGAATTTTTTTTTAACGAGACCGAGTTCTAATTGCGCAAATAGCATGATGAGTGCATACCCTAATACCCATGTACAGAGCTAGACGGCACGCAAAGCCCAAAGTAATCAATTCCAGTTTTTTTGCATGGGAGAAAAGAAAGAAGAAGAAAGGAGTATATGAGTCGGATCTGGCGCACTTTTAATATTTTATAAGGACATCTAACAGCTACCTCTTGACACACATTTGAAGTTTTTTTTGGGCATACTATCAAAAGATATGTCTTAATTTCGATTTGTACGGGTAGTAAGGCCTACTCCACTTTCCATCAACTTCCAGGATATGTCACAAATAGGCATCGATACAAATTTCAATAAGCAATAGGAAACTAATCACGCACCTACCCAAACTCCCTTTTAAGAAACTGAATATTCACGATTTTCTATAGAAATAACCACCTTTCCTCTAATGAGGAGAGGAGTTCATCATATCGAGTTTCCACTATAATTTCGATCAAAACTCTCAATATTCATTATCTTTCTGCTCCTATGAAAGTAAGAGGCAGAATAAATAAAATTGTAAAAATGTCCTTCATATACAACATATGGCCTGAATGCATGGCGTAGGCGTACCATATTTGGTACACAATGTAAATTCTACTATTTTCGCTTTTATGGAAAAACTGGCTACTTCCTGGGAATATAAAGGCTGATTCCGTCTTTAGTGATCGATTTTACATAAGGGGAGGTCAGTTACGATAATGGTTTCAGACCCCATGCATTTAAGGATTAACGCTTCCGGGAACAGATGGAATCGGAACACGTCATAGGGCTGCGGAAGAAATTATTAACACAAAAGAAACTTAAGTTTCATTCAAATGTGACGGGTATTAAAATTTCGGCCGCGCCCGAAATTAGCCTCGGTCTCGTTTTTTTAATTCGACTCTCAAAAGGAAAGCTACAGGTAATTTGCTAAGTTTGCTTCTTTTGGGGATAAATGTGCCAAACACATGGCTAGAACCACGCATCGCTCGAATGACCATGGTTTTAGGTAAAATCGATGACTTGAATAACTTTATCTCAAGGGGTCACATGGGTTTATGTACATTCTCCAACTTTCTGGAACAAGTTGAAGCTATTTTCCGCGAGCAATTTACTAGTGAAGTAGTGGGCCTCCGTCGTTTTTTATGATGCTTTTTCAAAAGTTTTAGGATAAAAATCCTGTGAACGTACAGGTTCATCCCGCTGAGAAATTAATTATTATTTGCTTTGACTTCGGAAAGTGCATCTCTCCTTTTCTACACAAATTACATGAGCTGTAAAATTTATTATTTTTTTTTTCATTGTTGTAATTTGCCTTCGCCCTTAACGTGGGCCCTTTGGATCTGTTCTTGTGTAGTTTTGTCGAGTATTTAATTTATTTGAGTCAATTTTGGGCTTCCCAGCTAGAGCCTCACTCAAGAAATGTTCAGGAGAGTCGCGTGTTGGACACGTCGACGTTGGGTCCCCACGACCAAACGGAACCATGCAGATGATTATTGTAAACGGTGTTGGACTGGCCTAGAACCTCCCCTTAAAAATGTTCATATTTAAATATAGCAAAACTAGAAAAAAAATATATTGGCAGGGAATCGGTTTAGTTGCTGTTCAAGGTCGATTCACACTTTTCAGTCATCAGCCACATTTATTTTTTAAACAAGTTGAAAGATTGTCAGTTAATTGATTGATTGAAAATTACTGACCTTTATACAGACTCTTTATCTGGCTGAAAAATAAAGTAACCGGCTGCTTTTGGAATGCACGTGAAAGTGCTAACAGAACAGCACTATGAGTATATGAGGCTTTAGACTTGGAACACTATCCTGAAATCTTCGGGACGCGAACCTTTTATGCCAGGTGAGGAGGACTAGGCCCGTGCGCAGGAATCATCCAAGGGGGGGGGGGGGTTAACTTATATATTAAAAATTTTCATTGAAAGGTATATTTAAAGTTTAAAATATACAGGCTATAATAAGGTGACCAGACTCCCAAAAGCCCAATGCTGTACACAAACTAGCGGAATTCGGTTGTCAAGCAAATCCAGAGTCATATATCCAGGTTCCAGGTCCGAGGTCTATGTCGCAAACATGTTGGCTGTTGCACGACAGACAGAGTGTGAGCGCGCAGAGTATTCTGAGCTACAGGTTATACGGACGAGTCATAGGTTTAAATTTCACGAAATGGCGTCCATTGGCTTACCGATCGCCGCGCTTGCACCTCGCCTTATCATTCTTAGCACCATCACTGCGTCGCAAATTTAGGCGAACTCTGAAAAGCGCAAAAGGCATGGCGAGGTCTGGATGAAGCGAAGGGCAAGGCACAGGATTTAGATAAACTTAAGGACGATACAGAGGTCTAAATTTTACGAATTGTCATCCATTGGCTTACCGCTCGCTGGACTTTCTTTGTTCCGCAACAGGACTACGTCGCGAATACTAAATAGCGAGACAGATAAAGCGAGGTCTGAGCGGAGTGAAGGGCGAGGTGCAGGGTCTGAGTATATGTATGGACGAGTCAGAAATATAAAGCTTACGAATTGCCTGACATTAACTCACCGCTTGTTGCGCTCGCTTCATCCTATTTCCAAGCAGCGCTACGTATCAACTTTTTGGCGAATTGTGAAAAGGGCGACAGACAGCGAGATCTTAGTTAACAGACGAGCTATAGGATTTGAGTAAATGTATGGACGAGCCAGCGATCTAAATCCAACAAATTGCTTTCCATTAGCTCACTGCTCGCTGCGCTTGCACTTCGTCTTATCCTATTTCGCAACAGCACTGCTTCGCAAAAATATTGGCGAATTCTCTAAAGGTACGTGTTCGTAGAGACGACTCATGTGATGATCGCTCAGCGATCGCAGTTAAACCATCGGTTCTGACCACTATACGCGCATATTTTCTATACAGACATGTTATGGTCGACACATGGAAAGTAACACCGTTACAAAAATATGCAAATATGGCTCGGATTTGGATGCAAAACTACGATCGCTGAGCGATCATCCCAAGAGTCGTCTCTACGAACACGTACCTTAATGCGAGACTGACAGTGTGAGATCTGAGCGGAGCGAGGGGTGAGTCACCGAATTATAGTAAACCAAACACCAAAGGACGAGCCTGAGGTATAAATCTTATCTAAACCTGGTGGCAATATTTCACGAGGAGAATAAGGATTTCTTCATAGTTATGATAGGGATGTCATGTCGTTCCCCTAGGCTTTTACCTACCTTGATTTACCCTAACTCCTAGTGGAGGATGGTGCGTTGACGACTACCGTGTGGCATGTGTAATCGTCAACGTTACAAAGACAACAAAATTCGGAGTGTGATACGGTTGTCAGCCATACCACTTATTAGTCGCATTGTTAGTTTATTATTCTACAATAAGAATGTTTCTTATCATCTTCTTCTGAATAATAAATTTGCGGCGGGTCATGACGAGTTTAGAAACTCTCTCTCTCTCTCTATGAATCTCAATATCACAGAGTAGTGACCGAACAATCATGGCCACAGAGCACGGCTTGTAACGCCGTTTTAAATGGATTTTAATGAAATTTGGGAAAAAAAACTACCTAAAACTCATGTCATGAGTCATTTCATTAGTATGCATTTTCCTATAGAGGTTGATAAAGGAATCGAAATAGAGTACAATGGCTGGTTTCAACCCCCAAACCCCCCCCCCCCCCTGCGCACGGGCCTGAGGAGGAGTGTAAAGGCTTAGGCTAAATAAACCAAAATGAGAAGAAACGTTTTTAACAAAAGTAATTCAATTGTCCACTTTAGAATTTATATGTACGTATGTAGTTCGGGTTTTCTGAGTAGGGTATACATTTATTGCATCGCCATCGACCTCCGTTCCTTTTACTTAAACCAAACTAAGTGGATTTTGCAAATCTCATAGGTACGAGTATTTAATGTATTTACTTGCATGTAACTGCCTTCGTTTTTGAAAAATGAAAAAAGTGCCACTCCACCTAATGACACATTTCAACCCCTATCTCATTTCTTACCGAGACCAACATCAACCACTTGAGCCCTGAGAACTGAGAACCAAGTGCGGGGTTAGTTCAGAATTGAAATTAATTTTGCATGGCACTTGATTAAGCTGCCAAGAGTTCAACAGCAGTCGGGATAATGTTGTTGCTTCAATTACACGCCCGGCAACTAGACGTAAATTATTAACGGACACAGCAATAAGACATAATGGGCTGGCTTGGTCTCTCTTTCTCTAAAAGCATGCTTGTGCTACTGCCCTATGTTAAAAAATTCGTTTTGATGATGTAAAACCCTCTCCTCTGCCCATCGCTACGCTACTATGCAATGCTTTTGCGATACTCGAAATAGAATTATGGTAGAGGTAGAGCGCGCTGTGTAGAGCAATGATGCCGGAAATTCCCTTTGCCAGGATGCAAAGAATTGACTTTCTCGCGAGGTACTTTAGAAATACATTTTAATTTTATAGTGGATAATTAAGAGTTTAAGAGCACGTCTTATGAGTCGTGCAGGGTAGTTATCAAGGTATTACGCGGAGCTGGCGTCTGTTTCATTTACTATGGTTTTAAAATATTCTAATTGCGGCGGTAAATGTGTAGGGTTTGCAATAAAAGAGTATTCGCTAGGGATTGTGAATATGCATCCTCTGAACAGGCGAAAGGCTAAAGAGGTTGGTTGATATGTTAAACTCATGTATATACAGTCAAACCTCTCTAACTCGAATTACGAATTGCCAACTCAAAATGTTCGAGTAAAGGAAAGTTCGATTAATGGAGTTGAATCCATTTTGTCCTACGGTTGCGTTTTCGTAACGCTTTACATTTTTATGTTTCACGCTTTTCTGATAAAAATATAAACCTGATCCCCGAGGAAGAAAGGTTCGTTTTAGAATTATCTAATCGACCAGTTTCTGGTCAAAGATGTATTTTGAAATTTTCTGTGATTTTTTAGGGTTTGAAAATTCCATGCACCGGTTGGTGACTCCAACACACCTGGTAAAAATCGAAAGTGCACAGAGAATGAGGGGGGTTACTCATGCCTATGCGGGCTCCCCAGAATACTTGGCGATTATTTTCGACGACTAAATTGGTGGGGCGATCCATAATAATAAAAATAATAGCTTTTGTTTCCAAATTTTAGGCTATTATTTATAAAAATAAGACGTTTTCAGCGTATGGAAGAAACTTTTCTTTGACCGAAAAGTACACGTTAAGCCCTAGCGTTGCGATTTCGCAACGTGCTCCACAGCCCAAAATACAAAAAATTAAAAATACACTTCTTCGAAATTTACATATTCTTCCTGTGCCAAACTACTGTACGAATTTTTGTTATACTAGCACGACTGCTTCTTACGCCCGGACAATATGGGTTATGAGCCAGCGTTGCCACTCGTGTTACAATTGTAACATTTTGTTACAAATTCCAATTTCTTGTTACAATGTTACACCCCGACCAATTTTGTTACAATCTGGCGAGAGTGGAGAATTCAACTATATTTTAATATTTTTCTACTATAAGTAACATGAAGAAGTATTCCGAAAAACAAATTTTCTATTTTTATGATCTGTGCATAATCACCCATCGATTCAGTCAGGCATTTCAAACTTGTGGCCGACGGGCCACATACGGCCCACATCGTAGTTGAGCTAAAGTCTAAGAAATTTATTAAAACTCGTCAAAAATTCGACTGAAAAATTAGATTATGTATTTAGGAAGCTAGCGGTTTTTGAAATGCACGCTTACTGTCGTGGAACATGTCGGAAATGATAGGGAATTCCATAAGCTACAATCCGAATATGGTTCCAAAAATTTTCTCGGCCATTTTATGTATTATATTTCGGTCATTTCACCGTAGAAAATATCTAATGACCGGGGAATCGAAAAATAATACATAAAATGGCAGAGAAAAATTTTGGAACCAAGAAGTTAAGGCCTGAATAGACCTCGGGCGGAATGAAAATGAAATTTTTGTCCACTGCGATTTTCTCAATGAAAATGCATGCTTACTGTCGTGGAACATGTCGGAAATGATAGGGAATTCTATAAGCTACAATCCGAATATGGTTCCAAAATTTTTCTCTGCCATTTTATGTATTATGATAGCTTAACTCTCAAGCGGGCGCGCATTTTTTGTGACATTGCCGGGCGCGCGGCGGTAATTTACCGCCCTCGTCTTTTCCCCTCCATTTGCGCTCAACCGTACAACTTCCATTCTCATAATTATGGTAAATTGAATGAAGAGCATGTCCCGAATAAGTTATCATCATAAAAAGTATTATCTGGTGAACAATAAAACAGGTTCAGCAGTTTTAGCGAAGCATGTCACTTCAGTTATATTACACAGAGCACACACATTTTGAGCACAACTATATACCAAAATATACAATCCCCGAACGTTTGATGACCACTGGAAAGGCATGGAAGGTAAAATTTACCCAACATTTTATTGTATCGTATCTATAACAGTATGACTTAAGAATACATACTTCTCCCACCTCGATCCGGCCAACGGGAGAAAAAATATGCGTGTTTATATGATCAGGGCAGTCAATTACCGCCCGCGCGCCCGCTTGAAGGTTAAGTAAAATTGATTTGCGAGTAGCTTGATCTTGATAGTATTTTATGGACAGGAAAGAGCAGATGAGCTAACATGCCAGACAACGTTCGACATCTTCACTTAGCATTTTTTCACACTCACTTTGAAAGCTCAAGCATTGTCTGAGGTACTGGAAGGAGCATCATGTTTTGCGACAACATAAAGACTTAGATATCCCTTCAATCATTCGGAAACTAAGCTTTTGTGAAGAGAAGTGTCAATATTAATTGCGACATTTCTTAACAATTGTTTTCGTATTGAATCTGCAGTATACTGCAGTGTGTGCCTGTAGTATTATGACAACATATCCGAAACTGACGGGAACGCCAGTGAAATCTCAAATTTGTTCGAGATAAGGAATAATTCCACTTAACGAGGTTTCGACTTGAAGAGGTTTTACTGTACATAGATAAGTAAGCGTTCACATTATGCCAATGAATACTCGTTCAGCGAGTACCTACTTAACAAAATAAGAATTGGAATCGTATTTAATTCTTATACCCCAGGAAAATTGGCATTTCATTTCGGAAAAATTAGGGGAAAGCTGGATTTTTGCATGAGCCTTCCTTTCGAGGTCCTAAGACCCTAAAAGTCCCCGTCTCTACGAGTGCCGCTAGCGGTGCTACAGAGGATCAAAAACCCTCGAAAAGAGGTTTTTCTGAATATCCCGATAATGTGGTGTACGGCAAATTTGAAGCTCTGGTGTTTTTCAATAAACGATGGAAATACCGAATACGTTCGGCCACTCCTAACGGTGCCAAGGTCTAACAGTATTTTTAACAATGTTTCACGAAAATCTCAATAACGGTAGCTCGTCCTAAAAACTTTTGTATGCAAAATGTAGCCTCTGAAGTTCTGAAGAAAGCGCTCAAATTTCATATCAATACGTGCAGCCTCAAGGGCGCTATGGGGGTTCAAACCTTAAAAAAGGTGTTTTTTTTTGGGGTTTTTCGTGAATGGGGCTAGGACCGGGGGTGTGCTCTATGGTCTTCTCGCAGAAATTTGTAGCTTTTGCGGCTGTTAGTTAGACGCCAAAAGTCCCCAAAGATGGGAGCCCCCTAACGAAGTTATCCAAACATTCAATTAAGCAGTTTTTGGGGAATATCTTTATAACGGTAACGTGCACCGAAAACTTTTATACATATGGCGAGTTTGTAGCTTATACAACGCTTAATTAAATATCTGACTTTCAAATTGATGCGTGCAATGCTAAGGGCGCTATGAAGGTCCGAACCGCACGTTATTTCGTGAATTTCTTCATAACGTGAACGCATTCGGGAAGGAGGCCTGTAACAATTTGTTGCTTCTGTAACCTCAACTTAAAATGCCAAAACAACTCATCTATGTCGGGCACCCCCCAGGGAGCAATAAGGGGTCAAAGTTAAACAAAAAAACGTTTCTCGGAATTTTTTTAATAACGGTAACCTCTTGAGAGAACCATTCTGAGATAAATTTGTAGCTCCTGTGGCTGCTAGTGAGGCGCCAGAAATCCCCGATGATGGAAGCCCCCTTAGCAAAGTTATGAGGGTCCAAACATCCAAATAAGCAGTTTTTTGGGAATAGCTCTATAACGGTATTGTTCGCTGAAAACTGTTGTATTTATGCAGTTAAGCGTTGTATAAGCTACAAATTCGCCATATAACAGTTTTCGCTGCACGTAGATATTCCCCAAAAACTGCTTAATTGAATGTTTGAACCCTCATAACTTCGTTATGGCTCCCATCTTTGGAGACTTTTGGCGTCTTACTAACAGTCACAGAAGCTACAAATTTCTCTTAGAAGACCATAGAGCACACTCTCCAGTATTAGCGCCATTCACGAAAAACCCAAAAAAAAACACCTTTTTTTTAAGGTTGGAACTCCCATAGCGCCCTTAAGGCTGCACGTATTGATATGAAATTTGGGCGCTTTTTTTAGAACTCCATAGGCTACACATTTGTCATACAAAAGTTTTTATTACGAGCTACCGTTATTGAGATTTTCGTGAAACATTGCTAAAAACACCGTTAGACCTCCTGGCACCGTTCGGAGTGCCCGAACGTATTCGGTATTTCCATCGTTTATTGAAAAAGGACCAGAGCTTCAAATTTGCCATACACCACATTTTTTATATGCTACCATTATGAAAATATTCCGAAAAACCTGTTTTCGAAGGTCGTTGTTTTCGGCACTCGTAGGGACGGGGACTTTGATGGTTTTGTTTAGGACCTCGAAAGGAAGGCTCATGCGAAAATCCAGCTTTCCCCTATTTTTTCCGAAGTTTGGCCAAATTTTTGTTCAAATTTCCTGGCGTATTACTAACTTCAAAATCGGTTTCACCATGGTGGCTTAGGCAGAGGCTAGCCAAAAGCCCAATTAGCACATAAAGCGCCGTTGTGAAACCACAAACTCCGTGAAATTTAACTAGTGTATATAATGAATGTTAGGTAATGAATTTAGGAGTTGGGAAGTGCCTTGAACCAGTCAGTGTTATTTAGGAAGTACATCAGCTCCCCTACTTTCACATTTCGTGTATCCTCCAAGCCTCCCAGAAAATCTCTACCGAGCGTCCTATACCGGGTCCTGGCAAGACCCGGGCATTCACACAGAAAGTGAATCAGGGTTTCTCTTTCATCTACATCACCGCAGCTGCGGCAATGCGCGTTGTAGGGGGTGCCCAGCCTGGCAACTTGGAGCCCCATTGGTCAGTGCCCCGTGATAACAACAGTAAGCTTAGCGATATCTCTACGCGGTTTAGTCATATTCTCAGACGTTCTATTCCAGTCGTAAGAGGGCCTCATCTTCCTTGGTATAACGCAAGCCCTCAGATTTCGCCAGTTGCAATTTGCAGCCCTTCTACAGGTTGTCCCATTAATGGTGGAGGATATTTGAATAGTAGGTAGTGTGGCTCATTTGGGGAAAATTAATGTACAACGGGACCCCTTTATTTTTAACCGTTAAAATGTAATAGCATTTATTTTAAAAATGCCCGACTTGCCGAGCTAAATGAAAATTTGCCCCACTACCAAACATTTCATCCGAGATATGACTTCACTTTCTGAAACTACATAAAATGTCCAATAAAACGACACCTCGCGCGTAACGAAGTTGCTCGTATCTTCCAAGAATCACCAGTTCAAAAAGAAATTTAAAAATCGGGTTTTCACCGACTTTAATTTTTTGATTTTTCGATGATAAACTGATTTAAACATTTTTTTAAAGTTTGAACGAGTGTATCTCGGAAGATACAAGCAACTTCGTAACGGGCGGTGTATTGTATTGATTGTATTCAAGGCTGTGTTCAATGATACGGATCACCTCGTGAAGAGCCGTTTCTGTTGACTTTCGCTTCACGTATGCATGCTTGGACTTCGAAAGTGCAGAGTTTTAAAAACTATGTCCGATGTGTATGTATATTAAGCGCTATAAAGTTTTGAGTACGAAGGAGGATAAGCTAATCGAAATCTTTCGCGGTCTCATGTCCTCGTTTGCCTACCTTCTGTATGAAAACGACTCGAACCCATCGCCACGATTGGGGTACGTGGTTGAATAGCAGAAGGCTTCTGAAAAGAGTCAGCAACCGTGGAACTACCAGATCCTGCGTTTTCTGAAGCATAATCGGTAGTATGCCATCTGGTCCTGGGGATTTATAAGGGGAGAAGCTGTTGATTGCCCAGGTAATCTTCTCCTCAGTAATAATGGAGAAAACGAAGTCACTCTGCCGTTCATCTTCATTATGCAATCATGGGCTCTGCGTGCAAGTGCTCGTGCACCCAGGGAAATGTGTATTCATCAGAAGCTCGAGAGATTCGCCAGTTGATTCTTCTCAAGTGCCATTCACTCTTTTTATTAAGGACGGACACGACCTTGCTTTGGACAAAATTTTGCTGATTCTAGCTGAGCTTTTGAAGTTGTCCAGTGATTGCGCAAATCGTCCCAAGCTTGGCCCTTTGCGGATGTAATAGATTTTTTGTAAACTTTCAGGCAGTCCTTGTTCGGCTGCCAGAGCTTATTTTGCAAATGTTGAATATATCCCTAGCTAGCTTCCGTAACATAGAAAGGTCCACGTTTCACCATGGAAGGATAACTTCCCTTACTTCTTTTCATTGGACACAAATCCTTGAACGCTACTTCCAAGGATTTTTCCAATGACTTAGCCTCCTTGTCCAGCTCCTCCACGGAGCTAATCGAGGGATTTGTCGCAGTTGAGAGTTTTGATCTACAAATTTGCCTGAGCTTCTTCCAGTTTGTCGCCTTAGGATTTCTGTAAGGTTGCGGCATCTCCCTGGTGACATTATTGTTAGAGAGTATCCAGTTATGGTCCGAGAAAAATCTTAGCTCTGACACTCTCCACTGTTCCACATTCAGGAGCGTTAGATCCAGCACCTCTTCCCATCCCGCGTAATTATCCGAACTCCTGGTGCTGGCTTTCCATGGGCCATCTAGGCAGAGGCAACATTTATAGCTTTCCCATGTCTTCAACCTCCATTCTAAGAACTGTCAAATCGGAAAAACTAAAGAGCGGTCAGAGAAAGGCATTGATACATTTCTTGGCTAAGATGCAAGTTCTTGGCTTACCTCGGTTGCTTATGTTGTAGAATCGATTGTATTGCTAAGCCACGAGTCTCTTTATAGTTTCATCTTGAATCCAAGGTTCCTGAGCAAGCCCGATTTCGATGTCGATGTCTTCCTACCTTAGGAAGACGAGCATATTATCCGAGGCAAGCTTAGAATGCTGGATATTATTCTGCACTATCTTCATTGTGGACATGAGTTTCAGCAGCTTCGATGCACATATCCTCCAGCAAGAGGTCGGCTCCGTCCACCGGATCCTACTCTTCACCGGAGTTTGACCGAATCACCTTTATCTTGGCATTACGTACGGCAAATCGTAGCTTGAAGTCCGCCTCTTCTAGTGCTGGCAGGCACTCATCGTTTATGAGGAGCATATATGACTGGCTTTGCTTCTGCAGCTTTTCAGCTTTAAGCACCACCAGTTGTTCATCGGCACCTTCGGGGTTTGAACTTGCGTGGCGAGCATATAGCAATCTTGTTAAGAATGAACAAGGCTTTTTTGTTTTTTGTACTGCGACTTCAGCAATAGTCTCCGGAAGACTTGTTTTTTGTACTGGGGCTGGTTTGGCATTATGACTGATGCCTTGGCGCAGTCTTGTACTATGACTGTTACTATCAGCCCTTGTTTGTGGTTTTGTATCCTCTCGATCGCTACCTGCGATCTCGCTCATACTACCTTACTCTTCATATTACTCTGTATATTAAAATCTGCAACAAAGCTTGTTGTTACACGTCGCCAAAAAGTCTCGCAAACGAAAGACTCAGAAAAACACCGCGTGACACGCTTAACAGTGCTCTGGTTCTATATTTTGCCCTGTGGATCTATGTAGATTTCAGAGCTGTCACGTGGGAAAAACTCAAAACCTATATTTTTGTGACAGATATATCTGAATACGAATTGCTATCAGGACGTGTCAGCTACGAAACAGAGGGCTTCTAGACAAGACAAACTTTCAATGTAATAAAAGTCTTAGAATATTTTTAAAAAATTCGGCAACTGAAGCGGAAAGTTAAACTCAGAACGATTGCCAATCAAGGAGGGCCGACTGCTACAGTAAGTAACTTTCAATGACCAACTGCCACAAACATCAATATAAGCAGTTGTAAAAAAATTGAGTTAGGCAATTTATGTTCATTTTAAAGAAATTGATTAAAAGAACTCATATCAGCATTTGGAATTTTTTATATCGTGCGCAAAATGTATACCCGTTTCACGTCCATCTATCAAATTAATAATGTAACACAATAATAATTCGATTCAACAAAAATACTCCACAGAGAATTTATTAGCATGAAGGGTTAACGCTTTGCCACGTTTGCCTTGCCGAATCGTCTCCGGCCTCCGGCGTATTCATGAAGGTCGGTCATTCCTTCGCCGGGAACCACCGTTCGTGACTATTTAAAATTCAAAGCGTCATCGGGACCACCATTCTGTTGGTTATTCGTCCTTTTATCTGCTAGAAAAATCGCACGATTCTGTGTTGTGTTTGTTTGTTGCCTTTCTCCAATGATGACGATCAACCCACCACGTATCATCAAGCTCGCAGCACACGCAAATGGAGGGGTCTATTCAATTTAATTATTTCAAATGTTTCTCACTTTACCATTCTTTACCATTTTTTATTCTATCGTCCTTGAAACGGGTACTGCACACATTTTTTCTAATCTAATGACGAATTTTAATGCCAGACCCAGCCGTACATTACAATCACGTTTTTGAATGGAATATGTAGCGGCCCAGGCAGCCAGGCAGGCGCACGGGTTGGATTTATATTTAACCGACACGAAATTCATGGCCGGTTGGCCAGGATGTCTGATTATTCCGGAATAACAATTTTTCTAAGAGTTTAGTTGACGCGTTTGACTAGCTCTTGTATAGATAGATAGAATAGCATTTTACTGAGGTAGACCACACACAAAGACGGCACAACATTTACTTGGCCAGGGATTTACTTTTCAAAGAATTTCAACTCAATCGAAAGCAGGCAAGCGGGGATAACAATTTGTCTGCGAGATCTTAGACGTGAGGACTCCATATTTGTGAATTCATACCACGTCCACTACCGTATAGACTTGAAAGATATTTTTCTACGTGCCTATTAGCAAGTAGCTATATGCGCTACGCCGCTTCCAAATACGGAGCCCGATGACGGGAAACCAGCCACACGACAGAGAGCGCCGAGGGAAAAGGCTTCACAAACCTGAACTTTGCCCATATCATCGTCGGTCGTGGACCGCACCCTACAATGTGAAATGATGTGTTTTTTGGCATGTAAAGGATATGATAAAAGCAATTGCCACCGTATCGATAGCATCTGAATGCAGAAATAAACATACAGGATATGCCATCATCATTCGCAGTGAATTTTTGGGGTTGTTAGTATTCAGCGGCTGTTCGAACGTGATGAATTGGCTGATATCGATAGTATCTTGCAGGTATGGTATATGCATGGCTCGTTTTCGATGTTCACGGCCGGCCTGACTCAACGTTCGTCCTATCGTGTTTACCCCATGTCCTAGACGTGTGTGTGCATGTGCCATGGTCCGGATCAAAGGTGGAGTGAGACCCTAAAAGACCAATAAGGAAGAAAAATTAACCGAACGTTATTTTGAATGTATACGTCCGACATGAAAATGGGAAAGATTTCGTGAATGACATTATTTCCAGTACGGTGGAAATTCGGAATTATAGTGAGGCGGAAAGTATACATATAGAAGGGAATTCAATGCGCCGTACCGCCATTATGTAGATTGTTTGCCTTTAAGTGGGAGACATTTATGCAGGTTGCATACTAGACACCATAGCCAAATACACCACAATTGAAAAGTGGATAATGAAGCGGCATTTCTTGGCCACCTTTAATTTATTTTCATGTAATGGTATCAGAACGCGTGTCTATTTGATTGGAAATTTGGTACAAACGATGTATAACTTATTAGATGCCTCGGAAATTGATTACAATAGAAAGCGTGTCTTTTGTGTAACCAGACACTATGTCCCCCATTCTCTGTCATTTAGTTTTTGTTGGTATATATACATACTACAAGCCTTTTCCTAAAATCAAAGTTGGTATTGCGGGATGCTTTCAAGTTATAGAAAGTTATCTTACTTAACCCTAGAGTGGGCGCGTCTTTCCGAGAAACGTCCCTACGCGGCAGCATTTTGTCGTTCATTTTCACTCACCATTTTAAGTAGGAAGACAGCAATTGAATTAATTTATTTTCTCAGGATTTAAGTAAAACACAAATAAGCAATGACAAATTAACATATTAGGTGTGTTTTTTTGGTTATCCCGTGTAGGTTTGGGTAACGAAACTTCATATAAAAAAAAATGCCAGCTGATCCATCTGTCATTTTTTTATATCAAGTTTCGTTACCCAAACCTACACTGGATAACCAAAAAAACACACCTATTTGAAATCTGTTTTAGAAACTTTGGTTTATAAGAGATTTTGGAAAACGGAACGCATTTTAATAGACTTTTAACATATGTATTCTACATTATCGTATGTAATACCTACTCATAAAAATGGAAAAAAATACCGGCGTACAGAGGGCTGCGCCCGCAATACGAGGGTTTTTTAGAATTTTGATGCATAGTGAATATTTTTTGTACATATATTTTATGAGCAATAGATAAGAATTGTGCACAGCATTAACGGAATGCTTTCTGTAAATCTATTTTTGGATTGGTCTAAATAAACGCGTTCTGTTCCACCTTTAATTATACCAATCCAAAAATTGATTTACTGTTTACCCAGTTTGTATAAAAGTAGGTACTCCAAGGCAAATCTACAGGCATTTTTCGATTTTAGATTTCTGATGGCCTTTGAACAAAAAGAAACTCAGGCAAACGTAAGGCCGGCTTGGCTTTATATATGAACTGAATTATTGGCTGTAAAAATACTGTTACTCTTTTTTTAATCAAGGAAAAGCAACTTATATGAAATGATTCCATTGTGTCCCCTGACATAAGAGCCCATGCAAGCTTTCGTATGAGTATTGAACAAGTATACCTTTGCAGCTATTCAGGGACACCCTGTTAACTTGGTCCTACAAACTTCAAAAATATTTGTGGCAAGCACTATTACCATTCTATGCATATCCACCAAATTTCATGTTCATTGTTTCATCAAGTTAAAAGATATGCATTGAAGAAATGCTTAAGAGGCTTCCCTTGCATTGTGAAAGGCCCTCACTAAATACTAACTTGTCTATATTTCCGGTTTGGATACAGATATTCGAATGAAAATTCGTAGACATATTCCCTATGTAATTTTCTAAAAATTCCTAGCAGAATTTTCATATTTGGAAACCTAAAAGGGGCTACACACGATCAAATTCAAATTTTACAAATTTACTGTTATTTACTTTTCCTTAGCAAAAGTCAACAGTCTTAATATTTAACGTATATAAAGCCATACTGACCAATCTTTGTGCAAAGTTTCATATGGATCCCTATAACGGTTTAGAAAAACGGAGGTCGAAAAGGAAGTTTAACTTTTAACGCCAATAACTTTTTTACCGTTACTCGAAACTGGAAAATTTTAACTGATGTGAGATGTACTCGTCTAGTTCTTTGATTTAAATACCCATAAGTCAATCTCCGATAAAAACTAAAAACGTCGACTTTTTTCAAACGTTCGGGACACCCTGTTATATTTTTCCTACCAACTTCTAAGGTATATTTGCCAAAGACTGTAACCATTCTACACACTCCTACCAAATTTCATGACAATCGGTTGAGCCGTTCGCGAGTTATTTAGTGAACAGACGGACGGACAGACGGACAGACGAACAGACGGACGGACAGACAAAATCGATTTCATAAGGGTTTTTTGAATAACAAATTTTCTAAAAAAAACCCTAAAAAGCGTTTTTATAGTTTCTGCAATAAATGCACCATAAAACATAGCCGACATTTCAACTTTGCAAAAAATATGTTTTTTTTTTATATGTGGGAAGGCGCGCGATGAGCGAATTGCCGCCTGATGATAACATCCTCCTTCTCTAGCAGCACTCAGCGCATTGACGACGTACAGCCTTTCGGCACGAGTTGTGAATGAAAATTGGGGCAGCTACTAAAAAGCGCAAACTTAACGATGAATTATTTTACGAATTATGTAGTTTTTTTTTTGACATGAGGTTTTTGCTGTTGTTTTTCCCTCACTATTTCTTTCGCCTAGTTTAAGAGCTAAGTGTTTAATCGATTGCACAAATTAATATCATACTATAGAGTCAAGGCGACAGCCGGTATCTAATCTAAGTTACATGTTAGGCATAAGATATTATACTGAATAAAGATTGAATTGAATTGAAAAAAAAAAATTTTTTTTTTTTGGTGAGGGTGGCAAAATGCTCATAGCGTGCCCACTCTAGGTTTAACTTTCGGGCGGACGCAATACATCTGACAGACCAGTTTTTCTTGCGCCAATCAGCGATATGGAAAGGGAGTGAACTGAAACTCACAGTAGCTTAATCTTTATCGATCAACTACCCAAAGCAGATTCTATCTATCACTTGCTTCAGGGGCGGGAGGCAAGAAATTATCTCTCAAATGAACTGCGCCCGATTGTGTTAGTTTCTCCTTTCTATGAAAATGTTCACTTGTTATACTCTTCAAATTGCGTAATAATGTTGTGTTGAACCTTTAGGCTCAGCAAATCGTTCAATAGTGTGTTTTTAGTAAAATAAGCTCACGTTCTTTAGGCCGCGTACACATACAGTGCGGCGCCGAGCTTTTCCGGGCCGGGCGATGCGATGCGACGCGATGCCATGTGTGCACACTCATTGCGATGTCGGGCCGGGCGATGCGATTTGTTGCGAGTCGACGCGATTTCTTTCTATGGCAAGAAAACCGGATTTTTCAAGGGGATTTCATACGGCGCTGGTTCGTACGATTTGCTGCTGATATGGCTATGATTTCAGATCGACTTCGTGACATAGGGCTTCGAGTGTTCTACCATTGATATTTTCAATATACATACATACAAACGTGTCGGTATATTTATGTAGTGTTGTAGATAATTGTGGGTATTAATGAATGGATTGTCGTAGGTAATAATAATGTAATGTAGTACCATTGGAATTTTCTATATACATACGTACTTGTCGGTATGGCTATGTAGTGTTGTAGATAAATTGTAGGTAGGTCATGTAATGATGAATAATAAATACCTACGTCTTTCAGTCGTAGGTAACCTTTCTGGAAATTTGCATTGTTAGCTTAAGCGTTTCAAAACAATTTTCGGGCGACATTTGTATTTGGTGTTAATTGTTGTTCAAATATGTATGAATGGGTGCAATAGGTAATTTTTGGAAACATGCAGTGCAATAAAACCCAGTCCCTAGCGTACGCGCACTTTTATGACCCTGCCGGCCAAAAAATTGCATCCCCGTTTCTCGGGAAATACACGTCGAATCGGCGTGGCAGAAACTCTAAAGAAAACTTGGGTCGCCGATTCCGAATTTGAGGTCAAAAACAAAAAAATGTTTTTGGGGTTGCCCGCCCCGAAAATTTCCCTGTTTTCTCGGGGAAATACACGTCCAATCGGCGTGTCAGAAACCCTAGGTAAATTTGGGTCGCTGATTCCGAATTTGAGGTCAAAAACAAAAAAACAAAATTGGGGTTGCCCGCCCCCAAAATTGAACCTTTGTTTTCTCGGGGAAATACTCGTCCAATCGGCGTGGCAGAAACACTAGGTAAATTTGGGTCGCTGATTCCGAATTTGAGGTCAAAAACAAAAAAAAAATTCTGGTGTTGCCCGCCCCCAAAATTGTACCCCTGTTTTCTCGGGGAAATACTCGTCCAATCGGCGTGCCAGAAACACTAGGTAAATTTGGGTCGCTGTATCCGAATTTGAGGTCAAAAACAAAAAAAAAAATTTGGGGTTGCCCGCCCCCAAAATTGTACCCCTGTTTTCTCGGGGAAATACTCGTCCAATCGGCGTGGCAGAAACACTAAGGTAAATTTGGGTCGCTGATTGCGAATTTGAGGTCAAAAAAAGAAAAAAAATCTCGGGGTTGCTCGCCCCAAAAATGGTACCCCGGTTTTCACATCACCGTATGCTCCCACAACTGAACTATCTACCGCTGCCTTTAATAATTCATTGCAAATACATGCGCTGTACGAAATTTTCTTATACGTAAGCGTACGCCACAAACCGGGTTGTGCTGCACTGCATATTACCACAAATCTTACTTCTTTGACCCATTCATAGATACAACCACAACTGTCAAATCCGAATACCGCCCTTTTTTGGGGGTACGGGTACGCTACGATCTGGGTTGGACAGCACTGTAAATTTCCAAAAAGGCTTTTTAGTAGACCAATCCATTATTACATCACCTACATACGGCTCGATCCCTTCATTTAATATTTACAAATCTCTAACACTATACAACACGTTACCTATGTATATGTATATATGTATGTATACAGGGTTATTGGTTAAGTCGACCTATTCCCTGCAACACGTTATAATAGGGTCAAAATGCAACAAAATGAGGCCATAAATGTTAAATAATAACCTAGAATTTTGGCATTTAACCTTCCGTTAGACGCAATGCATCTGACAGATGCCTCGCATTGTTTTTTTACCATAACTTCTTTTCTATTGCGAATTCCACTTTCTAAGTCATAGTAGCTTCGTATACCGAGTAGGGAAGCATTTCAGTCTGAAAGTGATAATTGTGAGGTCCTTTGGCTTTATGTAGCAGGATCGAGCATCTATTAGATGCATTGCGAGCACCCGTGTAAGTGATTTGAACGTGGATCGATATAGGCGCAGCAGTATAAAAAAAATATTTACTACAAGTGAAATACTTTTCGTGTTACACTATTACACCTTCACTTTACCATTGAAGTCCATTTTAAAATTTAATTATGCTTAGAAACCTATAAAACTGCAATTATGTAAGACAATTTCAAAAAACCTCATTTTTTTAAACTTTTTTTCAATCAAAGAAATATTATTAACAGACCCGATTTGTTTTTTTTTTTGATATTGACTATTGGTATGATAAGGCTTGAAATATTCAGATACTGAAGAAAAAAACCTTATGAAGATATTCATTACCTTACAACAGGATCACAAAGTTGGCATCTAATAGATGCATTGCGTCTATTCGTGTTACATTTTTTATTGCGACTAACGGAAGGTTAAAGTAAGAATTTAAAAAAAATACTAATGTAATGGGCTTAAACTTATTTTTGGATTTTAGTCAATAGCAGACATTTCTTAATCATTTAAAATTTCAAAAACCCATCACAATTCGAAATTTTTAATTTTAAATAAAAAAAAAAATTTCTCAATTTTTTTAAAGATACTTTTTAATGTAGTATTACTAAAAAAAAATTATATGACATGGAGTCTGCAGACCACTGGAAAAACTTACGCGTGTTGTCAGCTTTCCAAAAATGTGACAATGACAATACAAATATTTGAAATAATTGAAACAGCTAGCTGCAACTTGTTCGGGGACCATCATTTCGTTTGATAAAAAATGAAATAAATGTCATTAAATTCAAAATGCATCGTACGAGTACGTATAATGTACTGCTTTATTTCATTTTTTATCAAAGTACCGTTAGTCGAAACTGGAAAACTTTAACTGATATGAGATGTCCTCGTTTAGATCTTTGATTTAAATACCCATACGTCAATCTCCGATAAAAACTAAAAAAGTCGACTTTTTTCAAACGTTCGGGACACCTTGTTATCTTCTTCCTACCAACTTCTAAAGTATTTGTGCCAAGGACTGTAACGATTCTACACATTCCTACCAAATTTCATGACAATCGGTTGAGCCGTTCGCGTTCGGACGGACGGACGGACGGACAAAATCGATTTCATAAGGGTTTTTTGAAAAAAAAATTTCAAAAAAACCCTAAACATTGAAAATGTGAAGGGTATCAAACTGTGTGAGCTAGTATTTGTTTCTAAAATTTCGTAGAACTGTTTCAAAAAGACAATGCAACAATAGATAAGAGTGTAAAATATACAGAAACGTAGTTTCATCCTATTTTGTGCACTCATAGAGTGAAAGGGTATATTGTTTTTGTTACGCCGATATTATGTAACACCTCAAAGGAGCCACCGGAGGTATGGCAAAGTATATATATAAATGATCAGGGTCGGTCCCTGAATCGAATAAGCCATGTCTGTCTGTCTGTCTGTCTGTCTGTCTGTCCGTGTGTCTGTCTGTTAGCACGATAACTTCCGAAATAATGAAGCTAGCGGTTTGAAATTTTAGTCAAATGTTTGTTTTGCTAAAATCTTGGACGGTATTGAAAATGGGCCAAATCGGACCACGGGTTCCCCTACCTCCCATACAAACTACCCCTCCTTGATATTTTAATTCGGCCATAACTTTCGGTAGAATATCGCTATCGACTTGAAATTTTGATCAATGTCTCATTCTGACATATACTTTGAGTTGATGGAAAGTGGATTAGGTCCGACTACCCCTACCCCTACTTCCCCTACAAAGTTATATTCAGTCATATCTTTTGATAGAATGTCACGAAAAACTTCAAATTAATATCAAATGGTAGCCGTTGGATGTCTTGACAAGGTAATAAAGATGTGTCAGGTCCGACCCATCTACCCCTGCCTCCCCAACAAAAAATATGAAATTGAATATTTTGGGTTTTGCGTGCCTTCTAGGTCTGTACCTGGGTATAGGGTATACACTCATCGTGCTATTCGCACGATTAGAACTCGGTCTCGTAACTTTGTCATTAAGTTTGTAACGCATTAAATTAAGCATCTTCGACCATACAAAAAGTATACATATATGATCAGCATGACTTGGGGAGTCGATTGGAGCATGTCCGTCTGTCTGTCTGTCTGTTGCGACGCGTTTTACTCGGCGGGTATTGAAGCTAGCAAGCTGAAATTTTGCACACGTGCTTCTTATTGTTGCAGGCTGTTTGTATGTTTGATTCACCCAAATTGGATCACTGGGTCATGGGGCTGCCATACAAACCTAGCTCCCCAATTTGAGTTCTTCTAACAAAAACTTTTTTATTTGTGTACCAATTTCAACCAAGTTCCACAAAAAAGTGTTTCTATACATAACACATAATATATGCAAGAATTGATCAAATCGGACCATGGGGTCATGGGGCTGCCATACAAACTTAACTCCCCAAATTATGTTCTTCTAAGAAAAACATTTTTATTTGTGCACCAATTTCGAACAAATTTCACACAAATGTATTTCTATTGATGATACAAAACATATGTAAGATTGAATCAAATCGGACCATGGGGTCATGGGGCTGCCATACAAACCAAACCCCCCATATTGGTTCTTCTAAGAAACATTTTTTTACACTAATTTCACAAAACCTTGATTTAATGTGTCTTTATCAAAGCAACTAAAAAGTTCAAAACGAATGGAATCGTACTGTGGGGTCATGCTCCGGCAACCCCGATAAAATTTTCCGAGTAAATATTTTTATTTGCCCACTTATTACCTCCACAACTCGAATTTTAATTGTTTTAGAGCCCTTACTACACGAAGTACAAAACAGTAAACCTCCACAACTCGAATTCTAATTGGTTTAGAGCCCTTACTACTCGAAGATTTTTTTTGCTTGTATCTCAATTTGAGATTTTAATAGTTTTAGAGCCCTTACTACACGAAGTACAAAACAGTAAACCTCCACAACTTGAATTCTAATTGGTTTAGAGCCCTTACTACTCGAAGATTTTTTTTGCTTGTATCTCAATTTGAGACTTTGTCTTGTTGTTTAAAAATTGTCCTGTCAATTTTTCTAGTTTGCTATAATGATTGCAAGAACTTTTCTCTTTCGGATAAAGTTCGCTTAATTGAAGCTGTAAAAAACCAAGGATCGCGTTCGAAAGCTTAAATCGTCGCCGAGTTCTAAATTCCAGCGAACACATTGTCAACGATTTGAAAAAAACAAGGACACAATTTTTTTGAGAGCCCAGGCAAATAGAACGGTCGGAAACGATTCATTTTGGTTTAAAAAAGCTGAATTTCCGGACATTGATAAATGTTTAGTTCAGTGGCTTGAACAATGTAGAAGAATGAACGTGTGCCTAAGTGGCCCACTGATGAAAGAAAAAGCTCTTTATTTTGCCCAGAAATGGAATCATCCAGAATTCAGTAATGGCTGGTTGAACAACTTCAAAAAGAGGAATTCGATAGTATCCAGGACGGTTTCTTGCGACATTGCAACAGTTGATATGACTATGCAACGACTGGAAGCAACAATTGTTTCGTTTAATCCAAGATTATTTACAGGAGGAAATTTATAATGCCGATGAAACAGGACTGTTTTTCGTTTTACACCAAACAAAACCCTGACTTTTCGAGTCGATCCCTGCTTTGGTGGAAAACAGAGCGAGGAGAGGCTAACTATTCTACTTGCTGTCAATTCACCTTTAGTAATCGGCAAATATAAGAACCCACAAGAAGAACGTTTAGTCCCTACCAGTCCCTTATGAAGCTAATCAGAATGCTTGGATGAATTTTATCAAAATGGCTGAAAGACTGAAAGATAAGGAGCTGTAAAAAAATAAGCGAGCTTTATTTTTTATTGACAAACTAAACACATTATTCCTGACAGATTAGAATGTTTGAAAATTCAACTTCTGCCTCCGAATACAACATCAATATTACAACCCCTAGACCAGGGAATCATAAACTCAGGAGCTCATAAGGAACATGATAAGAGAATATAGAGTTGAAACCTATCAACGTATTGGAAGCAATACGTTTAATCGAAAAAGCATGGAAGAACGAAACAGAAGCTACACCAAGGAATTGCTTCAGAGCTGGTGGATTTCTCTCTAGCAATGAAGAGCCTGTTGAAATAAGTCCCAATAATATGAATGAAGAATTGACAGCTTTATTTCAAGCCATAGATATCGAAACGACTTCCTTCGAAGAATTTGTTGCAGTAGACGAATGTTTAGTCACATACGATTTTGAAACCGAGAAAGACATAATTGAAGATGTAACAGCAGCTATGGCGAGATCGGTGTATAACGTAGAAGAAGAAGACGAGGAAGTATCGGAAGTAGTTTCAGTACCGACTTCTAAGGAAGCTCGAGCAGCCGCACTCGTAATTCGTGTTTATTTAGAAGGTTCTGATGGCGTGAAGGACAAAATGTTTAAACGTTTTGCCGAAGTAGGAGACTTTATAGAAAGAAATTCACATCAAAACATACGTCAGGAAACCATGGACAAGTTCTGCGTAAGAAACTTGTAAATCCGTTTATGACTCTTCTATATTTTCGAATTTGTATTTTTTTTTTTTATTGTTACTCGTATTATAATTTTTGAATAATGTTTTTTAGTTTCCATTAATGTAACTGACAACCATGTTTATTTCTTTTAATCCCTCATAAATTTACTAGTTATATTTACTTTGTTTTGTATTATATGCAACTTGATTAGTATTTGTATTGACCAATGTACTTGCGTTCTTCATTTTGTGAATTAAATTGTATTACTTAATTTTTACTTTTTATTTAAGCTTTTATTGATATTTCATGGATAAACTCGATAAGTCGAAGTTTACTTTTTGCAAGCTTCGATATCTCGAATTTCCATAACTCGAAGGAATTTGACGGTCCCTTGGGATTCGAGTTATCGGGGTCCGACTGTACGTTTTTTATTGCTATAATCACGAAGCACACTCATTTACTCAGTCTTTGCCAAGAATGGGAAAAATGTACCTTCTTGGTGATTTTGTGGTAAAATTTCGTTTGTTTCTAGAAAGTGACATAAGGTATGTACTGAGTTCACCGAGCGAAAAACTTGCATATATGTCTCCCGTGAAAACGGTGCCGTGGAGACATGACATCGATTTCACGATGATCAAAATTTTGGCAGTATTTGCAAGGATTTCACCTGAACTGACGATGTTAGTACCTACTTATAGTGACAAAACGATAGATAATAACGTAGTAATAATAGGAAATGTGCGCAAAAAATGGAAAAAATTTGCTAAGATGTTATGTCAAATATACCTAGTCCTAGTATCAATATATGTATTTAATTGTTTACGTGTTGTTATGGTGGAGTTCAATATAGCTTCCTTGAGAAGTTTCTTGAACACCCACAGAACTAATAGATTAGAAGAATGCACAAAAAGGGGCTGACGATTTTTATACCCTTCGCTCATAGAGTGAAAGGGTATATTGTTTTTGTTACGCCGATATTATGTAACACCTCAAAGGAGCCACCGGAGGTATGGCAAAGTATATATATAAATGATCAGGGTCGGTCCCTGAATCGAATAAGCCATGTCTGTCTGTCTGTCTGTCTGTCTGTCCGTGTGTCTGTCTGTTAGCACGATAACTCCCGAAATAATGAAGCTAGCGGTTTGAAATTTTGGTCAAATGTTTGTTTTGCTAAAATCTTGGACGGTATTGAAAATGGGCCAAATCGGACCACGGGTTCCCCTACCTCCCATACAAACTACCCCTCCTTGATATTTTAATTCGGTCATAACTTTCGGTAGAATATCGCTATCGACTTGAAATTTTGATCAATGTCTCATTCTGACATATACTTTGAGTTGATGGAAAGTGGATTAGGTCCGACTACCCCTACCCCTACTTCCCCTACAAAGTTATATTCAGTCATATCTTTTGATAGAATGTCACGAAAAACTTCAAATTAATATCAAATGGTAGCCGTTGGATGTCTTGACAAGGTAATAAAGATGTGTCAGGTCCGACCCATCTACCCCTGCCTCCCCAACAAAAAATATGAAATTGAATATTTTGGGTTTTGCGTGCCTTCTAGGTCTGTACATGGGTATAGGGTATACACTCATCGTGCTATTCGCACGATTAGAACTCGGTCTCGTAACTTTGTCATTAAGTTCATTAAGCATTTCCGACCATACAAAAAGTATACATCATATATGATCAGCATGACTTGGGGAGTCGATTGGAGCATATCCGTCTGTCTGTCTGTCTGTTGCGACGCGTTTTACTCGGCGGGTATTGAAGCTAGCAAGCTGAAATTTTGCACACGTGCTTTTTATCATTGCAGGCTGTTTGTATGTTTGATTCACTCAAATTGGATCACTGGGTCATGGGGCTGCCATACAAACCTAGCTCCCCAATTTGAGCTCTTCTAAGAAAAACTTTTTTATTTGTGTACCAATTTCAACCAAATTTCACACAAATATGTTTCTATAGATAACACAAAATATATGCAAGAATGGATCAAATCGGACCATGGGGTCATGGGGCTGCCATACAAACTTAACCCCGCAAATTAGGTTATTCTAAGAAAAACTCTTTTATTTGTACACCAATTTCAACCAAATTTCACACAAATGTATTTCTATTGATGACACAAAACATGTGTAAGATTGAATCAAATCGGACCATGGGGTCATGGGGCTGCCATACAAACCAGACCCCCCATATTGGTTCTTCTAAGAAACATTTTTTACACCAATTTCACAAAACCGTGAATCAATGTGTCTTTAGCAAAGCAACTAAAAAGTTCAAAACGAATGGAATCGTACTGTGGGGTCATGCTCCGGCAACCCCAATAAAATTTTCCGAGTAAATATTTTTATTTGGCCACTAATTTCAACCAAGCCCAAAACTTTTGTCAAGACGGAAGAAAAAGAATGAGGAGGGGGATTAAATGCAAGTCATAGGTACGCCCGAAAGAACTTTTAGCCCAAGCGAAGGGTATCCAAATTTCGGCCGCGCCCGAAATTAGCCCGGCCCCGGGGTTGGCGAGCGAAGCGAGCAGGGGGCGAAGCCCCCTAGTTTTCTTCTGGGTTTTGTTAGGAGTAGTTATAATAATAAAACCAATCGGACCTGAGAAGTGAGCTAACGTGTGGAGGAGGGTTAGAGGTGCAATCGTGGTTTGGGGCTTTATCTCGAAAACAGTGAATCTCTGCTAAATATCTTACATGTTCATACATACATATGCAACGGTTCTTCCGATATATACAGTTTAATAAAAGTCTAAAATGGGCAATAAGATTCGTCGGCATCCAGAATGAAACCGAGATATTTGTATGGAGACCGAAACGAAAAAAGAGGCTGTTTTGTTACGGGTCAGGCGTGATTTGAACAACGGGCTCTGGGCACGCTTGGTATTTAGATACATATGTGTACAGGTTCACTGCACAAGTCATCACACAACTCAAACCTTATTTAAAATTCAACAACAATCGTTATTAAATTTAATATCCGACAGTCACTTCTGTATGAAAACTTGGCAATATCAAAGTCCAAATGACACCTCCACATCCCCATTGCCTCTGAGGATTATGATTGTATCTTCACAGACCTAATGTAATGCCATTTCCCATGAATTTTATATGCAATTTTATATACGACCCTACTATACTCATCTAGATAGATACGCGCGTGTGTGTTTTCATATAAATATGATAATCAGGACAAATCGTCTCGTATCTGTTCATGTGAAGACAGGGAGATAGAGCGAAAAATCGTTATGATATCGTCATTTTAAATATTACATGAACCACTCTGAGAAGACAGCGCGCATACGGATATCATGTATGTATGCCTCTTCGTACAAATTCAACATAATACCCGTCCCGTATCCACTTTGGCATGGATCCTTTGGCCCATTGCCATCATCGTCTTCATTTCAGAAAGCTTTTGTAGTAGTCGCTTCAGTAAAATTTCAAGATCTAATCATCATCTAATCTCAAAAATGGTGATAGTAATTTGCCCTAAATTGGTTCTCAGATTGAACCTTGCTGATGCGAAAAGTGCGTGTGTGAATGTCAGGAATTTGTTGGGACTGTGAGATCCGTGATGACGGTCAATAATAAAATCAAGAAATAGAGGTTTACGTAATTGAATAGGAAAATTTCGGAATAATATCCGAGCGAATAAGTAGGTGTCTAACGGGTTATGAATTTAGATTTAGAAAGAACCACTGAGCTTTTGTAAGAAGATAGTGTGACGAGAATCTTAGAAAAAAATACTTTACAGTGGATATCGTTAATAACGACATCAGTTGATTTCCAGGAAAAAAGTTGTACTGAACATACCCCCTCAGCTTAACCGTTTAGCTGCAATCAGGCATTTTAAGATTTTTGAAAAAAATCATTTTCTTGCACGACTCAAAGCCTAATATCTCCAAAGCTAGACCAGCTAGAATAGTGAAATAAAATGATTATTACAGCCAACAATTTACCTATAAAACAAAACTAACCATACTAAAATCGGATAAGAGGTTTGGTTCTTACAGAGCTTCAAAGTCAAATTTGCGTGATTTGACCCAAAAACAATCTTTTTTCCATCGCAATTTTCTCTTCTACTTCTACCAAGGTGAGGTGCTTGTACGATTCTTTTAAAAATTGGCGCAAAGTCTTACGATCATATCTTTTTTACATCATTTTACTCTAGCTCCATTATTTCTAACCGTTTTAGTACCTTAAGTGCAGAAAACTAGGGTTAATTTTGGCTCGATTTCGACATACTTTGAATAGATTTTACCAATTGCAGATCTTTAGGGGCAGTGTGAATTGAATTGTGTTGAATTCGAGCTAAAATTAACCCTAGTTTTCTACACTTAACGTATAAAAACTGTTAGAAGTAATAGAGCTAGATCAAAATGATGTAAGAAAGATATGAACGTAAGACTATGCGCCAATTTTTAAAAGAATCGTACAAGCACCTCACCTTGGCAGAAGTTGGAGAAAATTGAGAGGAAAAAAAAATTGTTTTTGGGTCAAATCACGCAAATTTGATTTTGAAGCTCTGTTAAAACCAAACCTCTTATCCGATTTTAGATGTGGTTAGTTTTATTTTACAGGTAAATTTGTTGGCTGTAATAATCATTTTATTTCACTATTCTAGCTGGTCTAGCTTTGGAGATATTAGGCTTTAAGTCGTGCAAGAAAAAGATTTTTTCAAAAATCTTTGAATGTCTGTGGCAGCTAAAGGGTTAAGCTGAGGGGGTATGTTCGATACAACTTTTTTGCTGGAAATCAACTGAGGA
The DNA here is from genome assembly GCA_949715475.1 of Microchrysa polita. NCBI lineage: Eukaryota > Metazoa > Arthropoda > Insecta > Diptera > Stratiomyidae > Microchrysa > Microchrysa polita. The sequence continues at coordinate 98,403,806 of OX454416.1, forward strand.
ATCATTATCCGGTGCGTTTATGCGGCAGTTTCCGGACACCCTGTATAATTTTTTGTTTGGGAAACGTTTGCTTTTCGGGCATGCAAAGATCAAGTTCGAGTTGAAAATGAAGTTCAGTGCGAAAGTTCACTCATATGTAAAACAAAAGGTTCCAAAATTCTTGTTTTTGGAAGGCTGAAATGAGACGACATCGCATCGCAATCGCTACTCAACCTGAAGGTTTTTAAAACGTCGTAAGAAATCGAAAATTCATGTTACCAAATTTTGTTTGCAATAAAACAATCAACAAAGTAGAAGATTTGAGACAACTCCCCTCGTGAAAAACGGCACGCCAAAAAATCGTGCCCGTTTTCATCACATCGTTTTCGGAATCCGCCCCAAACTTTATTTAGCGGTTCCACATTAATTCGGTACCAACGATCGTCCAAGATGGGGGAGCAGTTATTATTCCACACTATTAGCGCCTCAAAATTCGCAAATTGCTTTGCGACAGGGACATATCGAGATACAAGATTCGACGACGTCCCAGTCGGCTTCGGCTTACCAGCTCTGGCTTTATTCTTTTAAGCCCTTGAAATCAAGAATTTATGAAAGGAAACCATCTTGAAAAAATTAAATAGTCAACCGAACAATTTAATTTTATCTGCTGCGAAAAGTAGACTGATTTTGCCGAAAATGACTCCAAAAGTTTAATGATGAAAAAGTGCAAAATTCTTTGGCGTGCTTAAAAACCATTCTGAAACTTGAATTTCTTTAATTTTTACAACATTTTAAGAACCGTCTGGCTCCCGTGTGCAACCCTGTAGAGACTACAACAAATACAGGTCCTGCTTCAGGTTTTATCGATGTAAAAATCAAATTCTAATTGAAAATTTGTCGATTTGTTTAAAAGATTAACGATGGTGTAAGGCAAAGACCTTGCTATGACGGAGCCAATACCTCTATAACCGTGCAAGTTAGGCAATGACGATAGGGCTGCTCATCGAGCGAGTAGCGGCATTCGCTTGCTGTGGCTCAGTAGCGAGAGAAGTAGTCGGGGGGTCTGTGTCGCTCGTTATATATTGCCAGCAAGGGCTGGTTCTCGGTTTAGGTGTTAACATTTAGGTACGCTTCACATGGTGGTATCACAATGGACCAACTTTTGGTCTAAGTGGGCTTAGGTGCTTTACACCTGGCGGCCCCTATATCTAACCTGACCTTGCCGCATGCCTGCATGCCTGAGGTAGACGATACACACAAGGGGGTTAAAATGGGGAAAACTAATGCGAATTGTAGCCAGCGAGCACATGGCATCTGTGCTTGCTTTTGGATGCTCTGTAGACCTGGATAGCGTCGGATCTCGGCCGCCATTTTCGGTCAAAATTCGCCCCTGCAATGGAGGGGGGGGTTAGTTTATGTCGCGAGACTATTCATTTACGCCCATAATTTTGTATACTAAATTTTAGGGCACAAATTACAAATTGGCGGGAACATATCACGAAATATAAACATGCATATGCCAGACGAAACTTATCACAAAAAACTTAGCTCTGTGTCCTTGCTGCCGATCCAGTGGGTGGTTTTCCTTCCTTCATAGCTCAACCAATCATTTTTTTCGACCGCCAACAGTCAAAATCCCGCGTGTCACCGTCGCGTCGTGACATTAACTCCCCGAAGTTGGTAGCTTGATCACACATAGATGTCTGCTTTTGAATTTGGCGAGATTTTTACAAATATGTATTAATCATTTGTAATAATTCAAATTATTAATATTAGCAAAACTCAAGAAAAAAAAATGTATGGGACAAAATCGGTTCATTACAATGGGTCTAAGAAAGTTGGAAGGGCTGGGGAAAAAAACAGCAAAACGACAATTTGGCAATTTGCTACCTTCTCCATTTATGACCTCATTGGTATTTATAATGTTCTCCTGTATTTATTATTTCCAAAAAGAATTTGAACAAAATTCAGAAGCAGCTATTCCATTCATTTGTATGTCACACAGGGACGTATAGCCTTGTCGTATACCATTTAAAAAGTGGGCCACCGTAAGTTCGTGGTCTAAAACAGGTTTTAACTTTACATTGCAATTACCGCTTATTACGAAGACAGGACGCTTTAAAAAATATGATCGTATATAACGACGGTGGTCGCTATAAATGATATGAGCGGATATCGGCTATAACGACAAAAAGCACTCGGTCCCTTAGATGTCGTTATAAACGATATCTACTGTAGTTGATTTTATTTTTCCTCGGTTAGTGTTGTCTGAAATCAAAAGCAAAGCCCCTGTCTGGGAAAAATTAGAACACGTCCGATTTATTTCACGTCTACTTTGCTACTACTTTATTTCATATTCTTTCATGTATACATAGAATCAAATATTTGAATGTGTGCGTGCGAGTGTGTGTAATAAGGAGGCAGATGAACAGCAATGCCAGATTCAAATTCCGACGGTCGTCAATTTTCAGCAACATCCTCCGCCCCGGTATTGATGCCGCTTCCGTCATCATTACCGAAATCTAGTACGCAGAGCTTGACTATCGGTCGCTTGTAAACACCTTTCGCAGTCCTCACCTCGACTACACGCACCTTTCCGTCGCGTTGGGATGGATATACTTTCTCGATAATACCTCTCGGCCAGTTGCCTCTCACCTCGCCATCATCGACCACCAAAACAACATCTCCGACTTGGACATTCTTTCCTGGAACATACCATTTTGTTGATTTCTGTAGAGTCGGAAGATATTCTCGTCGCCACCTGTACCAGAACATGTCCGCTAGTCGTTGAGAATGTCTCCACTGACGGCGAAGAATCAGATCTTTGTCGTCGAAATCGCTGATCGGCGCAGACATCGATGATCTCCCAATCAGGAAGTGGTTGGGTGTTAAGGCTTCACTGTCATCCGGATGATATGACACTTCCACAAGCGGTCGGGAATTTACCAAATGTTCAACTTGTGTTAAAAAGGTCGATCAAGTATCTTCTCGTGGGCTGGAATCCTTCAAAACGATATACAATGAGGTTTTCACCGACCTTACTAAACGTTCCCACACTCCGCCCATGTGTGGAGATGCTGGTGGGATAAAGGTCCATTTAATTCGATATGTCGTCAATTTCGCTCGAAAGACATCGCCATCCAATTTTCGCAGACAGTCCCGTAACTCGTTGTTCGCACCTCTGAAATTTGTGCCATTGTCCGAAAATAATTCTATCGGACACCCGCGCCTAGATATAAATCTTATAAGCGCTTGAATACAGCAATCTGTTGACAAGTCCTGCGCTATCTCAATGTGGATAGCCCGCGTCGTTAAGCAAGTGAAGAGTACACCGTACCTCTTCTCCTTACGTCGCCCAACTGTTACAATCAAAGGGCCGAAATAGTCGACGCCCGAATAAGTGAATGCTGGGCATCCCGACATCAATCTCGCTTTCGGTAGTTGACCCATCACGGCGCTGGCAGGCTTCGATTTCCTTATTCTGCATGTATTACATTGGCTGCAAATTCGTTTCAAAGTCGGTCGCACTTTTAAAATCCAAAAACGTTGGCGGAGTTCGTTTATAGTTGTTTCAAAACCAATGTGATGCATTTGCCGATGATAATGGGCAACAAGCAATGAAACATAGTCGTCACAACCATGCAAAATTATCGGACCCTTCGTCGCTAGTGCTGTTGTTCTTGTTTTCAGTCGAATTATTTCGTCCTTCACCTCCGGAGTTAATTTGTATAGTCGGCTTCCCTTGTTCAACGTACGACCTTCGCTCAATGTGACCAGCTCGGTACAAAAATGATTTAGCTGGCTCTGTTTGATCCATAAGTTCTCCGCGCTTTCAACTTCATCAACAGTTAATTCTCCAGTGACGATAGTTCCTACATTGCCTTTCCGAATTTGACTCTTCGCACGACAATTCTTGACATATCGAATTACATACGCTGTTGATCGTATAAGCCGCAGCCAAGAGGAAAATCGTTTCACATCCGGTATGGAGAATGAAATCTTAGCTGGTTCCACTACCACCGCTAAATATGCACACTCGACATGGTTGTCAACCGTCATTCGAGTAGGCTGTCGTGTCGGCCACATAGATTCGTCACGTCGTAAAAACTCAGGACCCTGATACCATTTGCTGTCAGTCGTAAATTCTTTCGATGTAGCCTTGGTTGCAATGTCAGCCGCGTTTTCTCCGGTGGGCACCCAATGCCATTCGTTTGACTCGCTCAATTCAGCAATTTCGCTAAGTCGGTTCGCATAAAACTGCTTAAAACGTTTCGCGTCATCCTTAATCCAGGAAAGGACACTAGTTGAATCGCTCCAGTAATATAATTTGTGGAACGTCACATCATGTTCGGCCTTAATAGTGGCTGCTAAGCGAGCGCCTAGTTGTGCAGCCATCAGCTCCTTCCTCGGTATGGTCAAATATTTAAGCGGGCAGCATTTAGCTCTTGCTGCCACAAACGCTACATCAATACCATGCGCAGATTTAACGCACACGTACGCGACAGCCGCATATGCCTGCTCTCCCGCATCACAAAATATATGAAGTACGCGATGATCAGTGCTCAGAAAATTCGGGGAATAACATCGTGGGACTCTCACCGTCTCGAGTTGCTTAAGTTCCTGCATCCAGTTGAACCAAATTGCCTGCTGCTCGTCTTGCAAATGCTCGTCCCAGTCAATTCCGCTTCTCCAAATCTCCTGGATTAATATTCGTCCGACTACCACAAAATGGGCCACAAAACCAAGCGGGTCAAAAATCGACATAACCAGCTTGAGAACTTCACGCTTCGTCGGGCAGCGCTTTCCTTCCAATAGATTCTCGTCGATGTTGAGTTTTGACGAAAAGGTGAAAACGTCGTCTCTCGTACGCCATGCAAGCCCTAAGACACGTCCCAAATCTGATTCCTTATCAAAGTTGACTGTACTATTCGCCTGTCGCAGCTTCTTCGGAATCTCCTCCAGTATTTCAGGTGATGTTGAACTCCAGTTTCTCAAGTCGAAACCACCGGACGAATGGATTTCAATGACATCATGAATTAATTTCTTCGCGACCTCAATGTTGCTAGCACTGCCGAGATAGTCATCCATGTAGTGGTTCCTTTGAATGGCTTTCGTCGCATCAGGGTATAGATTTTTAAATCGTTCGGCATTTTTATTCAAAATGAATATGGCGCTGCTGGGGGAACTGCAGGCACCGAATATCATGGCTGTCATCCGGTATACATCAGGTGGTCTTTTACGATCGTCGCCTCGCCACAACAGAAGCTGGCTGTAAGTATCGTCTTCGCGAATAGCTATACGATGAAACATCTCCGCGATGTCAGCAACGAATCCAAATACTCCGACTCGAAATCGCATCAAAACTCCTGGCAGCGATTGCAGTAAGTCAGGGCCGGTCATGAGCGCGTCATTGAGACTGGTCTCGGACACTTTGGCTTTAGCATCGAGAACCATTCGAATTTTTCCCGGTTTGTTAGGATTCGACACGGGAAAGTGCGGCAAATACCATTGTCTGTCTGTCTTCGCGTCTAACTTTGTCTTGACCAAATAACCCTTGCTGATGTAGTCGTCGATAATCGCGCTATATGCCCTTTTTCGATCGGAGTTCCTGTCCAGCTTATTTTCCAGTTGTTGGAGACGGGACAACGCTACTTGGCGACTATCAGGCAGTACAATGTCTGCTTTCCTCCAGGGCAAACCAATTTCCCATCGTCCATCGCTCCGCTGACGAGCCGTCTTTTCCATAATCTCCAAGGCTCGACTATCCTCACGTGACTTTGCAATAGCTCCTCGCGTACAAGCGTCATCCAGCTTGAAAGATTGCTTCACTAGTTCATGAAGCTCGACATCTTTCCGCGTAGCACAATGGATGTTGACAATGGCAGCCTGATTTTCGTCGGCATCGTTGCCACTAACACACCATCCAAGCCAGGTTTTACTCGCGATCGGACAGTTTCGCGACGTGTGAACAATTTCTCGCGTAGCTATTAAAAGTCCATTGTCCTCACCGATGAGGATCGTCGGCACGGCATCTTTATAACCTTCGAAATTAATGTTTCTCAAATAAGGCCACTTCGCAACTAAATTGTCTTTATTCACTGTTTGCTTCGGCAGTTGTAGATTTTTAACCGTTCTCGCGTTATGGATGTTAAAGTTCCGCGCACCTTTAAATGTCCCGGCAATGTCAAACGATACGATTTCACTGTTGTCACTGTGATCGACTTGGCCATTTGCCCATTGAATTGTCAATTGAGCCTTGGGTCCTTTCACACCTAATTGTTCGACAATTTCAGTTTTAACTAATGTGGATGTTGAACCCGGGTCCATTAGCGCGAATGTTTTTATGGCTTTTGTCGAGTTTTTAAGAATAACCGGCACGATACGCAGCTTAGTTAAAGGTGAACCGACACTATTATGTACACTGGCAGTAGTTGACAAAGTGCCACTATGCAATAGTTTGTTGTGAAACTTTTGACAACCATTTTCACCACACATAAATTTCTTGTTACATTGTCTGGTTGTATGGTTGCCTTTGAGGCATGAAAAGCACAACTTTAACTCAGTCACCTTTTTCCAGCGAGTGTCGACATCCATCGCGCAGAATTGTTTGCACTTTGCAACGCTTTTACACTCGTCTTCACAAATCCGACACTTTGTGGTTTGAATGGTGTTGATTTTAAACTTTGATTTGACCACCTCTGTCTTAGTGGGCTTGTCGGTGAATGACGCTCGTAAACTAGCCGCATATGATTTTTTCTCTAGCCAATCACTGAACATTCGTAAGTTGGCGACTTGGTGTTCGGACTTTTCGCCAATGTAGTCTGACCACATTATGCTTAAAATGGGCGGCAATTTTTGCTCTAATGCGCGCACCAACTCTGGATTGATTAAATATTCGGGACGATTCAACAGCTCAATCATTATCGTGAGATTTTCAACCCCAGTGGCAAATGAAATAATCGTCTCCGGTCGATCTTCTCTTGGAGGCGGTATCGATTTAGTCTTAGCTATTAGACTTTCTATAATTAGCTGCGGTCTACCAAACCGGCGTTCAAGTAGCTTAATAATTTTTTCCGCACTATCAGGTAAAATGAGTAGCGATCGTACGGACTCCAGTGCATCTCCGCGTAACGCTTCTCGCAGTCTTCCTACATTCTCTGCAGACGTAAATTTCCCGGCATCCGTCGTCCTATGATATTCGGTTGCGAAGAGGAGCCACTCGTCAGGACAGCCACTAAACTTCGGAAGATCAGTTTTCGCTTGACGCGCTACAAATGTCGATATACTGTCATAGCACTTTGCAACGTCAGGCGAAGTCGATGTTGACATTTTATCATTTGACGAAGATGCCCCGGCTAATTCGTTAAGTTGTTTTGACAACTCTTGAACTTGTCTGCACAAGTCATTCAGCACAGCAGCTCCCAAAGTGTAAGAGACAGAGTCATGCGTACGAGGCTGACTATCGCCGTCTCTTTTTAGCACAGACGCCATTTTTTCTGGAACATTCGAATTTGCGTCTTTTTCCACGGATTTTTCCGCAGGTTTTTCTGGAACATTCGAATTTGCGTCTTTTTCCACGGATTTTTCCGCAGGTTTTTCGGGCGACACATCATCGTAGGCGTCTTCTGATGAGCTGGATTCAGCATCTTGCGACGTCGATGGTTTTGTCGAACGGGTGATATATTTTCGGCCACTGTCACTCATGCCGCGAATGAAGTCGAATTTAAAACCACGAATATTAATTTAATTTGTATTTCCACGGACCGGCGAGATCCGGCTCGACGGACCAAATGTTGTCTGAAATCAAAAGCAAAGCCCCTGTCTGGGAAAAATTAGAACACGTCCGATTTATTTCACGTCTACTTTGCTACTACTTTATTTCATATTCTTTCATGTATACATAGAATCAAATATTTGAATGTGTGCGTGCGAGTGTGTGTAATAAGGAGGCAGATGAACAGCAATGCCAGATTCAAATTCCGACGGTCGTCAATTTTCAGCAACAGTTAGTTAAAGTTTGTTTTTAAAAAAACGATAAAATTATTAAACCACAAAGTCCACTATATATTATTAAGTTATATTTAAAAACCACCTTTATGACTTTGCCTTTACAAATAGTTTTTATAAAAATAAAACAAAGTTTAAACGTTATGTATATATTCCTCGGTTAGTCCATTTCAACCGAAATCTAATGCTAAATTCATCAAGAGCTATTCTTATTATTTATTTTAATTTCCTAGTATTTCAACTCTGAACGTATTTTTTTATGCATCGTATTGTTTAATCATTGCTCACATTTAACCTCAACCTTACGACTTCTCTGACGATTATCGATTCGTATCGAATTCCAAACGGCATAAATGACTTGCAAACTTCAAAACTTTTCACATCTGAAAAATATCTTGGCGTTTCCTTACTTCGTATTCAGCCCGTGACTTTCTCTATTGAAATGTCGTTTTAATGGACTGTAAACTGGATATAAGTTCAAAACTTAGTCTATAGGATGCACATGGTGACCCGTTCAATGATATAATCATTTATTTTTATTGGCAATTTATACTGAACGCATTGGGTTAAGTCGGTCAGTAGTGACTATTATGATACCGACTAATATAGCGTTGTGCTTGTGCTCTATCACGTAAATGCTCACGACGGAAGTCAGAATATCTTTAACTGGATAAAAGAGAATTAAGGTTTGTTTAAAAAAAAACGATAAAATTATTCAACCTCTATGTCGACTCTCTCTCTCTCTGGTTCCTTTTAATCCCTAGTGGGACATAGGGAATTGACTACGCTTCTTTTCCACCGCTATGCCTACGAGTATTAGCACCCATCGCCTTTAGCTGGTCTCACGATTTGTATATAGATTTTCCCCTCTGCCTCAACAGGTCTTCTCCATGTATTTTTGGGTCGTTCAACACAACGGCTTGCATCGTTTCCCTGAGGATTCCAATCTAGAGCCGGTTTTGCTATGTTTTTTTGGCTTTTTTCGAAGTGTGTAACCTTTCCACTGCCACTTCCGCCATTTGATGTCGATGCCTAGGTCGTCGTTAGATAATACATCAGGCCAGCGAATTTGTAGGATGCGTCGTAGACACTGATTCTCGAAAATTTGCAGCTTGGTTGTAATGTTACTGGTAACCTTCCACGTGGAACACCCATTTAAAAGAACAAATTTTACATTGCTTTCGACGATCCTGAGTTTGGTATTTCTGGGATGTTGTGGTTTTCCAGAGAGAGCTTTAAAAGCCCGGACCCCTTCCTTAGTCAACACGAAACTACGTCCTTTGCGGAACATGTCCTTCAGCGGTGACGAAACGGTAGCGTAGTTAGGGACAAAGCGGTGGTACCATCCATACATACCTAAAAAGCGACGAAGCTGTTCTACAGTTGAAGGTTAAGCATGGGAAGTTAACAATGGCTTCCATCTTGTCAGAATCGGTTCTGATAATGTGTCCCAAATAACGAACGATTTTACTCTTTTCGACATTTATGGTTAAGCTTGCTTTACGGAGACACAGCGCCACTTCCTGCAGCAACAACAAATGTTCATCGAAAGTGGACGTGATCAACAAGAGATCATCCAGGTAGACGAATACCTGGTTACATGGATCCCTTACATCAGGAGACAAAATTGATGCCAATACGTGACCACAATCTCCTACTCTCAAAACAGTATATTGTTGGTTGCTATCGTGAGGATCATCCCAATAATTATCTCATGGACCGAATTCCTCCACCACGACATGTCCGGCGTGGTTTAGGAGACCTTGAGAGAGAGGTTCAGGGATACAAACGATGAAGTTACATACCGAGCCGCCAACGCAGCAATCCACACTGAAGAAGTGAATTGGTCTATTGCGAGATTCGGTGCGAATAGAGTCCTCTCAGAGCGCCCACCACCAATTTCGCCTGAGGAGATTAGGCTCCCGAGAGCTAGTGTTCAACTTCGGTTGGGCTTATGTTCACGCCTTAATTCGTACCTTTCTTGCATAAACCCGGACATCCAAAACATCAAGATGTGGGTCATTTGTTTCAATGCCCCGCTGCGCCCACTGATTTTACCCCTATATCGCTGTGGGAAAACCCTATCGCAGCAGCTATGTTTTCGTCCTTAGACCCCACGGACACAAACATTGACGAACCATAACTCGTACCCACATAGATGCATAGTGGTTTCACACCTTTCTGCACTAAGACTTTTCGTCAAGCATCTGATCAATCTCCTTGTAGAGTAGTCTTTTTGACAGCGGGAGAGACAGGAAAATGTCTGTGATAAATAGGTTTGTTGGTTCCGATGTCGATGGCGTGTGAGACGGCTTCCGTGCGCCCTAAACCCTCTCTGGCGAAAGACGGGAACATTGCAATGGTGTTTTTGGGTCCGGTTACGAAACGGAACAGCTGCGTATGTTAGGCAAACATGTTAGCCATGCTGATCCCCTAACTGCCATTTTGCGGATCAAATAATTTCCGGTTGTTTTCGTTAACATATTCCACAAAGGCAGACAATGGAAGAGAACCGGAGACTATTTCTGATCCGAAAAATGGCAGTTAGGGGATTAGAATGGCAAACATGATTGCGGAACGTACGCAACTGTTCCGTTTCGTAGCCCCACCCATGGAGACGCACTTGCTGATCCGCTGTCAGGGAATGATGACTGATAACCTCCGCTCGGTCAGAGGTTATTTCCGTTGTATGTTGATAGAGAGTGAGTAGGTCCGAAGCCAACCCAAAGCTCCGAACAAAATCGATCCCTAGGTTCAGATTTTGACTGATAGTCGGAACGATAAGCTGGTCAAGGCTTTTGGTTAGACCAAGAAACGTAACTTCGGCTTGGATTTTCACTCATTAGTGTGAGCAGTATTACTCGCTGTCGACACTCTCAGCCGAAACCTTTCCCAGAGATAACGGCCATCCTTCAGGGTTGATTCTGCCAAAGTGGAAGCGACAACGCTACATGATGCGCCTGTATCTACCAAACCACTAAATGAGCGATCCAGTAGAGACACCTCGGCATACGGTTTAAGGTCTGCGTTGAGTATATTTGAAAGAACACATTCACAATATCGACGCCGATTTTCCAAAACCATTTTCTAAAAGCGACTGCATTTACGCCGAGTAACCGCTTCGAAGTCTCGTTGTACGATCTTTGCCGTTCGTGAAGTGGTATAGGTCAGAGCTTGGTGTTGGTACCTCCGACTCCGATGCTGGTTATTGTGTGCTGGAAGTGGGAGGGCAAGTTTTCAGGAACCTAACGGCATTTGGCTTCATGGAAGATGAGTTAGTCGTTCCCGAAAATGGTAAGGAACCAGATGAAAGATGATTTGATTTGGTTTTGATATTCCTAATAAGATACACGCCGGAAGGGGGCGACGTGTTCGATGTAGGGGACAAGGCAGGGGTGAAGGACATGTCAGGGGTACATGGCGAGGCCGACTCGGACTGTGTGAAAGAATTTAAGGTCCTCCACTATGGAGCAGAGCTCCAGGACGGCTGCAGTTTCACTGCGGCATCTCAGGACAAATTGGGTCCGTTTGGACCTCCTTGGAAGACCTCGGTTGATGTTGTTTTTTGACATGCTGGCGCGCTCACATTGCGGTTGATCACCCCCGGAGCCCCGCAGCCAAAACAGAACACCTTCAGTTGCTCTCGACAGTCCGCGTAGGAATGTCCGGGCCTTTGAAAATTCCAAAAATTGAAATTGGTTCGTTGGGTGTAGGGGGCGAATACTCGCGGTCCAGTTCAGAAACGCGGGGATGCGAGAGTTGACGAGGATTTCGGAGAGAACTCCGGTCGTTCATGCGCTCTTCATATTGAAGTCGAAGCGCAGGCCGCCCTAATTCTTCTCTTAGGTTTCTTTTCGCTATCCTTGTCAACTGTCGTTCCGACAGGGGGTAACGCATCCGGTTACTTATCCGGCGAATCTCCCTCAGAAATTCGTCGAACAATTCTTCACTTTTCTCTAAACGCACGCGGATTATATCCATGATATCGTCTTTGTTGTACGGGTAGGCGTATTGTTGGCGGAGAGCCCTACTTAACGACCCCCACGTATAGCGGTTCCCCGAGGGGCTATAGCGAAGTACCGGAGCCACTCGGCTGTCTCCTCAGCAAAGAATAAGTGCGCGTAAAGGCACACGCTCTCATACTCGTCTCCAAGGATGAGGTCGGACTTTGTTTAACCCCGGGAACTCATCTCACCTAGAGTTCCCTCCTCTTTGCCCCACAACCGGAACTGTCAAGTGTCGAGGTCATATCCTCACTTTAGTACTGCACGTACCAGGGAACCTAAAATTATCTTCCTTTTTATCCCTCTCCCATCCTTTTTGATTTCCTTTTAACATAGCTTTTCCTATCCCCTCCTATCCTTATATAGGCAGTGTCAATGTGGTATACAGTCTGCGAATCCTTTTGAATAGTGGCTAATCCGTAATTTGAAGGAAACTCTCCTGGAATTGCTGACATCGGGAATTACTTTCGATGCTCAGACCAGGGTTCTCGGATAGTTTACCACCCCCATGTGTAGACCATGTGTAGACACCGAATATCGAAAAGTTTTGAGGCAACGGGTAAAACATCAGGCTAATTTAGGTTAAATTTATATTTTATATTAAGCTAACTGATATAATGTTAAAATAATTAAATGAAACCTACGTCACCAGCTTGCTTTTGTAAAACGTCCAGATCCAGTCGTGGGTTTTGTGATAAAACTTCACGAACCATATCGTTCAACGACCAATTTCATAAGGACTCAAGTAGCACAGTTCGTGATAGTAGTGCTTCTGAATTTCCGGAGAAAACTATATTGGATCTCAAGAGCGTACTCCATAAATATGTATGCACCCATCCCCCTTTCGTCTATAAGCTGGAACAGCACTTGCCTCTTTCCTGGCTTTGTTTCCTTAAACGAAAATAAACAGAAAATTTGTTTTCACTGCTGTTCTTCCCATTCCTCGGTTTCATTTCCAATCCAATCCAGCCGTTTAATATTCGCATATAAATTGTGTTTTAGGACCTTTGGTAAACAACTCGACACGACAACGACGACGTCGAAAGGCAGAAAAGCGAGCGAGCGAGTTTGCGACAACAACAGGGCAACCGCACGAGGGTGGCACAACACAGACGAGTCCTTCGCACAATTGCAGGCAGTGCCGCGTATGCCATGGGCAAATATGTTTTTCCACTAAGGCTATTTCCCACGGTTATGTTAGTAGGTGCTGAACATAAAAGAAAAGCGAACATTACTTCGTTCCGTCACGAGGGATGGGTACATCCTACTGTTTCGGACGAACAGAATACATATGTATACATACATGTGAGAACGGTGCGGAAGGACAACGTACGCGGTGCTAATATGGTAGGAATTTCATTTTAGCAAATTATCTTCCTACTTTGAAATTCTTCAGGCTTCAAGCTATAGAAGCAATTTCAAGTCGTAGGATAAGAAGAAAAACATGTAGGCTTATCTTTCTCCGTGAGTATGTATGCTTTTTGCTCTCCCGCGCTAGATTATCGCAGCCTAAATTAATGAAGAAGCAGACTTTTCTCGACGGGGACTTCATATTAGGAGAAAAATTGCCAAAAGGAAAAACAATGATGTAGAGAAATATAAATATATAAGGATTGCAGAGGGAGCGTCAGGTTAAGTTAAAAAGGAGAGCATACAAATACAATTTCCACTACTTTAACAGAATGAATGAATTAATATCCGAAGGCAAAGAGTAGGACTTGCGTCTTGCATTATTAAATTGTTTTGATTGCGATGATGATAACTTTAAAAGAATGGTAAATATGTGTAGGTACGTATATAGCTCTGGGAGAATAATAGCTATATACGGCTTCCGAGGGTAGGAAACTACTTTTGCCGTTTATATCGCTACTACCCCAAGAGTTAGATGATGGTGACAGTATTATACAGGGTGTCCGGAAACTGCCGCATAAACTCACCGGATTGTGGTTACTCATGTGATTTCCAGTAAATAGTTGTATGGAACATACCCCCTTAGCTTAACCCTTTAGCTGTCATAGGCATTTGAAGATTTTTGAAAAAATCATTTTCTTGTACGACTAAAAGTTCAATATATCAAAAGCTAGCATAGCAAAATAACATGATTATTACAGCCAACAAATTTACCTAAAAAATAAAATTAACGGCAGTAAAATCGGATAAGAGGTTTGGTTTTTACAGAACTTCAAAGTCAAATTTTTGTGATTTGACCCAGAAACAATATGTTTTTCCATTTCAATTTTCTCCAACTTCTGCCAAGGTTAGGTGCTCGTACGATTCCTTTAATTCCTGGCATTGGCATCGTTGTCAAGATGAGAATGCCAGAGTTCATGGTGGGCATGGGCATTGACAGGGCCGGATTTACCCTCTGTAGCGCCCCTGGGCAGTAGTCGAGTTGCCGCCCTTCGTCACTAGTATAAGCTGAAAATAGATCAGTCGCATTCATGGGAGGTGTACAATTTTGTTTAACGTACGTTGGTTTCCGGCGTTTCCGGAAGTAGCAGAACTTCAGTGAAAATTGCAGTTTATTTAATTCTTAGCAAAGTATTTGGATTAAACTTCTAATCAAAGCTAATGTTCAGAATGGAGGAGCGGATAGTCCTTGGAGTCCGTTCTACCGCTAGAGCCCACTAAATTGATTGTTTTCAGTTCGGGATGAGTTTTCGTAATGTTTAGTGAAATTGAAGTCAATCGACAGGCCTCAACTCCAAAATAATGGATATTAAGTCCTTTTTCTGTTAGTCACAACCATTCTCCAGCTGCAGCCCCAGAAATGGCCGTTTTAAATACTTAATGAAACCAGCCCGAAATTGCAGTTTCCGGAAGGAGGTGGGATATGTTATACCAGGAAAAAGAAAGTGGATCCAGGGATAGATCCGTTTATTGGTGGTCAAGGTGGTCAAGACCTTTCGTTACAATAGGGTAGAATTCAAAAAAAAAGTAAAAGTGTCCTGCGTTCTTGGATCCGAGTGCATGTTACTTCTCCCACGCTCTGTGGCTCACTTGGTTGAGTCGCACTCTACGATGCTAGTAATCTATAGGTCCGGAGATCGAATCTCGGCGTGGGCCAGGAAATCTATAGTGCTTGCAACATTATATACAGTCCTCTATATGCAATGTAAAGCCCCTCCCAGACCAAGAAATTATGAAAGGAAAAACTCACTCTAAAATGAAATATGGAGCCAGGCATTTCGTTGCAGATTTTCAAAAAAAAAATTCTTCTTGGCTCTTCACCAGTGTCGTCGATGGTCTGTGCCGGTTACAAAATCATTACCATAATTTTAGAAACCTCTCCGTGTACAAACAAGCGCACTGGTTTGAGATGAATTCATTTTACTTGTTCATAATTAGTAGGTAGCTTCCTGTACGTAATTAAGGTAAAAAGTAGAAGGCATCGGTAAAACATATTTCCGTAGGAAATTTCGCAAAAATATATTAACTAGATAAGTAAAAAATAAAAGTAAAATAAAGAACAGTCATCGGTGCTTGAACCCATTGGAACGGTACTAACCCAACTTCGGTTCGGTTTTTGTTTGTGCCTATTAATTCAATTTTTATCTAGTGTAGTGCCGCGAGCATTCACAAATTCTGCTCTGTTTGCGGTGGCAATTTCTTCCAATACCCTGCTGAACACCCTGGAATTTACATGTATTCCTGCGCATCACTATAGTGATACCCAGAACAATCCTTAGATAATCCAGATTCACGGTGATTTCACTCTTTCTGCACTGAACTCACCAACGTAGGAAGATCAAAATGGGAAACAAAGATGTAAGCCAAAATTATAGAAAACCATTCGCTCCGACGGTATTCTTCAGAGCGATGATTGCGGAATCGAATGATGGTACTAGGACTTGAAAATCCACAAAAATCACGAACATGACAAATGTTCAGTAATATGGCTGGCCTTAGCCCCCTCCAGGACAAGATCCTGGTTGCGCCACTACTCGTAGTAGACTATAAACGGCTGAGTAAACGCACCATGCCCCACAAGGGGTTTCCGCACAAACAAGAAGAAGAAGAAGATAGTGGTGAACTGGCAGGCTGAAACCTACGGCGGCATTTTTAACGTCGATGATCAATTGATCAATCGTTCGATTGCAAAAATAAGGGACAAGGTCGGTAGGGTGGCAGAATTCGAAACGTTTACTGACATCAGATATGTAAGTCCGCCAACGGAACGACTTTTGCAGTGTTTTCTTTACTTTTTTTCTAATTTATTTAAACTGCCTCCTAAAATATCGAAATGTGTATATTTCAGACAACATTATTCAATGGATGAAAGTTTCAGAAATATGCCGCCTTTGAATTTGGAATATGAGAAATCCAGTCCTGGATGCATGATATCTCATCATAAGATAAGACAAAGTAGTATAGAAATAAAAGAGCCAAATAACACTTTCGCTGTCAACTATGATACATATCTCCAATTCTCAACTTTTTTCGAGTTGTGAATGCTAATATTTTCGCGAGAAAGCAAGTTTCAAAAATGTGCCGCCCCTTAAAATCTGCCGCCCCGGGCAGCTGCCCGGGTCGCCCATATGGGAAATCCGGCCCTGGGCATTGAAGTCACCAAGAATTATTTTGTGCCAGGAGAGGAGTCGTGCTCTGTCGCCACTCTGTGAAATAGACACTCATAGAGAAACGAGTTTCCAAACTGGGCACGATTCGTCGCAAGTTTATTATTCAAAAGAAGATGATAAGAAATATTCTTATCGCAGAAGTAGAATAATAAAACTAACAATGCGACTAGGAAATGGTATTGCTGACAACCGTATCACACTCCGAATTCAGTTTTCTTTGTAATGTTGATGACTACACACGGTAGTCATGCTCCACTAGGAGTTACGGTAATGAAGAGAAAGGAGACGAGATGACATCAAAATCAGCGCTAGATAAGCAGCTGGATGTAGGTGGTAGATAAATATTAAATACTTCGATATTGATACTCGGATGGAAATTTAACTCCTGGATGTCCGTAATCAGAACTCGATATAAACTCAAGAAATGACGAATCTCGTCGCTTTATTGGAGACAATATCATATTTGGGTGTAGCCAGAAAGGACAAGGAAAGGTTATGTTACCCAAACCCAGCAGATTGCCGTTAACCTGCGCAAATGTAGCATTCGAAACACCAAAAGGAGCGTTCCAATCAGTGGCTATGTAGGGAAAAATTTCGCTTCTCGGCATATGACCCGCTTAGCAAGGAGTGGGACGTGCGAAGGGTAACTTTCCCAATTATTCAAATATTTGTTCATTGAATGCAGCCTATAGCTCAGTTTTCATGCCATATGAACTGAACAGAAAAATGTAGCTTCCCTGAAAATTACACGGAAGTTGTCCTATATAAAGCAACCCCTGTTAAAATTATGACAAATTTATTACAGATTGGTCGTATCTAATTTTTATTGAACTACTAATCATACATGGGAGTCTTATAAACAATGCAATGTGCGAAACTCCCATACCAATAGAGTCCAATTTCATTTTCGCTCCGGACAGAAATACCAGTTCATGCCATTGTTACTATCGAGTAGGCTTTCGGGTGTGACAGGACTCTCAGGAAAGAAACGAAAATCATTTTCCAGTCTCTAGCTCAGCCATAGTCCATGTATGTACGAACCTTTCGCGAGGATATCTGATTGTGACTTCCATGACACTACAGTCTTACTATGCATGTTCTGATTGCAATTCACTAAACTACACCCCCTAAAGACGAGTGTTCGGAAAAGACATGCAATGACTGTTGAAATCCTTTTTTTTCGCTTTTTCACTTATCGCTGCTCCCGGCGATGATTTCCTTGGTCGTAGTCGCCACCATCACTATGCCACTATAGTCCTAGTACGTCTCCAGTTTGACTGACGGTTTGCCTTGTTTCCTGACACTGGGCCTGGTCGCCGACTCTTGCTTCACTGCACGGAAGTTTCATGCTTCGTCGAATTTCTGAAATTCAATTTCCCCGATCAAAAAAGTTTCATCAGCGTCGTACATATACCATACGAGTATAGTCAATCGCATTCAAGAGAGAGAGAAAGAGCCGAAAAGAAAAATAATCAGCTCCGATGACTCGGTAGTAATTGGAGAATAAATGACTTATACGCGATGTTGGCTGTTTCGTTGTGCCTTACCAATATTTTGCCTGCTTCCGCGAGCTGATTGCCTGTCAAATAGTCAGGAAATGACGAAGACCACGACAGCCAGACAAAACTCTATCGAGTCGTTGTGTAATGTATGGGGTGGGCCGTGTCGCTGGCCCTGTTAGGCAGGACACAATAGTTTCAATAGTGTGTGTATCGTTGACAAAAGAAAATCTCTTGCAGAAAAACAAGGAATAAATGCGATGAATGCTGAATAGTTATGGCTAATGGGGATATTGAGGGCACGACCAAATGCTTAACAATCCAGAACTTATAACAAGATTCGACGTTTGGCATTCTTTTATGTCGCCGTCTTCACTTCCGATTTCCGTCATCCTGTTAAACGGGACATTGATCTCTCAATCTTTTAAATATAGGAATAGTCTGTGCCATGGGTATGAAAGGTCTTCTATTCATATAGTTGCGCTTCGTTGCAAAACTTTTCCTTGCGATGAGATTGCAAATTTTTTGTTTGCTGAAGTTTTGCATTCTGTTCTGTTTGAGGACGCGCTGTATGTATATTTCGATGTAATTCCGATATTTTCCAGCTGCTTTTAATTTTATACGCAGACTGGTTAAATAAATATTAGTTTTTAGAAGCCATCAATTCATTTCTGAATAGACATCCATAATAATATTACAACCCCCTTGTAAACTAAAAAGAAAAATACCAGCGTACAGAGGGCTGCGCCCGCAATACGAGGGTTTTTTTTAGATTTTGGATACATACATAGTGAATTATTTTGCACATATATTTTATAGGTAATAAATAAGAAATATGCACAATATTAATGAAATGCTTCTTGTAAATCTATATTTGGATAGGTCCTAATAAACGCGTTCCAGAATGAAAGGCGTTCCATTAGCCCAATCCATAAAAATGGATTTACTATGTATCATGGCTACCAATATTAACAGGATTTATTAGCTCTAACTCCGTTACCATTACTCCAAACTGGAAAAAAGCAACTGATATGAAATGTACCCATTGAGTTCTTTGATTTGAGTACCCATGTCCATGTCCGATAAAAACCAAAAATCGGTTAAGCCGTTCGCGAGTTATTTCGTGAACAAATTTTCAAATGTCCGGGACACTCTGTTATTTTTGCCCTACCAACTTTCAAGTATTTCGTGCCAAAGACTGTTACCATTCTACACATTCCTACCAAATTTCATCGATTAAGCCATTCGCGAGTTATTTAGTGAACAGACTGACGGACAGACGGACAAAATCGATTTTTATCCATCCGTGGATCTGTACTGAAGAAGCACAACTGGTGCCCGAAATGATCATCTACAATAAAAGTCACTAATCCCGCCTTAGAAAATAGCTACAACTGGTTTTATCTTTTTAATTTGTTTTACAGGCAAGAAAAAACATCGACACAACTGGAAGTTTTCAGCCTCCCTGTAGTTTTGTCTAAAAAAAATAAAAACCGTAATGCGGGTACCACTACAGTCAAAACCAGAACTTCAATGAATGCAAGCTCAGCTCTTTTGAAAAATTGACATCTGAATATGTGCCACAAAAAGAAAAATTAAGGACGAAAAATGTCGGGCATGATCGAAATGTTGAAATATTAAAATTCTTCACGAGCATTTCCCTTTATAGAGTTCACCTTCGTAGTAGTGAAGAAAAAAAAATGTCCAGCTCATTTTATAAATCTGAATTGGTCCCTTTAACATTAACTGTATCGCAAAATTGACTTTTCGTTAAATTCTACTCAAATTACCAATCTGTAATAAGCAAAGAAATATCTTCTCAAAACATAATCCAATAATGTTTCGCGTTTTAGCTGAATGAAGTCGCAAGACTTGACAATTGGCTTTCGCAATCCTGTGTCAATACCATTAGTCCTAATCTCGGCAAAATGGACGCCGTATCAATTCAAAGCGTCTGAGGTATGTATAGTACATGTACAACCATATCCTTTTTGCTACGAGAAACTTGTCTCACTCTGTATGTAACTTTGAATGAAGTTACGCTCGAATTGAGTCGAAATACATCCAGTTAGCAAGTAAGGAATGATGTTGGCTTCACCGAAATTCATACTGCTACCAGGCGCGCCGCCGTCCACGCTCTATACATACAGCGAACTGTTTTGTGCTTACTTAAAGGACCAGAAAATGCTCGAATTTGCCAAGTGTATCCGTCGAAAGTGACTCCCGGAGAATGAGAAACGTCAAAGTCGATTTTGTATATATGCTGTGTTATTCTACTTCCGGAAGCGTCAGGACTACCAACATCATGGTCCTAGTCTGCGTACAATGGGGAAATTAAATGTTTCTATGTAGTATATTTTCGCTTGGAAAAGATGAACAAGAAATAGAAAAACATTGGAAGTAATCAGTTATAATTGGTTGTGTTTACGAAGCCATATCAAAAAGGATAAATTGGAATACGTCGCAAGAGTGCCCAACGGGAATGAATGAAGAGAACGCACGAGACATATAGACCATATCTTTTTGCCAGATTAAAGATAAATATATTGACTTTGGAACAAAGTTTCAAAACAATTTTCGGCTCCGACTTCGTTTCATATACAGAACTCCGAGTGGAAGATAACAGCGAAAAGTTTTTGGTAAGCAACTGTTGTTGCTTTGCTATCGGTCTTTGTCTATTGGGAGCGATAAATCTTTTAGTGTAATATGCACCAGTTTGACGTTCATTCGAGACGGAGGTCAAGACGAATGACCTATGACTAATGTGTCTCATTCCGAATGGTAAGGTCGTTAATAACGAATTTTAAATTAATCTGGATTTTATAGTAAAACTTCCAAAAATTGTAATGGGTTATGTAATCGATATTTTTTTTATGATAATTGTCGTATCCAAAAACATTTCCTATGGTTTAATTGTTTTTCTAAAGTTAACCCTTCTGTCGGCACCTACTACAATATGCATATTCTATACCCAATAGGTCTGGCTGGACCTACTGAGAAAAAAATTTTTATTTTTTAGAAAAAGTAAAATTTTTATCGGTATAATCATTCTATCCATTCTTTACTGCAATTTTTCAACAATAAAAGCATCAAAATAATTTTTGTAGATATACTGGAAACGTTTTTAAGTAGATATATTTTGAGGTGGTATTAGTACAAACGTGTTTCTCCCTATTTTCTTATTTTTTTGCTTCGCTATTTGCATTGTGTTTATCTAGTAGATATTTCGATCGAATTTTCTAATTCCAATATCTTTGGGGAAATATTAAGCACTTTGTTGGCAGATTGTACCTCGATATTAGTCTGCAGATTTAGGGAAATAAGTGGGAAGAAATAGGGAATTTTCAAGGCAAAAATAATTTGATTCTAAATTTTTTGATCAAATCTATTTAGAAAGACGTTTGCAAGTCACTTATACTTATTCCTTGCTATTACAAAGGAAATAAAACTGGGTTGAATTTCCTAGGATCAAATCTCAGTTGACTAGGTGGTGTTATAAAATGTGACGAAATTAGGCATACCCATTTTCCGAACTTCACGGCTTTTTATAGACAAATCTCAGAAATTTTTATCGTTTATAGTTCAAATTGAGTTTAAATGACATTATTACATCATAAATAACAGAATTTAATATTTGCACTTCTTACTTCAAGAGAAAAATGGGGGGAATAACTATAGGTCTGGCCAGACCTATTGGGTATCAAAAAGCACTATAAATTGAAAATCATCAAAAACATATTCAAAACTTCAACCGTGTTGTAGCTTGAAATATTTACTGAACTCAAAATGTGAATTTAAATTGAATTTGCCGCTTCACGGAACCGCTGTATTGTATTATTATTATTTTAAGTTGTCACTTCCGTGTTGTCACCGCTTATCTCGGTCACTTTGTTGACAGCACGCCGCCCGGAAGGATCGACAAGAGTAAGAAAGAACCTACATATAATTCTGTACAATCCATGTAATCATAAAATATTATACTATATTTTCCACAGGAAAATAAAACACATCGAAACAAAGACATTTGTTTGTTATTATTTCAAGAATCCTCCAGCGTCAACAAATTTTTATTTTCTCTTTGTGAGAGTCATGCCGCCAGTCGTCTCGTGCCATGAGACGGGACTCCGCCAGTCTTAGAGATATTAGCCGCCGCCGCTTGTTAATTGCCTACAATTCGCCTACATTGTGACTGTCGAAAGTTTGTGATTTGCCACGAACCACAAGCTTGCCCGCCGAGATTACATTTGTGCGAAAAATATTACCACCGCCGCCGCCATGGGAAGAAAAGCTCGTGCCAGAGCCAGCCTCGCCGCTTCCCATTCAACAAGTGTGGATAAAGATGATTCGCCTGATGCCGCGCAGCCATTTGATCCACGAATCGCCGCCTTGACGGATTCAATTAATCGCCTGTCGGAACAATTGGCTGTTGAACGAGAAGCGCGTTTGAAATTGGAGCAGAAATATAACCCCAAAAACGTGCAATCACCCGCGCTCGTCCCCGACGCTGCGCAACACGCAAATT
Organism: Microchrysa polita; assembly: GCA_949715475.1. Taxonomy (NCBI): domain Eukaryota; kingdom Metazoa; phylum Arthropoda; class Insecta; order Diptera; family Stratiomyidae; genus Microchrysa; species Microchrysa polita. The sequence goes on from OX454416.1 coordinate 98,426,397, forward strand.
GTCATCGAAGTGACGAGTTAAGTGCCCCGGCTGCCGCATCTGGCTATCAATTGCCCGCCGATAACCAGTATCTGCAGTTGCCGTGTACTCCTGGAGCCTCCGGTCGCAAACTTCATGATTTGCCAACGTTTTCTGGTCTTGCCGAGGACTGGCCTTTGTTCGAAGCATCTTTTCATCAATCAACCGCATCGTTCGCGTACACTGAGACGGAGAATACGTTCCGTCTACGTCGAGCGCTCATCGGAGACGCGAAAGATACAGTTGATTCTTTGCTCATACACGCCAACAAGGTAAGCGAAATAATGTCTATTTTAAAGTTCCGCTTTGGTCGCCCGGAACAAATGGTGCGGGCCCAAATACAAAAGGTTAGCGAGCTACCTGTCATATCGGACAGCCGTATAGAATCGATTGTGCCATTTGCCACCCGCGTTCGCAACTTAGTCGCTATTCTGGACACTGATAACACGCGACCACACCTAATGAACCCTCAACTGTTGGAGGACTTGACATTCAAGCTGCCGATTTCGAAACGGGTTGAATGGGCGAAAGTCGCCATAAATATTAAGCCATACGCGACATTAGTCGATTTCAACAATTGGTTGAAAGAAACAGCTGACTATATTAGTCTGGTTTTGAAGCCAAATAATGCGCCCGCCACACTGTCTAAAACTGTTCGCTCGAAGCCAGTCTTGCACACCGCCGAGCAGTCATCAAACGCAACTTCGAAGTGTCATTTATGCAACTCGAACACCCACCGGAATTTCGAGTGTATCCAGTTTACCAGCCTCTCTGTACCGAATAGATGGTCGAAAGTGAAGCAACACAAGTGGTGCTTTAGTTGCTTGCAGCCAGGCCACCAGACATTGAAGTGCCGACGCAGAAATGTATGTGGTGTCAACAACTGCGGACGTTATCACCACCATTTGCTACATGATTCCGAACACACAATTAACCCTTCTGTCGGCACCTACTACAATATGCATATTCTATACCCAATAGGTCTGGCTGGACCTACTGAGAAACAATTTTTTATTTTTTAGAAAAAGTAAAATTTTTATCGGTAAAATCATTCTATCCATTCTTTACTGCAATTTTTCAACAATAAAAGCATCAAAATAATTTTTGTAGATATACTGGAAACGTTTTTAAGTAGATATATTTTGAGGTGGTATTAGTACAAACGTGTTTCTCCCTTATTTTCTTCTTTTTTTGCTTCGCTATTTGCATTGTGTTTATCTAATAGTTATTTCGATAGAATTTTCTAATTCCAATATCTTTGGGGAAATATTAAGCACTTTGTTGACAGATTTTACCTCGATATTAGTCTGCAGATTTAGGGAAATAAGTGGGAAGAAATAGGGAATTTTCAAGGCAAAAATCATTTAATTCTAAATTTTTCGTAAATTTTTTGATCAAATCTATTTAGAAAGACGTTTGCAAGTCACTCACACTTAGTCCTTACTATTACAAAGGAAATAAAACTGGGTTGAATTTCCTAGGGTCAAATCTCAGTTGATTAGGTGGTGTTATAAAATGTGACGAAATTAGGCATACCTATTTTCCGAACTTCACGGCTTTTTATAGAAAAATCTCAGAAATTTTTATCGTTTATAGCTCAAATTGAGTTTAAATGACATTATTACATCATAAATAACATAATTTAATATTTGCACTTCTTACTTCAAGAGAAAAATGGGGTGAATAACTATAGGTCTGGCCAGACCTATTGGGTATCAAAAAGCACTATAAATTGAAAATCATCAAAAACATACTCAAAACTTCAACCGATTTTTTCAAATTTTTGCAAAATGCTTCCAAACATATTATTCTAGGATATCATGAAATATGAAGTCGCTGCGATTTCATCTTCTATGCTGTTTACACCAAAATATAGTGCCAAAGGTCTGGCCAGACCTTCGTGCCGACAGAAGGGTTAATTCACCTGCCCGTACTGTCGCTGCGCCTCATAACAGTCACTCGGTTTTAAACTGCACTGATAATTGTGTGGACCCGGTGCTACTTTTCAAGGCGTTACCGGTCACATTGTATGGACCCTCTGGCTTAGTTGAAACTGTGGCGTTATTGGATGAAGGTTCATCGGTCACCCTCATCGACGAACAGTTGGCCGACCAGCTAGAGCTCAAGAACACAGGCGGAAAGGAACCGCTGACATTGCAGTGGTACGGTGGCAAGTGCAACTCGGAAATGTCACGTCGAGTTTCCTTGAAAATTAGTGGCCTCGAGACAGGGCACACAATATATGAATTAACTAACGTCCGAACGGTGCCCACACTTAATCTGCCGACACAGTCCGTCTCGATGTCTACTATACGCCAGCAGTATCCGGTCTTCGATGATTTGCCTTTGTATGAAGCCAGCAGTAAGCCGCCCCGTCTCATGATTGGTTTGCAACATGCCCACTTGGGAATCGCTTTACGAAAAATAGAATGCCATGATGGTCCCATTGCAGTCTACACGAAACTGGGTTGGATGGTGTACGGACCATATCATGTCAAAAATATTCCCCGTAAACCAGTCGTGCTCATGTGTCGCCATCATTCAGATACGAAATGCCGAGTGGAGAAAATGTTTGAAGATTATTTCGAACATGAAAATCTTGGTGTGAAGCCCGCATTAAAGCAAATCGAGTCGGAAGATGATAAGCGAGCACGATGTTTATTGTCGTCAACTACAGTGCGTGTCGGGAACCAGTTCGAAACTGGTCTGCTGTGGAAGGAGTCCAGTTCATCGTTGCCAGATAGTCGTGATATGGCATTAAGGCGGCTTGAAGCCGTCGAAAGGAAAATGGACCGTGACAACGATTACGGAACAGCCTATCGAAAAATTATCGATGACTATATCCGAAAAGGATATGCCAGAAAATTGACGAAGAAAGAAGAGGAATCATTTAGTAGCCGAACATGGTATCTGCCACATTTTGGCGTGAAAAATCCAAACAAGCCCCAAAAGCTTCGCCTTGTTTTCGATGCCGCGGCAACTGTAAACGATGTTTCATTGAATTCACACCTCCTCACTGGGCCTGATCTCAACCAACCACTTCTCAGCGTTTTATTCAATTTTCGAGTCGGTGTCATTGGCGTGACAGGAGACATTGCTGAGATGTTTCACCAGGTCAGAATTGCCTCTACTGACCAGGACAGTCAACGATTTGTCTGGCGTGATGGAGATAGGTCTCGTCCAGTTGACACATATGTCATGTGTGTAATGATTTTTGGTGCTGCTTGCTCGCCTTGTTCCGCGCAGTACGTGAAGAATATTAATGCCGCCGAGATGGGAAAGGGTGACCCAGATGCCGTGAAAGCTATTAAAAGGCATCATTATGTCGATGATTTCGTGTCGAGCTTTGTGTCAACCGAGGAAGCCATCCGAATCACAAAGGCTGTTAGAGAAATTCATCGTCGTGGCGGATTTCACTTGAGGAATTTCACTTCGAATGACCCGAGTCTACTTAGCGCTATTGGAGATTCGAATACATTTGCCGAACAACGTCTGATTGGTGATGTCGAAACGGAGAAAGTATTGGGAGTTCGTTGGGATACTGCAACTGATTGCTTCACCTTTAAACTAACATTTGCGCGCATCAACGTCGATGTAATTTCCAAAACGAGAAGACCAACAAAGCGGGAGGTTTTGAGCGTCGCAATGTCTGTGTTTGACCCATTTGGTTTGGTTGCCAACTATACGATCTACGCGAAGGTACTTATACAAGAGTTATGGAGGTTGCGGCTCGAGTGGGATGATTATTTGCCAGATGAGCAATATGGAAAGTGGCTTTCCTGGATGGAAGAGCTACAGAGTTGCACAACTACGTCAGTGCCACGTTGCTATTCGCCGTTTTTTATTTCGTCGCCTGAACGCGAGCTGCACATTTTTTCGGATGCTAGCGAAACTGCATTCGCAGCCGTTTCATACTGGCGAATAAAAAGGCCAGATGGGAGTTATGACGTTTCCTTTATTATGGGAAAAACTAAATGCGCACCGCGAAAATTGTTGTCGATGCCACGGCTAGAACTACAAGCTGCTGTGTTGGGAAGCCGCTTATACAACAATATAATTACGCTACACGAGGCTGAAGTTACCAGAACCACCTTTTGGACCGACTCAAAAACAGTTGCTCAATGGATTAAAGGAGAACCTCGCCGTTACAAGCCATTCGTTGCTCACAGAATAGCCGAAATTCACGAAACGACCAATGGATGCGAATGGAAATGGATTCCGTCTCGATACAATATTGCAGATGACGCTACTCGTGCCGACTATCCAATTAAGGTTGAAGCTAATGGCCGGTGGTTGCGAGGGCCCGACTTCTTATGTCAACCTGATCCTGTATGCTTCGAGGAGCCGAACGAAGAACTTGACAGCCTATTGGAGCTCCGTCCGAAATATATTTATTTTACAAGCATTCAGCCGCCAATTATTGATTTCAGCCGATTTTCGAAGTACCGAAGACTAAGACGAACTGTCGGATGGGTTTTACGTTTCATAGCTGCCACAAGGGTGAAACGTTCCGCAAGTTCTTATCCCAATGGGGAATTGACTGCGAGCGAATTGACGAAAGCCGATCTACTTATCAGTCGATTGGTTCAAGCCGAGGAGTTTTTATGTGAAATTGCTCTATTGCAAAACGGAGGGTCGGTTGATAAAACCAGCAGCATTTTCAAATTGAGTCCACAGCTCGATGATGATGGTGTGTTACGAGTTTTTGGAAGAATAGATGCAGCATCCTGTGTCTCTAGCGATTCAAGACGTCCGATAATTATGCCGAAGCGACACTATGTGACTGAACTGATAGTATGTCACCACCACGATTTCTTGAAACATCAACACTTGGAAGCTATCGTCTGCGCCGTTCGTAAGAAATACTGGATACCCGACCTAAGAGCACTTGCCCGCAAAGTCCGATCGTCATGTCAGCTATGTCGAATTCAATCTGCAAGCCCGGAAGCTCCGAAAATGGGACAGCATCCCACTGATAGATTAACACCGTTCATACGGCCGTTTACGTACACTGGCCTGGACTACTTCGGTCCTTTGTTTGTCACAATTGGTCGCCGCCGTGAAAAACGCTGGGTAGCTCTATTTACCTGCCTGACCACACGCGCAGTACATCTCGAAATTGCGGCCGACTTATCAACGGATGCTTGTCTTCTGTGCATCCGAAATCTGATGAATATTCGAGGGGTGCCGGCACGGATACGTAGCGATAATGGCACAAACTTTGTCGGAGCTGCTAAAGAGCTTGGACGATTATCTGCTACACTCGATACAGCGACTATCCAACGGGAGTTAAGCGGTCGCGGTGTTGAGTGGATTTTTAATAGCCCTGCTAACCCAGAGGCCGGAGGATGCTGGGAAAGGATGGTGCAGAGTGTTAAACGCGTACTTAACTTGACCTTGAAAGAAGTAGCGCCGCAAGTTGAAACGCTACGAAGCCTACTCATAGAAGCCGCCAACATAGTTAATAACAGGCCGTTGACTCATGTACCAGTCGACCCCGATAGCGAGGAGCCGTTGACGCCCAATCATTTTTTAATCGGATCCACAAATTTAACGCCGGGTCCCGGTTCCGACGAGAGGCCTATATGCCTTGGAAAGCAGTGGCGTATTTTACAGCAACTAAAGGACAGATTTTGGACACGTTGGATCAACGAGTATTTGCCGGAATTGACTCGCCGAACTAAATGGCATAAAGACACGACTCAACTGAAATGCGGAGACTTGGTCCTCATTTGCGATACAAACCTCGCCAGGGGACAATGGAAACGTGGTCGAGTTGTTGAGGTTTTCCCGGGACGTGATGGAATAGTTCGACAAGCGATGGTGAAGACAGCGGATGGCCTAATCAAACGACCGTCGTCGAGGCAGGCGATATTAAACGTTAATGGTGAACACTAAGGGTGTTCACGGGGGGTGGAATGTTGTAGCTTGAAATATTTACTGAACTCAAAATGTGAATTTAAATTGAATTTGCCGCTTCACGGAACCGCTGTATTGTATTATTATTTTTTTAAGTTGTCACTTCCGTGTTGTCACCGCTTATCTCGGTCACTTTGTTGACAGCACGCCGCCCGGAAGGATCGACAAGAGTAAGAAAGAACCTACATATAATTCTGTACAATCCATGTAATCATAAAATATTATACTATATTTTCCACAGGAAAATAAAACACATCGAAACAAAGACATTTGTTTGTTATTATTTCAAGAATCCTCCAGCGTCAACAAACCGATTATTTCAAATTTTTGCAAAATGCTTCCAAACATATTATTCTAGGATGTCATGAAATATAAAGTCGCTGCGATTTCATCTTCTATGCTTTTTACACCAAAATATAGTGCCAAAGGTCTGGCCAGACCTTCGTGCCGACAGAAGGGTTAAGCAATTGATCAGCTTGCTGTCGATCGTACCTACGGGCTACGGCAATAGGCGCAACGTGAATAACTTTCTCTACTACACGCCTAAAGGAACATTGGAAAAATTAAACGTACAACCCTATATCCGCCGTGATATTCGACAAAGTTTAGTGGGCCCCCTGATGTAAGGGCGTCGTAGTTATTTCGGCGATATTTGTAAAAACCTCCGTTATTCTTTACATTGACAGGCCCTCTACTTCATTGAAGACCCCAGTGCGTACAGCTTTTATTAGGAATCAACCACCACCATCACGCTCAGTTAGTAAGCCCGAAAATTTTTCAACATCATGATTTTCTTAGAAGTTGAAATTGTCGGTCACGAAAATATTGTTCTAGTCCAGTCATATTAGCATTTCAAATAGAAAAAAAGAGGAAGACTATTTTTTGTTGTTTTTAAGGAATCTAAACCTCATTTTGCAAAAAAAAAAAATTTGATAGGAAAGGCCCCAAAAAGGACAAAAAAAGATACTCTTTAATTCTTGACCGGAGTTGGGCATGCGGGGTATCATATCAAAGGGGACGTCGACTACATTATCCGGTGTTTGTTCCCTCAACGGAATAAATCGAGCTTAAATGGAAAATTTTAGTGTTTCCCGTGTATTTTCAAAGCCATAACTACGAGAATAATGTAAGTTGTCACTACTTTATCACATTTTATAATCTATAATAGCTGACGATTCTACCATTAAATTTGCTAAGAAAAAAATTAATCGGAAAGCTCTGAAAAAGTACATAAAACGCACATACCTTAGTCTAACGTGGGCATGCAGGGTGTCATATCAAAGAGGATATCAAGTACATTCCATATCCGGCATTTGTTACTTTTTCTGAAGACTCTCAAGGAAAAAATTGGGCTCAAACGAAAAATTTTCGTTTTTCCCGTATCTGTATCTTTCCAAGGCCGTAATTTTCCATTTAAGCCCGAATTATTCCATTTAGTGTCCTTGAAACAGAAAACAAGCATCGGATATCCAATGCACTCGACGTCCTCTTTGATTTGACACGCCACATGCCTACGTTCGATCAAGGTGTGTAATTAGTGTCCTTTTATGTCATATTTCAGAGCTTTACGATCAACTTTTTTCTTAGCAAATTTAATGGCAGAATCTTCAGCTATTATAGATTCTGGAAAGTGATAAGTCCTTGAAACAGGAAACAAATACCGGATATTTAATGTACTCGACGTCTCCTTTGGCATGATATGCCGCATGCCGATCTCCGTTCAAGGATTAAGGAGTATCCTTTTTTGTCCTTTTTGGGGCCTTTGCGATCAAAATTTTTTTAGCAAAATCAGTTTTAGATTCCTGGGAGTCCACTGATGCAAAAACAACAAAAAATATTTTTTTCTATTTGGAGCCCTGAATTGGGATATTTTGACTGAACTATTAGGCAAATCTTAGAGTAGTCAGTGCACAGGGTCACGACCAATGTGACGGACTATGATCTCTTTGATGGGGATAAATAACATTGCTGAGTGTATGTTCTGCTTGCGGATCCAGCATTTTTCCTAGCCTTAGACCTGAAAGATAGAATGACTACAATCTATGAAGGAAGACTCTAAACAAATTTAATTTTCCTCTGACTTGCGCCGCCACTATTTCGATATCGTTGAGTTTTGTTTCGGCTATATTGAGTCTGAAATCAAGGTCGTTAGTTTTTTCGATGAATTCGGACATACAAGATACAAGAATACCGACATTCTTCCTGCAGCATTAAAACTTGTGAACAAGTCTTTTAAATTATCCCTCCTCTAATTTTTTTAAGTTTCAATGTGGGATTCTGTTGGGGTACACTTAAAGGTGTGCCGTATACCAGCTCAGCGGCTGTGCGGCTGAACCGTTAAGGTACGTGTTCGCAGAGACAATTCATGTGATGATCGCTCATCGATCGTATTTCTGCATTCAATTTCGAGCCATGTTTTCATATTTTTTCAACGGTGCTTTTTTTCCTAGTATTGACTATAAAGTAACTTGTCTTTGTAGAAAATAATGCACATACTGCTCAATATCTGTAGTTTAACTTCGATCGCTGAGCGATCAACACATGAGTGGTCTCTACGAACACAAACCTTTATCGTTTCTGCTGTAGCGACCAACGGGATAACTTCAGGCCAACGGGTGAAACGATCGATGATTGTGAATGCGTAGTTCAAAGCTACACTCTAAAAAAAGATTGTAAATTTCTTGCAGATTCTGTGTAAAATGTGTGTAAAAGCATTGTAAAATTAAACAACAGTGCAAAAATTACACATTCTTTGTGTATCCCAACATTTTTGAGCATTATTACATGTTTTAAAGTAATCTTACACAAATATGAGTGTTTGTATACTTTTCCTTCAAATTCTGTGTAAAATTTACGACGAAATATTCACATTCAGCCGCTGCACTAAAATTTGTGTAAAATTTACACAACATTCTGTTGAAAAAGACACAGATTATGATGATTTTCAAATTTTTCACCAACTATGATGTTCTTTTGAAGTTTACACAAAAATAATTGGAAAACATGAATAAGTTTTCCGTATAGTTTTCATATCACAGTTGCTGTGTCGCTGTCTAGTGGTGCAGACATCTTTTATGGGCGCCACGAATCCTCTGATCGATTGAAGAGATTTTTGGATTGCGATATAAACTGGAAGGTGTATGCAAGGGGGTGGCACTCCATACAAATTTCTTGTAGAAAGGGATGCATGATTATCAGTCGCACACATTTAGAAAATATTTTAAACGCAAAATTCCATTAGACAGAGTAGGACGGAACTAATCCAAAATCAGCTGAGTATCCCATCTTTGGGTATGCATTGGTGGGTTAACTCGCTTTTTTAAATGTATTAGTGTGACATTCGGGAAATTTAGTGCTGCCAACATCCCAATATAGCAGACAAAATTTAAAGAATGTTGCCCAATGTGAGGTATTTTTCGTTCACTTCGTCAAATCTTCTGGCGGGATATTAGTTGCGTTTTTTTGGTTATCCCGTGCAGGTTTGGGTAACGAAACTTCATATAAAAAAAATGACAGGTGCGTCAGCTGTCATTTTTTTTATATGGAGTTTCGTTACCCAAACCTCACGGGATAACCAAAAAAACACACCTATTGAATATGAAAAAAAAAACGAATTAATTTTCGTTCAACGTTCGAGTCTTGTGAATCTTGTGAAGTTAAAGAAAAATTTTTAAAATTCAAAATGTCGTGCATCGTATGTGGCAAAGTTGTATCTCGTCGGTTGTTCAAGCTTCCGCGAGATCCTGCGGGGTGAGTTTACAACAACCTGATTTGGGGGGTTGGGTTTGTGTGGCAGCCCCATGAGCCCACGGTCCGATTCCATTCATTTTTACGTATGTTTTGTGGCATCAACAGACGCACATTTGTATGAGGTTTAGTAGAAATTGGTGGACAAATAAAAAAATGTTTCTTTGAAGAATCCCATTTTTTTTAGAAGAACTTAAATTGTATGGCAGCCCCATGGCCTAATTTTGGTGATTGAAACATACAAACAGCCTGCAATAATAATAAGCACTTGTGCAAAATTTCAGCTCGCTAGCTTCAATACCGCCGAGTAAAACGCGTCGCAACAGACAGACGGACATCGCCCAATTTTTATATGCTCGAAGATGCTTCCTTCAATGCGTTACAAACTTCATGACAAAGTTAATATACCCTTTCACCCTATGAGCGAGGGATATAAAAATACGATCTTCGGTGGTTAATCAGAGACAGCTTGCCATAATGCTAAACTTTAAACTGTTATGTATACTCACCCGGATCCGTTTTTTAGCAATCTGAAAGATATTTTTGAGCTACTGAGTAATCAAACAAACGAGGAGATTTTTTTGCATTTTTGTATTATTAGAACAAATATTGTTTGAAATCCAATACATAGTTTATATTTCACCTCTTAATTTTTAGGGAAAAGCCAAGTTAGACTTTAATTATTTACAAAAAAAAAACCAAAACTACTTTGAAATTTCCCAAAATGCTAGAAGCGAGTTTTGGAAATAAGTGCCGCATTTCATTCATTTTCAATTACATACATACATACAATTGAATGAAAATTATGTAGGAATCGAAGCCACCATACCACCGCTTACTATACATTTTTAAATTGCGATCTAATTGCGAACTGCTTTTTTAAAAATAAGGAAGCGTTCGGGTGATTAGTGTGGTGTCACAAATCTTAAGAAATTATTTTACGGCTGAAGTCAATTGATGATTTTCGGAAATGCGAAAAGGTACATTACTGGTCATAGGCACACATATAACGTTGCAACACTTAATTAATAGCGTTATGTTTTTTGCATGCACACTATGCACATTATTCAATTAAAATGCACATGACTAACCCTTAAGGGATAGATGGATAGATAGATAGAGATTCAGACTATCGACAAGAGTTACTAAATCCTAGATTTAGTAAGCAGTTATACAATAATTAAATACAATTTGAATCAAGCAAGTACATTTTAAGATACATTCTGAATTTAGAGACAAACGATTCAATCTAGTAGGCTCTTTTTTAGTGGATAAATTTACTGATTTTAACAGATCCTGTCGACAGGGTGAATCTCTTATTACATTCAAGTTTGGGTTTCATGCTAAATTGAGAACACATGCCTAATTAGTTCTTTTGTTGTGGCATATTCATATATTTTCATAGACGTGATTTTTGGCTACGGATTATTAAAAGGGAGGACTTAATTAATACCACGACCACAAAGCGCTTGTGTGAGGAACATTTTCAGCCCGAGATGTTCGCCGGTCCAAGGAAACTAACCAGCACGGCGATTCCATTTTCAGAATCCACTAGCTCTTTTTCATATTGTGAGAACCAAAATCAGTCTGTTCTTAATGTTAGCCAAAAGCCATCTATTGTCACTTTAGCTACCAAAAAAACATTTTGTAACGTTTCTACCCAAACAGAGGATCTCCTAAAACGAAGCAATATTTCCACCCAAACCGAAGTGGGTCTGGGAGAGCCCGCACAAAAAAAAGGTAAAAAAAATAAAAACGTTGATATTTATGCCGCAAAAAAAACAAAATAAAAGAGTACCTATCTGCGAAGCTAGCAGCCCTTGTCGAGAATAGTATTTCAAATCACGACAAGAGGAAAGAGGGACTTCGGTACTCGGATGATGTTAAACAAATTAGTCGTTCGATCCTGGATCCTGGACCTGGAGTCCACGGAATATATTTTGAGAGCTTGAAATTGAAAGTAGAACTTCTGCCAAGCATAGGAAAAAACTGCATGATATGTATAGACGAGATGTCTATACATACTCACCTAGATTATGACAAAAAAAGGACATGATAGTAGGGTTTGAAGATGATGGGAAAATTCGCACAAACATTCCAGCAAATCATGTCTTTGTCATAATGGTGAAAGGAATGGCGAGTAATTGGAAGCATTTGTTAGGATATGCTTTCGTTAAAAACGCTTGTCAAGCGAAGGCTGCCAAAGAAATGGTGTTTCATTGTTTACGAGAACTTCGTGCTATTGTAATGAAGCCCAGGGGTCTTGTCTGCGATCAGGGTTCAAATTTTTAACATTTGGCCCACCTGTTAGGAATTTCCCCGTCACACTAGTTTCACCGTAGATGACAATGAAGATACCACGTTAAAACAAAACGCGCCACAAGCTATACCTCTAGGGTGGTGTGGAAACTAGCTTTAATTTGACAGACTAGCATTCTAAATTACTTCACTGTTAGAAACTAACACGTAATACTTCTAGGAAAGTAATTAACCACTAACAAAATCCAAACATATCCTCAAGCGAGCTGGCAAAAGTAATATTGCATCCATTCCATTCCATTGCATTTCGGTTCGTTTAACAGAGCACTAAAATATAAAAATATTTAGTATTATGTATATTTTACACCAGTGACAAATTTTCTTGAATTCTGGATGTCTTAACGCCCGTTTCATGGCTTTAAATACTACAATTTTTGTCGGGCGAATACGTTAAGTCATCCATATTCCGCTAAACACTATACTTATCACTGCATATTACGATGCGCCTCCACAATCTTTTCCTTTGATATGTAACACGTAGAACAAATCCATGCGAACTCCACCAGAATGATATTTTACGAAAATTCAGCAAATTATCAACAAGTACAACAAGAACGACAGACATTGTTGATGTTTGTTTGACGTCTCCGTCGTTGTTGTCAAACAGTAGTTTTTTTGGTGAGAGCATAAGAGAAAATGTGAGTTGCCATAAAATGAATGTTTCGAAGACCATTAATTTCCAATGTTGAATGAAATATTACGTAAGAGTTATTTCATTATGTATATGGGTTTAAGTATCTGATTTCAATGAATATACATTTTTCTTTACTAATATACTTTAAATATTATAAATTTATTTAGAAGTGAGGTTATCTCAATACTTATTGCTCGTGAATATTCGGACTGCCGAACGCCAGATGTCGAGTAAAATGAGCACTGAACGAAACATTTTCGTCCAGTTTACGTTCTGCTCAGTTGTTCTTATCTCTTTCAGATTTTCGTGATCATATGGAGGGCTATATGTTCACCTCTGTTTCGCAATTTTCTCATGGCGTAAATGTGCACGGATAGAAGAAATTAACACATTCATAACGATGGGATGCGTAAGCGCTTATAAGGAGTGCCTCATCTTAGTATTTCTGTTGATCGTTGGTGTATGTGACCATCCAATTCAATTTTTTGATCGGACGACGTGTGGAACGTAGTGCCATGCAATTTCTCGTGCAATCTGTCATGACAATCATGAGTGTTTTCAATTGCAATTTTTTTTAACATAATCCGGTGGTCATTATTCATGCTGTATGGTTGTGATAATTTTCGCTTGTCGTGTTGTGTTGTGTGGACCGTGAGACTCATTACAGATTGCGCGAGAAATTGCATAATGTGTTGGCTGTACGGGCGTGAGTTCGATTGTGTGCAATCGATCAACTAAAAATATTAAAATTTCGCTTTATTCTGTGCAAAAATACACAAAAAAACAGTATTTCCAATCAGAATTCTTCTTCAAGTGTGGAATATTACTTCATAATGATGTAAAAAGCCCCCAAAAAGTGTGATTTTACACTTCTTGTTTGTAATAATTACACAAAACAGCGCAAAATTACACCACTTTAGATGTAGTATATTACAACATTAGCTATGTAAATTTTTAAAATACACTTCGTTGTAATTTTACTCTGTAGATAGATGGTTTTCATGTGCCATTTATAATCAGGGTAAATTTTCATGAATTTTTTTTAGAGTGTAGGATTACCACCTGCTCGGGCCTCGCCCGGCAGTAACGGGCCTACCCTACAAAGTGCTTCCGGGGTGCCGGGTTCAGGAAGATTCTGCCGGGCCGCGCTTTTTTGTCGTAAAAAATGTAGTCCTCCTGAAAAATCAGTACAATACTTTAAAATGTAATTGACAGTTCAGTTTTTCTACATTTCTTTTCATCGGGGTCGTAGCTGCAGCTGTTTCTTTAAGGGTTGCGCTTAACATTTCAACCTTATGATGATCGCGAGTTTGTTTTACCATTATCTGCTTTGCAAGAGATCCTGTAGTACAGCGATAGCTGGCGGCTTAAATGTTTACTCGAAAAAACATTACTTCTGTGGATGTATATCCCTAGGTATGGCGGTCTTACCATATTCAATCGACACTAAAAATTTCGTCGCACGTCTCGTGTCACTCTGCATCGCTGCCAACTTAATTTATCAAAGGCTACAGAAATTTCTTTGGTCGTAATTTAATGTGGTCATTACATGATTTGAGATTGCAAAATATGGTGGAGATTTTTTTTATATTCTTATGTTTGTGGGGTTGAGCTCGAATCCAAAAACTCAAAATGTTCGGAGTATTTCCGCTTTTCGGCTTATAACTCCGAAACTGCAAATTTTTGCGAAAACCTGTACGTGAATATCCAAGGCGACATTTATCTTCAAAATGCGTTAAGATGTATCGCTCCAATTGATGGTAGTTTTTTGAGGTTTTTGGCGATTTTGACCCTGTTTCGGAACGATATTTTATATGATAGCTACGAATTCGGACTCAGCACCCCAACAAACATGAAAAAAATCTCCACCACATTTTGAAATCTCATGTACTAGGTTTATCACGTACTTACTTCTTTAGTTGGTGCTTAAGCAAAAAAAAAAACAATTCAAATTTGAAATTAGAGCTTTATTGGAATGGCTGTGTGAGATTACACAACTCCTGCTTTTTACGTCATCGAATCCTTACCGATAACACTGCCGCTCTAATTTTTCTTCGTAGACATTTAAACGTGTACGGCTCCCGTGGGCCCACACTTATCAGGGTTCGCTGAACCGTTCTCTGAAAACGATCAAAATTGTGAACAACACACGCCTGGGAGGGAGGGCGTTATTTTTTCGTTGAATTCCCTCGTCGCCTCTGTTTCTCCAGGCGTGTACTGTCCGCAACTTTGATCTTTTGTACCGCGCGGTTCGACGAACCACGATCCGTGTGGGGCCGGCATGGCATAAGATCAGATAACCGTGAACATGAAGTTATATTTAAGCAATAAATTCCAGCCGGCTCAGAGTGAAAATAGGCAGTTCCTTTTCAGCCAAATAATGTTTATAATTTGGTAATTTTGATGAAGGTCAGTGGCGTAACGTACGGTGTTCCATGTGTTCAGTCGCACACGGGCCCCCAACCATTAGGGGCCCCCTAACGTAGTGAAGAGGAGTTGGAAATGTTGGACTGTGATTTAAAAAAAAAATATTTTTGTTAGACTTTTTGGTCATTGCAACGTTGAAGCTAGATTTAAGGCGGATTAACAAGTAATGAGTGCTCTTAAGTGAAACGTTTTTCTTTGTTTCGATGTGGTTTGAAGCGAAAATTTCAAGGAACTTTTTATTGTTGTGCTGAAGAGCTGCATTCCTGTTACCAGGGCCTTAACTTTTGCTAGGACCATACCTAATGCTCGCATCCGTCCTGTTTTGAACAAGACATGTCACCTGTTAACCTGTCATCCTGCTATTACCCCGAATGTTTTGCTTTTATCCTGATTTGTCCTGTTTTTGGACGTCAAGTAGGCATTTCACCAAATACCAGAGAGCTTTGAGGAAAACTTCACTTGAATTCATAAAATTTTACAAAGATGATTTATGAATAATATGAGAGCCCTCATTCTGTAAGGCTTTAGACAAGAGAATCGTACTGACATTGCTGAATAGTGTTAAACATGGTTGATGATTGGCGTAGGTACAGGACATTGTAGTTAGTTACCCTTGAAGGCATATACTGCCCTTCACTTGCGCGGGTCCCTATTTAGGACATACACATACATACTTAAGATTTGGATAGCGATTACTAAATACATATTAGAACGCATTAGCTTCGATGAATTGTTACAGATCGTATCGAAGCTAGGAATGCATCACAATACATAGTAGGGATTACAAAACGCATGCTAAGGAGGGAGGGCAGAATATAAAATTGTCCTCTGATCACACTACAATGTTAGCTATTTATGTAGTGATAGATGATGGTGAAAGGGCTATAGAGTGCAGTGATACTATCAAATGATAAGATGTGGATTCGGGTGGAGGCCAGGTAGAACTGGTCGTTTATTAACAATGTCTAGTATGTACTTAGACTAACTTAAGATCTAGTTCAATTACAGTTCAATGTATTTATGTTGTAGGGATGAGTAAAATCCATGTAAGTAATCTCTACATCTCCCCTTTGAAAGAATAATATTCTATTTTGTTTTCAAATATTTTAACTAGTTAATCAATTCAATAATAACATATGTTTCAAAAATTAGATTTTACATTTAGAATTAATAAAACATGTTCAGCACTAATAATATTATTTAGATATACATACTCATCAGTTAAATGCAATAATATGTACTTCAAATAAAACATATTCAATATAATGTTACAAAGTATTCTGTTTGTTTCAATCATTAAAAAGTTTATTGATAATGGGTCCAGATATGATAATCATAATTGAAAACAGGTTAGTTCGTATGTGACTTTCAGTTGCGTTTGCGTAAGAATGATGAGTTTCGACGTAATATATTACCATTATCAAATTCTATAAAATAGGACATTGGAGACTCATGACGTGAATAAACTACCGCAGGTTTCCATTTTTTATTATCTGTTACCCATACTTTATCCCCCTTTTCAAAACCATATCTCTCCTTAGCCGTTTTATCGTAATAAGCTTTGTTTTTAAAATTATTTCTGTTCAAAACCTCAACAACTTCTTGGTTAATATTAGGATTAATGTGTATTTTTTCTTTACCCGGTATTAAAGATCTTGTCTGACGATTCATTAGAAGTTCCACTGGTGCAAATGTGCTATTTTTAATTGGGGTGTTTCGATACTCTAAAAGAGCCTGCCACAGCTTGGTCTTAGTTTGATAACACTTCTGTATTATTTTCTTTGCAATTTGAACTAAACGTTCTGCAAAACCGTTTGATTTAGGGTAATGTGGGCTACTCGTTGAAATTTTTATGTCAATTTTTTCTGCAAACTGTTTGAATGTGAAAGAGTTAAATGGCATATTATCAGCCACAATAATCTTAGGTATGCCGTGTATTGAAAATATCTTCTCTAACTCCTCAATAATACTAAAGGCATTTTTACTTTTTAATTTTATTATATCCAAATATTTAGAAAAATAATCCCCTACAACTAAATAAGACTTTCCTTCAGTTTCCATTATGTCCATTCCTAGTTTCATGTATGGACTATATGGTATTTCATGGATAATAAGTGGTTCCTTAATGTTTGAAGATCTGAATTTCTGACATGAATTACATTTTGTTACCATTTCCTCGATATCTCTATTGATATTTGGCCAGTAGATTAAACTCCTAGCCCTGGACTTAGTTTTTTCGATTCCACAGTGGGAGAGGTGTAAATTTTCTAAAACTGATTGTCTCATAGTTTGTGGTATGAAAAGTCTATCATTCAAAAAGACTAAATCATCTTCAATGTACAGATCATCTTTCAATTTCCAAAATAATTTTAAAAGTTCAGGCAAATTATTTTTTGTTTTAGGCCATCCCTTTTGTATTACAATTCGTAAATCTTTCAAAATATAATCGCTTTTTGTTTCTCCCTTAAAGATTTTTAACTTTTCGTCACTAACATTAATTGTATGCACTAATTCGTTTAATTCTTCTATTTCTTTTTCTTGAGTTTTGAATTGAAAATTCCTAGATAAAAGGTCTGCTAATGTTAAATCCTTTCCTGGTACATATTTTAATTTAAGTTTATATTTTTCTAGACGTAACTTCATTCTCTGTAGCCTCGGTGAGGGTATTTTATGATACTCCTTGTTCATAATTCCTATCAATGGTTTATGGTCAGTAGCCACAGTGACATCACGACCATAAATATAATTGTGGAATCTACTACACGCAAAAATTATGGCTAAAAATTCTTTTTCCACTTGCGCGTAGTTTACTTCACAAGATGAAAGACTGCGCGATGCAAAACAAAATGGCTTATTGCCTTGGAGAAGAACACATCCTAACCCATTTTGTGATGCATCTGTTTGCAATGTAATTTCTTTTTTAGAATCGAACGCTTGTAGCATTGGAGCATCTTTAATATCTTCATCAATGTGGCACGATAGCCCGACGTCGGGCCTTGGCCGCCTGAATCGTTGACCTCCAATTGTCACGGTTACGTGACCTCGTCCTCCAGTTTCGGAAGCCCAGCAGCTGTTGGGCGTCTTCACCTACGGAGTTCTCCCAGCGAGCTCTCGGTCGTCCACGCAACCTCGCTCCGTCAATTCGTTGTGCGTTCATCACTTTCTTTGGCATGCGATTATCGTCCATCCGTTGTACATGCCCCGCCCATTGCAAACGTTGAAGCTTCACGATTTTCGATACTTCCAGCTCATCGTACAATTGATACAACTCATGGTTGTACCGGATACGCCATTGGTCTCGCTCGCGAACGGCCCCGAAAATTCGCCGAAGGACCTTTCGTTCGAATCGGTCTAGCAAAATTTCGGAGGCTTGGGTGAGGGTCCATGTTTCGCAGCCATAACATAGCACGGGTCGGATGATCGTTTTGTACACGCGGAGCTTCGTGTTCCTGTGCGCAAGTTTCGAATTAATTATAGGGAGGACCGAGAAATATGTCTTATTGGCTAGTTGTATCCGTCGCTTAATTTCGTCGGTTTCGTTGGCGTCCTTTGATAAGTTACAACCCAGATAGTTGAAGTTGTCTACATACTCGATATTAAGGTCCCCCACTGTGATGCTTGAATTTGCTGGCGTCCTTGTTTTCGATTGCATCATGGCCTTTGTTTTGCTTTCGTTGATATGTAGTCCAACTTCCTTTGCGGCGTTATTGAGGTTATGCAGAAGGCTTTCTGCATCACCCAACCTTCGAGACATGATGTTGATATCGTCGGCGTACGCTACTAATTGAGTCGACTTGATGAGTAGCGTTCCGCTGCTGTCCATATTCATGGCTCGAATTACATACTCCAAAGCAAGGTTGAAGAGGTCAGAATAGGTCAGTGAGTCGATTCTGCACTCTGACCTGCGAGACGGTATTAGTCATCGTCATCCTTGTGAGTCGCACTAACTTTGCCGGTATACCAAAATTCAGCATAATGTTGTACAGTACACTTCGATCGATACTGTCGTATGCCTGCTTGAAGTCGACAAAGATTTGGTATACGTCGATGTTATATTCCCAGCACTTTTGGAGTAGTAGCTTCACTGTGAAAAGCTGATCGGTCGTTGATCGACCAGGTCTGAAGCCGCCTTGATACTCGCCAATGATTCGTTCTGCGTACGGATTAATTCTCTTTTCAAGAATTTTAGATAATATCTTATAGGCCGTACAAACTAATGATATGCCCCTGTAATTCTCACACTTCAGCTTGTCACCCTTTTTGTGGATTGGGCAGATTATGCTTTTGCGCCAATCGTCGGGGATTTCCTCGTCGTTCCATATTTTCAGCAGCAGCACATGTATTGCGTTGGTCAGGCACGTTCCACCATGCTTCAGCAGTTCTGCTGGGATCTCGTCAGCGCCGGGCGCTTTATTATTTTGAAGCGACTGTATGGCAAGACTCACCTCCTCTACTGTTGGGGGTAGAACGGGAGGGCCTGGTTCGGCTAAGTGCTCAAGAGCTGGCTCCGCGGGGGATGTTGATGGTGCATTGAGGAGCTCTTCAAAATGCGAGGCCCATCGTTTGTTGACGCTTTCGATGTCGCTGATGATGTTACCATCCTTGTCCTTACATAGGCTTGTCCTGGGTTGATATCCGTTCTTAACATTATTGATAAGCTTGTACGCCTGTCTAATGTTCTTACTGGCTAATCTTTGGTTTATTTGCTGTAACTGCTCGTCAAAATGTTTGCGTTTCTTACGTCTAATTAACTTATTAGATACTCGCCGAAGCTCGTTATATCTTTCTTTCTTGGCTCGGGATGCGCGTTGTGTGTATTGGCGATAGGCTTCATTTTTCGCCTCAATCGAGGCCCTGCATTCTTCGTCGAACCAGTCTGCTCGTCTGCGCCGGCCTTTATAGCCCACGACCTCTTCTGCGACCCCCTTGATGCTGTCTTTGAGCTCCTCCCAGAACTCATGGATGCCTAAATTGTTGATGTCATCAAGCATGGGCGACAGTTTTTCCTCTAGTGCTGTTGTATACGCAGCCGCCGTGGCATCATCAATCAAATTGTCAACCTCGAAGATCTTGGCAGGGTTGATTCTCGTTATGTGCACCGAAGAGATTCTGCACCTGTATGTCGTCTTCACCAAATAGTGATCGGTGTCGCAGTTGGCTCCTCGATAGGATCGAACATCTAGGACATTAGAAGCCCATCTCTTGCTGGTCAGTACGTGGTCGATCTGGTTCACGGTGTATTCATCTGGAGACTTCCAGGTCTGCTTGTGGATTCGTCGATGAGGGAAGCATGTAGAGCTTATTACCAGGTTTCTGCCGCTCGCGAAGTCGATAAGTCGCTGACCGTTGTTGTTGTTTTCGTCGTGGAGGCTATGACCTCCAGTAGTTCCCCTATGCCAGCTTTCATTTCCGACTTTGGCCTTAAAGTCTCCTAGCAGCAGCTTGACTTCGTTTGATGGAAGTGAGTCGAAGAGTGTTTCTAGGTCGTTGTAGAACTCGTCCTTAATCGCGTCTTCTTTTACTTCTGTAGGGGCATGCGCATTAATGAGCCAGAGATTAGCGAAACGGGTCTTAATGCGGATCGCACATAGCCGCTCGTTGATGGGTTTGAAGCCGATAACGTGGTCCTTGAGCTGCTTATTCACGATGAAAGCTACTCCAAACTCCTTGTTGCCCTCCTCTTTACCACTCGTAAAAATAGTGTGCGAATTGAGGTCGTTAATCTCGCTTTTGAGCCATTTAGTTTCCTGGATTGCAACTATGCTCAGCTTGTATTGTTCTACCTGATCCAGGAGGGCCCTTAAGGCCCCCGGTCTATTCAGGGAGCGTACATTCCAGGATCCGAAAGAGTAATCAGTTGTTCGTTTGCGGGGTCGTCGTTGTTTTGTATCCGTCCAATCCGAGGCTTTTGTTTCAGGTTTCTTGACTTGAAGTTTTTCTTAGGATGAGTTGTCGGCACATCGCTAAACCATGATAGGGTTTAATCGTTGAGTAAAGGCCATCATGGGCATGCCTCGGGCCTTTAATATCTTGCTTGATTTTATTTAAAGCTTTTGTGTGTGCATCCAACCATAAAAAATCCACGTCCTTTTTTAACAAACTCCTCAAAGGAGTACTAACTTCAGCTAAACTTGGTAAAAAATCTCGAATATAGTTAATAAAACCTAATAGCTTCTGCAGCTCTGTTTTGTTTTTAGGAATACCCAAATCCTCAATGGCTTGCATTCTTTTTTCATCAAATTTTATCCCTTTTTCTGATATAACGTGACCCAAATATTTAATACTTTTTAGTTTATATTGTATTTTATCTTTATTGAAGATAACTTTATGTTTTTTAGCCCTTTCCATTAATTTTATTACAGCCTCATCGTGTTCTTTCTCATTTTCAGTGGCAATTAGAATATCATCAATGTAAATTGTTACATTGGGAATGTCTCCAAATATCAACTCGTTGATACGTTGGAAAACTTCAGGAGCTATCTTAAGGCCAAATGGTAGTCTTTTAAACCTGTACAACCCGAAAGGAGTACTAAATGTACATAATTTTTTCGAATTGTCATCAAGTTTAATTTGATAAAAACCATCTTTGAGATCAAAAATAGAAAAGAACATTTTACCAGATATTCTACTCCTAATATAATCAAAAGATGGGATTTCATAAAAATTTTCCTTGATAGATTCATTCAAAGCTTTTGGGTCTAGACATATTCTGAGGGTCTTATTTGCTTTCTCAACTACTATAATATTAGAAACCCACTCGCTAGGTTCATTAGTATATTCAATAATATCCCTGTCGCATAGCCTATTTAATTCTATCTTTAATGGCTCTCTCAATGCAATTGGGATCCTCCGTGGTGGTCTAGCACTCGGATGCACATTATTTTTCAGCTCGATTTTAAAGTTTTCGTGAAAACAACCTAAGCCTTCAAAATTTTCCGGATATTTTTCAAGAAGAGTGGTTGAGGTTTCGATTACATTTATTCGTTTCATTAAATTTAATTGAACACAACTTTTTAACCTCAAAATTGGAACTGATGTGTTGTTTTTATCCTTGACTACGTAAAATTTCTGTTTACTAATCTCATTTTTCACAACACAATCTAATTCCACAATGCCCACTGTTTCTATGTTGCCTCCATTATACGCGGATAAAATGGTTTTACTGGGATTAATATTTGTCTTCGTACCATTTAAATATCTTTGCGGCAGTGGCGTAACGTTTTTCGAGTTTCTAGTGTTCGAAATTGGATTCGGGGCCCCCCACGTACGACTTTTTAACCGCTGGAAATATTGACAGACATCGCATTTACAGCAGTTCACAATTGAGCAAGACCAACAAAAATCTTCTGTCATGTTCCAAGATTTTACAATTTGAGACAAAAATTTAAATTTGAATAAATATACTGGAGAACTTGTAAAGATCACCGTCCTATTTGATTATTTATCACTAACCTAAATAGGAGCTACTAAAAAACAACAACACATCGAGGAGTGCGCCTACATGCCTGTTTCGTATAACTGTCATTGATAGAAGAGAAGTTTTACCCTAAATCAGAGGATCAAGCTAACTTTCTCACAGCTCTGACGACCCTGGCTAAGTTAAGTCGTGATTTTCATCGATTGAAATGAAATCCATGGCAGAGTTTCTTCAAACAAAAATGCGTTCTGTAGTAGAAACGGCTTATCTGATATCTGGACAGAAGGGTTTAGCGGCAAGCATATATTTCTTGATTTTATGGCTCCTACCTAAAAAAACTTTTTGGCTTAATGAACGGTCTTTCGACAAATTGATCCACAAAATTGTGAACATATTTTTAATGATGGAGAAGTCCCTTTTCTTTCAGTATTCAAAAACTCAAAGAATTCGATCACAATGGCTCAATTTTACGCAAGAGCCTTTAAGATAAGCACTCCTTTTTGCAAGTCCAACTTTTACATCTCTTCAATATTTTCTTGACCAAATTGACCCAGAAAAGCTGATATTTAGACAAATCCCCACTCAATAAGCTTGTGAGACACGTTCTTCATATAATAACGTACGGTTTTCCATGTGTTCATTGGAACACGAGTCCTCAACTGAAAAGGGCCCCAAAAACCGAAATTATTTGTTTCGAATTGCTTCAAATGCTCATTAGTCAAGAGCACAAAAATGTAGTGAAGCCGCAGAAACAAAAGTGCCGAACTATTTCCGCCGATTTCTGCCTTAAGTTAAAGTTAAAACGTATGCTTTAAGCTAAGAAAAAGTATTGGCACAAACATGCTCCAAATTGAAAAATCAACAAATTAAAAAAATGTTGACGAATTTGCATTACAAATTGACGATTTTCCATGTCCTAGTGACGAAGTTCCATGTTAAATTAACGAATTTCCTATACAAATTGACGAATTACCATCACATATGGACGAATATCTTGTCAAATCTAGACTAATTTGAAATGTATATCCGCCATTTTGTTCAGGAAGTTCGTCAAAATGATTTGACTATTCGTAAAGTTGACATGGAGATTCGTCAACATGATTACAAAGTTCGCCAATTTGTAATGTAAATTCGTCAACATGATGTTGAAGACCAACGATTTAAAATGAAAGTGATCTGGAAATTTATCAATTTGTAATTTAAATTCGTGAACACAACTTTGAAGTTCCTTAATCTGAACATGAACTAGTAAACAAACTAAATTCGTCAATTTGCCGTCAGGATGCCGCAGGGGTGTTTTTTTTATAAAAACAACACAAACATTCATTTAAAATATGTAAAGCGAAAATTTGACTGCACAAAGAAAGGGTCCCCGCTTTAAGTTCGAAAACAAATAACTTCAATAACGTTACGCCACTGTTCGGAATGTTTGGTCTCTTTGTTAGATTCTGCAGCTGGTTTGCATATTGTCTTGCCAACTAATGAAAATAAATGTCTTGAAAAGAACAGTCACCCAAGGATCCATAAAAAAAAAATATTCTTTATTGTCGGCCTTGGGGGCCCTCTGTGTTGGGGGCCCGTGTTCCACTGAACACATGGAACACCGTAAGTTACGCCACTGCACAGGACATACTAAATAATATTTCCCACCGTATAATTGAACGAGGCCGAGGCCAATTTCTGGCGCGGCCGAAATTTGAATACCCGTCACATTTGAATGAAACTTAAGCTTCTTTTGTGTTAATAATTTCTACCGCAGCCCTATGACGTGTGCCGATTCCATCTGTTCCTGGATGCGTTGTGGCAACGCCATCTAGATACATCAAGGCCGCAACTCAGCTGTACAATGACGGCATGCATCCGTATTCAATTTATCGACGGATGCAAAAAAACAGAAACAAATATAAGCACGTCATCAACAGCAAGAACAAGGCAGTGAGACTAAACATTACAAAGTGGCACACAGACGAGTGAGTGTACTTTTTTCGCGATTTTTGTTTAGAAAATCTGTTTGAACGGCAAACAATTAATTAAAAAGATAGTGGCAGGTTATGTGGGTACAGAAGTTATTATACTCAAAATGTAGTGCATGGAAAATGAGTGATAAAATGAAAGATTTCCCCATTTAGGGTTACCAATCAGTTTATTTGTGATCGCGAAAAGATAGTACGGATATTGTAGGAAAAAACGAGTAAGTACGTAAAACGTTTCAACGGCGGTGCTGCCATCGTACAACCGCACAGATAAATAAAAAGTAACAAGCCACTGGCTAAATGCCATATGGTCACCATGACGTCACTACTTGGGATGATGACGACAATGTAATCTGCTAATTTGACGTCTAAAATTCTACATTGCGGCCTTAATATCTAGACGACGGTGGTTGTGGCTAAGCCAGGAACACACTTGCATGCACTTTAGTTAAGATTAAAATGAACATGAATAAAGCATTGAATCATGTGGCTACCATAGAGACATTTTTTCAAAAATAGGTTTTTCTCTAAGGCTGAATTCTGAAAAATTAAATTTTTAGACAACGTCTGAAGCTAAAATTATGAAATTCACTTTATTTTTATTGCAGCGATTCGTATCCTTTTCTTTGATAGGAGCAGTCGCGTAGAAAACTTAAGGCTTAAGGCTGCTTCGTAGCAAAGCAGAACACTTCTAACTTGGTCAGCAGCTTCTATGTTCCATAATGACCCAGAAATCCACAAAACAGTCCAAAATTTGTAACTCTTTGTAACTACGCTAGGGGGCCCCTATTGGTTGGGGTCCCGTGTTCTACTGAACACATGGAACACTGTACGTTACGCCACTGCTTTGCGGTAACACATTCACTTCAGCTCCCGAATCTATTTTGAACTGTATAATCTTATTATTAATTTTAATTTTTTTCAAACCAGATACCTTCAATTGATGTCTTATTTTCACGATTAATTATATTTATTTGAAACTCATCATCACAATCAACCGCACTTACTTGCTTTTTACGATAGCACGCAATGGCAAAATGATTCGGCTTTCCACAGTTGGAACAAGTTTTACCCACAGCTGGACATTCGAAATTTTTATGTTTTCTTAAACACCGTTTACACTGATTATCATAACTGGCTTCATCATACCTAAAACGATAATTTTGAAATTTATTAGTTTTTTGCTTGCTCAAATCATTACATTGGTTAGTTTTATTAGTTTTTTGACTAAAATTATAATTTCCATTTTTAACAAAGTTATTTTTCACAAAATTTTTCGATGAACTTCCCTTGTCGTAACGCTGATCTCGATCTCCATCTCGATGTACCGCATCCAAAGCTAATGATGGTCCCCTCATTGAATTAATTTGTTGCTTAGATACTTCCGCGGCTCTTCCAATTTCAATGGCTTTTTCAAGAGTTAGATTTTCCGTTTCCAAATACTTCTTTTGGACCGATTTTTCGCTCACTCCCAACACAATAGCATCCCTCAGCATCCTATTCTCATCATTAAATCCGCAACTTTTTACCAATTTTTTAATATCCATCAGGAATGTATCGAAGGGTTCGCCATTTTTCTGCACTCGTTTGTGAAAAACAAAAGACTCGAAAACCTCATTTTTCTTCGGCTTACAAAAATTTTCGAACGCGGCCACCACTTTTGCGTATTCCTTCTGATCCGCTTCAGACAAAGAAAAGGAATTGTACGTCTCAATTGCGTCCGGGCCTACCGCATTCAAAAATACCGCTACTTGCACTTCTTCATCTTTCTTTATCAATTCAATTGCATTTGCAAAAATTTTAAAATTTTGATAAAATACGCGCCAATTCTCGGCGATATTGCCTTCTAATCTTAATTCCGGCACTTTCTTTAAATATTCCATGCTTGGATGGTTAATATGTACAATTTTCTCGATGAATTTTATCTTTTTGCAAGGTCTACCACGCGGTTTTTTCACTAGCACTGAACTATCTGCTTTGCCCATGTATCATTTAATTTCGTGAATTTTATATTAATTTTATCATTTAATTATTATTTCACTTCATTTTTCATTTCACTTTAGCTTTTTCGTTCTTTTCAATAGCGATTTATTCAATTGTATTAATTTATTGAAAAATATACTTCCCATCGCCGTACAGGTAGAAACTCCGCAGCGCCATGTAGTGATAGATGATGGTGAAAGGGCTATAGAGTGCAGTGATACTATCAAATGATAAGATGTGGATTCGGGTGGAGGCCAGGTAGAACTGGTCGTTTATTAACAATGTCTAGTATGTACTTAGACTAACTTAAGATCTAGTTCAATTACAGTTCAATGTATTTATGTTGTAGGGATGAGTAAAATCCATGTAAGTAATCTCTACAATTTAGTATGCAAAAAACTTCTTATTCCTGAATCATGTGAAAGGTACGTAAATATTATACAGTCAAAATTTTGCGTTATTTGTATTTCTGGTTATCCTTTTTCACGTCCTGATATTTTAATAGCGTTGTCTTGCCAACGATGATATTTGGAGCATTTGTCCTGCGTTTTCCGCAAAAAAATTTACGAGCGTTACTCACACAAGAAAAGTTTAAAATAATCATTTGCAGTTATTTTATGCAGTTAATTGTTAAGTTTTTCATTTGCACTTTCGGTCGCTTTAGCTTAATACAGCTAAAGCTGAAAGCCTTTAAATAGCTGCAGTAAAAACAGGATTCATCCATATTAACAAAATAAATTACTTTTAACTGCTGTGATACTAAAAGAAAATTCCAATGAACACAAAAAAATCCACCCGGTTCATAACGTGATTTCAACCAAAATCCTTAACTAAATCTATACGAAATCGTGGTAAAAATGTAGATAATTTCGCTGAGTGTATGCAACACACATCTTTAAAAATAATTGCCACTTTTACAGTAGCTCGTTATCAACCTAAGTGCAAATCATTGTAGATTTCCATAATGCCGCACACACACGGTCAATTCGAATCCATTTTTTGGATACTCGTTCCGTCAAAATCATACATTTTCTTGAATTATAATTGAGCGAAAATCCAAAGAAAAAATGTATTCGGATTCTTCGTGTGTGTGCGACATAAGTCAGATCTTTGAAAAGTTGTGTAATAAATTAGGACGATCGTGTGAACAGGATCCGAGATTTCATAATAAACCTAAATTTCGTTGTCAAGTTTAAATCTCGTTTTACCAGAACCTGATAGCCGCCTACACACAAACAAATCATGGGTTTGAACTAAATAAAATCCTGTCGCAGGTGTAAATTTCCTAAAAACATAGCCCTGGATCTACTTGTAATTTCAACATTTTTCCAAATCGTAAAAAAGTGGTTTCAACGATTTTGTTTAATTATAAATTATTAGTTTGCGGGGGGCCCCCATATCGATCTCGAACACAATATATATATTTTAGAAACGTTACGCCACTGGTGAAGGTACTAGGTTCATTACCAGGATATAAATTTCAATGGATACTTGTTGACAGCCGGGGTATAAAGGAATAGAAGGAAGTGGTGCAGCGAATGGAATGTGCAGGCATGACTCCACAGATTTCTATTTGATTGTGTCATGAACTGTGTCTCTTCTGTTATTACGAATCGGTTCAGAATAATGAGGATGCACTATTGAGGTAATCATCAAACTCTCGCTCATTCAAAGGAGTTGTTGATTGTCCTTACCCTTCCTTCGCCTGACTATTAGCACTGCTAATATCGCTCTATAGAGCCGGCATGATTGAGATGAGACTCGTTTTTGAAATGATTGTCTGTGTGGAAGTGCACTACCAAAATTTCCTCTGCCATTATAGAAAGTTCCCGCAGAGGATTTATTAATTTATCAATCGAATAGTCTGATCTGATAAATTAAGCTTTTATTTCATAATGCTGTGTTCGAAAGTGCGCCTCAAATATAGGATACTCTCAAAGAATTTGAACACACCCCCTCCCCTCCCTTTCCTTCTTGCAGGTGCCGGGGAGGGTCGTTGTCGAGGTGGTAACCCTTTTCAAATCGCTCAAAGGAGGAAGGGGCAAAACAAAGTTGGAGTGAGCATAATGAAAATAGGTATAAAGGGTTACGAAATGCTGATATTAATTTTTAATATTTCGACTCACTTTGGAAGGCTGACAAGCAGTGGGGTGCACAGCCATTTTGTGGAGGGTATGCAAAATTAAAATCGAAGAAAAGATAAATACGAGTATAAACGCTTTTTGATATGTCCAAATATAAAGGAAGGTTAGTGTTTCCTAAGTAATTGAGTAATCTCAGGATAACTAAAAATGAGGAAAAACCGCCTAATTTATTTTAGAAAACACTAAAAAAAAGTATAATAAAAAAAAACTTTGTAAAGTTAACAAAACAGTGCTTGAAAATTATTTAAATCAATCAAACAAATACAAACATTCGCATTGTATGATTTATTGATTTTCTCAAATGTGTAAACTGTAGGCATAGAAACCTTCTTTTGTAATATGTATGCACATAACACAGTGTATGACTAACAAAATGCATACATAGCTATGCAACCAGCCCCGTACAAAAATGTGCATTATAATTTGTTTCTGATTAGTAAAATACATTCTCTTTCAAAAAATAAAAAATTCCTATTTCAACATTGTTTAAATATTAAAAATAAAAAAATAAAATAAACCTGCAACATTGTTGCAGTTTAAATTTTTCAATTCGTATGGAGATTACAAGCACGGCGAAATGCTGCTTATCGACCATACTCTAGTGTCGGCGAAAAAACGATGTCAGTGGAGCCTACACTACCTAATTAACAGTGAAATCAGTAATTTTTTTCATGAACTTGTATGAAGAAAATGTTTTTAAATGAGAGGGTATGCACTGCTTATTTGTATATATGGAGTGCACGCCACTGCTGACAAGCAATGCCTGCATGTTTATGCCTAGGTAAATCTTACGTCGTTCAGAGTAACTGTCCTATTCACCTCTGAAAAAAAGGCTACAACTCCTATCTCTAGAATTACTACATATTAGCTTAACAGTAGTAAAACATAAAACTTTCAAGTTTACATCTTCTAAAAATGTAAACAAGCTTTCTTTACTTTTCCACTACGGTAAATATTGTACTTTCAAAAGTGAATTCCTGTTTCATTTAATTCAAATATACGTAGAACGAACGAACTTTAACATCCGGTTATGTTCCGGTGATTCTGATCCTATTTCAATAGAACCTTCTTTGTCGAAATAGATAGGCCCCTTACCAACTTGATCCGGAAGTTCTCATATGTCTTCCAACTTTATCCTTAGACCCGAAATTCAATTTCCTCGCAGCCAGAATTCACCCTGCTTTTAACCTTCCCCCATCATCGTGTCGTCATCATCTAGCCACACAGTTGCCTAATATGCCTATACGGATTGCAATAGAAATGAGAATGTTATGTTGTAAGTTGTGAAAATTCTAACCGAAAAGACAGTGAAATCGTTTCCGTTTCAATTTCGCAACATCCTCACTGTGTATTGTAGATTTTGTCGGTATTGATGACGATGGTCTTTCCTCTTCACTTATTTGTTTCCGAAACTTACGGAATGTGCTCTGCAGAAAAACGACGACGAACAAGCCATATAATAAAAAGAAAAGAGGGCGAAAGTGGCATAGAAAGTGAAGTTAACGTGCGGCTTCGTAGACACTGAAAAAATATGTTCCGGAATATTTGAATAAAAGTTCGATGTGTTCGCCCGCAGGCAATTCATGGTCCATGCAACATTTGAATTGGTTTTCGACGGATATGTTGAATAGAAGACGACTGTGGATGCGATGTGTTTGAAAGAGTGCATGGTAAAATTGGCATGCTGAGACCGGCTTATTAAGGACTCGCTGTGAAAGTATAGGTAAGTGGGAAAATTGGAATCATGTTTTCTATTGTATGAGTCCGCATTTTCTATGTTATTCCCAATATGAAGTCAATTGCCATGGGCAAGAAATACGTTATAGGTTTTTTTTTTTTGAAAACTTAGTTGGGAGAAAGTCAAGGAAAGTTGCAATGAACCTTCACTTCATGTGAAAAAGTATGTAAAGGCATTTTGATTTGAGGGAGTTTTACTCTTAGATATAAAAGTAGGTACTTCAATGTAACATCATATTTCATCTTCAAATGTTTTTAGCTCAACTCCAAGCGTTTGAAGGCTAAATATATTTGTTTCGTCATTGGTTTGATGATATAAGTGTCGAAAAGGAAATGATAGTCCACTGGAGTCTTAACACTGTCTACATATAATAGTTGGCATCGTTTCCAAGTAGTGTCATGATCCCCAAATGGTTTTTTCTCCATTTGAAAGTCGTTTACATTCGCACTGTCTCGCACTGTTCCTAAAAGCACACTTTCCAACTCTTCATTCATCTCAACGATATTCTCTAAATTTTTTCACCAAAATATATTCCATATTTGCATCATCATCGTTATCGCTTTCCTCATCGATCGAACTATCCCAATCAAACTCCAGCATTTGCTGAATTTATATCATTTGTACCTAATAAGCCCTTTGTATGAAGCCTCATTGCTAAAAATATACAATTTCATTGCCACAATGGGCAAGGTTGCTCACCAGCAACATGCAATTTTCAAATCCAATTAATAGTTGTTTTTGGAAATAATGCATTATTTCATTGATTGTAAATTTTTTACGAATATTCACTTGACTTACTTGAATAACAATTTTTAATAATCCTACTTTAAATAATTCACTAATGTAGCTGTGAACTTTTGTAAACAAATCAAAATAATCCTAATCTGTATTAGCGTCATAAATTGTCGATATAACAATCTTTACTTCATGTATCACGAGTGCAGTATCTATAGGACGCTTTGAATGTTAAACACATGATGACCAGCTGAGGAAATGCCATTTTTCAGTCTTGACTACTGAGCAACTCATGGCCAGGCGAGTAATCAAAACTACAAGGTATCTATCTCTTTCTATTTTAGTTTTTAAACGTAATTGATGGGATTCATTTGCACACTGGTACTATATATAGTAGAATTCGCTTATAGCGACGGGGTAGTGACCTGTGCCTGATGGTCGTTATATCCGGACAGGCTAATTTTTAGTTTTAGAATGGTAGGACTGGCAACATTTTTTTTTTTGCAATTTTTTATTTGCGGTTTACATGAGGCGAGTGAATGTTTTCTAGTTGGTCGAGTCTACTAGTCTAATCTAGTCTACTCGAGTAGAGTTGAAAAGTTCTTCTTCTTACTGAAATAATTTCACACTATTCATATTTACTAGACTTATATTAACCAAAGTGGATGAAGTGTGTCAGCAATAACGGGAGCTCCTTTATCCAAAAATTTGTCAATCCTGAATCCTCGTAAAAAGGTAAAAAAAGGTTTCTCATCTCCCTCAAGCCTTGCCGTTGTGTATTTCGGCTTTTTTTTTGTAAACCAGTGGTGGTCCGTGCCCTCTTTTGCGAAGAGTCTGACGCCTCCCAGAAATTTTGCTTAGTTTTCTGTATTTTCGACTTGAAACTTACTCACTTAATTCAGTTCAAATTCATTTTGCAAGGAATTTTCAGGGCTGACATATACAATTAGCAAGTCAAACATTTTTGCTATTTTTGAAGTGTAGTCACAGTTGAAGGGTTCTCTTGGATAAATAAATTTAGGGTAACCTTTGAAAGGTCGAATCTATTTGGTAAAACAACATCGCTCGAAAACCCATAATCAGCTTATTCGAAAGTTTCACAATACTCTTCTGTAGAGTGGGCCAGTAAGCAGTAGCAGATCGACCAAACTGAACATTTTTGTTAATCAGTTTCTACGGCGTGGCGCATTCAAAAATACCTCCTCTCAACTAAAATAGGGTAGTCACCAACTTCAAAAGACAGAAGAGGCATTAGGGTCAAACACTTCTTAAGGGCCAAAAACTATTGGAACGCTAGTCGTCGAGTGAGATATAAAAGCATATCGAGAAGGTCTTTGAAGAACATGCAAACAGGAGACATGTCTTAATTCTGCTATTAGTTCAAATTTTGTAAGTTTTTGTGATGTCTTTGATGGAATTTTCTTCGGTTTTAAATAAATTGAAGCACGACGGTAAGATTTAACAAGCGCGACAAAAGTCATATATTTAAAAACAATCCAATTATAATCCAATACAATCCACTGTATAAAAACACTCCATCACTATCTAAAAGGGTATATTAACTTTTTTAACCATGAAGTTTGCAACGCACAGAAGGAAGCACCTCCGAATATTGAAAGTACATATCTGACCAAAAACAACAAAGTTGTAAAAGTTACCCCGCCAAAGAAAAATTCATCTGCCGCAAAATGAATACATATCACTCCAATCCGCTGCTCATATCTAATTTTGTTTGCTGGATGTACTTTTATTTTAGGTGTAAATGCTGGAGAAGTTTAAATGTACAGGACTACTTCTTAAAGTAATTTGGTGGGAGCTTTAACATTTTATTCAGTGCCACTTTGACGGCTCCCTCCAAATTACTTTAAGAAGTAGTCCTGTACATTTAAACTTCTCCAGCATTTACACCTAAAATAAAAGTACACAGCAAACAAAATTAGATATGAGCAGCGGATTGGAGTGATATGTATTCTTTTTGCGGCAGATGAATTTTTCTTTGGCGGGGTAACTTTTACAACTTTGTTGTTTTTGGTCAGATATCATATATTTTTGCATACTTAAATAGCCAACTAATATTTTTGTTTTGGGAAAAGTTTCAATAGGTTTTTCTTCAGCATATTCCATAAATTTAATATCATAAGTTACATTCACAGGGTCTTCTTTAAAATAAATAGATACTGCAAACGCAATTGCAAATACGCCACAAATGGCTGTTGCTGAGCTTTTTTAAAAATAGTTTTGGGATGAAATGGGTATAGTTTATTAATATGTATTTTGTGAAAAATAGGTTTGTGTTATCTTTGTGTTATGGCTCTGCTAACATTCTGTTAGTAATCTGTTAATTTTTTGTTAACTCTGTTAATGCTCTATTAACGTTCTCTTAACACTCTATTATCTTTTCGTTAATGCTCTGTTAACGTTCTGTTAATGTTCTCTTAATTCTCTTTAATCATTCGGCTAACGCTCTGTAAACGGTCTGTTACCTTTCTTTTATTACTCGATTTACGTTCTGTTAAGGCTCTGTTAATTTTTAGTTAACACTCTGTTAACGATCTGCTAACGCTCTCTTGTTGCCTTGCCAATGCTTTGTTAACGTTCTGTTATTGATCTGTCTTAATGCCCCCCTGACCCAGTGTCCCAATGTCACATTGTCGTAATGTCACAGTGTCCCAATGTTCCAATGTCCTAATGCCCTAATGCCCTAAGATCCATTGTCACAGTATCCTCATGTCCCAATGTTCTAATATCCCAGTGTCCCAATGTCCTAATATCCTAATGTGCCAATGTCCCAATATCCTGATGTCCCAGTCTCCCAATTTAGGTTCTATTGTCCCAATGTGCAAATATCACAGTGCCCCAATGGTTTAATGTCCGAATGTCCCACTACCCTAGTGTCCCAATGTCCCAGTATCGGAATATCCCAATGTCCCAGTCTCCCACCTAATGTCATAATATCCCAATGTCTAACTGTCCTAATGTCCCAAGGTCCTAATGCCCCAATTTCCTAATATCCCATTACCCCAATGTCCCAAATGTCCCAGTATCCTAATGTGATAATATCCCAATGGCCCAATGTCCTAATGTACCAGTGGCCAGTGTCCCAATGTCGCAGTATACCAAGTGTCCCAAGGTCCCAATAGCCTAATGTCCTAATATCCCAGTGCCCCAATGTCCCTGTATATCAGTGCCCTAATGCCCCAGTATTCCAATGTTCCAATATCCCAATGTGCCCATATATCAATGTTACAATGTCCCAATGTTCTAATATCCCGATGTCCCAGTGCCCCAATGTTCCCACTTCCCAGTTTCCCCAGTGTACCTAATGTCCCAATGTCCTAATGTGTTGATGTCCTAATATCCCAATGTCCTAATGACCCAAGACCCTAATGTTCACATGTTCTCATATCCCAGTGCCCCTATGTGCGAAAATCCCGATGTCCCAATGTCACAACATTCCGATGTCTCAGTGGTCCAATGCCCCAATGTCCGATTGTCCCAAGGTCATAATGTCCCAATGTTCTAATATCCCAGTGTGCTAATGTCCCAGTCTCCCAGTGTCCTAATGTCCCAATATCCCAATGTCCCAATGTCCCATTGTCCCAATATCCTGATGTCCCAATGCCCCAATATCTCGATGTCCCAATGCCCCAATATGCCGATGTCCCCACGTCCCTGTTTCCCCATTGTGCCTAATGCCCCAATGTCCTAATGTCGCAAGACCCTAATGTCCCAATTTCCTAATATCCCACTACCCCAAGATCCTAGTCTCCCAGTCTCCCGGTGTCCCAATATCCAAATGTCCCAATGCCGCAGTGTGTTTTAAAAAATGGTCAATGCGATGAGCCGATAGACGCAATTGTTGGAAATCTTTTGTTAACTTTACCTATTAATTTACCGTTATTCCATCCACTTATCTAAATGGAAGACATTGATTCTTTAGAAGGACCACCAGAGGATCATTCGTTCCAAATTTCATAAAAATCCCATCACGAAGAGAGACAGTAGAAGCAAGTCTTTCTGCAACTGTAGACTTCATTCTGAAATTGGGTTACTCGCTTAAGTCTGTGAGGGTGAAAATTTCATCGTTTATCGCATATATCTTACCCGTTATTGTGCCGATCGAAGATTTTATTTGGAAAGGCACTAGAACAGGATATGTGGAATATTTTGGTAAAAAAAATTTTTTGGGGGCTGTTGCCTGGAAGGCTGTAGCCTGGTCAACCAAAAAGCAAGTTGTCTCCGGTAATCATAGACTTGTTCGCTTTCGTTTTTCTTTTTCCTTTGGCGGGCGAGACGCTCTCGCGTCTCTTGATATTATTGATCAGTGTGATGAGAGAAATCGATTGAGCAAAGTCTCTCTGTCTTGTCTGTCCGTCTGTTTCATTACAAACTAGCCCCTTAGTTTTGAAGCTATCAGGCTGAAATTTTATATACAAGTTTCTTTTTAGTGTACGCTGTATATATGTTGAAATGAGTGGAATCGGACCATGGGGTCACGGGGCTGCTATAGAAACCATCCTCTGAAAATTAGGTTATGCTAAGAAAAACGTTTTTCTTTATGAACCAATCTTAACCTAACTTCACCAAAATATGTTTCTAGTAAAGCCTTAAAACAAATCTAGGAACGGATGAAATCGGAACACTACGTCATATGGCTGTCATAGAAACCAACCCCTGGAAATTAGGCGCTTCTAAGAAAAACTTTTTTCCTTATGGATCAACCTAAACCAAACTCAAATGTGTTCCTAGTAAACCCTCAAAACATAACTATAGGAAACGAATAGAATCGAAATATGACGTCATAGCGCTGTCATACAAACCAAACCCCAAATATTAGATTCTTGTAAGACAAACTTTGCTTCTTTTTGAATATTAGCCAAAATGTATCCAAGTGTAGTCCTGAATTAGCCTCAACGCTACCAGGAACAGATGGAATCGGAACACGTCATTGGGCTGCGGTAAAAATTGTTAACACAAAAGAAGCTTAACTTTCATTCATATGTGACGAGTATTCAAATTTTGGCCGCGTCCGAAATTAGCCTCGGTCTGGTTTTCTTTAACAATACGCTAAGCAAGCAATAGTTAGTCGCTACGTTCAAAAACTACCGAGATTACAGTCTCACAATTACAGGAAGATTCAATCATAGTTCACTATCGATTTCTTCTTCTTATTTATTCTTCATCTTCCTTGCCTCGTTCTTTATACCGCTCCATGGTTTCGCGTTGCTCGACCTGCGGTGTAGGCACATCGCCCGTTTTGGCGGTAATATCTCAGCATATTTCTACAGGCAGCTCTATCTTGGATCGTGTCATCACCGAGACCAATGCGTTGTTGTTTCGATTTCTTCTTCCTTGGTTGTGAATTATTATCTGAGTTGAACTAGAAACGGGGTAGTGTAGAAACAATTGCTTTGATAGTCCATAGAGGTTTAGGATTGTTAAATTCTTTAATTGCAATCTATTTTTGTTTTACAGAGAGATGCTTCTGAATCTAGCCTTTAGATATTGTTAACCTTGTTAGTTTGTAAATTTGCTCAAGGGTTGTCAATGAAACAGAAATTACAAAATAGAACCACATTGAAACTACATACCCGTGAAATTTCACAATTACAAAAATACGCAATGAATCAAAGGAATGCGATTTCGGAAATACTAGGCCATGTACATAAAAAATGTTTTGTTGAATCCTTGGCTGAGCCGATTGAAGTATATTGTTGTTGTTCGAGCTTGTTTAGTCAAACAAAAATCATAGCATCATTCATACAAGCCAATATTCCATGCAAAAAAATACAAATTCCCGAAAAATTGGTCGTTATAACCGAAATGCGTAATTAAAGGGAATTGATGTTTACCTACTCTGAGAAAAAAATCAGCACTTACATTTGAAGTGAAACATCTTAAAAATAAAATTGAAATACAACAATAATCATTTTAAAAACAAATAGTTTTATATTAAATTTAATATGATTCACTTTAACAATCTGTTCAAAATTGACTGAAACATTGATTTAAAGATATTCAATTTTGTTTGAAAGTTGTTTCATTTTGAAGGCTATGGCCGTCACACGTACATAAGCCCGCACTATTTTGTTCAGTGCTAGTAATCTCAGATAGCTTAAGTCTAGGAAGTAGGACGAAACGGTAGGTACCCGGTTCGATTCCCAGTAGAAGCAAAGTGAGAAAAAAAAGTTTTTAAAATATTGTTAAAATAAAAATAAATAAAAATGAATAAAAAAAAAATAATAAAAAAAATAAAAAATAAAGAAAACACAAAAAAAAAATCAACTAAAAAAAGAAAAGAAAAAAAGGGAAATTTTTTTTCACTTTTTTAATCTTACAATCAAAACATTTTAAATTTAAAATGAATCACTTTGAAAATAAAGTGATATTCAATTTTGATTTTACATGCAGCAATTGATGATGTTCGATCCTATCGAGGAGCCAACTGCGACACCGATCACTATTTGGTGAAGACGACCTACATGTGCAGAATCTCTTCGGTGCACCTATCGAGAATCAACCCTGCCAAGATCTTCGAGGTTGACAATTTGATTGATGATGCCACGGCGGCTGCGTATACAACAGCACTAGAGGAAAAACTGTCGCCCATGCTTGATGACATCAACAATTTAGGCATCCATGAGTTCTGGGAGGAGCTCAAAGACAACATCAAGGGGGTCGCAGAAGAGGTCGTGGGCTATAAAGGCCGGCGCAGACGAGCAGACTGGTTCGACGACGAATGCAGGGCCTCGATTGAGGCGAAAAATGAAGCCTATCGCCAATACACACAACGCGCATCCCGAGCCAAAAAAGAAAGATATAACGAGCTTCGGCGAGTATCTAATAAGTTAATTAGACGTAAGAAACGCAAACATTTTGACGAGCAGTTACAGCAAATAAACCAAAGATTAGCCATAGTAAGAACATTAGACAGGCGTACAAACTTATAAATAATGTTAAGAACGGATATCAACCCAGGACAAGCCTATGTAAGGACAAGGATGGTAACATCATCAGCGACATCGAAAGCGTCAACAAACGATGGGCCTCGCATTTTGAAGAGCTCCTCAATGCACCATCAACATCCCCCGCGGAGCCAGCTCTTGAGCAGTTAGCCGAACCAGGCCCTCCCGTTCTACCCCCAACAGTAGAGGAGGTGAATCTTGCCATACAGTCGCTTCAAAATAATAAAGCGCCCGGCGCTGACGAGATCCCAGCAGAACTGCTGAAGCATGGTGGAACGTGCCTGACCAACGCTATACATGTGCTACTGCTGAAAATATGGAACGACGAGGAAATCCCCGAAGATTGGCGCAAAAGCATAATCTGCCCAATTCACAAAAAGGGTGACAAGCTGAAGTGTGAGAATTACAGGGGCATATCATTAGTTTGTACGGCCTATAAGATATTATCTAAAATTCTTGAAAAGAGAATTAATCCGTACGCAGAACGAATCATTGGCGAGTATCAAGGCGGCTTCGGACCTGGTCGATCAACGACCGACCAGCTTTTCACAGTGAAGCTACTACTCCAAAAGTGCTGGGAATAAAACATCGACGTATACCAAATCTTTGTCGACTTCAAGCAGGCATACGACAGTATCGATCGAAGTGTACTGTACAACATTATGCTGAATTTTGGTATACCGGCAAAGTTAGTGCGACTCACAAGGATGACGATGACTAATACCGTCTCGCAGGTCAGAGTGCAGAATCGACTCACTGACCTATTTGAAACTCGTACTGGACTCAAGCAGGGCGACGGGCTGGCGCCGACGCTCTTTAACCTTGCTTTGGAGTATGTAATTCGAGCCATGAATATGGACATCAGCGGAACACTACTCATCAAGTCGACTCAATTAGTAGCGTACGCCGACGATATCAACATCATGTCTCGAAGGTTGGGTGATGCAGAAAGCCTTCTGCATAACCTCAATAACGCCGCAAAGGAAGTTGGACTACATATCAACGAAAGCAAAACAAAGGCCATGATGCAATCGAAAACAAGGACGCCAGCAAATTCAAGCATCACAGTGGGGGACCTTAATATCGAGTATGTAGACAACTTCAACTATCTGGGTTGTAACTTATCAAAGGACGCCAACGAAACCGACGAAATTAAGCGACGGATACAACTAGCCAATAAGACATATTTCTCGGTCCTCCCTATAATTAATTCGAAACTTGCGCACAGGAACACGAAGCTCCGCGTGTACAAAACGATCATCCGACCCGTGCTATGTTATGGCTGCGAAACATGGACCCTCACCCAAGCCTCCGAAATTTTGCTAGACCGATTCGAACGAAAGGTCCTTCGGCGAATTTTCGGGGCCGTTCGCGAGCGAGACCAATGGCGTATCCGGTACAACCATGAGTTGTATTAATTGTACGATGAGCTGGAAGTATCGAAAATCGTGAAGCTTCAACGTTTGCAATGGGCGGGGCATGTACAACGGATGGACGATAATCGCATGCCAAAGAAAGTGATGAACGCACAACGAATTGACGGAGCGAGGTTGCGTGGACGACCGAGAGCTCGCTGGGAGAACTCCGTAGGTGAAGACGCCCACCAGCTGCTGGGCTTCCGAAACTGGAGGACGAGGTCACGTAACCGCGACAATTGGAGGTCAACGATTCAGGCGGCCAAGGCCCGACGTCGGGCTATCGTGCCACATTGATGATGAATTTTAAAAGTACAATAATCACTTTAATATTTCCACTAATGAAACATTTTTGAATTAAACGTAATCGTATATGGAGCCAAATCATATTTGAAAATTTTCGAATCATAGCTATTATTTTTAATTTTATAACGATTTTTTTCTCTGTGTAGTTATATGCGAATTGTCGCTATTGAAAGTAGAATGCAATTGTGACTCTCTCCGTATTCAGGCTCTTGGCGTGAGCGTGCCAACATCATAATGATGTTTATGATTTTGGAAACAATAAGAATTTATAATCTAAGAAAATTACGATATTTGGTCGGCAGAAATCCTACACTGTAACAAAAGTGGTGTTTCATTGAGTCCGCCTTCGACTGGTGTTTATTTTAATTCAAAAGACTGGTGTTTAATGATTACCCCAGATGGAAAATATTTTATTATTCGTAAAAATCATTAATTGTTTTCCGGTTGGTGTTTTTCAAAACCGTATTTGAGAGTTTCTAAATCTCATTTTTTCATTTAATTTTAATGAATAGTATTTTTATTTCCCAGACACGTCTTTCGACAGCCCACTGAAGAAGGCAGTAAGTGACTGTCGAAACACGTGTCTGGGAAATAAAAATACTATTCATTGACTTAAATGGAAAAATCGTTTTTATTTTAATTCTTCTAATTAATACAGTCAATTCAAAATACGCGGATCCTACTTGTAATTCTAAATCTCCTTTTTGGAGTAAAGAAACTCAACTTTGCGGGGCATGGTGCGTTCACTCAGCCGTTTATAGGCTACTTCTAGTCAACGTTACATTGCATATAGAGGATTGTATGTAATGTGGCAAGCACTATGCACTATACAGGGTGTCCCGCAACTGGTTAGCTATAGACCAATGGTAGACTCTGCAGGATGTTTTAGGAAAAATGTCGCCAAAATTATTTCTCTAGCTTTTACCGTTAAGGAGTAATCGCCTTTTTTGTGATTCTTGTCAAAAAACACGACTTTC
Source organism: Microchrysa polita (assembly GCA_949715475.1). Taxonomy (NCBI): domain Eukaryota; kingdom Metazoa; phylum Arthropoda; class Insecta; order Diptera; family Stratiomyidae; genus Microchrysa; species Microchrysa polita. The sequence continues at coordinate 98,467,114 of OX454416.1, forward strand.
TTCGGAAAACTCCAATTTTCGAGCTTCCAATTTAGCCAAATCAATGTTTATCATATTCTTCTGAAAGTACACAAAATTTCCAATAAAAGGACATATCGAACGTTTCGAACGGTTTCGTATCTTCCGAGATACGACGTTTTGAATTTTGGAGAAATGTCAATTTCAATTTTTAATGTCAAAATTAAACCCGAGTTTCGTAACGGTACATTGTTGTGGCAAATCCGCAAAGTTGACAAAAGTTGGCGTAGTATCTTAGCTTTCGAACGGCATATAAGAATAAATCACAGAATCATCCAGTTTGTGAATAATATGTGTAAAAGGGAAAAAAACATAGTCCGTAAGTGGAAGAAATCTTGCCATTACTTGGAAATAGTTCAGTCATATAAGCATTTCCAATAGAAAAAAAATACAGTAAGGCTATTTTTTCTTGGTCTTGAATCAGTGGGGTCCGGGAGTCACTCATTTTACTAAAATAAATTTGATCGGAAAGGTCCCAAAAAGGACACTATTTAATCCTTGACTGGAGGTCGGCATGCGGGGTATCATATCAAAGGGGACGCCGAGTACATTACATATCCGGTGTTGGATTCCTATTTCAAGGACCCTTAACGGAATAAATCGAGTTTGAATGGAAAATTTTCGTGTTTCCCGTAATCATCTGTATCTTTCCAAAGCCATAACTACGCGAATAATTCAAGTTGCCACTTCCTTTTTCATTTTTTAGAATCTAGGATTCTATCATTAAATTTGCTAAGGAAAAATTGGATCGGAAAACTCTGAAAAAGGACATAAAAGGACACTAATTAATACCTGACAAATTAAAATGTTTATCCTTTTTTAGACGATGAAAATGAAAAATACTCTCACAATATTAATGTGTACACAGCGAAACTTCGTACAAATAATTCAACACATAAAACAAATTTGTTTATACTTACCGTTATAATAAGCATCTACAACAGTAGCGAAAAGTATTTTTCCATAATGCATAACAACCAAGTCTATGCTTGATGTAAAACTTTTACTTCCTTTACAAGATTGAAGTCGGTTTGGTACATTTGCAGACTATGTTTTTTTTTTTCATTTATACATATTATTCAGAAACTGGATGACTCTGTGCTTTATTCTTATATGCCGTTCGAAAGCTAAGATACTACGCCAACTTTTGTCAACTTTGCAGATTTGCCACTACAATGTCCCGTTACGAAATTCGGGTTTAATTTTGACATTAAAAATTGAAATTGACATTTCTGCAAAGTTCAAAACGTCGTATTTCGGAAGATACGAAACCGTTCGAAACGTTCGATATGTCCTTTTATTGGAAATTTTATGTACTTTCAGAAGAATATGAAAAACATTGATTTGGCTAAAGTGGAAGCTAGAAAATAGGAGTTTTTCGAAAAAAGTCGTGTTTTTTGACAAGAATCACAAAAAAGGCAATTACTCCTTAACGGTAAAAGCTAGATAAATAATTTTGGCGACATTTTTCCTGAAACATCCTGTAGAGTCTACCATTGGTCTATGGCTAACCAGTTGCGGGACACCCTGTATATTTCCTGGACCACGCCGAGATTCGATCTCCGGACCTCTAGATTACTAGCATCGTAGAGTGCGACTCAACCAATGAACCCAGAGCGTCCTCGCCGAACATTTGCACTGAAATTATAGAATTTCATCATAAAAGGTCAATATGGAAATGGTGTTTAAAAAACCTCAATCGAATAATTTATTGATACTTGATCAAACATGTTAGTCTATTGCATTTTTGGTAATGCTCATCTGGGAAATTAATTAGAATTTCTATATTATTCACCAGCTGGAAATTATTTATTCCAAATACACCACTTGGTGATTGACTTTTTTAAACCCCACATAGAGGATCATATTTTTCAATGAAAAAAATACCAACTATGTAATGTTAAGTTACTTTTCCAACCATGGTGAATTTATACACCGTCATTTTTTTGCTGTGTGTGTACCATACCATTTTTCTGTATCTTTTGTCGTTTTTAAAATAATCGCAAAAATACGAAAAAAAAGACCCTTCTTTCCCCCTATTTTTAAGGTTATCGACCCCCAATCGGTTGTGGGACTTTTTTTTCCATAATCTGGGGCTCAACCCCAATCATGCAAAAAAAAATTCTAATGTAGGATTTTTGCCGTTCGATGACCATATTTTGGCTTAATTTTCTCAGACTATTAACATGGATGACAAACTTGAAATTCCTACTGTTTTTAAAAGTTGATCGGTCAACGTGTCAGCATTTTCTTGTTAAATCAAAATTGGCTGCTTTGAAGTCATTCCTCCTTAAATTTATTCTTTAAAATTATTATGCAAAATTTAACCCACATCTTCTGTATGAAAACGTGATAAATGACAAAGGTATTTTGGCTGACGTGTCGTATGAATGATAGGTCTCATATGTGTTTTTTGCTGGCTGGGATGTATCCCTAAAACGTAAATGTCAAAATGCAATGGGCCATTCAAACTGTAAGAAAACGGCCGTAGGAGCAAACTTTACTACAACAAACAGCATGGATAATTACGACGCGCTCTCACAATGTGAAATGCACAAAACTTGTTTGCCGGCCACTATAAAACCTCTCACCGTACGGTTTTGTCTTATAATGTGGAAGGGCTCAATGGCTTCCATTATCTCTTTTGGGCTCGTCCGTGAATATGGTTAGCATTTCGTATACATATTTGACCCAATCGAATATTTATTAGCATGAGCTTGACAAGCGCTCTCAAACATTCGAAATTGTCCCCCAGGTAACATTGTGGTCGAAAGGGTTAAACAAATTTGTTTAATGCATATATCTTTCTCGTTTTTGCAGCGATCGAAGAGTTTTATAGCTAATGCACTAAAGGTTGATGTGCTGAATATTTTGATTTTTTTTTTGCGGAAAGTTGCCTGGAACGTCAATCGGTAAACCATGTTATCCGTCAACTTACTTGTCTCTTGATTTACTCCTGAAAGTTTACATTTTAACTGAGACTGTACTGTGTGTTTGCCCAACCCCATCTAGATACATCAAGGCCGTAACTCAGCTGTGCCGTTTGCCTACTAAATTGTGGATTTACACGAACAAACAACAACAAGCATATGACGTCATTAAAAGGAACAACAAAACAGTGCAAATAGTAGGCGAAATATTTCTACATTGCGGCCTTAATATAGAGACGGCGGTGGTTTGCCTCACCGAAATTTTACCATGGGGCTATGGTGCTGCTACTACAGAAAGAACTTGTAAAAGTAGATTCTTCTAAAAAAAAGTTCGTTATGGACTAACAAAAGTGAAGCCACACATACTACGAATATTCAGTATCATTTCAAATTATGTATCGATAAAATTTGTACTTGTGTCAAGAAATTCACTATTGCACTAGCAATGATCCGTTCTTTCCTATGAAATTGACAAAGAAAGATAAAGAGAACTATTCGCAAATTTCTAAAGGTTTTACTTTTAACCCTCTATATTCGGTCGAATCAAAAGCGAACTACTGAAATGCTACCCTCTAAACAAACATAATCGTTGTCATTTTCTTCTCACAAAATTCCCTTTTTTTTGTTGCGTAACGTCAGCTACTGATCAGATCTTTCTTTCATTTCCAATTGACGAGATTGCCACCAGTGAACCGAAAACGGATTATTATCTGATAAGACATCTTTCACATCAGAAATGGGCAAGGTGATATGACGACAAGCTGCATTGAAACTGAGTGTAACTTGCTGCCTTTCATCTCTATTCATTGATGGGAAAGGATTACCCGAAGGATGAAATCTTGAGTACCTGACATCCATAGAGAGAGGAGACGATGTAATCCCTGCGCAATCGAGCATGTGATGGAATAAATTAAGGTCGATTGTGAGGCAAGAATGCATACACACTCGTACACCGACAGTTGATCTAAGGAACCAAAAGCACTTAATTCCTTTCTTCTGAAATTCCACTCACGGTAATGAGCCCGAAACCTACCTATATATGAAGTTTTCTCTGCATTTTTTAAGATGCAGCTGCCTTAACCCGACCGTGGATGCAATTAATGCGATATCTGCTTCGGAAAAGCGATGCGAGCCATGAATTTGGAATTTGACTGTGCATCGTTATCATCTCATTTAGATCTCAACGTGCTAACGAGCCTTACAAAATGGTTATATCACTGCCTTTATAATTACCCTTCTTTTCTTCGATATGCAGTCCTATCGCCGGTCACGATCTTCATCATGTTCTATAGGCAAGGTGAAAATTCTAGCGCATTTTGTCGATAACGTTGTGATAGCCAGTCCAGTCCGTTCGCTCTTCTTTCCACTTTTGTTAATCTAATCCGGGGTCTTGCTGACAGTCCAATTAAATGTCCGTCGGGCAGATGTTTGCATCAAAACATCATCAAGAAGTTCAAGTTCAAGTCTGGACTCGTCACTTGGTGTATATCGTTTGGCTGTACAATGTCAGGGAGGCGGAACCGGGCTCTTTCATCCCTCATCGTCAGTCGGATAATAGGTTTTGTGTTATGATTGACAGTCTGTGGTGTCCTATCAAAATGAACTACGCCAACTACAAGAGAGATTAGCTGGGCGTGAAATGGAAGTCATCGGATAACAAAAGGACAGCCATAGCAAAAGAGCAAAACAACACACGAACAAGGAACATTCTTTGCTAGACAAAAGTATCTTTTTTGGTTTGTGTTTAATATTCGCCTTTTGACTTGTGACTAGATCATCTGCAAATGCGATAGCTGGTACGGAGATAGGCAAGCTGGCAAGACCAGTCGTTGTGGTTTGTGTAGGTATTGATTAATGAATACGTCGCGTCACCCAGACTTCATCAAAAACTTGAAGGCTCTTGTTTTAGGCTCTTGTACTCTTCATGTCGATTGATTCCTTATCATAAATTATTATTATGGCAAAGGATGGTGATATTCGACCCGACCAACTTTGTTTTAGATAACATTAATCATTGCGGCGCCGGGCGCGTATCGTTTTATCAACGAAGTGGTTGGAGCAAATTGAACAATTTCATGGCGATTCAGGCAATCAAACGCTTGTTAATTGAGCTTGTTTAGTGTTCATTTGGGCAATTTTGAGAAAAGGGTTCACGGAACATATTTTCGACAATTCAATCAATCTTCCCAGCCAGCATTTAACACATTTGTAATCATTATTTCATGCAACACGCGTAAGCACATATTACTTATTCATTCATCACGTTTTCATACAAGCAGTATATGACGATGTCCCCCTATTTCATGTATATACGCATTTGCGCCTTATTACGGATAATCATTATAAAATCGTTATTCGTAAACATTATGTAATAGTTACGTTGCATACATTTTTAATGCATCAATCGTAAAGACTACATAATCGTTAGTCATAAAGATTACGCAATACTTATGTAACATATATTTTTAATGCATTGCTCGTAAAGAATGTTAATGGCTTATACGAAATGGATCAATAATGCATGATTCGTGGAGATTAAAAATGAATTATGCTACATATATTTATAATGGTTTATATGGTTACTGAAGATTATGGAATAAATGTTATATTTTTTGAGAGATAGAGTTTTTAAGACGATGTTCTTGAATGGAATTGAAAATATATGAACACTTGAATCAAATTAAATGTGTTCAAGTATATTTTATTTTACAAGTTGGCTTTGGTTACCTTGAAGTCGCATATCATATTAAGGGCGGAATTCATAGTCCTCACTTATACTTAAGGGAACCCTTAAGGGGCAGACGCTATTCATAGTCACTCAATAAGCAAACACTTAAGGGTTTCCTAAAGGGTTCCCTTATTCGTTAAGGTTCATATCTAGTAACCTTATATGAACTCATATATTTGTTGACATATCCTTATTTAAAACACTTTGAAATCTTTTTAAAATTTTTAATTTTTAACTACTTGATATTTTTTTATAATTTATTTGTCACTTTCAATAGATATGGCAAATAAGTGAATCCTTCATTTAATGAGGCAACGCCCTAATAAGTGATGTCTATGAATACGAAGCTCCCTTAAGGGCTCACTTATATAGAGAAAGCCCTTATTCCTTAAGGGAATGCTTATTACTTAAGTGGGGACTATGAATTCCGCCCTAAAGCTTGATGTCTCATCTTTATTTTGTACCAATTTTATCAAAGCTTACTGATGATTTATGGAGAGAATCGGCCGGAGACAAAAAACCGACCGAAAATAGGATTATAGGTACTTGTATGAAAACAGTGTAACTCTAAGGGCGGAATTCATAGTCCTCACTTATACTTAAGGGAACCCTTAAGGGACTGACGCTATTCATAGTCACTCAATAAGCAAACGCTTAAAGGTTTCCTAAAGGGTTCCCTTATTCGTTAAGGTTCATATCTAGTAACCTTATATAATCTCATATATTTGTTGACATATCCTTATTTAAACACTTGGGAATTTTTTAAAAATTTTGAATTTTTAACTACTTGATATTTTTTTATATTTTATTTGTCACTTTCAATAGATATGGCAAATAAGTGAATCGTTTATTTAATAAGCAACGCTCTAATAAGTGATGTCTATGAATACGAAGCTCCCTTAAGGGTTCACTTATATAGAGAAACCCCTTATTCCTTAAGGGAATCCTTATAACTAAAGTGGGGACTATGAATTCCGCCCTAAGTTTTTTTTTACTTAAACAAAATGATGGAAATTTTAGTATAGTATAGTTTTTGCTACTATACCTAACCTAAGAGGTTTGGTTTTCACAGAGTTTCAAAGTCAAATTTGTGTGATTTGACCCAAAAACAGTCAATTTTTTCATCTCAGTTTTCTCCAACTTCTGCCAAGGGGAGGTGCTTGTACGATTCTTTTAAAAATTGGCGCATAGTCTAACGATCATTTCTTTCTTACATCATTTTATTGTAGCTCCATTATTTCTAACAGTTTTCATATGTTAAGTGTAAAAAACTAGGGTTAATTTTAGCTCGAATTCAATACAATTCAATTCACACTGCTCCTAAAGATCTGCAATTGGTAAAATCTATTCAAAGTATGTATGTCGAAATCAAGCTCAAATTAACCCTTAGTTTTTTGCATTTAAGGCATTCAAACTGTTAGAAATAATGAAGATAGGATAAAATGATGTAAAAAATAAATTATCGTTAGACTATGCGCCAATTTTTAAAAGAATCGTACGAGCACCTCACCTTGGCAGAAGAAAATTGAGATGGAAAAATATATTGTTTTTGGGTCAAATCACAAGAATTTTACTTTGAAGTTCTGTAAAAACCGAACCTCTTATCGGATTTTAGTGCCGTTAGTTTTATTTTAGGTAGCTGTTGGCTGTAGTAATCATCTTATTTTGCTATTCTAGCTAGTCTAGCTTTTGAGATAGTAAAGTTTTAGTCGTACAAGAAAATTATTTTTTCAAAAATCTTCAATTGCCTGTGGCAGCTAAAGGGTTAAGCTAAGAGGGTATGTTCAGTACAACTTTTTGTATGGAAAATACATGAGGAATCACAATCCGGTGCGTTTATGCGGCAGTTTCCGGACACCCTGTATATATGTAAATTAACAAAAACCTAGCCGAGTAAAACGCGTCGCAACAGACAGACAGACAGACATCGTCCAATCGACTCAGCTCGTCACGCTGATCATATATAGGTATACATATTTTATATGTTCGGAGATGCTTTCTTCAATGCATTACAAACTTCATGACAAAGTTAATATACCCTTTTTCGATTAATAAGCGAAGAGTATAAAAATTAGTTTTTGCGAGGTATCAAAATGAAGACCAATGGGACACTATGCGCTGCGCCCAATACCATACTACGCTGTGAATCACTAGTGATTTCAACGTTATCTATAAATCACCTGGCTTACGATTTCCGAATGTAGAAGGATTGTAAAGTAAATGTTTTATCTAAAGTTTTTTTTTATTATTTATTAGATTATTTACAAGAGTAATGTGTATAAAAAAATCTGTTGAGTTTTGAACAAACCGAGACCATGGTCCTTTTGGAACTAGGTAAATAAACTTACTTGCAACGTTATGATTTCAGACGCACAAAAAAGAAACATTTTAAACACAATAACACTGAGCAAACGTACATCAAAAATAAATAATTACTTCACTGCAATCGCGACGTACACACTTTTTAAACACTTTCGTTTTAAAAAAAAGTTTGTTTTTTCATCCGATTGTTGCGAACTTAGGTACGCAGTCTCAACAAACGGAAGAAATCACGAAAAATAAGCCCATTCAATATCCAAATAGTGGGTTTCAAATGAAAAGAAAAAAAATAGCTATACATTGTAGTGAATAGCTGATGCGTGGGCATTCCTTCAGCTGGCCATCATGTGTTGCACCTCAACAGCGTGGTCTATCGATACAGAACGTCGATTTGTGATGCATGAAGTAAAGATTATTTTGGTCTATGTTTACGATATATGATGCCAATGCTGGCTGGGTTATTGTTTAAATTTTAAAAGGACAGAGAAGTGGTGGTGTTGGATAGGGAAAAAACATTTCCGCATGAAAATTAAGTGTAATTTTGAGGTGCAGTAAAACACGGTTAGGTGCAACACGGTTAAATGCAAAAACCGGATAAGTGCATACAATTTTCATGCACCATCCATTCAATGCGATTTGCAATACATTTCAAAACGGATAAGTGCACAACACGCTTAAAAAAATAACAGGCGCGATAACCCAGCATTGGACTAAGGCCATACAGGATGTATTAGTGACATCCTATTTCCAAGATCTTATCTGCGTTTTGTTGAGGTAATAAGATCATCATCACGCTCAGCAGTGTTATTTATCCCTATAAATGGGTACTCGTTTATCATCTGAGTGAGATCATAGTCCGTCACAAGCTCGTGAGTTCGAAAAACACCATGATCCACGGTGAAATTCGAACTCATGACCCTGTGCACCGAAGGTGCGCGCACTAACCGCTAGACCAGCCAGACTACAACACGCTTAAGAACACGCAATTTTTTGGCAGCGCCAACTACATTTGCATACGATTCACGGAGGATAAGTGCACATGTGTATTGCAAAAGTTTATTAGAGCAGGCGTTTTTAACCATTGGACTGTTTTATGAATTTATGCGATCTATTTATGGAGCTTGTGACAGACTATGATCTCACTCAGATGTTAAACGAGTACCCATTTATGGGGATAAATAACACTGCTGAGCGTGATGCTGATCTCATTGCCTCATCAAAAAGCAGATAAGATCTTGGAAATAGGATGTCACTAACACATCCTGCGGCCTTAGTCCAATGTTGGATTGTCGCGCCTGTTATTTATTTTATTTTTTATTTATGGAAATATCCAATATTTATTGAGTAAATTTATGGAAATGTAGACGAAGGAAAATTAAGTCTACTGGATGATTTTTTATCGTCAAGTAGGTAAATCTGTGAGTTAAAAATTGCTCTTTGTGCACCTTAAGGTTGAGATTGCACCTTGCCTCAATGAAAAAAAATGTTTAGCAAAAGTGGCAGTTTCATTGTGAATCTAGCGTTCATGTTATCAGTTTCAGTCCGTCTCCTCCTTTGGTGATAACACGATCGCAGGGCTGCACCACTGAGATAGTCGTTAGTTTGTTAGGAAATTTTGGTTTTTCTTTTTTCTGTGAACAACATTTTTTTAATGTCATTTTTCCAGAATTTGTGCAAGCAAGGTGATAATTTTTACATTCACAAATCGTAATTGAAAATGTACAAACAATTTATTTTTGGCTACTCGACTTGCAAAATTGATGTTCGATGTTCATCCCCCAATAATCCCCATGATAATGGTGACCCCTCAATACATTTCAAAAAGATGGGTAGTGTCCAATTGGCAATTGATAATAATACACTGAGCCTCAATGAAACCGGGCCACACGGTAAGCGCGAACTCCAATCAAAACAGGCATTGTGGCTGTTGCGTGAGTTAACGGTACTTCTGATAAAAGTCATAGTCGTTTGAATTGCCATTAAATGCACTTTCTGTAGATATAACTTTCAAAGTTGCACGTTTCATACTTTTTGATAAAATTGAATTTGAGTTCGAAAGTGGCGAGTGGCCCGATTTTTGTGAAGCTGAGTGTATTTGTTGTATTTTACAGAGTCGCTTTCAGACAAATTTAAATGTTGAAAACTATGGTGTTATTTTGGCCCATGAAAGATTTATACTCTTACATGGGATATAGGATTATTGTTCTAAGCTAGGATTGTCCATCGTGTTTCTTACTGGTTCAGGGAATGGATTCCAGATCAGCTACATATTCGGTATCAACTTTGTTCAGTGCAAAAATGAACAATTATAATCGCAAAAAAGGATCGAGAGCTATAATTTTCAATGATTTTCACCACTAGTTTTTATTTTAGCTACGTAAATTAGAACGTTTGTATGGAACACTGATAAGTGAACAACACGCATAAGTGCATTATCGTTGTGCACTCATCATTGTTTTACCGTATATACACTCGGCGTCAAAAGTATCGGGCCATCGGCAACTCTTGAACCCTCACTCAATTTTCTTAAAAAAGTATGAATCTTACAACTATGAAAGTTATATCTACAGAAAGTGAGTTTATGGGCAATTTTAATGACTACCAATTTTATTTAAAGTACCTTAAACTCATATAGCAATCAAACAACAAACAAAATGCTAACGATTTGCTATGTTTTGACTATAGAGTTCGCCCTTACCTTTTTATACTCGTCACTATGTGTCTCTCTGTCCGTCTGTTGCAACGCAAACTAGTCCCTCAGTTTTTAAGCTATCGGGCTGAAATTTCGCATACAAGTTTATTTTTAGTGTACACTTTAAGCCGGCCCCACACCGACCGGAGTGCGGCACACACCGCTCAAAAGACCGGTTCCAAGAAGTCGCCCAACCACACTGCTGCTGCACGATTTTTCGTATCAATCTTTTGTGAGGTGTTTGCCACACTCCGGTCGGTCTGGGGCCGGCTTTATACATATACACTGCCTGTCATAACTATAGCCGCACCATAATACAGACTCATCCTTGGAAATTGAAAGAGAACACAGTTATTCCACATATTATATATTTAAGGGATATTAAAAACACAAATAATTCCACAAAAAAAATCATTTTACTTCAAACCGGTACTCTTCTATAAAGGAAAATCTAAGTTTTCGGTCCCTCATAACTATAGCCGCACTTAGAATCAGTATGGTAAAAACTGTTTAAAAAGCCGAAATTGAGGAAATTAATAAAGGGAAAAATCTTTTTAAATAAAATTGACTCCGAAGAATTATTTGGCTTATTTCTCAATAAATCATTATAACGGTTTTCCAAGATTATTATTATTGACTTCTCAGTATCGATAACCGTTTCTTTTACATAGAAAACTCTTTGAAATTGTATTTATCTTACGAATTTCACGTAATAATGTTTCCCTAAGATTTCCTGTCTAAATTTGATGAAGGAGGGGCGGCCTCTGTAACATTTGTTCCATTGGTACCTTCTTGAAGTGCAATGATTGGCGAGAGATGATGCAATCTCTTGCTAGAAAATCCGTTATGTGCCATGTCTTCTGTATTAAAACGAAAATAGTTTATCGTTAGGATATTCCAGAGAAGTTTTTACTGTATTAGAGCTTGTTACATCAACTTTTAAACACATTATGAACCCTCCTTAACATTATTAAGGAACTCTGTCCAAAATTTGTATTGCGATCTATGAAAATCTGGCAAGTGCGCATTCAAAGTATTGGACGGGATAGTCTACCTATAGAATACTTGATTTCGTCACTGCCATCATAGGAAAAACTTCTTAGGATTGTCCTGACGATAAACTGCTTCCATTTTATACAGCAGATAGGGCACATAACGGATTTTAAAGCAAGAGATTGCATCATCTCTTACCAGTCGTAGTACTTAAAGTTGGTTGCAATGTTTCAAATGTTGGAGAGGAACCTCCCATTGATCCAAATTAGACAGGAAACCTTCGAGAAATATTATAACGTAAAATTTAGTAAAAAAAACACGAGTTCAGAAAGTTTTCTATGTAAAAGCAGCGGTTGACGATGTTAACAAACCTAAAACTCGAAAAACGGTTAAAATGATTTCGTGAAACATAAACAAAACAATCTCTCAGAGTCTATTTTATTCGAAAAGGATCTCTCCCGTTATTAATTTACTCAATCTCTGCTTTTTAAACAGTTTTTGCTATAATAATTCCAAGTGCGGCTATAGTTATGACAGACGGGAAATTTAGTTTTTCCTTTATAGAGAAATAACGGTTTCAAATAGAAGGAAACTTTTTGTGAAATTATTTGTGTTTGAAGTATCCGTTTTGTTTATAGTATGTAGAATAACTGTGCTCTCTTTAAATTTCCAAGGATCAGCCCGTCTGATGATGCGGCTATTGTTATGACAGGCAGTGTATGTCGGAACGAATGGAATCGGACCATGAGATCATGGGGCTGCCCCTGAAAATTACTTTCTTCTAAGCTTTATCTACCAATCTTAACCAAACTTCGCTTAACCCTTTAGCTGCCACAGGCATTTGAAGATTTTTGAAAAAAAACATTTTCTTGTACGACGAAAACTTCAATATCTCAAAAGCTAGACTAGCTACAATAGCAATAAGATCATTATTACAGCCAACAAAGTTACCTAAAACATAAAACTAACGGCGCTAAAATCCGATAAGAGGTGTAGTTTCTACAGAACTTCAAAGTCAAATTTTTGTGATTTTACCCAAAAACAATCTGCTTTTCCATCTCAATTTTCCCCAACTTCTACCAAGGTGAGGTGATCGTACGATGCTTTTAAAAATTGGCGCATAGTCTAACGATCATTTTTTTCTCACACCCCCCAAATTAGGTTCTTCTAAGAACAACTTTTTTATTTGTGCCCAATTTCAACCAAATTTCACACAAATGTGCTTCTCTTGATGACACATAACATATCTAAGAATGGATCAAATCGGATGATGGGGTCATGGGGCTGCCATACAAACCTAACCCCCCAAATTAGGTTCTTTTAAGAAAAACTTTTTTTTTGTGCACCAATTTCAACAAAATTACACAAAAAGGTGTTTCTCTTGATGACACAAAACATATATAAGAATTAATCAAATCTGACCATGGGGTCATGGGGTGGCCATATTGCTGCTTCTAAGAAACATTTTTTGCACCAATTTCACAAAACCTTGAATTAATGTGTCTTTATCAAAGCAACTAAAAAGTTCAAAACGAATGGAATCGTACTGTGGGGTCATGCTCCGGCAACCCCAATAAAATTTTCCGAGTAAATATTTTTATTTGCCCACTTATTTCAACCAAGCCCAAAACTTTTGTCAAGACGGAAGAAAAAGAATGAGGAGGGGGATTAAATACAAGTCATAGGTACGCCCGAAAAAACTTTTATCCCAAGGAGAGCGAAGGGTATTCAAATTTCGGCCGCGCCCGAAATTAGCCTCGGCCCCCGGGGGTTGGCGAGCGTAGCGAGCAAGGCGCAAAGCCCCCTAGTTATTTTTATATTTTTTTAGGTAAATTTGTTGGCTGTAATAATCATCTTATTTTGCTATTCTAGCTAGTCTAGCTTTTGAGATATTGAAGCACGAAATGAGTCGCTTTACGCTTGAACAACGTTGGGAAATATTGAAAACCTATTTTCAAAGTGAGTGCTGTCTAGCCCAAACAGTGCGTTTATTGAAAGAAGTTTTGGCCGAAATGAAGCACCCACCGAGAGTCACGTACGGAAGTTTGTGCAGAAAGTTCGTGAAACTGGCATGCTAGTGGACAACAATCACGCTCCCCGTCGTCGTACGGTGCGCACAGATGAAAATGTGGCTGCTGTAGCCCAGAGTGTGAGACTCTATCCACGAACATCAACACGCCATCGATCTCAACAGTTAAACATTTAACGCACTAGCCTGAGAATAATTCTGCACAAAGATCTCGGATTATTCCCTTACAAGGTCCAATTGACTCAGCAATTAAAGTCGCACGACCGTCCACTTCGTTATCGCTTCGCAGTTTGGGCCTTAGAGCAGCTTGGATTGGACAACGATTTTGGGCGAAAAAATATCTTTTTTGATGAGACGCATTTTAATCTCGGCGGCTGCGTTAATAAACAAAATTGCCGCATCTGGGACTCGGAAAACCCGCACGTTGTTGTCGAGCAGCCAATGCATCCACAGAGAGTGACAGTTTGGTGCGGATTGTGGAGTGGTGGCATCATTGGACCATTTTTTTCCAAAATGAGGCTGGTAACAACGTTTCGGTCAACGGTGCGTGTTACCGAGCCATGTTACCCGATTTTTTTTTACTGAAATTGAAGACATGGATTTGAACGACCTCTGGTTCATGCATAGGAAGGGCGCCACACAGCCCATGCCACAATCGATCTTTTACGCACCAAACTCCCAAATCGTGTTATCAGCCGTCTTGGCGATTCAATTGGCCGCCTCGGAGCTTTGATTTGACCCCTTTGGACTTTTTTTGTGGGGAACCGTGATGGACCGATGTTATGCCAACAATCCAGAAACGATTCAAGCACTTAAGGCCAATATCATTTAACCCTTCTGTCGGCACCTACTACAATATGCATATTCTATACCCAATAGGTCTGGCTGGACCTACTGAGAAAAAAATTTTATTTTTTAGAAAAGGTGAAATTTTTATTTATCATTCTATCAATTCTTTACTGCTATTTTTAAACAATAAAAGTATTAAAATCTTTTTTGTAGATACACTAGTAACGTTTTTAAGTGGACATATTTTGAGGTGGTATTATTATAAACATGTTTTTCCCTTATTTTCATCTCTTTTTGCTTCTCTATTTTGATGGCGTATATCTAGTAGAAAGTTTGTTCGCATTTTTCAATACCAATATATTTGGGCAAATATTTGGCGCTTTGTTAGTAGATTTTACCTCGATATTATTCTTCAGATTTAGAGAAGCAGGTGGAAAGAAATAGGGAATTTTCAAGCGCGAAAATCATTTCATTCTAAATTTTTCGTAAATTTCTTGTTCAAATCTATTTAGAAAGACGTTCGTAAGTCTCTCATACTTAGTCCTAACTATTACAAAGGAAATAAAACTGGTTTAAATTTCCTTGAATCAAATCTCAGTCGATTAGGTGATGTTGTAAAACGTGATGAAATTAGGCATACTTATTTACCGAACTTCACGGCTTTTTAAAGAAAAATCTGAGAAATTTTTATCGTTTATAGTACAAGTTGAATTTTAATGACATTGTTACATTATAAATAGGAGAATTTTAACATCATTTCATATTTGCTCTTTTTATCTCAAAAGAAGAATGGGGGGAAAAACTATAGGTCTGGCCAGACCTATTGGGTATCAAAAAGCACTATAAATTGAAAATCACCAAAAACATACTCAAAACTTCAACCGATTTTTTCGAAATTTCGCAAAATGCTTCTGAACATATTATTCTAGGATATCATGAAATATGAAGTCGCTGGGAATTCATCTTCTATACTTTTATGACCAAAATATAGTGCTAAAGGTCTGGCCAGACCTTTGTGCCGACAGAAGGGTTAAGCAATCCGTAAGCTACAGCCTGAAACCATCAACAGGGTCTTGGAAAATTGGTGTGACAGAATGCGCTACTGCGACGCCATAAGACATTGAAAAACAATTTAATTTTGTTCATTTTATTGCATTTTTAAAAACGAACTTGTAATTGGCCCACCCTGTATTCTCTCTTCTATTAGTACGATAAAACAAAAATTAACGCTTGCGATTTTAAATTTCGCATAAATAAATTGGTAAACAGTGCAATTATAGTCTAGGCTAGGAGATGATTAACACTTTTATTTAATGAAAAACTAAATGGTTAGCAATACTCTTAATTGATAGTTCGCTTGGTGATAAAAAATAATTTGAGAGTCTTGCTGTCCAAATCGGTTGCGTTTTCAAGATTTCTTGACATTAAGGTGTCAAATTTATGGGTTCCATTTAACCGAAAGCTAATCGGCTGAAATTTTATATACAGGCTCAAACAGGACGTGATGAGTAAAACACAGCAAGACGGGCCAGGTGGTTGCGTTTTCAGAACAGACGCACTTTAATATTGCAAAAGTCAACAATTTGGCATCAAAACTATATTTTTTTTAATGTTTGGTTTTCAAGGTATTTTCAAGTGGTTTTCTTTTCCTTGTTTAAGAAATGCTAGAGTATAGTCACTTCCAGTGTAATTATGGAAATATGTTATTACCTTAGCCATCTTAACGCCAATGTTTTTAAAAATTGATGTAACGTTTACACGTCGGCTTGTATACCATGAAGCGAGCCCTACCTCCATCCAAATATTTTTCATATAGGGAGGAAGATGGTCCTTACTTGATAAAAGCATTAACATAACGTCAGTGTCGTTTGAATTGATTAGAATGTTTGTGCATTCTTTCACTTCATGAAAAACAACTTAAGGTTCCATTCAGTGAAATAGTAACTAAAACTTCGTCAAATCACACATAGATACAATGAAGTAGAAGAGTCCACATTGTAGGATGTATGGTTTAAACAACTTTTCACAAAATCCTACAAACTTAAAAGAATTAGTGACAATTTTTTTTTAAAAAGCTTTGTCCACTCCTTCAGACAGAGAGCTTCATGAACAGATTTAAAAGGGCCTTAAATCTTAGCGCCTATGAAAATTTCAATCTTGCCAGCCTAGTTGGAAATTTTGTTTATACCCTAACTCCTCGTGGAGCATGGTGCGTTGACGACTATCGACTACCGTGTCTAGTCAACAACGATTCAAAGACAACTAAATTCGGAGTGTGATACGGTTGTAACCATACCACTTCTAGTATAGTGATTTTAGCTGAAAAAATGATGAAACTCAAACATCCAAAAAAAGAGCTGACTTTTGATGCCAAATTGTTCTATGGCCTGACCGCATTACGCAGTAAAAAGTTAGACTTTTTTGCGCGTCACATTTGGGGGGAGGGGGTGGCAAAGGGGTGAAAATATGATTTTTCGACAATATCTTGTTAACTGTAATATTTACAGCAAAATGTTCTGACGACGATTTAAACTACACAAAATTTCCTTTCTAATGATTTATTATATAATATACCTTCTCTTGGAAGATTATATACTAGACCTTAAAACATTTGGTGTAATTTAGATTTTTTGATAGTTACATTTGGCGCTCTAGCTCCTGAAGTAATTTAATTGGAGCCATGGTAATTGGGATAACTATTCCTAACAATAGCTGTCCCACAAGGAGACTCAGGCTGCCCCGACAAAGCATTCCCCTATACTACCTATTAACATTTAAAAAAAAAACATGCCTGTAACTTTCGCCGAATCACAGCAGGCGGGAAAAATTTTGGTAAACGTTAAGGCTAAGTCCCATTAGACCCTCCACCAAATATTACTTCGATCTGATTAAAACAAAGGGTACCTTCCATAAAAAATGACCGGAAAATTGCCTACGAGCAAAACTTTAATTTTGGTTGACTTGTTCACTTATTTCTTAATAAACTAGTGGCATTGAATTTGAATAATTTTAACGTAAACATTGAGTCGCTCCGGTCAAGGACCTCCATTATCCCCCCATTTAAATTTTTCAAAACGGCATAACCATAACTCCCCCCAAAATTGGAGCAGAGTGCTAGTGCTTGGTTTGTTGCGATTGGAGGTCATAGTTACCCCACCCACCGAAAATCAGCTCATTCGGATAAAAACTAAGGGTATCTCCCATACAAAGTGACCCATCAGGAGTTTGTTCTAGGTACTACTCATTTTGTAAACTGTTTATCGCATTTAATCAGAATTCATAGTAAAATGTCTCAATAAGGCATTCTTATTAATTTTACTTAGAACTTTTTCTCTCTGTGTATGAAAAAGACACACGAGAATATTTTTTTGCGCCTTTTGTTTTTTCCTAACTTTGCCAACTTTCGAAACCTACTTAAATAATTTTGGATAACATAATGTGTATTTCTATAAACGCGTGATCTTAATTCATCTTATTTTTCGTTTCTTTTTATTGAAATCAGGAAAAGGTATTATACTTGTGGCCTTTTCAATAAAATAAAGTCAAAGAAATCGATAAAGCACCAATGAAGAAGTTTGCAAGGTTGAACATTCTTTTCAGGACAGGTGGGAGTACCTCAGCGAATAGAAGCTTTAAGGTACGTGTTCGTAGAGACGGCTCATGTGATGATCGCCTAGCGATCGCAGTTAAACCACCGGTTCTGAGAACTATATGCGTATATTTTCTATACAGACATGTTCCTTTAGGTCATAGTCGGAGCAACGAAAGTAGCACCATTTAAAAAATATGCAAATATGGCTCGGAATTTAATGCGAAACTACGATCGTCGAGGGATCATCACATCAGTCGTCTCTACGAACACGTACCTTTAGTCATATTTGTGACTCCGGTAGTCTCGGGGTCGAAACCCGTCTACGACGACAATCAAACTCAGAAGCTTTACACAATTTATGCAATCTTATAGCTCCTGAATGTACACAATTTTAATTTACTAATTCCATATCATATTCTAATAGGTCTGTTACTACTCGTACAATAGTGAAATTGTTACGAAACTATCCGTTAATATTAGTCGTCTATTCATTTTTGAAACTTTGATGCATGGAAACAAATGAAAATTCCATCGTCGTTTGTATTACGTGTAATTTTGCGACACAAAGTCATCGTCACATGTATGAAACAGCCTGAAAGCAGATTCCGTAACTTCCGCAAACAACGACAAATGAATTTCACTCGCTTCTGGCTTCCCTCATACCTGTAATAGCTGCAGGATTCGAATGGGTCGTCTAACCGAGGAAGGCCGGTCCCCGGTACAAGAGATGGAAGAGTGAGCCTGTGCATGATAATGCACAATGCCCACTCCTCCCGTTCACTTGCAGAGTGTTCTAATGAAACTATAATTCCGAAAGTGCAATCCAACAGAATGTTATACCGGGATAATATAGCAGGCAGCAGAGTGCAGTGAGTGCATCGCCGTTGGTTGTAAAACGGCACAAGCTCACTCCTCCTATTCAGTTCCTAGCTCAGTATGTACCCAATGCCTTTCAACCGTAATGACAATATTAATGAGCACTCTAGCATTATTAATGCGCCCAGAGATCTCTTCACCTGGAAATTACTGAAAATATTTGCCAAAGGGAAGCTCTGTTGTAGAGGCATGCAAAGGAAGCATGCATGCATATGGAAAGGATAGCAGGAAGTTTGCCTCTGTTGTTGGTGGCGTTGACATGAAGAAACTTTAAGATGTGGTGCTGGTATGCAGGACGTTTGTTAATATGCAATGCGTTTATGCGTAATTGCGGTGGTTTTCCTATTGTTTGGACACATACAGTGCATGCCCAGGACAGGTACTGGCAATATACATATTTCATTCAATAGGGAAGTTCAAAAGGGATATGGTTTCTGATAGGAATCTTTCATTTCTGTCAGTTATATACGCTTAGTTGATTTGACGGTATTTTTCCAGCAATTTGCGATGTCTTCTGATTGAGATGGTGAAGAGAATAATTATATTTCATCTTTTCTGATTTGAAGATACGACAACGAGATTATTTGAAAACTTCGCAATCTGAACCGGATGAAAAAAGAAGTTCGAACCTAATGCAAAAATAAAATACCGTAACAGTATTCGCAAAAATAACTTATCAGACATCCGCAATTGTCTTCTTTTTTGCACAAAAATGTTTCAAAAATTCTGTAAAGGATGCTTCATCTTACACAGACCATTGAAGCTGATGAATAACCTATGCTCCAAGAAAAATTCATATTTTTATCAATTTTCCACCTAATATTTCGGTTTGCAGTTTTTTCTTTTCCTATTTCAATGTCTGGGAGGGGCTTTAGCCCCCTTAGCTCCTCCCGTGGTTGCGCCACTGGGACTAAGGGTTCCCCTACCTCCCATAGAAATTACCCCTCCTTGATATTTTAATTAGGCCATAGCTTTTGATACAATTTCGCAATCGACTTAAAATTTTGATCAATGCCTCATTCGGACATATACTTTAAGTTTATGGAAAGTGGAGTAGGTCTGGCTACTTCTACAAAGTTATATTCAGCCATATATTTTGATAGAATGTCGCGAAGAACTTAAAATTAGTATCAAATGATAGTTGTTGGATGCCTTGATAAGATGATAAAGATGTGCCAGGTCCGAACCATCTACAAAAAACATGAAAATGAAAATGTTGGGTTTTGCATGTCTTCTAGGTCTGTTCATGGGTGTAGGGTATACACTCATCGTGCTATTCGCGCGATTAGAACTCGCTCTCGTTTTATCCAATTCTACGCATAAATATTTGAATGTAGGTTTTGTTGGATTCCGATAACTTTAATAATACGGACTTTTCTAACTGCTGCTTTGCATAATTTTGATTGGTTAGTTTTGGAGTCCTTACCACTTGATGAGGCAATTGTTTAATAACTTATTCGACTCATTCGTCCTTGTTAAGTATTTTAGTCGCGATAACTTTTCAGTTTGGTTTTCCTACGATTATAAAAAAAAAATAATAAAAGAAATGAAAATAGCCCACCTGAACTTCCGAAAATCTGTTAGTGTGGCAGATTATAATGAATTTGCTACTTTAAGATCTAAATGTAAAAAACGATCGACAATTGACTATCAACGTCAGTGCCGTATTAGCGGATAAAACGTCGAATCGACGTATGATTATCTCTAATGTCAGTAAAAAAATTTATAACAAATTTCCACTAAAATTTTTTTAGTTCTTTCAAATTTATATTTTTATAGATCCTTATGTAAAAACTGTTTCTTTAATTAGATATAACCATCAAAAACACACTCAGATAAAGAGATCCTTATTTTTCAGATTTCAAAAGACAGTTCACTTTCTCCACTCTTTGAAAATGAATATTACGCAAGCAAATAAATATTTTTTTGGCCAAAACATGGCTTAAATACGCTAATATTGGATAAATGTGATCATATGTTTAACTTTTCCCAGTATTTTATCCTAAAGAAAAAAGTTATAACGATGTTTTCTAGCAAAACGTCGAATCGACGTATAATTATCTTTTAACGGTAATTTAATTATCTCTCTAGGGCTAATACAAGTTTTTGCATCAAGTTTTGCTTTACCAAGTGCGTTCAAAATGCTTCTTCCAAAAGACTCCCATGCCTAAGGACTAAGAATTTTATTAAAGAAACTGTCCTTTATTCCGCGAATTTTGCACCTGTGGGGCGCAATGCGTGTGGTCTTGCTCGACGGACCACTCCCGGTGCAGGAGAATTCAGTTTCACACAAAAACGCACTTTTTGATTCAAAACGTTATTATTAAAAAAAAACTAAACAATATCTAAATGCTAATCCAACTACAAATGTTCAAATCAGTAATTCAAATCAAGGCAAAGGGGTACAGCAAAGGTCATAATCAATATATCCAAAAATCTAAGTAAAAATCTAACTGAGCTCAACGGCTTCTCGAACTGAAGTGCACGTTATATGCTTCTCAGGAGAACTTGTACTTCATGTACATAGAACATAATTCAAGTTCACGGTTAACTGCTATACTTCTTATGTATGTACTAACATTTCTAGCAATTGCAGCAATGCATCTGTGTGCATGTTGCAGTGCAACATATGCTGCAGAGCACCATAATGTGTTACTTATATACAAGAGATCATCAGCTGATCCTTCTGTCACTTGTGCTGTGTTGTTTCGTGTTTGTTTACGTTTTGGTGAGTGGTGCGATTATGTTGATTAATTTGACATCAATTGTAATATCATTTCTATCTTGTTTCAGGCGACTTCCAGGACTATAGCGGGCGGAAGGACCATCAACACTGGACAAAGGACGGCGGATCGTGCCAGGATGCTGATGGCGAGCGGTGAATGACAAGGTGAGTGATGTGTTTTTGTCGTATCGAAATCCTAATTGTTTCGTTTCCCTTTTCAGCTCCATATCATTGCCGTTGGCTCCAACAGCACCAGATTGAGTAGTTACACAGTAACTCGGAGAAGCCATAGAGACAGTAAAAATAATTTATTTTTGAATTAAATGATTAAAATTTATATTATTTTATTATTTAAAAGCTGTAAGAGCTCGCTTCGCCCTCTCTCTCATCTTGAGCTTGCTCCGCTCGCAAATTTACAAATCAAATGTAAATTTGAAAGATACTAAATTCGATATTCAAAGAGGAAGGAGGTGTAGACCAATCCGCTGAAATCAGTTGACTGTAATCTGGCAATTCGTTCAAGGAATATAGAAAGAAATATACGAAAAACAAGCCTTTATAATATTACTCATCCATCATACATTTTTTCGCGTGTTTCAATGTTATTCGGATATTTAGGGAAAGGACCAATTCGGCAGGAACATTTTCCGAGAATTCGCAAAGATGTTCAAGAAATAGAAACAAAATATACGAAAAAAAGGAGTCATTGTGAATTGTTTCTCATTGTGAATTTTCGGCTTTTTTCAATGGTTATACTGCCATTCCGGTCGGAGCCTTGTGTAGGTGGGGTGTAGGTGTAAGGTGGGGTCAACTTATTGAAATCCTGTAATTCGCTCAAGAAAGACAGAAAGAAGTATAAGAAAAAGAATTGTCTTATTAATTGTGCCCCATCGTGAATTTTTATATGTCACGATAGTTGTCCTGATTCTTTGGGTAGAGACCAATCCTGTGGAAGAAATTTACTGAAATCCGCTCATTTGTTAAAATACACGCAGAAATAGGTCAAAAAGAATCCATTTGGAATTTTAGCTCATTGTGAATTTTTTGCATGTTTCAATAGTTATTATGATATTCTAACCAAAGCCTAATCCAACAAATCCAAAATCATGAAAATCTGTCCAGCCGTTCTCGAATTATAAATGGTGTAACTAACACGACTTTCTTTTATATACAGGGTGTCCCGCATTAGGTGGTCAATACCATTGTTGCGAACCACGGCTCTCATGTCAAGCCGCCGTCATTGCAACAAGTTTTTTTTTTTATTTGACCAAATTGCTTTTGGCTCGGTGGCACATGTCCCGGCTAGACCAACGGTGGTCGTGGAATAGTTGAGCCAAAGCAACCTGGTCCTTGATAAGCCACCTAAATACGGAACGTTATAGAGGAGAGGAAGGAGGAAGGAAGATGCCCATCCTTCGGGGCACGGAAGAACTCAAATAAGAAAATTAAAATTTAAAACATTATAAATTGTATTATCTTCATAAAGAAAATATAAATTCGTACAGAAAAATAAATAATAAGGGGGGAATTCAACTAAATTTCAAAGCAAAAACCAATTCTAAAGGAATGATCGTTAATTAATGAAGAACGGAACAAAAAAAAAATTCAAACTAAAGCAACGAAAAGCCAACAAAGTAAAAAAAAAACAAAGTGAATATATAAAAAAAACAACTTACATGAGTTCCGCTGCCGACGATCGATCGTTGACGACGTCTTCACGAAGAAAAGCTAAAACAAAATTATGTGACACAGCAAAGCAAAACCCCCTTGTAAAAAATTCAAAAATACAATTCATTTAATGAAGATCGTTCGATAACCGTTCCACTTGTTGTTCGATAACCGTTCCACTTGTTGGTCGCTCGTTAAACGTTCCCACTTGTTGTATGTATGACGTCATACAAATCCAGTAAAAAAAATCAAGATTCAATTTCGATTTCAATGCAAAAAGAAAGCAATAGTTTCGAACACAAAACTGCCAATCCAAAATTGTAGGTTTTCCTTTCTAAAGACAAGGCACGGGGTTGTTACTCAAAGTGGCACCGATTCATTTGTTGGTTTTCTTCTCCTTCTTTCTTAACTTGAGAGGGATAGGATAAATTGCACCGGGTGATCTATTGTTTTAACAGTACACTGTATTTCCACAGATTGCCAAATAATTCACTACGGTCAGTGTTTCATTCGATTCACACCGGCTGCACATTTATTTTCAAGCACTCCACAAGTTATTTACTAAAGATTTTAAAATTGTTAGAGGAAACCAAGGGCACACACGGCCACAAAAAAAATAACCACCAAAAGCAAAAACCAATGGCAACACGGCCCAAACCAACCTCCGCGCGATCGAGAAATCGAATGTCCTCAATCCCACACAAAACAGCACCATCATCCCACCAAAAGCAAAAAAAACCGCTGGGTGCAATCACCCACAAAAATAGCGGGAACAACCTGCAATACCCAAAAGAAATGCATACATTCTATGCCAATGCATATGTTCCGTCCACTACCAACATCGATAGATACATACATACCATCCATCAATCGTCATCGTTGCCGCCGTGATATTACAAAGCACATCAACGACAGCATATACATGAGATTTTTATATGGACTGACCGGTCCATATATACCTACAATGCAATGCTGTTGTTGTTGCGCTTTATCTGGGCAATGATGGCGATGGATGGATGATAGATTGTCGTAGATCAGTTCGTGCGATATGAAAGTAATATTTGCATAGAACTATCCTATGAGAAAGAGACGTGGTACGCGACAGTCGTGGGGACGACCCAGACCCGTGAGATGTCTCATAACGCCGGGCCAGAAAGATTAATACCTTTTTAAGATGGTCAAGTGCGTATGTCGCTGGCCTGGAAGACTCCAATGAGTTTTCCATCCTCGTCCTCCAGCTCGTATGCCACTTGACCGATCCTACGACGGACCATTGCACTGATAAACTTCGGGGCAAGTTTAGCAGCAAAACGGTCCGCAGCTCGACTAAGAGTATGGTTTGAGACGAAAACTTTTTGACCCGGAGAAAAAACCCTTGGCCGACTACGAAGATTATAAGATCGCGCCGCTCGGGCGTAGGCTTCGGCCAACTTTTCCTTCACTCGACAATGTGCTATCCGCAATCTGTCGCGATTGGATTGAAGATTCAGCTCTCCGTCTTCAAGTGCACCCAATTGCTTCAGGAGAGCGTAATCTTCACCATTCTGAATACGATGGTAACCAAACATTAGGAAATGAGGGGAAAACCCGGTTGAATCATGTACCACATTGCGAAATGCGCTACATGATTCAGTCAGATGTTCCTCCCAGTTCCTATGATCAGATCCCACGTAAGCGCGAATTGCGGCTAGCGTAGATTGGTTCGTTCGTTCTGAAGCATTCGATTGTGGAGAATATAACGGAGTGAAAATGTGATGAACTCCGTACTCCTTTAAAAATCCTTCGAATGCTCCAGAAACGAACTGCTTCCCATTGTCCGAATGAAGGAACTCGGGTACCCCGTAAGTCAAAAAGATTTCGTCTCTAAGGTAGTTCACGACCACTTCAGCAGTAGCTTTAGGAATGGCCTTAAGCCAGACAAACTTGGTGTAGTGGTCGAGAACTACAAATATAAAGGTATTACCCCTTCTAGACCGCGGATAGGGTCCCATGAAATCCACGAAAATACGCTGCATAGGTCGATCAGTCTCTCGACGTGATCCCATCGGGGGTCTCATTCGGTAATTCGGAGGCTTGATCATTTTACAAGTGCTGCAATTACTAATATGTTTAGAAACATCAGACCGAAGCTTCGGCCAATAATAATACCTCCGCAGCACTTCAATTGTTTTTCGAATACCGCAATGAGACCCACGAGGATCATCGTGAGCACGACTGATTAAGCTATGCCGGCAGATTTCAGGGACCCACAATTTAGTTCGGGGAAGGTCTGTTGTCTCCCCAGATTCACCTTGGGTAATATAAACGCGATCATCCCTTACGTGCAAATTTTGAAATTTGTCCGGGTTACTCTGGATTTGAACACAAAGTTGTTTGTATTCCGGATCCAGAAAAGCCGAATCGGGGATGATCTCGTCTATATGACAGTGCTCGGGGAGGCAACAGACGTTGCCCGCATGAGCCCTGGAAAGTGCATCCGGGACTACATTTTGAGTCCCTTTTCGATGCTCGACGGTGAAGTTAAACGCCTGCAGTTTCAGACTCCAACGTGCCAGCCTACCACACAAGTCTTGTTGGCTCATCAACCACTTCAGACTTGCATGGTCGGTAATGATAGTAAACGGCAGCCCTTCGATATATGCCCGAAATCTCTTAACGCTTTGCACCGCAGCTAAGCATTCCAACTCGGTAACACTATAGTTGCGCTGCGCAGCATTTAGCTTAACGGACATATAAGCGATGGGATGTTCACCACCATTATCATCCTTCTGAAACAAGACACTTCCAACTCCAGTGCAGCTAGCGTCACACTGGATGTAAAAGTGCCTTGTAAAATCAGGATTGACAAGCACGGGAGCTGAAACCAAAAGTTGCTTTACGCGCTCAAAGGAATTACTGGCTTCCGCTGTCCACTTGAAAGATTGTTTTCCTTTTAACAAATCCGTTAGCGGGGCGGTAACCGCTGAAAAATTCGGAATGAAACGGCGATACCAACCCGCCATGCCCATGAACCGCCTAATATCCTTAGCACTTTTGGGCTCTGGATACGCAATTATGCCTGAGACCTTGTCAGGATCAGTCATAAGGATACCATCACTCACCACATAGCCAAGGTATTTGATTTCCTTTTGGATGAACTTGCTTTTCTCTACGTTTATGGTGAGTCCAGCCTTCTCAAGAAAACCTGCAACTTTCGAAAGTAGTTGCAGATGTTCTTCGAAGGTGGAGCTGGTGACAAGCAAGTCATCCAAATATACAAACACCTTGTCCTGTAGCTCATGTGGTATAACCTTATGCATGAGCCTGCACATGGTCTGAGGAGCGTTACAAAGCCCAAAAGGCATCACCTTAAAGTGATATAGGGGTCTGCCTGGGACGGTAAACGCCGTTTTCTCCCGAGATTTCTCATCTAACGGGATTTGCCAAAAGGCATCTTTCAAGTCAAGAGCGGATATGAATCGGGTTGATTGCATCCTTGCCAGTAATCCCTCAATAAGCGGCAACGGATAAGCATCTTTGACTGTAACTTCATTCAGCCGTCGGGCATCGAGACATAGACGCACTTTGCCGGGCTTCTTTACAAGAGTTACTGGAGAGCTCCAGGCGCTATGACTTTCTTCAATTACCCCCAGGGACAACATGCGATCAAGTTCGTCATACATCAGTTTCTGAACGACAGGTGATACGGCGTAATGTCGTTGTTTAATTGGCTTCGCCACACCGGTATCAATCATGTGGGACACCAGTGTCGTCTTTCCCAAGCCCTTTTCATGGAAAGAAGGAAACTGACGTTTGACGGAGTCGAGTCGCTGTTGATCAGCTGGAGATAATTGAAGAGAGTCTCCACAAGCAGACACTGGCTCCGGTTCGACAGCAGCAACCTGCATTGGTACGATTTTGAACAAGTCCCAGAAATCCATTCCTAAATATAATGGATTTGTGAGACTTGGGACAACGAGCAATCTTAAAGACTTCGTTTTGTCCTTAAATCGCACCAATGCACGCACGTATCCCAGTACCGATGCTTTTTGACCAGAGGCGGTCCTGACATCAGCTTGCAGCGTATGTAACTGCAAGCCAAGGTCATCTATTAAATCTAAAGCACCGGTACCCAGGATACTTACGCTGGCACCGCTGTCTAACAGGCCTTTGAACTTCCGACCTTGTATGACAACCTCAGCGAAAGGCCGATTGTCTAGGTCGGACGATACCATTGAGGCAACACATGCCTGCTTGAGGAGGCGCCTGTCGCAAAAGAACCTCCAAGTTCGATGGATACGTCTCATCGATGCAGCAGTCGGAGTTCTGGGTCGACATTTGTCGCCACTTCGGCTGTCTCCGGACGCCTGACTACCGGTTGAGGGGGAATGTGAGAGCTCCCCGTTGGTCGCACATTCCCTCTCAAGTTTCCCCAGCCACTACAGCGGGAACATTTGGGTTTGACGGTCCCTGTCAAACCGCAGCCGAAACAAAATACATGTTGCGGAGGCAAAGGACAATCGACATAACTATGCCCCATGTCCTTGCAGTTCCAGCAACATCTATAGGTGTTACTGGCTGTCGGTTTGGCAGGGAGCGTCGTCGCCCTTGCTAAATGGAGAGCCTCGACATCAGCACTGGCTTCTCGCTCACAGCTCACATCCAGCTCGTGGACCTGTGCACGTCCTACTGCGGCAGATCCGGAAGCTGCCCTTCGGTTCCACCGTTCTTCTATGGATGCACATTGACGCATTAACTCCCGAGCTGAGTTAAACGAAAATCCCGCTAAGTAATCACTGAGACGCTGATTAACGTTATCGAAAATCGTCACTTGCATGTCAGTATCACTTAACGGGACCCGCAGCTCGGAACTGAGTGCGTCAATGGCATCCATAAAGTCCCGGAAGCTTTCGTTCGGCCGTTGTTTTCGGGCACTAATGGCCTGCCGAACATCCACATCGGTCTTCCGAAACGTGAACCTTTCTAAAAAGGCAGCCCTCAGATCTCGCCACAATAGACGGGGCATTTTGGAGCGAGTCAGCCAGTACCAATCCGCTGCCTTTCCCTTTAGCAAGAAGTGGAGGTCCGATGCCACTTCCTCACTCGACATGCCGTAACTGGCTGCCAAGGATTCCACCCTGATAATAAACTGCTGGGCTGTTGGGCCAGTAGAGGTGGAGGAACCGTCAAAATAGAATCCCCACTTCAACATTCCCACTGTAGGGCGATGAGAACGCGTCGCACTGGTCACAGTGTTATATGGCGGACGCGGCATGGTAGGGGCCTCCACGAAAGGTGGAGCATTAGCCACATTATTGAAGGGCTGATGAGATCCCGTTGGGGCCTCAAGAAAAGGTGTAGTACCAGCGAAATTGTTGCATACACACTGTTGGTGTTTCCAAAAGATGTGCCACATTATTAAAGGTGGTAGACATTGGCTGAGGCACTGGAGGTGTGTCTTGCAAATGAAGGTCCGAAAATAAATTATCGATAACGGACTCATCAAAATATGCCATTTTATGATGTTATTTATCCAAAGTAGTGAATAAAAAAAAATAAATAAATAAAAGTTCGTTAAAAAAAAGTGTGAGAAAAGAAAAACAAGATTTTGAAGTGATTATAAAAAATTCAAAATAAAGAAAATGAGCAGAATTCAGAATGAGTTTGAGTTCTTCCGTTCCTTCCAAATGAACACCTATAGGAAAGAGGGGAGGGGGTAGGTTGAAATTTGGATGAGGATAAAAAAAAATAAAGGAAGTAGAACCTCGTCGCGTCGCAGGGCTACAAACTCTTTTGAGAACTAATTCGATTAGATTTACTAATAAATCAAACAGCCCTAAGCCGGATATAGTTTCAAGAGAATGTTAACACCTGCGAACGCAGATGGTCAACTACCGAGTTGCCTCCTAATTTCAGCGGCCACTCAAGGGCCTATCCCACGCGGGAGATATAGGGGCAGTCTCGATAGTTGCTCCATCCTACGACGAGACTCTACAACCTGTAAAGGATAAAATTTGGACGCCATTGTTGCAATGACGACCGCTCGACGCGTGGCACGCGTATACGAACCGCAAGACTTCTATTCAAACTGATTTCTACATAAAATCAAACAATGTCCCATGTCATCGGAAAGAAAAGCCAATTTGTTTGGGCGCCATACTGTTGCGAACCACGGCTCTCATGTCAAGCCGCCGTCATTGCAACAAGTTTTTTTTTTTATTTGACCAAATTGCTTTTGGCTCGGTGGCACATGTCCCGGCTAGACCAACGGTGGTCGTGGAATAGTTGAGCCAAAGCAACCTGGTCCTTGATAAGCCACCTAAATACGGAACGTTATAGAGGAGAGGAAGGAGGAAGGAAGATGCCCATCCTTCGGGGCACGGAAGAACTCAAATAAGAAAATTAAAATTTAAAACATTATAAATTGTATTATCTTCATAAAGAAAATATAAATTCGTACAGAAAAATAAATAATAAGGGGGGAATTCAACTAAATTTCAAAGCAAAAACCAATTCTAAAGGAATGATCGTTAATTAATGAAGAACGGAACAAAAAAAAAATTCAAACTAAAGCAACGAAAAGCCAACAAAGTAAAAAAAAAACAAAGTGAATATATAAAAAAAACAACTTACATGAGTTCCGCTGCCGACGATCGATCGTTGACGACGTCTTCACGAAGAAAAGCTAAAACAAAATTATGTGACACAGCAAAGCAAAACCCCCTTGTAAAAAATTCAAAAATACAATTCATTTAATGAAGATCGTTCGATAACCGTTCCACTTGTTGTTCGATAACCGTTCCACTTGTTGGTCGCTCGTTAAACGTTCCCACTTGTTGTATGTATGACGTCATACAAATCCAGTAAAAAAAATCAAGATTCAATTTCGATTTCAATGCAAAAAGAAAGCAATAGTTTCGAACACAAAACTGCCAATCCAAAATTGTAGGTTTTCCTTTCTAAAGACAAGGCACGGGGTTGTTACTCAAAGTGGCACCGATTCATTTGTTGGTTTTCTTCTCCTTCTTTCTTAACTTGAGAGGGATAAATTGCACCGGGTGATCTATTGTTTTAACAGTACACTGTATTTCCACAGATTGCCAAATAATTCACTACGGTCAGTGTTTCATTCGATTCACACCGGCTGCACATTTATTTTCAAGCACTCCACAAGTTATTTACTAAAGATTTTAAAATTGTTAGAGGAAACCAAGGGCACACACGGCCACAAAAAAAATAACCACCAAAAGCAAAAACCAATGGCAACACGGCCCAAACCAACCTCCGCGCGATCGAGAAATCGAATGTCCTCAATCCCACACAAAACAGCACCATCATCCCACCAAAAGCAAAAAAAAACCGCTGGGTGCAATCACCCACAAAAATAGCGGGAACAACCTGCAATACCCAAAAGAAATGCATACATTCTATGCCAATGCATATGTTCCGTCCACTACCAACATCGATAGATACATACATACCATCCATCAATCGTCATCGTTGCCGCCGTGATATTACAAAGCACATCAACGACAGCATATACATGAGATTTTTATATGGACTGACCGGTCCATATATACCTACAATGCAATGCTGTTGTTGTTGCGCTTTATCTGGGCAATGATGGCGATGGATGGATGATAGATTGTCGTAGATCAGTTCGTGCGATATGAAAGTAATATTTGCATAGAACTATCCTATGAGAAAGAGACGTGGTACGCGACACCATAAGGGTTGATAGCACAACTTGTTTCAGTAAGAAAATTACCAATGCAATCGGAATCTTTAGCTCTTTTTGTAAAAGTCATCGAAAATCGTGACTTGTCATGCAAAATCATAATAATAATTTGATGACTTAACCCAAGATTTGATTTCAGTTTCAGAAACTACATAAAATTTCACATAAACTGCTGTTTTGTGCTGTTGCCAACATTATCGCCACTTGCAAGATACAGTTACTCAAACTTAATAGAAATTTTAAAATAGATTTTTCATTGTAAATTCAAACAGTAATTTCTTAACGTTGCTTTATACGTATACAACTCTGCAAATAATTGCCTTGCTTTTTACATCCAATATGTGTTATTCCGATTGTATTGGTAATTTGCTTGGTGAAACAATAGTTGTGCTATCAACCCTTAGAGTATTGACAACCTAATGCGGGACACACTGTATAAAAAGGCAATGTGACTAGAGATGTTGATTGGGCGATGTCCGTCTCTCTGTGTGCTTTAATAAGGAAACTAGTCCATCAGTTTCGCAACTAACGGGTTAACAAATTTTTATACAAGTGTCTTTCTATTGTAGGCACCATATAATGCAGGAACTGCTGGAATTGGAGTTTGGTTCTTCCAACTTTTCTACTTATAGACCAATGTAAAGAAAACTTCATCCAAGTATGTTCTTTGCTACGATATCCCGCCCATCATATGCCGACGTTCACCAGTCAAAAATCTTGCTTTGTTGAAATCCCGCCTAATCAAAGGCCCGCCATTTGTAATGGTCCGATTCAGACACGTAGATGTCAACTTTTGAATTTCCTCCATTTTAAAAAAAAAAAACATTCAAACATGTAATTTGTAAAAATCCCACCCTAATTAAAAGATTGGTATTTATCTGTGTAAACGTAGGCGCAACAGTTGTTCCGTTAAATCGGCGATGATTGTGAAATTTTGATTATGGCCGATAATGGCAATTTTCCCAGGATGGTCAAACATATCAGTTAACAGTTGGGATTTTGGCGGGAAGATTGGCGTGAGTTTTTGTGCGAGTAGTATTCCCTGAGCCCATTCCAAGTTCGATGATGGGTTGACGGAGGCGCGTGCTCCTTCCCCATATGCAAAAAGATGTATGGGTAGCGCAAAACTATATTTGAACGGCCGCCGGAGCACCCACGGATGAGTATATAGAAAAAAGGGGATACATATATGTATTATGTATATGACCAGAAACCGGTGCAATCGGGGGAGTATGTAGCCAGAACGGCACTTGAAGGCCTGCATTATTTTTTTTATTCGCTTCAGGCTGGTGGCAACAGGAGCGGGATGAGGAGGCTTTCCTCTGTATTGGTTATTCCTAGAGATCGTAAATTCTTTCGGTCGTTGGAATGGCCTTCCCGTGGTGAACAAATTGCGTGGGAATGCAATTTGTCGACTGAGGTGGGTGGCGAATGGCCATCGTAAGACATGCCAGCTGAGGGTCCGCAATAAGAAGCGCTCGCATGTCTCTTAGCGTGTAAGTGCTGTAGAACGGTTGTTGCCACCACCCATAATAGGAAGATCGCTTGCGGAACCGCATCCTTTGTACACCATGGGAAGTCCTGGGGCACCCCGGCGATTGAAAGCTCTAATTGAAGCGTGAGGAAAGCCTCGCCCTTCTGCTCTCGCCGCCACCAGAAGTGAAAAGGGCAGCACAAACCCGGCCCAATACCATAAAGTAAGTAATTGGAATAGAGATGGAACTCCATATAAGATTAAAATCTACTGAAAAACATTTTACCTTTGAGTGTGTGCTGTAAGTAACGTGTACATACAGGAAGATATATTCCTGTATGTACACGTTACGTACAGCACACACTCAAAGGTAAAATGTTTTTCAGTAGACTTTAATGTTATGTATATGGAGTTCTATCTCTATTTCAATTACTTACTTTATGCCAATACTTCGCTGTGAGGTGCGGCAAGCGCATTCCGCTGCTGACTCGTTGAGGAGCCCTTTCTTGAGCCTAACCTGTACGGTTGTAGAGGCATTAGCTCGTTCGTCTGCGCGACACATCCGGATGCCCACCCTCCTCCGTTACACATTTCAACCAATCGTGAAAGAATACTAACCCTCTATTAAGTATTAAAACATATATCATAACTTAACTATACTATTAATTGATTTTTATGTTAACAGCGAAAATCAATTTTTTGGCGGTATTTTGATGGGACTATTTCACCAGCGGGATTTTAAAACGGCGGAGTTTTTAGTGGGGGTAATTTCGAAATGTCGGGATTTTATAATGGCGAAATTTCTAGATGGTGGGATTAAGTAATGTCGGGATAATGAAAATTGGGATTTTTCTAAAAACGCGGGACTATGAACGGCGGGAAACTGTTTTTCGGGATTTATAGGTATTTCGTTCTGCAGTAAAGCCTGAAAAGATATTTGTATAGGAACGGTTTAAATCAAAATATTTCGTCATAAGGCGGCCTTTGAAATGATTCACTTTACTTTTATTGAAATGTGAAGGGTATCCAAATGTCAACCGCGTCCGAAGTCAACATTGGTCTTGTTTTTTAAACAAGAGGTGGAAATATTTTCATATATTAGCAGCCAGCAGCAGAAAGTACCTCATATAGGTACTTTCTGCAATCAGTCGCCCTTTTTCGCCATAAATGTCTTATTGTCATCCTTCCATTCTTATGAAAAGGTCCCCTTTTCTGTTCACATTAGCGTAAAATTAAATGATGCCAATTTGTTTCCTATTATGTTGCATATGAGGGCTTTTCTTTAAGATGTCTTAACATATCATCTCCCGTGGCTGTCAAAGAGACCTTTTATTATACTTTCAAAACTTTTGCACTTGGGGTTAGGATGACTTCGTTACCATTCGAAACCGCCTGCTACATGCCATGGGGAAGCATCATTTCAATTTTGTTAAGTCATTCTATTTTAATATACTAGCGAAACACGTATTCGTGCCCGTGCACTTGCGAAAAACCACTTTAGGAGAGTTTTCGCCATGAAAATGGGAACAAAGTTTTCAATATTCGCCCTTGCTTCGAGATGATGAATATATGTTTTTTGGACAACTAGCATTTTTTATGAATATTGTACCGGTGTCCTCATTTTGCAACCGCTCGTCGATTTCGAAAGCAGCGCGCTCCCTTTAAATCGACTGGCAAAAGGCTCACGTCCGTCGCTCCTTGAATGAGTATGGATGAAATTTAGCTGCCTACGAGCACACAATGAAGTTGAATAACGTCCAACCGCACGTATCCTTCTGCTTTTCTGACTTCATTTTCCTGTCGGCGAAAATAACTTTTTTTTTTGCGAAGCTGCTGCCTGTCAGGACTCTATACGATTCTGTGTGGATTCGCGCGCTATTGCTACCACTTTTCGGAATAAAAGTTGCGATGGTGCGGTGAAAGAATAGCACAAATATTTCGAGTTTCGATGCACACAATATAAAAGGTTGAAATTCAGCACGAAATTGGGTTTCCTCTTTGCAATTTCATTTCTGTGGCATCGTTTCGCTTGTTCAATGCGGCCTTTTTAGAGTGGCTTGCTTCTGGCTCTGCATATATAGGCTCCCATCCTATTCAAAATGCCCGACCGCCAGATTATAGCCGAGTTTTGCCTCGTCGACATCGTCGAATCAAGTCGACAGACGACTTTTGCAAAGATAGTGAAGAATTGTATGATAATAGCAAGGACTCCGCAATGGAATGCTCCTATATAG
This sequence comes from Microchrysa polita, assembly GCA_949715475.1. Classification (NCBI taxonomy): domain Eukaryota; kingdom Metazoa; phylum Arthropoda; class Insecta; order Diptera; family Stratiomyidae; genus Microchrysa; species Microchrysa polita. The sequence continues at coordinate 98,501,898 of OX454416.1, forward strand.
TAAATGGCCTGGGCTGGCCTTGCAATGCCAGCTTGTCGACCCGGGACGATCGCTGTGCATAACAGCAATCACTCCAGGCATTGAATTAAAGTTGCTCTCGGTTCTCAGGCATTCATTGATATCGTGATACGATGAACGATGAATTGCGGTCAAAATGCAGTCTTTGAAAATGCGAATCCCTTTTTTGCGTTTTTTTTTAAATCAATTATATGACGGTGCCGTGCGGTGGTGAACGGAACGGGAGGAAAAATAAGCAGAATGCGGAAAATGCTATTGAGCAAAAAGGTATTCGAGAACAAAATGTATACATGGCACGGTACGAATAGTATATGATTATTATAAAGGAAAATGCTTTTAAAGCTTAAAAACTCAGATTTTTCATATTTTTGTGTGGTTAGAAAAAGTTTTAAAGTTTGTTGGCAAGCAGGTCAACTAAAAAAATTCAGGGACATTCCATTAACTTTGCCAGTCTCAGTCTTAAGGCCATAGACCATTATTGTTTACTACATTTACATTACACAGGGTTCGCGCTCTTGCAGGAGAATTAGTTCTCTCTACAATAAATTACGGTTGTTCTACAAACCAAATATGAAAGACCTATGGTCGCAGCCTCTGACTCGAGATGCCAGTATTCCAACTATACGAGATGATTGGCAAATCGTAGAATTTGAATCAATAAATCAAGTGTGATCTACAACCTAAAACGGGGTCTCAAAACTCAAAACATCATCATCAATGTGGCACGATAGCCCGACGCGACGTCCGGCCTTGGCCGGCTGAATCGTTGACCTCCAATTGTCGCGGTTACGTGACCTTGTCCTCCAGTTTCGGAAGTAAAGCAGCTGGTGGGCGTCTTCACCTACGGAGTTCTCCCAGCGAGCTCTCGATCGTCCACGCAACTTGGCTCCGTCAATTCGTTGTGCGTTCTTCACTTTCTTTGGCATGCGATTATCGTCCATCCGTTGTACATGCCCCGCCCATTGCAAACGTTGAAGCTTCACGATTTTCGATACTTCATGCTCATCGTACAATTGATACAACTCATGGTTGTACCGGATACGCCATTGGTCTCGCTCGCGAACGGCCCCGAAAATTCGCCGAAGGACCTTTCGTTCGAATCGGTCTAGCAAAATTTCGGAGGCTTGGGTGAGGGTCCATGTTTCGCAGCCATAACATAGCACGGGTCGGATGATCGTTTTGTACACGCGGAGCTTCGTGTTCCTGTGCGCAAGTTTCGAATTAATTATAGGGAGGACCGAGAAATATGTCTTATTGGCTAGTTTTATCTGTCGCTTGATTTCGTCGGTTTCGTTGGCGTCCTTTGATAAGTTACAACCCAGATAGTTGAAGTTGTCTACATACTCGATATTAAAGTCCCCCACTGTGATGCTTGAAGTTGCTGGCGTCCTTGTTTTCGAGGTTATGCAGCAGGCTTTCTGCATATCTTCGAGACATGATGTTGACATCGTCGGCGTACGCTACTAATTGAGTCGACTTGATGAGTAGCGTTCCGCTGCTGTCCATATTCATGGCTTGAATTACATACTCCAAAGCAAGGTTGAAAAGCGTCGGCGCCAGCCCGTCGTCCTGTTTAAGTCCAGTACGAGTTTCAAATAGGTCAGTGAGTCGGTACTGCACTCTGACCTGCGAGACGGTATTAGTCATCGTCAACCTTGTGAGTCGCACTAACTTTGCCGATTGCCTGTATACTAAAATGCAGCAAAATGTTGTACAGTACACTTCGATCGATACTGTCGTGTGCCTGCTTGAAATCGACAAATATTTGGTATACGTCGATGTTATATTCGCAGCACTTTTGGAGTAGTAGCTTCACTGTGAAAAGCTGATCGGTCGTTGAGCGAACAGGTCTGAAGCCGCCTTGATACTCGCCAATGATTCGTTCTGCGTACGGATTAATTCTCTTTTCAAGAATTTTCGATAAAATCTTATAGGCCGTACAAACTAATGATATGCCCCTGTAATTCTCACACTTCAGCTTGTCACCCTTTTTGTGGATTGGGCAGATTATGCTTCGCCAATCTTCGGGGATTATACCTCGTCGTTCCATATTTTCAGCAGTAGCACATGTAGAGCGTTGGTCAGGCACGTTTAACCATGCTTCAGCAATTCTGCTCGGATCTCGTCAGCGCCGGGTGCTTTGTTACTTTGGAACGACTGTATGGCGAGACTCACCCTCTACTGTTGGGGGTTGAACAGGAGGGCCTGGTTCGGCTAACTGCTCAGGGGCTGGCTCCGTGGGGGATGTTGATGATGCATTGAGGAGCTCTTCGAAATGCGAGGTCCATCGTTTGTTTACGCTTTCGATGTCGCTGATGATGCTACCATCCTTGTCCTTACATAGGCTTTTCCTCGGTTGATATCCGTTCTTGACATTATTTATAAGTTCGTAAGCTTGTCTAATCTTTGGTTTACTTGCTGTTCGTACTCGTCAAAATGTTTGCGTTTCTTACGTCTAATCAACCTATTAGATACTCGCCGAAGTTCGTTGTATCTTTCTTTCATGGCTCGGGATGCGCGCTGTGTGTATTGGCGATTAGCTTCATTTTCGCCTCAATCGAGGCCCTGCATTCGTCGTCGAACCAGTCTGTTCGTCTGCGCCGGCCTTTCTAGCCCACGGCCTCTTCTGCGACTCTTTTTATGCGGTCTGGATTCGTCGATGTAGAGCTTATGCCGCTCACGAAGTCGATAAGTCGCTTACCGTTGTTCTTGTTTTCGTCGTGGAGGCTGTCGAAGAGTGTTTCTAGGTCGTTGTAGAACTCGTCCTTAATCGTGTCTTCTTTTACTTCTGTAGGGGCTTGCGCATTAATGAGCCAGAGATTAGCGAAACGGGTGTTGATGCGGATCGCACATAGCCGCTCGTTTATGGGTTTGAAGCCGATAACGTGGTCCTTGGGCTGCTTACTCACGATGAAAGCTACTCCAAACTCCTTGTTGCCCTCCTCTTTACCACTCGTAAAAATAGTGTGCAAATTGAGGTGGTTAATCTGGCTTTTGAGCCATTTAGTTTCCTGAATTGCAACTATGCTCAGCTTGTATTGTTCTACCTGATCCAGGAGGGCCCTTAAGGCCCCCGTACATGCCAGGATCCGCAAGAGTAATCAGTTGTTCGTTTGCGGGGTCGTCGTTGTTTTCTATCCGATCAATCCGAGGCTTTTCTTTCAGGTGTCTTGACTTGAAGTTTTTCTTAGGATGATTGGTCGCACATCGCTAAACCATGACAGGTTTTAATCGTTGAGTAAAGACCATCATGGGCATGTCTCGAAAGTGCTGCTTTGGTGGTTGAATTAAATATTTTCTGTCAGCTATCAGGTTAAGTATCCTGAGCGCTGCAGATGTTAATACAGCACTCAGGCGCGGAGGTTACTCGGATAATGCGGAAAGTAACGCCCCGTAGAGAGACATAGGAATTTGCCGAAGCCGTTTACCCTATGAAACTCCTCCTGCATAGCTAAGAGTCCGCAAATATGCCACAACTGAAGAAGATATAGGAATTAGCCGGAGCCTTTCAACCTTTATCTTCCCCCTTACGATGTCTTACGCCGGTATTAAAACCGCCAGGTTCCCGTGGGCCATCTGTACATTTTTTCGATGACCAAGGGGCGACAGAAGGGGCGGCAAATTGTGCACTTGCCCGGGGCGGCGTAAGCGCTAGAGCGGGCGATGCCTTGAGTGGCGGAGCCGGAGACTAAGTCTTTCCATGGGTAACCTCCCAAGCTTAAGAAAGTTGTCCATAGATTTTCATAACATAGTTTTATATTTTACGGAAATTTGTGGGCTGTGTCATCTTTTTTTCGCTATTCTAGCTTGTCTAGTTTTTGAGATATTGAGGTTTCAGTGGTGAAGGAAAATGATTTTTTTTTTTAAATCTAAAGGGTAGTCTGGCTGGTCTAGCGGTTAGTGCGCGCACCTTCGGTGCACAGGGTCATGAGTTCGAATCTCACCGTGGATCATGGTGTTTTTCGAACTCACGAGCTTGTGACGGACTATGATCTCCACTCAGATGTTAAACGAGTACCCATTTATGGGGATAAATAACACTGCTGAGTGTATTGCTGATCTCATTACATCAACAAAAAGCAGATAAGATCTTGGAAATAGGATGTCACTAACACATCCTGCGGCCTTGGTCCAATGCTGGATTGTCGCGCCTGTTATTTATTTTATTGTATTTAAAGGGTTAAGTAATGGGTGTATGTTGCGTATCTTTTTGCTGGAAATCGCATGATGATTCATTTTCCGGTGCGTTTATGCGGTAGTTTCCGGACACACTGCATGGAGGCTTACAGGTAATTCGATGTATTCCATGCAGGACGTGAAAATAGGTCCAACATATCACATTCAGGTGACAAAATACCAAATACAGAATTTCCAAAGTCGTTAAATCTTGACCTTTCCATGATCTACTGGGTTATATAAGCTCAATGGTCCGTACGGTAAATTACAATGTAATCCTGGCAAATAACTGTCATGGTCGGCATAGGCAGCACACTTTTTCTGAACCGAGTTTCGGGACAAAATAGTTTCACGAAATACTTAAAATTTTCCTGTACAAAAAAAGATGAACCGCGGGTTCTACTACAACATACCTTCTTTATGATCTACATAGAACTACGCCGGATTGACAAAAAAAGTCTTAACATACAAGTCCTAAGATGCCTGCATTTAAGTAATTATCTTTCACTTTCAAGATCTCTAATCACACTAATTAACGCAATATACCTACATTACTACATAGTAAATCCTTTTGATTTTCTCGGAAAGTATCAATGCCTTGATTTGTGAAAGATCTATGTAATTTGAGCAATGTCATCTTCTATCTAATATCTTATGTCTCTTCGACACTTGGTGCACGCGGTAATGAAACATGATCCTGCACATCCTAAACTATACATTGTCAAAGACTAAGATCGATGTGTATTATGAAAATGAAAGTTCCCCAATACCCATATGCATGATACAATCCGCCCCCACGACCAGGACGTCAACTATTATGACTAATAAAATTATCGTTGACAGTTTCTATTAATTCGTGCCTTTGTAGTATGATTGATGTGTCATAAGGGAGTAAGTGAAGAAGATAGTGCAACGAAAACTCATCCCCAACATCAGCCGACCCCAACTACATACAGTTCGAAATGACATGAGTTATAGGGCCGTCAATAATATCCAACAACTGGCTACATTTGATCGAGGGCTTCAAATACAAACCAATACAACTAATACTCCTTCAGTCGCCGGGGACTATCAAATTCCCCCTTCCCCATACTCAACCAATTCTAATATTAGCTGAAATGTTTTGAATGAAATCCTAAACCCTACCAGAATGTCAACTACATGAGGGGTGGCGCTGCATAACGTCACTTCGAACCAACCCATAAAGTCCAATATTTGCCGCAGTCTATACCGCACTCTGCCTTAATAAATTGAAGTGGCGACTTGCATCATTGCCATCGTTCGATTCAACTAAATCAAAAATTATATTTATATTCGCCCCCTTTCCCATTCCTATGCCGTATCCTCACTCATAACACTTCGTGCCATATTACGCTCTCTCCTTTGAAGTGAAAGCAGAGAAATTGGATGACAGACGAGCGATTGCGAGATGGCATGGCGTGCTCTAGAACTAGAAGAGATGAAAAGTGTTGGTTACCATGACAAATGAACCTTTTATGCCATTCGTTGTTTCCCTCTACGTTCGGACTGTCAAATAAAAAATTAAATGAAAATAAAATGCATTAGTTTGGAAAATGTATAAAATGGCGAGAGAGAATGCGAAGAACTCGCACCAGGCAACGGAGGGTAACTTGAACAAAAAAAAAAATGAAAAATTGCTCACACGAATGGTCAGCAGGTATGACGAGAGAAGTAGCTCTTGGTCAGCCAGCAGCACTCAAAGTCACACTTCATCACAATGCCATGCCACGCCGTGTCCTGCTGTGCAGATTATCGGAATTTATCACTTTTCGGGAAAAATTCTTTGGAGATTAGCGATAGAGGCGAGTTTAATGACGTGGTCATTTCTCAAGGCTCAGTCACACGTCATAATTGCTATACAGATACATTAGCCTTTGTGCAATTTATAACGACAGATGGTTTGGCGCCCCGGCACTTTGATGTGCAAGTGTGAAATGCATTTTTGAAAAGGATAGAGTCTATGAAGCAGAGAAGAGGTGTTTCTGTTAGGTGGCGTGATTGGCAAGAATTCCGAGCAACATGTGCTGAAAGGAAGGTTATTTTGATTTATTCATTGCTTCATTATTTTTGGATAGGTACGGTATCGACAGGGATATCGAATATAGTCCATCTACCATCTACTTGTTATCACGTATTGAGTAAGTATAGGGTGCAACAGATGCGTGCCAAATTAATGAAATTTTCTAAAGAATGAGGCCAAATTTACGAGATTTTTATGAGATTTGTATCTGTAAGTAATTATCCGTATTCAGGATACATAGTTCTTGTCTACCATCAGAATTGACAGTATGCCATTTCGACCACTGCCCGGGAAACTTGACGGTGTGCATAATACGTATACTCAAATCAATAGAGACGAAATAATAGGGGTTAGCGTGCAAAAATTGGGGATGAGACAGGTGGGATAAGTTGAAATCCAAGTTTGCGTCACTTTCCCCCCTGTGCTCCCGCCGCTATCTTGAAAAAACCATCCAAGATCGGCCCTTTCATCAGTTTTTGACCTGTAACTTCTTTACAGTCCATTTGAGCATAAAATCTGCCGAGACAATTTTGTAGTTTGTAGTTTTCCTACAAACTTAATCTAAGATGTTGTACTCTACAATCAAAATTAACAGAGTTATAGCGCCAAGAAAATGGAGAAAATATCAAAAATCATGCCAATTTCAAATTCACAAAAACGCATTGTATACATTGTATAGCCTCCTCTGCATTTGAGTATCCAGCTCTCCAAGTATGTTTTGAAATTTGTTGGTAATGATTTTTGGAATTTTTAGCATATTCTTTGCGCTATAACTCTGCCAATTTTGATTGTAGAGTAAAACTTATCAGCTGAAATTTATAGGAAATTTTGTGCTCTACAAGATTGTCTCGGCACATTTCGTGCTAACATGGACTGGAAAGGAGTTATAGACCGCAAACTGATAAAAGAGCCGCAAACTTGGATTTTAACTTACCCCACCTGTTTTTATAACATATCAAAAATTTGAGACGTCCCCAATTTTTGCAAGGTGAAATCTCCCCGTTGATTGGAGTAGTGAAACATTAGAGAACAGCAGTTGATCAATTCATTTCAGCCTATTTTTTCGAATGGCACAGGTGATTTTCGTTTTGGAATTTGAATATGGGATTGAGTTATCTCTTGTCAAATATACATATATGTACCTCCACATTTTACATCATCGGGTGTCGCACGATCAGATTACATGACTTTGATAGGGTCGTATTTATGCTAGGATTGCTTGCGACTAAGCCATAAAGAAAATTTTATTTCTGAAAAATCGGAGAAGAGGGTGTGCGATCCAGGGCCCTGTGGTCCGATACATATGCATATATATGTACATGTCTTGTGATATCGATAAAGATGTACTCGTCTGAGCTTTGCTAAAGAATGGTCCATAAAAAAAAAGTTTGTTTTTATAGAAGAGCCTGCTTTTGGATTAGGTGTTTCTGTGGCTGTTCCATGATCATATTACAAATTCTATTGCGTTTTTACATAATGTATTGCAGGTTCAATCAAATTTGTGTGAGGGTTAGTAGAGATCGGTTGAGAATTTAGAAAACCTTTTAGAAGAAGAACCTCTTTTAGAGGGTGGGATTTACATGGTAGACCCGGTAGACCCATAACCCCATGGACAGATAACCTTCATTTTTACTCATAGGTATGTTTGGGGCTTTTTAAAAAATTCATTTGTGTAAGGTTTGTTTAAAATTGGATAATAAATAAAAATGTTTTTGAAAGAAGAAACTGTTTTGGGGTGAGGCTTATGTAATAGGCCGACGACTGCACAGGCCGATCTCATTCGTTTTTAATAAATTACTGTGCTCGACAGTCTAACACTGAACCGAGGCCGCAGATGTGTTAGTAACATGCAATTCCTTACTGCTTTTTAGGGTTTTTTAGATATTTTTTTTTTCAAAAACCCTTATGAAATGGATTTTGTCCGTCCGTCTGTCTGTCCGTCCGCCTGTCTGTCCGTCCGTCTGTTCACGAAATTTGGTAGGAATGTGTAGAATGGTTACATGCTTTGGCACAAATACCTTAGAAGTTGGTAGGAAGAAGATAACAGGGTGTCCCGAACGTTTGAAAAAAGTCGACTTTTTTAGTTTTTATCGGAGGTAAACGTATGGGTATTTAAATCAAAGATCTAAACGAGTACATCTAATATAAGATTTTCCAGTTTCGATTAACGGTAAAAAGTTATTGACGTTTAAAGTTAAACTTCCTTTTCGACCTTCGTTTTTATAAACCGTTATAGGGATCGATATGAAACTTTGCACATACGTTAAATATTAAGACTGTTGACTTTTGCTAAGGAAAAGTAAATACCAGTAAATTTGTAAAATTTCAATTTGTTCATGTGTAGCCCTCTTAGGTTTCCAAATATGAAAATTTTGCTAAGGGTTTTTAGAAAATTACATAGGGAATATGTCTACGAATTTTCATTCGAATAACGGTATCCAAACCGGAAATATAGCCAAGTAAGTATTTAGTAAGGGCCTTTTACAATGCAAGGGAAGCCTCTTATGCATTTCTTCAAGGTATGTATATCTTTTAACTTGATGCAATAATGAACATTAAATTTGGTGGAAATGCATAGAATGGTAATAGTGTTTGCCACAAATATTTTTGAAGTTTCAAGTTAGGACCAAGTTAACAGGGTGTCCCTGAATAGCTGCAAAAGTATACTTGTTCAATACTCATAGGAAAGCTTGTGTGGTCTCGTGGGCTCTTATGTCAGGGGACACAATGGAATCATTTCATATAAGTTGCTTTTCCTTGATTAAAGAAAAATAGGAACAGTAGATTTACAGCTAATAATTCTGTTCATATATAAAGCCAAGCCATCCTTACGCTTTCCTGAGCTTCTTTTTGCTGTAGATTGGAGTTCTTTCATACAAACAAACAAAACACAAAAAACCCGTCCCACCTTTAATTAGACCAATCCAAAAATAGATTTACAGAAAGCATTTCATTAATGCTGTGCAAAATTCTTACCTATTGCTTATAAAATATATTACAAAATTCTAAAAAACCGTCGCATTGGGGGCGCAGCCCCCCGTATGCCGGTATTTTTTATTGTGGTTTTAAAATCAACAGCACGCTCGGTAGTTTTTTTAACTCTAAAAATGGGTGCTAGTTTAACACCTGAGTGAGATCATAGTCCGTCACAAGCTCACATGGGCCGTGAGTTCGAAAATGATTGATTGACGGTGAGACTCGAACCCACGAGCAAACTAACTACTAACCACAACACCGATCAGACTATAGAGAGTATTCACGTACACTACGCTAAGAATCCGAAACGGAAAAAAACCCCAAATTAAAACCTTTGACGTAAACGGCAGTTAATGTCCTCTTAAATGAATTCATACAAGAGCGTCATCACGTTATCAGTCCATGGTCTAGAATCAGTTGATACGGAAGTTGTGCATTTTAACTTAGTCACGGCGTCATCCACAAATGGCGCTACTATCGCGAGGCCTGAAAGCGTAAATAGCCGATGTTCTACAGGGGGCTTTTGGCCATCGTGTAAAACGGTCCATCATGTTAAGCAGGTATCAAAATCCGTTCGATGGTGATAACGGGCCAACAATGTCGAGGTGTACGTGGCGAAATCGATGTTGCGACCGACCTTACGTGTTTAGCAGGGTAAAGGTACGTTGTCCTAGACGCGGCCGAGCGATCGGTCAAATTTCTGTTTGGCTATTCTGAGCTTGTCTGGTGGTAGTCAACGAGAGGCCCTGTGGTCAGAATGTGATGTACCGTGTTATTCTTTACTACGGTTTGACGTTTCTCGGTCGAAGTAAGCTCTGGGGATTATAATAACATATTCCAGAATATATTTTCTCGGGAAATGGCTAGAACGTTTGCGTCTGTAGGGTGAAGTATTGCGCGAATGTATGTGTTTGTCGTCCTGTCTACGATTTGCTTTCTTCGACTAAAATTCCATGATGAGCCAAGAAGTCCGCTCCTTTTATGGGCTTGCATACGTCCGCCACGTGGAAATCCCATGAGAGCTCGCGGCCGAGCCCGAAATCGATGCGAAGTTCTCTGGTGACGTATGCTGTTATAGGGATGTATTTGCCGCGTACAGTCGGAGCGGGGAAGGGTTGAATGTTCGTGGTATCACTGATACTTGCCTTGAACATTTTTGAAGGTGCAGTTGCGCCTTCATACATCTTCTTGCCGCCGGCCGAGCCAAAACGTCGATGGTAGAGTAAATGCATATCGTGTCACTAATCCACGGTGACGCATTTGTGCCGGTGTGTGGTTTGGGCGGACGCATTTCGAAAGCGCGTCAATGGCACTCGGCATTTCGTCCGTTCTGTTGTGTACAGTTGTTGAAAACTCCGAGGAATAATCGACTAGCTTTACGTAACCCTGGTTCGGGTTCACCGTGGCCAACCGGTCCGCCTGATCGGTTAATTTTTCCAAATCCATCGTATCGCTTAGGGATACTTCTCATTTTTGGGGAGGATTCCGCACGAATGTTGCTACGTACGTACGGTAAAATGGGTTAGCAACGACGTGCCGGAACCTCGTGGTGTCACTTGTTATCTATGACACACCGCAAATGGCTTCAATTTGATCAAACCACAACCCGGGGTCTCCCTCCAAAAAGGAGGCAGCTTGACAGCAGTGACGGCCATAACTACGTCGGATTTCGTTTCAAATCACGTGCCGGCTTCTGGTTGGTTTTGCGGTTGGTTCGGCTGGTTTTCGTTATCGTTCGATATAAAAGTTCAAAGTTGTGGACAACACACGCCTGGGAGAGCATAGGCGATTGCGGAATTTATCGAAGGTTATTTGTTCGTTGTCGTGGGCTATAAAGGCCGGCGCAGACGAGCAGACTGGTTCGACGACGAATGCAGGGCCTCGATTGAGGCGAAAAATGAAGCCTATCGCCAATACACACAACGCGCATCCCGAGCCAAGAAAGAAAGATATAACGAGCTTCGGCGAGTATCTAATAAGTTAATTAGACGTAAGAAACGCAAACATTTTGACGAGCAGTTACAGCAAATAAACCAAAGATTAGCCAGTAAGAACATTAGACAGGCGTACAAACTTATAAATAATGTTAAGAACGGATATCAACCCAGGACAAGCCTATGTAAGGACAAGGATGGTAACATCATCAGCGACATCGAAAGCGTCAACAAACGATGGGCCTCGCATTTTGAAGAGCTACTCAATGCACCATCAACATCCCCCGCGGAGCCAGCTCTTGAGCAGTTAGCCGAACCAGGCCCTCCCGTTCTACCCCCAACAGTAGAAGAGGTGAGTCTTGCCATACAGTCGCTTCAAAATAATAAAGCGCCCGGCGCTGACGAGATTCCAGCAGAACTGCTGAAGCATGGTGGAACGTGCCTGACCAACGCTATACATGTGCTACTGCTGAAAATATGGAACGACGAGGAAATCCCCGAAGATTGGCGCAAAAGCATAATCTGCGCCATCCACAAAAAGGGTGACAAGCTGAAGTGTGAGAATTACAGGGGCATATCATTAGTTTGTACGGCCTATAAGATATTATCTAAAATTCTTGAAAAGAGAATTAATCCGTACGCAGAACGAATCATTGGCGAGTATCAAGGCGGCTTCAGACCTGGTCGATCAACGACCGATCAGCTTTTCACAGTGAAGCTACTACTCTAAAAGTGCTGGGAATATAACATCGACGTATACCAAATCTTTGTCGACTTCAAGCAGGCATACGACAGTATCGATCGAAGTGTACTGTACAACATTATGCTGAATTTTGGTATACCGGCAAAGTTAGTGCGACTCACAAGGATGACGATGACTAATACCGTCTCGCAGGTCAGAGTGCAGAATCGACTAACGGACCTATTTGAAACTCGTACTGGACTCAAGCAGGGCGACGGGCTGGCGCCGACGCTCTTCAACCTTGCTTTGGAGTATGTAATTCGAGCCATGAATATGGACAGCAGCGGAACGCTACTCATCAAGTCGACTCAATTAGTAGCGTACGCCGACGATATCAGCATCATGTCTCGAAGGTTGGGTGATGCAGAAAGCCTTCTGCATAACGCCGCAAAGGAAGTTGGACTACATATCAACGAAAGCAAAACAAAGGCCATGATGCAATCGAAAACAAGGACGCCAGCAAATCCAAGCATCACAGTGGGGGACCTTAATATCGAGTATGTAGACAACTTCAACTATCTGGGTTGTAACTTATCAAAGGACGCCAACGAAACCGACGAAATTAAGCGACGGATACAACTAGCCAATAAGACATATTTCTCGGTCCTCCCTATAATTAATTCGAAACTTGCGCACAGGAACACGAAGCTCCGCGTGTACAAAACGATCATCCGACCCGTGCTATGTTATGGCTTCGAAGAACCTCCTTCACGCGTTACAAACTTTATCACAATGTTAATATACTCTTTAATTTAAATAATGGTGGCTATAAAAAGGGGGCTAGAATCGAAATGTAGTACATATTGTGGCGCACATTTTGCGGAAGAGCTGTCTGTGTTCAAAAGTTATAGTCGTCTGTGGCGGTTTAATAATAAATCATTATTGAGCATATTTAAATTCAAGTTAAATCTATTTTAATGATAATTTGTTCTATTACTTAAAATAATCTATTACTATATTTGAACGAAACTTCCGATTTAAAATCAATTCTACCAACTGTCTTAATTGCATATTAGCTAGTTCCGACACGACCTCACTCTCCACCCAGCAGTTCGACAAGTTAGTCACTTGGAGCATAGTCGCTAATAGTACGTGCATTAAACAAACGAATTAAAATAAATAAAACTAAAACATATTAAAATAATTGTAATATAGAATAGAATACCTAGTGATTTAATAAATACTTAAAACTAGTTAAAAGTGTTCTAATTCATAATTACATACAATAACGTTGATACCTACATCGTCCAAAGATTCGATCCAGACAAAAAATTGCCTGCGCAAACGGGGTCACTATGCCTAAATGCGAGGCACTTTGGATGTTTTAACGAGACAATTTAGGGATGATTTTCAATTCGGGACTGTCTCCAGGATCCGGTTAGCCGGCTTAGCCTATCTGGTAATATTACCCGCACTTCATCGTTGTGCAATGTATGTGCATCCCTATCAACTATTTTTACCACAAGCTCAACGGTTGAAGGAACAACCCTTTCATTCGTGCATACCGTATAATATACATAGCTTGTGCCATTATCGTCGCAAGTTGTGCGCCAACGATAAGTCCATTAATTATAATTGTCGTGAAGAGATTTATGTTCAATTAGCAGGAGTCGAGTTCGAATATTAATATGACACATTGCCGGCAGCACTATGACACCTTAATGCAATCTCATGCACGGCCGCCGTATAAACTGAAACATTCAATGAATTACAGAGTGTGAACTCAAGTCCCGTAATTAGTGGATAATTAAAACCACTTCAACGCTGCACACGTACTTCTGAAAAAGTGCACATTAAAGAGTCATCCTGCATCCTGAATGCAGTCTACTGCATGTTGTCCTATATGTACATGATGGCTTCAATGCAATATATGAACGCTCCACCGTCTGTCTAAGTGTGCCTGCAGGTTACCAAAATGAAAACATTGCTAATGGCACAAAGTACCGAATGGGGGTGTCTCCCGTCGAGAGTGCCTATATGTTCTTTTTTTTTCCAGCATACCATGCATAAATCGTCGTTCGCGATTTTTCACTGTGTACCGAAGCCAGCCCTTAAAATGAAATAATCGACTATAGGACGATTTGGATATGGTGTCTCCAACGAGTGGTCGTATATGTATCGCGCATTTGAGTTTATACTTGGCAGTCGATTTAAAGGGTAATTCATGTGAAATTCGAATGTTTTTATATACGAAGGAGGTAGCAAGCCTTCTCGCAGGAGGTGATTCCCGGGGAACCGACGCCACGGTACGACGATAACGATACGTCTGGGCCGATATCGACATCGGCTTACGTATAGTGAATAGAGTCAGCCTGGCGCTAACACTGAACAAAAAAATCGTGGGAGCAGAAGCTCAAAGTGATATTAATGGGGCGCGCAACGGTTACTATACTACACTGCTGTTGCCGCTACCTCCAGACTGAAATTGTATCTTTGCCAAACGATGTGAAAGCCACAGCGCGTCCTTCGGGGCTCGTCGTTACCAACCAACCAAACTCCATTTTCCAATCCATTCAGTGCTATTTATCCTTGAGCGCGACTAAATATTTTACGGAGGTGAAATATTCGCTAAGGAATACACTGACTTACGTCTTGATTTGTGTGGGCGGATGGGGTAGTTGTGAAATTCACTTGATGCATTGAATAGGATAATAGATAAGGAACAGACTGTTAGGGCAACATAATGTTTCTAATTAGAGTCCAAGACTGTGATTACGAGTATGACTATGACATAATTTCGAACATAACTGTCATTAATTAAATAATTCATTGATAGGTAATATGCGTGAAAGTCTTCAACATAGAATGCAGAACATATTTTTTTCATTCATATCCCAAGAAGAAAATATATACCAGTAATATGTCGGACGCGCTCGATCGCGTTACATTTATTACATTTTCATTAAACAGGGTGCGTAGAAAGTCTGTTATCAATTTGGAATGCTAACAACTTTTTTGTCAGTGACAATTTTTTTTATTCCGACTTTGAACTTGAGAGGTTTTAATATAGCATAGCAAACCAAAATAGTGTAATTTTTCTTTAAAAATGGCCTATTAGAAATTATTACTCAATAGGTTCATTTTAAACTATCCAGTACTTGACACAACAGCAGAGGAAACCACACGAAATCCCCAATCACAAAATCCCCAAACGTAGAAAAATCCCCAAAATCAAAATCCCCATATTCAAAATCCCCATATTCAAAATCCCCATAATCATAATACCCATATACAAAATCCCCAAACACCCGAAATATGATGGTAAATGGTAGATGGATGGTAGTAAAAAATGGTAGATGGCTGGTAGATGGTAAATGGTTGATGGATGAAAGACTGTAAATTGTTGATGGTAGATGGAAGGTGTTAAATGGTAGATGGTAAATGGCACTAGGAGGGACGTAAATCGATACTAACTTATTTTTTGATTAGCACAAACAAAATATTCGAGTCCA
Source organism: Microchrysa polita (assembly GCA_949715475.1). Lineage (NCBI taxonomy): Eukaryota > Metazoa > Arthropoda > Insecta > Diptera > Stratiomyidae > Microchrysa > Microchrysa polita. The sequence continues at coordinate 98,517,237 of OX454416.1, forward strand.
TTGCATATATCGTTCTAAACATATTAGGTTTTCTTTAACATCGTCGAGACAAGTCCTCATCCGAACGAATATTCGCGGAAAACTTGGTTGGCTTATTGTTGGAACCGATTGCATATTTAATCGCCTGCACATTATCTGCTGTTGTTCTGTGTTACTTCAAAGAGTTTGCCGTTGATTAGCATATATATCAGTCCACGACGGTGATTTTTTTATTGCATAGTAGGACTATTCAATTACAATAGTCTAAGCACCTACCATTTATTATCTACCATTTACCATCTACTATTTGCTATTTACCACCCACCATTTGCAATTTACAATCTACCATTTACCATCTGTCATCAACCATTTACAAGCTACCATCCGTCTACCATTAACCACCTACCATTTACCATCTACCATTTATCATCTGCCATTTAACATCTATCATTTACCATCTACAATAGCCTAAAGAAAATCTCCATTCCATTCCAGAATGGGGAATTTCGTTTGGGGATTTTGGTTTTGGGTATTTTGATTTCGGAATTTTGATTTCGGGGATTTTGATTTCGGGGATTTTGATTATGGGGATTTTGATTTGGGGATTTTGGTTTGGGGATTTTGTGACTGGGGATATCGTATCCAACCCAACAGCAGAACCTACATATGTATATACAGGGTTATTGGTTAAGTCGACCTATTCCCTGTAACACGTTATAATAGGGTCAAAATGCAACAAAATGAGGCCATAAATGTTAGGCCGCTTTTCAATGGTCACTGAGATATATGAATTTTTATGTTTTTTTTAAATAACCTAGAATTTTTCCATTCAAAGTAAGAATTAAAAAAAACTACTAAGGTAATGGGGTTAAACTTATTTTTGGATTTTAGTCAACACTATAGCAGACATTTCTTAATCATTTGAAATTTCAAAAACCCATCACAATTCAAAATTTTTAATTTTAAATAAAAAAAAAATTTCTTAAATTTTTTTAAAGATATTTTTTAATGTAGTATTACTAAAAAAAATTATATGACATGGAGTCTGCAGATAACTGGAAAAACTTACGCGTGTTGTCAGCTTTCCAAAAAGGTGTCAATGTCAATACAAATATTTGAAATAATTGAAACAGCTAGCCGCAACTTGTTCGGGGACCATAATTTCGTCTGATAAAAAATGAAATAAAGCAGTACATACATTATACGTACTCGTACGATGCATTTTGAATTTAATGACATTTATTTCATTTTTTTTTTGTTACTTGAAAGGTAGGAGCTCATAAAAAGGTACAGGCTCTTCGGAATATAAAGAAAACATTTGAACAAAAATTGTACAAAACTACACCGGACACACTTCGACAATAAATGTTTAAAAAATAGGCCTGTAGTGGCCACAATTTACGATGGAATTGTTCACTCCTAATGTAAAACAATGCACAAAGTAAGGTTCATTTTGCATTTTCTTGAGCGCACTCTGCTCGTAACGGCCATTTTTTGAAATACCCCATTTGAATTTTTACTAGAACCCAGTGTAAATCCCATCTACCTACATAACGGACACCCCTCTTAGGCCAAAGCGTCCGAATCCATTTTTTGGATTCTTCGTTCTGTCAAAATCGTACATTTTCTTGGATTTTGACAAAATGAAGCAAAATGGATTTGGACGCTGTGTGTGTGTGCAGCATCACGCTGCGTGTGTGAACTAGCATTCTTTCAAAAGTTATGGAGCTTTTAAAAAAGGTCTAAAATGAAAATATTATGAACTTATTTTCTAGTCTAACGCCGAAATATTCAATTAAACTCTAATGTGTTATATATGATTACAAAGATAATTTTATGTGGTTTTTTGTTTGTCCTCAGACCATTTTTCTGTATCTCTTACCGTTTTTGAAATAATCGCAAAAAAACGAAAAAAAATGCCCCCTTTCCCCCTTTTTTTAAGTTGCGGACCCCCCCCCCCATCGGTTGGGACTTTTAATGCCATCATCTGGGGACCATCTCCAACCATAATCCAAAAAAATTTCCGATGTAGGATTTTTTCCAACCAAAAATTCAATTTTTCTTAGACTATTAATCAAGAGACGATTGCTCAGTCTCAAATGAAGCACATAATGAATATACCTACATTTTTATTACTTTGTAAATCTGTCCAAAAATTTGAAACCTTTCTTAGCCCTCTCATAAAATCAATCTACCACAAATGGTATGAGCCCAAATGAGACAAACAATATTATTATGATCCTAATTCACCATATGTAAATATGCCAAGGATGCGATAATTTCGTTTGGTTAGGCAACGCCCCGATCTCTATCCGTAGCACAAACCCTTAAGTCCGCTATTTTGGATCTATGCTATTTGTAATCCTCGCCGTAAACCATACCAATCGACCAATTCATATATATAGTCAATAGAGGTCGCTTCATTGACTTCGCGCTGTTCGTCCAATGATGCGAACCAATCGTTCGTGCATTGTACATCGGTAACCTGATCCTGTTCGATGTTTTGAGAGCAGTAAAACGGTGATTGATTACGGTCAGTAAAGTGCAGGCCTGGTTGGCATTGCGATCCATTCTTTGTATTAAAATGGCATACATACATTTTATTTCAAAATTATAGTTTTGGTTATTAGTGTAGTAAGCAGGTGAAAAACGTAGTATGTATAGGGTTTTCCAGTAAGGGCGGGATTTTATTTGTAGAAACATATGCCATTATGTATGGAATATAACATCATTGAAATGTCTGTCTTCTCACGGTGGCACGGATCCAAGTGGTCCGATTTTCAATGACTCAGCCGCAGCTGAATTTGAGCGAGGGCTTGATATTGACTTTAAACCTCGGTTGTACTAATGGGTCTGGCCAGACCTTTTTCATTTTCAAGTTGCTGTAAAATGAAAACCGTTTCAGCCAACACCACAATGTTTCGTGACTTTTCCTAAAAATTTGTCAGCTTTTCATAACACCAAAAATATTTCTATCAAATATCCTGCGAGAGTAGTTATAAGGACTTTTTGGTCAGGACATCACATTGTTACCTATATAGAATTTTTTCTATCGAAATCTGTCCATTCCATTTTATACAAATGTCCAATCTTTTCTTTTGAAACTAGATACATAGTTGAGTACAGTTCGCATTATTTGTTGAAAGTAGTTGAAGATAAAATAAATGATAGTATGATCAAATGTCTGTGGAAAAGTCCACATGCACTTGCTCATATTGTTCATTCAAAATCGAATTCTATCTCATTTTTTTTTGCTGAAATTCACATTCGATTGATTTCTAGTAGTAGTATGAATGTATGTTATTATAAATTTAGAAATATTATGTTAACATGACATGACAACAAAAACAAAACAAAAATTGGTGACGCACATATAGATAAATGCCCACAAATACAGTGGGGTCTGGCCAGACCTTATGTGACTATTCAAACATTAGTTTCTCCGAGGATTAAGGGCATCAGTCGATTGCGGCTTATTTGTATACGACTTCAGGAAAAAGTCTAGCGGGGTCAAATCGCACGATCCTGGGGGCCAATGCGAGAAATAACCTTACCGAAGCCACCAGAACAAACAGGACGCTACAGGCTGCAAACATTTACCGGCTCTAATTGAAGAACTTGAGATTGCAAAATGTGATGGAGAAAATTTGTTTTTGTTCCTTGTGTTTTTTGGGTGCTGAGCACAAATCCCACCAAAATTTCGTTGCGCAACAGGGTGAAAATCGCTCCATTATATTGAGTTGGAGATTATTTTTGCTGAAAATTAACTCGCTCGGATCAAGGACCCCATTACTTCACATACTAATTGACCCAACCACTGCCATCGCGATAGACAGGCCTAACTATGCAGAAACAGAAGTTCCACCCGAGTCGACAATTTCGTCTGTGGCTACTGACAGTTTACATGTTCTTGTTGATATTGCTATTATTACGTGTTGAGTTCATCGCCACTGGCAGATTCATTTTAATCAGCTGATAGTCTGGCTTGTATATCTAGATGGACCAACCCAACTTTGTTCCATAGTATTGGTCGATTTATCAAAAGAGTAGTCCGTAGATTAAACTCCTGGTATGGGTCACTTTGTATGGGAGATACCCTTAGTTTCGATCCGATTGAGCTGATTTTTTTGGGTAGTATAATGGCGATAAACCAAAATTTAGCTTTCTGCTGAAACTTTGCGGGGAATTATGGACATCGCGTTTTGCAAAATTTAAATGAGGGGATCCCTTCGCAGCGATTCTATTTTTTAGCTTAAACGATCTACAAACATAATATGAATACTCTCTGGTGTGAAAGAAACGCAAACAAAAAGAATAATTTAAGCTTGCATAAGCCACCGACTTCTTGGCGAGTTTTAATAAATTTCTCAGACTTTAGTTTAACATCTGGTACATATTGTGTTTCTACGACCTGGCCGCGGGCTGCACAAGACTGCGTGGTGGGCCGCGAGTTTAACGTGCCTGGTCTAAGGTATTATATGTATATCATTGCAAACGAAATTGTATGTAGTTTTTTCGCCCTCAGCCCATTTTTCTGTATCTTTGAACGTTTTGGAAATAATCCTTAAATCCCTTTTCTCATGTCGTGGACCACCTGTCGGTCAGGACTATTCTCCCCATAATCAGAGAACCGTCCTCAACAATCCTGTAAAAATCCAGAGATGATTATGCCATCACTATCATCATCATCATTGTGGCACGATAGTCCGACGTCGGGCTTTGGAATCGGTAAGAAATTAACCACTGTCGTCATATCATGTTTTTTGATTGTCCATACGAATCAATACTTCTCCAGTTAAATTGATTGCAATTTTCGACTTGCTAGCTTATTCAGAATTTATAAAAACAAAGTGAAAATGTGTTTTTCGCTTATTATGGGATAGTATAGAAAGCAGGTGAAAAACCGAGTACATGTGATTATATGGTGGGGATTTTGCATTTCTTATGTTTTTGAGGTACTAACCACGAATCCGGAGCTTCTAAGCAAAATTTCGTTGCGGAACAAGGTTAAAGTCCCCAACATTTTCGATGTTTTTACGTTTTTGTACTCAAAAACTACTCATTTTTGCGCACTTAATGAATATGTTCTACGCTGAGAAAAACCATTAATGGCTTTTTATCTAAAGTGAAGTAGTTAATTTAAATTAAGATAGTTCTACTAAAGAAATAGTCAATATCTTTAATCTTTCCAGCCGAAAACACTAATCAATTCGTTAATTTAACCAGGGAAGATTAAAAAAAAATTTAGTGAATTCTTCTACTAAAGTTTGCGAATGTCGAGTGTATTATTCGAATATTAAATTTAACTTGCAAACAATAGTTGATATTTCCTTGAAGAAGTAAAACGTTTCTTCAAACCAATTTGACTATTTAACATTGGCCAATTTATAGACAACTAATCTTTACAAATGAATTAATTGAGTTCGCAAATTTAGTAGATGTTTGAACTAATACGAGTATAAGAAATATATAAATCAAACATATCGGCACAGCTATTTAAACTAAATAAAATCGTAAGCTGAAAATCAAAAACGAACTTCAGCCGAAGATTTATGTCGCATTGGACCCGCAATAATATTTTCACTAACATGTTCATGGACATATTTTCACAGAAATGTACAATCCGCAAAATTAGAAGACACAATCGCAGTTTTGGCCCTGTTTCGCAGCGAAATTTTGGTACGAAGCTCCAGATTAGAGCTCAGCACCCCAGAAAACATAAGAAACAAAAAAAAATCTCCACCACATTTTGCAATCTCAAACACGTAATGACTACATTAGGATCCGTTCTCATCTTTTGTATTTCCGATATTTTCCCCAATATGTCGGCCATACGGCAGATGATACAATAAGTGTCGCTCGTGTCGACAATAAGAAAACTTAAGTTCATCCCAAGAGAACGGAACCCGTAATGTTGCCAAATTATTTTTGACAGGGAAAGCAACCACAACACATATTTCATCATTTGATATTTTTAACCGTCAAGAAACATTTCGTTCAGGAGGTAAAAAGTGAAACTTGTTTGCAAATTTTCAGAACTCCTGAACGCACGGATTACTTGAATTTGACTGAACTATTAGTTTCAAATCAGTAGATTCAAGCATTACAGTGGTTGGCCTCAAAATCGAGTATGTAGATAACTTCAACTACCTAGGTTGTAACTAAGAGTAGGTACTAACATCGTCAATTCACGTGAATTCCATGCAAATACTGTCAAAATTTTGATGATCCGGAAATCGTATTCGCTTGATGGTGCTCACTTCACACCGGTCTTTGCCATTTCGCTGGCGAAAAAAATGCAGTTGCAATTTATTTCGCAGGGGACAGGTGTCATTGGCAACCAATCAGGGCGCAAGCGCACATTTATCTTAAATTGATTTGATAAAAGGCAAGTTTCCACGGCACATTTTTCACTGAACATAGTACTTACCTTTATCAATGAAGTTCCGCGTGTATAAAACGATCGTCAGACCCGTGCTAGGCTATAGCTGTGAAACATATGGACTCAAGCCTCTGAAACTTTGCTGGCCAGATTCGAACGAAAGGTCCTTCGGCGGATTTCCCGAGCGGTTCGTGAGCGGTATCACTTGACACAACCTGCAAAACCACGAGTTGTATTAATTTATTGTACGATGAACAGGAAGTAAAATTGTGAAGGTTCAATGCTTGCAATAGGCGGAGCATGTACAACGAATGAACGATATTCGCATGCCAAAGAGAGTGTCGACGGAGCGAGGTTGCGTAGACCACCGAGAGCTCGCTGGGAGCACTCAGTAGAAGGGAACGCCCACCAGCTGCGTTGCTTGGAGGGCAAGGTCACGTAACCGCGACAATTGGAGGCGCCCAATGATGATGATTAATTCAATCAGAGCTGACATTGTGTAAGGCGATTGCAACTGGGTGGCGCTCAATACCAATATTTTGTAGAAAGGGATGCACGACTCTCAGCCGCAGACACATTAAACAGTTCTTAAACGCGGAATACCATTGGAACGAAACTTATTCAAAATCAACTGATTAGGCCATCTTTGGGTATATTGTAGGTTTAGCTCACTTTTGTAGATGTATTGGTTTGACATTTCGTTAAATTTTCGGGTTGCCCAACGCAATGATGACTGTAAAATGAACTCCGAACTAAATTCTTTCGTCCAGTATGCGTTCAATTCCGTGTTCATATTTTACTAACTGACTGTCACCTATCGCCTTACAGAATGCCGACTTAAGGTTTGTGTTCGTAGAGACGACTCATGAGATCATCGCTCAGCGATCGAAGTTAAACCACCGGTTTTGAGCACTATATGGGTATATTTTCTATACAGACATGTTCCTTATTCCTTTAGTCCATAGTCGATACTAGGAAAGTAGAACCATTCAAAAAATATTTAAATCCGGCTCGAAATTGGATGCAAAACTACGATCGCTAAGCGATCATCACATGAATTGTCTCTACGAACACGTACCTTTAGGATTCATTTTAGCCGTGCCAATTAGCTTTTCTATTGAGTTTTCGCGGGGTCCTCTTCTCCAGATAGCTAGACATTTTCTCATATTATGTGATTATGCCTTAGTATTTTCAGCCCTGCAGTTTTTCGAAGTTCTCTTCAAACCTAATGATTTTTCCAACCAGTTTCATTTCTTTGAAAGTTCTCTGTTATCCGCATAGCTCCATGCACCACAATAATGCGACCAAATCACCATAACAAATTCGAAAACTTAGTCCCACCGTCTAGCAATAGGTGCAACGCCAACAGGACTATCCAAACTGGCAATTCCGCGCTAAGGTCATAATAATCGCTGGCGAAAAAGTTTTTACTGCGGTAGATTTCTACGAGCTTATTCCTATCTCCAAGAGTGATTTTGTCAGAATTTTTGCTTCTTTCTTTTTTTTTGGAAGAAAACTAAACTCTGTTTGAAGTTTTTGTCATTTTATTATTTTTATGAATGCCATCGCATTGTGTATGCATACATCCGATAATATTCTGTCTGTATCATTTCCGAGGGAATTTTGATGATGTGATTCAAGTTTTGCGCCCGAAGAAACAGCAATACCATATAAAGTAAGTGACGTACCTACCTAACGACATAGCCTTGAGTTAATCAGAGAGCAATCTTGTGAGAAAAGCGGATTACTATGTACTATCGCACATAGGGACGAAATAGCATTACCGACGTCGACTACAAAATGTCTCATCCTTAATTTTATAGTGCATCCCCTCCATCGAAATACCCGTGGTGGACGATATCCTGTATCACAAGTAAAACATCCTTCAGCCGTATGCCCGTAAGCTTTTGGCATCATTATAGAACACAGCAAAATCCAATTGGACATCTAAAGCGAGATCGACATCGTTTTAATTTGACCATTGGATATGAGAGTTACATATTTCACGACCGTTGTTTTACCCAAGGTTCATACTCTTGGGGCGGTGGTAGTTGGAGTGGATTTTGATGTTTCAGGTATACCCTCTAAGGTTCTACATCGGATTTGCGATTGCTTTTTACTTAACAATTAGGTTTAAGGTTGCGGACCAAAGCCGCTTTTACGACTTCATGAAATGTGTATTTAATTTGGAAGTAAGTTAATGGATCAAAAGGATAATAAACAACATATTAGGTGAGTCGTATGCTTACAACTTATATAAACTTCTTAATGGACATGAAATTTCAATTTACTGGAAAACTTTTCAGTTTCCACACTTGTTGCAGTTGTTCAAATATGATTCCATGAAAATGAGCAGCTAAAACTTATTCTCGCCTCTAGGGAATAGCTACTATGTCGAAAATCATTCATGTGTAATTGGGTGCAAAAAAAATTAAGATCTGTTACGGGTCTATAAATTTGATTTTGACCAAATTGATTCCTTGGAATACCAAATTTATGTTTTTCCGTTGAATATTTCCTTAAAAATTCCCCGAAAATAAAATTAAATTTTTTGTGATGTACCTACATATAAATTTTACTTAAATTATGCTCGCATATTGGAGTAGTTGTATTACCTCCTTGTTCCCGAATATCAAGGGATACTCCTTGTCCTAATAAGGATAAGATACAGGGCTTACTGGAAACATCATCACGGATATCATTGAGAAGCTTGTCCCGTTTCAGCCTTCTGCGTGAACTATTAAAAAGCTTTCGGTTTCCCTTGAAGCATGGAGAAAAGAGGTCAGCCTCTTGAAGGACAGACATGCGAAACATAATGATTCGCATGTGAACTCTATAAATTGCTATCTGTGAACAAAACCGAATACAAGCTGTCACGAAACGACAGGTTTCCTTGCCAATAGTTGACAGTGAGTGAAACTATGGCAGGATGAGCTCGTACCTACAAAATCAACTTCAATTCCCCATACTCGTGAACCCGTCTGTCGGTCATGTCAAAAATACCGTCATTCGCCATTCTCCTGATATGAATCGCACCAAATGAATATTTCAGAGCAGAAAATATATTTTTAGCTAGCACAGGTGGATATAAAAGTTGACAGCTCCTTTGTGACAATTACCAATATGTGATGGTACTTTGAATGTTGCTTCACTGCCGCAGGCAACAAGCAATGCTAGACAGGATATGACAGGAACCAATATTGCTTGCGAACGAGGCGCTCTTCCGTTGTCGGATAGATGTATACCCACTTTTATATAGATAGGGATACAGCGAAAGCACCATAAAATAGGCCAAACACGAAACGAACGAACGTTTTCGGAGAGCGTTGCTTTTTGTCGCCTGTTTGATTAAACGCCGCGCTCGAACAAAAGGATGCGGGCGACGGCTGCCGGAAGGATGTGCCCTCGTTTAACATTCATGTCATACTTTTTGATTGATGTTTATACAAAATTCCAGGATAATACGAACGAACTTAACGGGTTAAAGTACACATCTATTAGACGCTTTGAGAGAGAGCACGCTAGGAATACGAAACGTTTTGGTTGTTGCTGCACCCCATTTCCTATTGTGCGCATAGTTTGAGGAGGCCTATTATTAATGGGGCTGCACATATGCTAACAATGACTCGAAAGGACAATTTTCAGGTAATATTAACATTCTGTATTGTGGCATGTTTGCGATCCATGAACGTGCATACGTATATATTTCGTACACAAATACGACCAGCAACGATCCATGATAGCGTTAAATTTATCGTAAAACTATGCCATGCGGGAAATGAACTACATACTGCTGGAGTAATTTCCACGAAATCATAAATATTTCACACGTCAATAATATTTTTTGCATTATTTTATTTTTATTATTATGGCACTGTTTTCGACATTGACATGGCGTATGCAACGCCATATATAATTTCGTATTTAATGCCATCAAATATTTGCATTTCATTATCGTGGCTTAACTTCATAGCGCAGTGGCCGAAAAAGCCTCAATGTGAAACTTAATAGCGCCACTTCTTATTGTAATAGTCTAGTAGGTACAGATAGCTCAAAACCCAAACATAAAAAAAAAGGAATTTTTGATGCCAAATTGTTGATTACACTGCTCAATATACGCAGTAAAAAGTTACACTAATTTGCGCCATGGGTTAAGGGGGGAGGGGGTGGCAAAGGGGTGAAAATTCAGTTTATGGCAAATATCTGGAAAACTATGAGTCTGAGCTTGAAATGTCCTGGGGACAAAACAAAATACATACCTTACCTTACCAGTCTAGACATTTTCTCAGAAAATTATACCCTAGACCCAAAAGTATTACAGTGAATTTACATTTTTTGAGTTTTACATTTCGCACTGTAACTCTTGATAGAATAGATCTTCGGTCATAAGATTTTGTCCATATATTGCTAACAAAATTTATTTAATTTCTACCAAAAATTGGAATGCTACCACCATTGACGCCCCCCTCACTCCACCTCACATTTTTCAAAAATGCATGCCTGCAGCTTGTTTTTAAATTGAGCCAGGCAGATGAAATTCGGTGAGCTGCCTAGTCTAAGCTCCATCATGCCCCCCACCAAAAATTATTACCATCCGATCAAAACTAAGGGTACCCCCATACAAAGTGAACGAAAATTCTAACAAATTTCACATTTTTTCACTTCTAAATTCTATGTAAAATAGAAAAAAAAAATTTATCTCTTAGAACGTCATTATAACAGTTAATTCTAGTCTTGTGAATGTATGTTAAAAAGGGTGTAAGAAGGCGTACGCTACAAGTATCGATAGATTGGGTTTGAAGGTCATTGATACCAGTTCTAAGGCTATTCGCGAATATTTCGAGTAATGTGTATTAGCAAGCTTCAAACCCGATTTTTCGTACTTGTAAGGCACGCTCTGGTACAAACTTATGGATATACATTCAGAAGACTACAATTAACTGTTATAAGGACGTTCTAAGAGATAAAGTTTTTTATCCTATTTTAGATAGAATTTAGAAATGAAAAAATGTAAAATTTGTTAGAAATTTGGGTCACTTTGTATGGGGGGTACCCTTAGTTTTTATCGGATGGTAATGATTTTTGGTGGGGAGGATAATGGAGATTAGACTAGGCAGCCCACCAAATTTGATCTGCCTGGCTTAATTTACAAAGAAGATACAGGCATGCCTTTTTGAAAAATGTTAAGAGGAATGAGGGGGGCGTCAATGGTCAGAGCATTCCAATTTTTGGTACAAATCAAATGAATTTTGTTATCAATATATGGACAAGATCTTATGACGTAGGTCTATTCTATCAAGAGTTACAGTGCGAAATGTAAAACTCAAAAAATGTAAATTCACTATAATACTTTTGGGTCTAGGGTATAATTTTCTGAGAAAATGTCTAGAGTGTTATATGTATATCATTATAAAGGTAATTTTATGTAGTTTGTTTTGTCCTCAGAACATTTCAAGCTCAGACTCATAGTTTTCCAGATATTTGCAATAAACTGAATTTTCACCCATTTGCCACCCCCTTAACCCATGACGCAAATTAGTGTAACTTTTTACTGCGTATATTGAGCAGTGTATTCAACAATTTGGCATCAATAATTCCTTTTTTTTAGGTTTGGGTTTGGGCAGTTTGGGGCTATTTTGAACCTATTGTACTGGACTATAAGCAGTGGCGGCTGCTCCTTAGGAGCACATGAGCACGTGAACCCCCTATCAAAATCTTTCGAATGACTCGAAGACTCTAAAGTTAAAAAATATTCAAATTACATTATTCATATTAATATTAAGTGAATAAATCCGATTTTGCATTATACATGCACATATCAATCCTGTCTGAAAGTGCGCAAAATTTCCATTCCATATGCTGCTTAAGTGCTTATATTCCAATCGCACGTGCTATTAGAAGATATTCGCATGGTACACGCAGCCACTATGAAATGAACACAGTTCGTTATCAGTCGAATGCAATAGCTGTCGTTGGAGCACACACAAGTTGTGCTCAAAGGTACAATAAGTAGCACGCAGAAGCAAATGTGAATGTTATTTGGTTCGCATGAATATTGTTTTTCCGGAGATCTATTGAGATTGCGTTCATTGTTCGTCTAGTAGTACTCGTATAATAAGTACATATTCTACATTGTTCTAAAATCAATTTTCTAAATTTGAAGTTAGATTTATAATCGTAAGTGTTGGACATTAAGAATCTAGGAAAAATTTACTCATTCATGCTAATCCCGTTTAAAGAACCATGACAAAAGTTGGCGACTTAAAAAATCAATTATTTTCCACCTTGTCTCTGGAAGAGAAAATACGAATTAAAGAAAATGGAAGGCCGACTCATGATTTAGAAATAAAACAAGTTACTAAATCGAAATCCAGGGAATATAAAAGAGAATTCAAAAGAGACGTTTATGACAAAGCAAATTGGATTTGTGGCTGCAACGATTCAAATCGATTCTTTTGCTTTCCTTGTTTATTATTCGCAGGAAATAATGGAGATTCGAGTTGGGTTAAATTCGGCGTATCTGATTTGGCACATTTGTCCCAAAAAATTAAAAAAACATGAGATGTCGCAATCGCATTTGAATTCGGTGTTGGAGTTGACCATCTTAGGGAAGGTCGACATCCGTCAGCAGTTAGATAATGCATACCGCTTAAATGTAAAAAAACATAATGAACAAATAACGAAAAATAGATACATTTTGTCGCAATTGTTGATTGCGTGGTTTTTTGTGGAGCTTTTGAGTTAGCTCTTCGTGGTCACAACGAAACTGCAGAGTCCTCAAACCCCGGAATTTTTAAAGGTTTGATTAATTTTTCGTCGGAACTCGATGCTGCACTGAAAGAACATCTAAAGCATTCCACTGTTTTTAAGGGCACATCAAAAGAATTGCAAAATGATCTACTGGACTGCATCAACAGTGTATGCCAGGAAGAAATAAAAAAGGAAATAGCGGCAGCAAGTTTTGTTTCAGTAATTGCTGATGAAACAACTGACGTTTCATCAAAATTTCAGCTTGTTATTGTTCTCCGGTATCTATTACCCAACGGACAACCTGTCGAAAGGTTTTGGAAATTTGTGGAACCACCAGGACACGATGCCCCCGCAATTGCTAACAGCATTCAGAATGTCCTTAGCGATACTGGTGTTAATCGAAATAAATTAATATCACAAAGCTATGATGGTGCAAATGTAATGAGTGGTCAGCATAGAGGTGTTCAAAAAATTATCCAGGACAATTACAAATACGCTCACTATCTTCACTGTTATGCCCATCAGCTTAATTTAGTTGTTGCGCAGTGTGCTAGTACGAACCAACACGTACGAATTTTTTTTGCAAATTTGACTGATATTGCCAACTTTTTTAACAATTCCCCACAAAGAATTGCGGTTTTAGACGATATTGTTCAAAAAAGAATTCCTCACTCGTCATCAACTAGATGGAACTTTAAGAGCCGAATCGTAAATACTGTCTTCGAGAATAGAGTCAAACTAATTGAATGCATGAAAAAAATCGAGTCCACTTCGCAGCAGTCAACGGCAATTAATCAGGCGGGTGGAATTCGCAGGATGCTTGATGACTCCCGATTTATATTCTGGTTATCCGTTTTTCACCGAATTATGCCGCATGTGGATATTTTGTACAACCAGTTGCAGCAACGAGACACGGACGCAGCAAAAGTTAAAACGCAAGTAGAGCTTTTTTTGAGGGCCATCCAAAATGAAAGAGACAACATCGACAACATTCAAATGGAGGTCCAAGAAATACATCCGGTTATTCCGAAAAGAGGTGTGGATAACACCTATTTGAATCGAATAGTTTCGGCGAAGGAAATTTGTGATGTAATTATGAGTCATATTAACCCATTAACCCTAAAATCTTACCGATTGTGCTGAAATTTTCCACGTCGGCTGAAAATGGATAAAAACACATTTTGTAGAAAAAATGTTTTCCCCCGGAAGCCGGGTTCAGGCTCCCGGTACTGTTACATATATGTAACATCAGGCACTCGAGGTACTCGAGGGTGTTACATATATGTAACATCAGGCATGATACGGGGAAAGTGTGTTCAAGGTATATTTTTAAATTTTTTTTCAAAAGAACACATTTTAGTAATTTTTTTTTAATAAAGCGAATAATTTATAAAAGCCGATATTTTACATGAAGTTTGAAATGTAGATAAGGCAACAATAACGTAGAAATAATACGAAATGTGTGCGAAAAATGAACAGCCTTACAAAAATATTACGTCAAACATTGTATTATTTTATTTTATTATATATCTGTTTTTGCATGTGGAGTTGTTGTTGTTTTATTGAGAAGTTTCTTGAGCACCCACAGAACTAATCGATTTTACAGTTTGTGAATAGGAAAAAAGTTTATAGAAGTACAGTACATAGTTAACAATACAGATTTTGAGGATTATGGAAGATTTGCCAGTAAATTATAAAATTATTGTTTCAATTTTTTGTCAATTTGTCCATCCGCCCAATTTGTCTAAAAAGGACTAAATATAGAGCATATAATTCCTCCTTGTCTATAATTTGGTCTACATTAGAAACCATTTCTTCTTTCGTAGCTCAAAATATATCCTTTTAAATATTATATTAGCAGAATTAAATAGAATAACTAATCCTTAGCCTCATGAAAATAAAGCTTTGACTCCTTGCTTCGGATACCCTTGAATCCGGCTATCGTTTTAATCCACATAGGACAACTATTGCATCCATATTGCGGATTTCTAGAGCAATTATAATTCCGACTCTCAATATTTTTGGTATGTTTTGCCAAATATGGCCGCTCAATTTGCCAGTCAAGAAGACACAAGGGTCTAGAAAATCATGTGACATGACTAATTTTAAGGAAAACCCTAAATAATAGAATTTTTTTTTATTAAATTTTAACATTTATGAAGACTATTTATGCTATTTTCCTAGATAAAAATGTCTTGTTAAAATCCGGAAATTTTCGTTAATCCGGATTTTTTTGGGATTCCGGACTTATGTTTTTTTATAATTAATCCGGACTAACGCGTCAAGAGTGTAAAAAATCCATAAAATAAAAAAAAAACACTCAAAAAGTACATACTCATAGACCTCTTATACGAGGAGTGCATTTTCCCCATATCAGGACGGATGTTACATATATGTAACAGTGTTATAAAAGTACTTATAAAACGTAAACTACGGACAATATTTTTTCCATTTATTTTTTGTATTGTTTCAAAAAGACCATGTGATAAGATACCATTAATTTTTCCTCAATTTTTTTCATACAATTAAATATAAAAATAAAATTCCTCTACTACTTTTGCCATCGTGACGATTTTCGTCAACATCGAAAAAACCATCAGAAAGAAACCTCTATAACTTCCACAATAGTGAATCAAATTGAGCTAATTTGATTTCTACGTATTGCTAATATTGTCTAGTACAGGATAGAACACTTTTTAGTGCCGAATTGATATCCTATTCCTTTAGCAGCCGTTTGAAATGAAGGATGTCTTACTGTTACATATATGTAACATCAGGCATTAATGGGTTAAACAAAGATTTTCTTTTGTCGGGCATTATTCCTTCATTTCACTTTTTCACTCTAAAAACTTCGCCGAATTTAATGAAAAATTTCCAACAAAGCTACTGACTCAAACCATCGAGGCGTATCCTTTTATAGAAAAAGCTCGACTCAAAACAGAATTGGAGGTCCTTTATAAACGAAATGATTTCCGAAACATAGATGGGACAACTAATTTATTGCAGTTTATTTTACAAAATAATTTGACCATGTCTTTCACTGAAACGTTTAAATTACTGAGCATAATATCAACAATACCAGTAACTACAGCTGAAGCTGAGCGTTGCTTCTCAACACTGAAAAGGATTAAAACCTTTTTGAGGAGCACAATGACCGAAAGTAGATTAAGTGCCCTGGGTATGCTATCAATTGAAAAGGATATGGCTCGGCAGATCACAAATTTCAATGAAAAAGTAATTGACCTCTTCGCTTCCCGAAAAAATAGAAGATTGGATTTTATTTATAAGACATTTATGTAAATATTGATTTGCTTCATCTTGCATGTATATTTTGTTTCCATGTTGAATTAATGTTTATGTTATTTTTGTTAATTATTAATTAAAAATGTGTTTCAAATCGAAAAAATGAGTCTTTTTAATTGTCTCAATGTGAACCCCCAGCTTCAGAGGTCACGAGCCGCCACTGACTATAAGGCAAATTATAACGAATTCAATATGTACATATACACATAAAAATCATCAATGATAGTATGTATGTAGATTGGAAATAGAACGGAAAGTAGCAAGTCAGCTGGCGAAGGCAGCATTATGCATTTTAAATGTATGACGTCATTTTGCTGTTGCTGTCGAAAAGCTATAATGCTATTCCAAGCATTCTAGCGTTTCTTCATTAAAATAATGACTCTCAGGGGCGTACGCGGAAAAATATTTCGTGAGGGTTTTGCTTTAGGACAGTGATTCCCAAACTGGGGACCCTTCCCTCTAGGAAGGCGTAAGGATCAGGGAAGGGGGGCGCGGTAACAATTCTAATATTGATACCATTGATAAATTATGGTTTTCTTGCGAACTTCTTTCGAAATATACCAAGGGAAATCGGTTGCTGAAAGCGTTGCAAAATGCCAAAAATTGTATTTTCGTCGATTAATTCGCTGCTAATCCATGGATCCAGGATCTCGCAAGAGGGGGCACGAGCTGAAAAAAGATTGGAAAACAAGAACCACTTCTCCAGGAGGATACACGCCGCTTGTAGAACTCTGATTAACGAAAGCCGCCTTGGCTTTGAAGACAGATTGATGGTGTCCTGTAGCTGTGGGATCACCAATCATGAAACCTCTATAAACGTACTTAATTAGGCTTGCTTTTTCCTCTGTGTCCTCCTTTCCTCACTGAAAGAGAGACTACTATCGTGGTGTGTAAGGGAGATAAAGGAGTCACACATTTCACTACCGAAAAAAGAAAATTCAAGTCGTATATCCATAAGAATATTCGGTGCGAATTTGGTGCTTTTGACCGTGGCCGACTAGATTGCTTCATCAACCTTCGGCATAACAGATACAGAATGGGTGAATTCAGATTGTAAGACGAAACCGGACGGGTAAACTTGCAAGACAAGAACCATCGTTCTTACAATCTGAAATGCAGAATGCTTGTCTACTGGCCACTACAAAAGCGCTCGCCGTCCGTTTGTTTGTGCTAATAAACGGACGGCGAGAGCTTTTGTAGTGGCCAGCAGACAAGCATTCTGCAATTCAGATTGTAAGAACGATGGTTCTTGTCTTGCAAGTTTACCCGTCCGGTTTCGTCTTACAATTTGAATTCACCCAATGTCTCTATTTTACACCCCTTGAAACATGATTTTTTTTTATTTAAAATAACCAGCTAATTGGCGAGACTAAAACAAGTAAACTTACCGACGTCTCGCCAACAGGTGACATTAATCTGCAGCCGTTTCTGTATGTGGAACGACCCGCATTTTAATCACTACGTGATGATATAGTCCTAAGTAGCCCAAACATCGTTGCCTTGCAAGCTGCGCTTACAAAATGGTGTGACATTCTGGAGGAGCATGGACTGAGGGTAAGTATAACAAAGACTGAGTTCTTATGCTGCCAATTCTCAGACCCAAATGCACCGATACCTAAAGTGTACGTCAAAGGAGAGCAGCTTAAGTCTTGTACCTAGTTCAAGTACCTTGGCTCGATGGTGAACAGCGGAGCTACATGCGATGATGACATCAAACATCGCACAAAGGTTGGGTGGATGAGGTGGCGAGAAAACTCTGGAGTTTTCTGCGATAAGAAAATGCCACTGAAGCTAAAGGGCAAGTTGTACAAAACGGTTGTACGTCCCGCACTCATGTATGGATCAGAATGCTGGACCATGTATGAAGGTTACGCGAAAGAAATGACAGCGACTGAAATGAAAATGTTACGCATGTCAGTTGGTGTAACCAAAAGGGACCACATCAAGAGTAGCTACATCCGAGGCAGCTTGTCCATAGACCAACCAATCACCGAAAAGCTCGAAGACCGACGAATGGATTGGTATTGCCATGTTCAAAGGCGTCCGCCTGAGAACCCCGCAAAGAGAGCGATATCAATGGAAGTTCCACTTGATGGACCCAAGGCCAGAGGCAGACCGAAGAACACCTGGATGTGTCAAATGAAAAAGCAACAACAACGCATTGGTCTCGGCGATGACACGATCCAAGATAGAGCTGCCTGTAGAAATATGCTGAGAAATTATCGCCAAAACGGGCGATGTGCCTACACCGCAGGTCGAGCAACGCAGAACCATGGAGCGGTATAAAGAACGAGGCAAGGAAGAAGAAGAAGCCCCCTCGACGCAAGGAGGCTTAATAAGTCCCAGTACAGAACTGATATTTTCCGTCAAAGTCTTCTACTTCACGGTATCTCCAATTGATTTCGAAGGGGTCTCCAACCCCCAAAATCCCAGTGACGTGAACCGATGACACAGACATGTAGTCTGTGTGTGCGAACAAGTTTCGGTTTCGTTCTCGTCTATTGTCCCAAGCGACGAGGCGCACCATCGCAGCTTGGATAAATGTTTCGAGTGTCCGGTTCTATTCAAAAGAGGTGGGAGGCGCGAACCTAAGCTAAACTGGGGTCGCTCTTCTGGCTAGGCCTGTTCCTAACACCGGTACATCAGTTTAAAACCAATATTTTGAAGTACCTACCGATATCCCGGTTTTTTTAACCATGGGCCGGTCCCCGTTTTTTTAGCGCCGATTTTTTTTAGGTTTTTAAGCACTTGTTTAGTACTGTTTTTCAGTTTTTTTTTCATTCACCGTAATGTTTTGGCAACTGTAACATCTAGATAGATGCGATACGATTTACAAGAAAATTGTCTGCCGGAAAGCGTGTGATTCGAAAAGTACTCAACATAAGTTAAGTGAATCGAATGGTTTCGATACCACCTTTACTTGTATTGGAATGTCGCTAGAGTGGTTTCCATACCTTGATTTCTAATTCAATTAGGAAAAAAACAATTCCTAGTTTTAGAATCACATAATCACCAACAATTCACACACAAATGCTATTTATTGAATAAGTAAACGCATACTACATACTACTGCAAATCTATCTATCTGTCTTTCTCAATACTGTGGGTAGTTTAATGGAAATTCTATTCGTCTCAGATTATTATTTATTTGTAGTGGTGCGCAGATTTTCCCCTCAAGGAAAATTAATATGTTCTAAGTTCCTTTCCCGTAACGGGGAAGATAAAGGTTGAAAGGCTCCGGCTAATTCCTATATCTTCTTCAGTTGTGGCATAAAGGCCTGGATAGACCTCGGGCGGAATGAGAATGAAATTTTTGTCCGCTGCGATTTTCTCAATGAAAATGCATACTTACTTTCGTGGAATATATGGCAAATGCTGGGGAATTCCATAAGCTATAATCCGAAAACGGTTCCATAATTTATGTCGGCCATTTTATGTATTATTTTTCGATTCCCCGGTCATTTCACCGTGGAAAATATCTAATGACGGGGGAATCGAAAAATAATACATAAAATGGCCGAGAAAAATTTTGGAACCATATTCGGATTGTTGCTTATGGAATTTCAC